>CM038724.1:31198097-31895597 GCA_021613375.1 Megaleporinus macrocephalus
TATCCTACTACTACAACACTGCACTATCCTACTACTACTACAACACTACACTATCCTACTACTACAACACTGTACTATCCTACTACTACTACAACACTACACTATCCTACTACTACAACACTGCACTATCCTACTACTACTACAACACTACACTATCCTACTACTACAACACTGCACTATCCTACTACTACAACACTGTACTATCCTACTACTACTAAAACACTACACTATCCTACTACTACAACACTGCACTATCCTACTACTACTACAACACTACACTATCCTACTACTACAACACTGCACTATCCTACTACTACAACACTGTACTATCCTAGTACTACTACAACACTGTACTATCCTAGTACTACTACAACACTGTACTATCCTACTACTACAACACTGTACTATCCTACTACTACTACAACACTGTACTATCATACTACTACAACACTGTACTATCCTACTACTACAACACTGTACTATCCTACTACTACTACAACACTGTACTATCCTACTACTACTACAACACTACACTATCCTACTACTACAACACTGCACTATCCTACTACTACTACAACACTGTACTATCCTACTACTACAACACTGCACTATCCTACTACTACAACACTGTACTATCCTACTACTACTACAACACTGTACTATCCTACTACTACTACATCACTGTACTATTATACTACTACAACACTGTACTATCCTACTACTACAACACTGTACTATCCTACTACTACTACAACACTGTACTATCATACTACTACAACACTGTACTATCATACTACTACAACACTGTACTATCCTACTACTACAACACTGCACTATCCTACTACTACTACAACACTGTACTATCCTACTACTACAACACTGCACTATCCTACTACTACAACACTGTACTATCCTACTACTACAACAACACTGTACTATCATACTACTACAACACTGTACTATCATACTACTACAACACTGTACTATCCTACTACTACAACACTGTACTATCCTACTACTACTACAACACTGTACTATCCTACTACTACAACACTGTACTATCATACTACTACAACACTGTACTATCCTACTACTACAACACTGTACTATCCTACTACTACTACTACACTGTACTATCCTACTACTACTACAACACTGTACTATCCTACTACTACTACAACACTGTACTATCCTACTACTACAACACTACACTATCCTACTACTACAACACTGTACTATCCTACTACTACAACACTGTACTATCCTACTACTACAACACTACACTATCCTACTACTACAACACAGCACTATCCTACTACTACAACACTGTACTATCCTACTACTACAACACTGTACTAT
This sequence comes from Megaleporinus macrocephalus, assembly GCA_021613375.1. Taxonomy (NCBI): domain Eukaryota; kingdom Metazoa; phylum Chordata; class Actinopteri; order Characiformes; family Anostomidae; genus Megaleporinus; species Megaleporinus macrocephalus. Next base: position 31,199,457 of record CM038724.1, read on the forward strand.
CCTACTACTACTACAACACTGTACTATCCTACTACTACAACACTGTACTATCATACTACTACAACACTGTACTATCCTACTACTACAACACTGTACTATCCTACTACTACTACTACTACAACACTGTACTATCCTACTACTACAACACTGTACTATCCTACTACTACTACTACAACACTGTACTATCCTACTACTACAACACTGTACTATCCTACTACTACAACACTGTACTATCATACTACTACAACACTGTACTATCCTACTACTACTACTACACTGTACTATCCTACTACTACAACACTGTACTATCCTACTACTACTACAACACTGTACTATCCTACTACTACAACACTGTACTATCCTACTACTACAACACTGTACTATCCTACAACTACTACAACACTGTACTATCCTACTACTACAACACTGTACTATCCTACTACCACAACACTGTACTATCCTACTACTACAATACTGTACTATCCTACTACTACAACACTGTACTATCCTACTACTACAACACTGTAAAATCCTACTACTACAACACTACTATCCTACTACTACACTGTACTATCCTATCTCTACAACACTGCACTATCCTACTACTACAACACTGCACTATCCTACTACTACAAGACTACTATCCTACTACTACAACACTGTACTATCCTACTACTACAACACTGTACTATCATACTACTACAACACTGCACTATCCTACTACTACAACACTGCACTATCATACTACTACAACACTGCACTATCATTCTACTACAACACTGTTCTATCATACCACTACAACACTGTACTATCCTACCTCTACAAAACTACACTAGCCTACTACTACAGCACTGCACTGTCCTACTACTACAACACTGTACTATCCTACTACTACAACACTGTACTATCCTACTACTACAATACTGTACTATCCTACTACTACAACACTGTACTATCCTACTACTACAACACTGTACCATCCTACTACTACAACACTGCACTACCCTACCTCTACAAAACTACACTATCCTACTACTACAACACTGTACTATCCTACTACTACAACACTGCACTATCCTACTACTACTACAACACTGCACTATCATTCTACTACAACACTGCACTATCCTACTACTACAACACTACTATCCTACTACTACAACACTGTACTATCCTACTACTACAACACTGTACTATCCTACTACTACAACACTGCACTATCATTCTACTACAACACTGCACTATCCTACTACTACAACACTACTATCCTACTACTACTACAAAACTGTACTATCATACTACTACAACACTGTACTATCCTACTACTACAACACTGTACTATCCTACTACTACAACACTGTACTATCATACTACTACAACACTGCACTATCCTACTACTACAACACTGTACTATCATACTACTACAACACTGTACTATCCTACTACTACAACACTGTACTATCCTACTACTACAACACTGTACTATCATACTACTACAACACTGCACTATCCTACTACTACAACACTGCACTATCATATTACTACAACACTGCACTATCATTCTACTACAACACTGTTCTATCCTACTACTACAACACTGTACTATCCTACTACTACAACACTGCACTATCATACCACTACAACACTGTACTATCCTACCTCTACAAAACTACACTATCCTACTACTACAACACTGCACTGTCCTACTACTACAACACTGTACTATCATACTACTACAACATTGTACTATCCTACTACTACAATACTGTACTATCCTACTACTACAACACTGTACCATCCTACTACTACAACACTGTACTATCCTACTACTACAACACTGCACTACCCTACCTCTACAAAACTACACTATCCTACTACTACAACACTGTACTATCCTACTACTACAACACTGCACTATCCTACTACTACTACTACAACACTGCACTATCATTCAACTACAACACTGCACTATCCTACTACTACAACACTACTATCCTACTACTACTACAACAACACTGTACTATCATACTACTACAACACTGTACTATCCTACTACTACAACACTGTACTATCCTACAACTACAACACTGCACTATCATACTACTACAACACTGTACTATCCTACTACTACAACACTGTACTATCCTACAACTACAACACTGCACTATCATTCTACTACAAAACTGTTCTATCCTACCACTACAACACTACTATCCTACTACTACAACACTGTACTATCCTACTACTACAACACTGCACTATCGTACTACAACAACACTGCACTATCCTACTACTACAACACTACTATCCTACTACCACAACACTACCATCCTACCTCTACAACACTACACTATCCTACTACTACAACACTACTATCCTACTACTACAACACTGTACTATCCTACTACTACTACAACACTGCACTATCCTACTACTACAACACTGTACTATCCTACTACTACAACACTGTACTATCCTACAACTACAACACTGCACTATCATTCTACTACAAAACTGTTCTATCCTACTACTACAACACTACTATCCTACTACTACAACACTGCACTATCCTACTACTACAACACTGCACTATCGTACTACAACAACACTGCACTATCCTACTACTACAACACTACTATCCTACTACTACAACACTACCATCCTACCTCTACAACACTACACTATCCTACTACTACAACACTACTATCCTACTACAACAACACTGTACTATCCTACTACTACTACAACACTGCACTATCCTACTACTACGACACTGTACTATCCTACTACTACAACACTGCACTATCCTACTACTACAACACTACTATCCTACTACTACAACACTACACTATCCTACTACTACAACACTACTATCCTACTACTACAACACTGTACTATCCTACTACTACAACACTGTACTATCCTACCACTACTACAACACTGTACTATCCTACTACTACAACACTGTACTGTCCTACTACTACAACACTGTACTATCCTACTACTACACTGCACTATCCTACTACTACAACACTGTACTATCCTACTACTACAACACTGTACTATCCTACTACTACAACACTGCACTATCCTACTACTACAATACTACACTATCCTACTACTACAATACTGTACTATCCTACTACTATAACACTGCACTATCCTACTACTACAACACTGTACTATCATACTACTACAACACTGCACTATCCTACTACTACAACACTACTATCCTACCTCTACAACACTGCACTATCCTACTACTACAACACTACACTATCCTACTACTACAACACTGCACTATCCTACTACTACAGCACTGTACTATCCTGCTACTATAACACTGCACTATCCAATTACTACAACACTGCATTACACTCTACAGTTCCACTTGTAGAACATTCCACTATCCCACTTCTGTAATATTTTACTATTGTCCTTCTACAATAACCCACTCCTCCTGTTAAACATTCCACTACTGCAAAACCTTGAAATATCAAATAAAACATCTACAGATATGATCTTTGCTCTTTGAAGTCTAATACAGGCAAATAGATGGCAAGGATGTTTTTTTTCCTTTCTGCAAAACAAGACTTCTCTCGAAACAGAGCGAGAGCTCATTTGCTTGGAAAATCTATTCCCGTATAGGTCATCGTTGCATTAAGGCTGCTGGGTATGAAAGCATAAAGGCTCTGCGTTGTGTATTGCAGTTGGAGAAATATACCTGCAGGCTGAAGATAACATTACAGCAAATCTATCACGGGCAAGTGCTATCGCTAGCTATCTGGCAACTTAGTCATTTTGACACACTATAGCACTTAGCTACTTTATCATATGGATCCGCTTAGGAGACCCTGGCCATTGTGGACACACACACACACACACACACACGCTGAGACTCGTGCACAAAGATGAGAATTTATGAGGTGAAAATCAGCGAGAGAATTTTATCGGCTGAAATATGAGGACGGAAATAAATCAAACAAAAAGCTAAATCTTACTTAAAGTTAAAGGTGTTTGGAATTTGTTTCAGAGTTTGCAAAGGACGACTCATGAAATTCTGTTAAACAACATGGTGTGTGTGGTAAGAGACAGAGTGTACATATATATATATATATATATATATATATATATATATATATATATATATATATATATATATATATATATATACATACATACATACACATACTCACACACACACACACACTCTGTGGCCCACAGGACCACCACCTGTGTATCAACTGGTACCTGGTACCTTTAAACACCTCAGTTTACCTGTTGGACTGAAAATAGTCCCCCAGCCAAAATATTCGGTCAAATTGTGACCACTGATGAAGGTGTAGAGCAGGGCTATTTCATTAGAATTCAGTAAGGTCCAGTTAATTACGAGGTCCGGACCCTCGTATTTTCTAACTTGCGTTATGATTCAGTGCTATATCCTGTATAGTGGAGTAGCCTAATATCAGCATTTTGTCATCAGCAACTGAAAGACTGATACATTACAAATACCATTCAGTATATTTTAATATTATTTACTGTTTTAAATGCTGAACTGAATTAATTATTTATAAAACTTTAAATAAATGTTTTTTCTCACTTCAACTAAAAACAAGGGCTACATTAAAAACGCTTCAATAAAAAGTCTCCTTGTTAACTCAATTTTACATCTTAACAGTTTATCTCTCTCTTGTATTCCGCATACTTTCTCTTGTTTAGTGAGAGAAATGATCTTTTGGTTGTCCAGCCACAGACTTTTCTTTTTTTTCAGAGCACACCGTCTGAACGAGCCTTTCTCTTCGACTCGCTTTACTCTCCTACTGTGGCTTCGTACCTCGCCTGTGTGCGTGCCACACTCCTGAATCTGCTCAGATCTGATTGGCTGAGAAGCGCATTCGGTGATCTAACACCGCACGTGATTGGTTTACTGTGCCGCAAAGCCTGTATACCGTAAAGTGCATCAACATTAAATCCTTCTCAGTAGTTTATCACTTTGGGTCTGCACTGGACACCGCAGTCCGCCTATTAGTGACCCCTGGTCTAGAGGATGATCAACACTGTGCACAAACTGTGGACCAAAAAGGTAGGCGTGTCTAATAGAGTGGACAGTGAGTGGACACAGCGTTTAAAAAAGCTCCACTCATACCAACACAACACACACTAACACTCTCTGCTGTGCTCACTGCAGTGCTGAGAATGACCCACCACCCAAATAATACCTGCCCTGTGGGGGTCCTCACCACTGAAGGACAGGGTAACAGCGTATGCAGAGAAACAGATGGACTACAGAGTATAGAACTACAAAGTGCTCCTATGTGGTAAGTAGAGCTGATCAGATGGACAATGTGTGTAGATATAAGTAGCTGTATCTAATAAAGAGACAGGTCGGTGTACATATTTGTGTGTGTGTGTTTGTGTGTATGTATAGAGTAAGAGATGATGTTATACATACTGTATGGGACACACTCATACTGGACTTCCAGGTATTTGTAGGTTCCGGGGCAGGGGTCAGGAAAAGCATCAGGTCCAGCAACCACCGCACACTGAGTCCTGTTATTACACCTGAAAATGAAGCCACACAGACACAAGTTTAATTACCTCTATTAACCACCTTGTAAGAATCTAGCACAGCAGCATGCAGCTGATAAAACTGCTGCTCAGGTTTTTGTTATATATCTTAAGAGAAGCGAAAGGAAATCTAAACAATGTTCATTTTGTCTGAACGAGAGTAGATTTTTCCCCCCAGAGAAATCTTTCTTTCCATCTATTCATAGTGGCAGAACTGTCACTGTCATTGCCGACCTGCCAATGTTTGATTAGCTACCACAACGCCGTTCAGCTCAGTAAAACTCTGTGCTAGTTAGTAACAAACAAAGATCATATCACTTGCTAAAGCAAATCAAAAATATATATATTCCCAGATACTAAAGTCTGAACTCATTTAAATGGGTCACTGAAGCACACCAGTGTGCTCTAAACAATTACATGGATATTTTGCCATCACACCTATATGCTAGTTGGACAACCTATTCCAAAATCATTCCATTGGCATTAATACTGAGTTGCAGCTGTAGCAGCCTTCGCTATTCCAGGAAGGCTTTCCACAACATTTTGGAATGTGTCCGTGTGAAACCCATGCCCATTTAGCTAAAGCAGCATTGTGAGGATAGGTACTGATGTAGGATGAGAAAGCCTGCTTTGCAATTAACGTTTCCATTCATTTCTAAAGTGTTCACAGGAGCTAAGAGAGTCTGAATGCAGAAAATGGCCCCAGCTAATTATCCCTCCTCCACCAAACTTTATAGCCAATACTATGCATTCTGGTAGGTAGAGATATTCTGATATCAACATGTTATGCTCCCACTGTATATAAAGTAATATAAAATAATGACTGTGTAGTTAAGACACACAATGTAGCTACTAATACAAGACTGCAGCTTATGCAATTGTACTACTGATATTTTTTTTTGCTGCCTTATCTAGTTACATAAAGGTATCTTGAAATTTGTACCAGCATATATAACTTACATTAAGACAGTATTTACAATAAACTGCTAATCACAAATATAATCACACTCATGTTAATACCAATGTGTAGTAAAATTATCAAGATACTCCCATGCAAAGAAAATTGATACACATGTTATTACTTAAGCTCTACTACTGTAATACATAGGCTTGTGCACAGCTGCCATGAAATCGGCCATGAAAACCATTTCATGCAGCTCCTGCCCCACAGTTCTTCTGCTGATGCTTCTTCCAGAGGCAGCTTGAAGGATTCTAGATGCTTCTGCTTCACAATATCAGCACCTACGGCAATCTAGGGCAGGTCATGCAGGAATTTCAGGTGGCGTCCTAAGACAGTTCCACATTTAACATCACTTGATCTCCTTCAGTTTGACCTGTTCTGGAGACTCCGTGGCTGTCTGCTTGATTTTATCCACCTGATAGCAATAAGTGTGGCCAAAAAACCTATGCTTAATGATAAGGAAGGCCTGTCCATATACATTTGGCCATGAGGAATATTTGTAAATTTCTGATTTCTGAAACAGAAGTAAATGTAAGTATTATATATGTTTTAATTATACAAAATTAAAGTCAGGAAGCCAGAACACCCCTCTAGAAGTTTCAGCCCTCATTATTAAAGGCACATCCAGGTTTTGCTCAAAGTCATAATAATGTCATTGCTTCATCTCCCATAATGCGCACACACCCGGGTCATTATGGAGCGATTGGACAGTTAGCATGTGGCTAATGAAGGGGAATAAATGGTATTTGAGCGCGCGAGTGTGCGCGGAGTGGAGTGGGAGCGTGTGAATGTCAGCAGTAAAAGCAGTGGTTTGGGAAGGAAGATGGGATAGAAATCATGGGCGTAACAAGAGCGCCCGAGTTTGCTCTGGATATGAAAGTGTGACCAATCAGAGAAAGGACAGAGGCAGCCAAGTACGAAATCCAACTAATCACACCCCGCTGCTTTCTTATTACTCATACGATACCACACACGCAGCTGGACAGCTATTAAAGTAACAACTCTTTGGGCCTAAAAAAATAAAAAAAGCCCCAGAGACTTACCAGATCTGAAAAAAACTCTATCTGTCTACAGGTGCTGAAAGAAAAACAGCATTCAATTTTTCCATTGCGTGTTATGGTGAATAGAAATGCTCCACAATTGCTAGTTACGTCTGCCATGTGTGTTTAAGTCTAGTCCTGTGCTCCCCTTGCTCTCTGCTCCACCCCTGCCCCACCTCTCTCACCTGTGCCTCATTTGTCTTTAGTCTCATCAGCTGTTTTCCTCTCGTTAGCCTGTGTATCCTCGCTGTCCAATGAAAAACATATATCTCCATTTTTGTTGATTTTGAGTTTTCTATGTCTTTCAAACACACCAATGGTTGTTTACATTGTGTGAAAATTTCATGATGAATGGACCAATAGAAGTGCTCCAAAATAGCTTGGAAAACATTCTGGTTCCATTGACTTCCATTGAAAGTAAAGTATGTTTTTGGTCTCTCCTGTAAAGTTGCAATTTTGGAAACTTGTTTTTTATTGGACAGTGACGATATATTCCCTCTGTTTTTCTTCTGTGGTTGTTTCGTTTATGTCTACAAGTGTTTCAGTCTGGTTTGTGTGTTGATATCCTTTCTATTTTTATCAAAAGTGTTTTGCTTCATAAAAAAAAATCCGTCCTGCCTTCATCTCCTCAGCTCTACGTAACTCCCTCCACTGTGACACTAGGAATTTAATACATGTTGAATGTATCTATATGGTGTCAGCTTAGTGCTGTTTTTGGCGCTGGCCAATCAGAAATGGTATTAAAAGTTATGTGTATGAAAATGTATAAAACAGCAGTCTTGCACTTCAAAGAAAAACACATTTCTATATCATTTGAACACAACAGCTGCCCTTTACCTTTATGATGAATGGACCAATAGAAATGCTCCAAAAAAGCTTGTAAAGAATTCTGGTTCCATTGACTTACATTGAAAGTAAAGACAGTTTTACCAGAAACTTGAAACTTGATGTATATATATTTTTGGCCTCTCCTGTAAAGCTGCTATTTTTTAAACACATGTTTTTCTTTGGACAGCATTTTTTTGGATTTTTTCTTTTGGACAGCATTTGTTTTCCAGTTTCAACATTAGATGGCTGATTTAAAACAAAGTGCATTCGGACACATGTATTAGTTACAGCTTAGTTGTTACTTAGTCTCAGTACTGCTGTACATATGCTGTCTCTCTCTGTATATATATATATATATATATATATATATATATATATATATATATATATATATATATATATATATCTATATATAAATATCGTCACTGTCCAATAAAAAACAGGTATCTTTAAAATGCCAACTTTACAGGAGAGGCCAAAAATCATTTTCAATGGAAGTCAATGGAACCAGAATTATTTCCAAGCTATTTTGAAGGATTTCTATTGGTCTACTAAACATTTTTTACACAATGTAAATGGCCACTGGGGTGTTCAAATGATGTAGAAAACTAAAAATCAACAAAAATGAAGATACATGTTCTTCATTGGACAGCGACGAGAGAGAAAGAGAACAGGAAGAGGTGAAATAAATAAGTATATATATATATATATATATATATATATATATATATATATATATATATATATATATATATATATAAAGAGAGAGAGAGAGAGAGAGAGAGAGAACAGAAGGAGGTGAAATAGAATAAGGCTATATGTATGTGTGTGTGATTCATTGTGATATTTGTGTTGAAAAGTCTATTGATCTATTGTGTCTCTCCTAATTAACGATGAATGAATTTGAATTAATTGTCAGCTTTAGATATTTGAGTGAGGAAGAAAAATGTAGAAGAAAGATTAAAGGAAGATCAGACGGAGGAATAAAAACCCGGTGCTGATGTGCTTTTCCAGCGCCGCTCCTCTCCTGAGGAGCTTATTGATAAAGCACCACGGTGTCATTGGCCAGATGTCACGGACCGCCATAAAACTGACTGGACGCTGGGCTTAACTGCAGACCCGCCCCTCGTACATCAGCTATATCTCTTCCTCGGCCCTGCCAATCATCCCAAGGTCGCTGGAGGTCAAGGTGGTCCAGTTTAGAGACGCGCGCTGCACGATTAAAGTGTTCCTGCGCGCTTTAATTGTCATTGATCAGAGAGAGGTGATCAATGAGCTGTGGAGTGAATGAGGAAGAGCGGTGGTCTCACCGGAGAGCAGGCTTTAATGAGATAAGAGACACAGCCCATGGCCCTGCTGTGTTTTATGAGATCAGTACAGGCAGAGAGAGAGAGGTGGGGGGGGGGAGAGAGAGAGAGAGAGAGAGAGAGAGAGAGAGAGAGAGAGAGAGAGAAGTAAGACAATTTTGTGACACGCTATGTTAAGTTTTATTATTTACATTTATTTAAAGGGCCCATACACACTCATTGTTTCCTTCAGTGTTCATTGAAAACTCTCTCTCTCTCTCTTTCTCTCTCTCTGTCTCTCTCTACCCTTTTCCTTACTTTCTCTCTCTCTTTCTCTCTCAGTCATTCTTTACTCCCTCTTTTTCTTTCAATCTCTTTCTCACACCATATTCTTGATTCTTGATCTCTCTTTCTGTCCACCTCTTTCTTTTAATCTTTACTACTCTTCTTCATTCACCATCTTTTATTTCTCTCTCCCCCTTCCTTTCTTTCCACCCTTTCTCCCTCTCTTGCTTTGTTTCTCTTTGTCTTTCTCTCCATCTCTTGCACCTTCTATCCATCTGTCTCACATTCTTTCTTTCACCACACCTTCTATTTTTCCCCCTTCTCTATTCTCTCTGTTGCCTGCCCTCCACGCCCTTTCTCTCTCTCTCTTTCTCTCTCCCCTTTCTCTGTCTATCTACATCTCTCTGTCCGTCTCACACCACATGCCACATACTTCTCTTTCCTCTCTCAATCTCTCCGCATCTCTCTCACTCTCCACCCCATCCCATCATCCTTTTATCGCTTCATCACATCCCTTCATCCCTTTCTCTCTCCATCCCTCTTCCCATCCTTTCTCTCAGCCTTTCTATACCTCTCATTTTCTTGCTTTCTCTTTTTTATCTCCCTCAACACGCTTGCTCTAACTCATTTCTCTTATCTCTCTTTCTTTCTACTTTTCTTGCTTTCTTTTCACACGTCTTTTCTGCCCCCTAACGTTCTCCATCTCGTTTTCTTGCTTTCGCTATCTCGTTCCATCTTTTCCCTTTTCTTTCCATCTATTGTTCTTACTCTATTGCTAACCCTAACCCCAACCCTTTCCCTCTCTCTTTCTTTTTTTATTGATTTCTCTGTTTCTCACCCCCACAGTTTCTTACCCTCTATTGCTCTCCTGCTTTCTCTCTCTCTCTCACTTTCTCTCTCTCTCTTTTTTAGTAGAGGACAATGAAACAACACAGCAAAGTCACACGCACAGTAAAACAGGTGCACTCGATCACATGACTATATTTAGTATGCAGGACAGCAGCGTCTTAGCATCTACTGCGAACAGTCAATGAAAATATGAGGCCAGATTGGCTCCTGTTTGAAAACCCAATCATGACTATTTGTTTTTTTTAAAAAAAATCTATTTATCTAGTGTTTCTCGCATGACCCGCTTCCAAGGACAAACGAGGACCTTTCATTTCTGCAGGTCTGAAGAGGATTTGGTTGGAATGGCAGTTTGGGATGAAAGGAACAGGTCGATACGTAAACGAATAACACCGCCCTCCAAGAGTTAACATGGGCTCAGAGCACGGACCCCCTAATCGCGCCGATTCCGAAAGACCCTGGAGAGATTTTATTGGATTAACGGTCCTAATACAGCAGCAGGGATTACACACTCAATCCAAATCTCTGTCCTGATCTGTAGCTCTGCGTCCGACTCTCTGCTGCGTTAGTGCTCCAGGAGGAAACTTCAGCGCTGCAGAAGAGATACATTCAGCTTTCTCTTCTCAGCATGGGTGAGGAATGAAACCCACCAATGATGGTGAAGACCATTAGTAAGGCTGCACAAAGTATCACTTATTAATCGCTACAATATAGAACTGTTTTTGCTAAGAGTTGACTAGTATTATTATTTTTATTATTATTTATTAATTATTTGTAAAGCATGTTGAGCTATCTGTAACCTTAAGGTCATGGTAACCTCATCCAATAGATTGCTATAATAAAGCAACATAATCAGATTCATTTTCTTGTCCTTTTGTATAATTCAATAAAGGCAATGAAAAAATAACAATAAAATTAATCTTTGAATTCTTTCCATCTGGTTGTATGAAACAAAATTATATATTACAGGTAATTTGTTCTTCCTTTCCCTTGTTTTCTATTTTTTACAGTCACCCCAGACCTACAGAGATGGTTTGGACATAAGAAGTTGATTAAAAAAACATAAAAAATGCATATGTTGAAACTAAAACTGTAAATTTTTGAGTTTATTGACTTCAATAACAATGCAAAAGCAGTTTAGTTTAAAACAGACTGTTAAAAAATCTGTAACTTACCAAAAGACCAAAGATTAATGTTCTTTAGTCCCCCTCCTCATCAACAATTAATAAACAGAGATCAATCTAAACACTCTAGCAATCATCATTTGTGTTGTAACTGCTAAACTCTCTATATTATTTCACTGTACTTCATATTGATGAGGTGTCCTCGTACTTTGATGATGTCTGATGACGGCTGGTTGTGATGTAATTTGTAGACGCTACCTAAACTCTCTAGCGATTTCAAGGCTTCGGGCATTAATTTCACACAAAAGCTCAATACTGACTGACTGACTGACTTCAGTACAAATGATGATCACTCAATTCATACTGAATCTACTGAATCTACTGAGAAGAAAGCAATGACAACCAGAGTGACCACCTGATTAAGATATCCTCAGGAAAACACTACAGGTTTCAGTTCAGCCAAGGAAAACAAAATACCTACCAATATTTTTAAAGACTGGCTGAATAAAAGACTGCAACTGCTGCTGTGGGGGGGCGGGGGGATTCTTTAAAGATCTCTACCAGCAGCAGGACCCCCTATCTGCTTCCCAAAATGAACTACACGCTCCATGTGAATTATTAATCCTTCAAAATAGCCAATCTAGGTGAAAGGTGATGGATGGTAATTGAATGGTAAACTCTTATATACTCTCTCTCTCTCTATATATATATATATATATATATATATATATATATATATATATATATATATATATATATATATATATATATATATATATATATATTGTAAATGGGTTACATAGCACTGTTATATGTGTTCTATTACCACACAACCTTGGTAGCAGCAGCAGTAGCATTAATAGTATTGCTGGTGTTAGCAGCCTCCATAAATAGTGCTAAGGCTATGATATGCAAATGAGAACCACAACAACAAAAGCACTTTATTTTATTCAAAATAATCATAAACAACAATTGAGTCTATTTTCAACCTTATTGATCCAACAGTGCGTTTTAAATATGTTCCAGGACGCACAGTAATCACAAACTATGTAATAATAACACTGCTATACTGGCATTTAGTCTTACTGGCAGCTGTGGTGAGATATCTGCGAGAACAAAGGCAGCGTTTGATTGTAATGGTAGGATTGGCGCGCTGTGATTGAGACGCTTTGCCCCAGACTTTGTACACGTCTGTGGGAGTCCGTACTGAACGCCAGCGTCTCAGTTCCAGCATCGCAAGACCCCCTGAACTGCACATTTCTCCATTTTCGCTGCTGCATCGCACCTCAGTCACCTCGGAGCGAAGCTGATAATTATCTGATGAGTCGAATCAGATGTGTTAGATTTGGGGACGCTGCGTGCGCGATCTCTCCAGCGCTTGCACCGCTCCCGTGAACATTAACCTACATTACACGTTGAGAATGTTCTGTGAAGCTGCCGTTCCTGAGATATGTGATGAGCGTAATAGGTTATCATAATAGTATCGAAATGATCAGTGCACATGTGCAAACATTTTGAGCAGCCAGAGATCTCTCAGACCTCTAGATCTAATCCAAAGAGTGAAGCTGGTGGTGGGCAGAGTTACAGGTCAGTAGGGGGAGCACAATTATATATATCGTTGCTGGCCAAAGAAAAACATGTAGGAGGGAACGATGTAAGTCAAGTTTTAATGTAAGTCAATGGAACCAGAATTTTTCCCCAAGCTATTTTGGAGCATTTCTATTCATCAAATATATATTTCATCAAAAAAATGTTATACAATATAAAGGACTGTGGTTTTGTTCATACGTTATAGAATAAATTAATTGCCAACGAGCTTTTTTGTTATTTTGTTTTGTGTTACTTTGTACTGTTACTTTGTACTGTTACTTTGTACTGTGTTACTTTTTTACCACGTTACTTTTTACTGTGTTATTTTTTTGATCAGGTTACTTTATATTGTGTTACTTTGTACCTTATTACTTTGTACTGTTACTTTGTACATGTTACTTTGTACCATACTACTTTGTACCATGTTGCTTTTTTACCATGTTTCTTTGTACTGTGCTACCTTTTTGACCATGTTACTTTGTATTGTGTTACTTTGTACCTTATTGCTTTGTACTATTACTTTGTACCATGCTATTTTGTACTGTGTTACTTTTTTACCACATTACATTTTACTGTGTTTCCTTTTTACCATGTTTTTTAGTATTGTGTTACTTTGCACCTTATTACTTTGTACTGTTACTTTGTACCATGCTACTTTGTACCATACTCCTTTGTACCGTGTTACTTATTAACCACGTTACTTTTTACTGTGTCACCTTTTTGACCATGTTACTTCGTATTGTGTTACTTTGTACAATACCACGTTGTACCATACCACTTTGTACTGTGTTACTTTTTTGACCATCTTACTTTGCCTTGTGCTACTTTATACTGTAGCATATTAATCTGTACTATACTGTTCATACATGGAGACACCAGCTGAGCAGAAACCGAGGAGTCACAGTGAAACAAATCATGCGCGAGTAGGCCGACACAATTAAATCAGTACATCAACGCGATCACAGTCAAACAGAGCACCTCTGAACTGTGAAGGCGAACAGCTGCGTGCTGATCTGGGTTTGATTTAAATCATGTAAATGAAGAGATTAATTGAATTATAACAAAGACGGTTGTTTTCTGATATTTCTATTTGTGTGTTGGGAGGAAGCTCCAGGGAAAGAGAACAGCGCTTCAGATCTACTGCAATCAGCACAACTCGCTTGTGATGATAAAGCAGCAAATGTGCATGAAATACTGAAGCCGTTTGCTCAGATCTCTTGAAAATCCCTCAATGGCAGGTCAACACACTTTCACGGATAAGGAATTCATTTCAACTTACACCGATTGTGGATGTGTTTGAATTTTAATTAAGTTATATTTTAAACTGAAATGCATTTCAAGACTTCATTGCAGCGCTCTAATGTGTTACTGTGTATAGAATTACGTTTTACTGCATTACTTACATAAAGTAGTGCCATGCTACTTTATGCTGTAATGCATTACTTTGTACCAGGCTAGTGTGTACTGTGTTACTTTGTATTGTGATTTGTTTCCTTGTAAACATTACTTTGTACTGCCTTCCTTTTGTACTGCAATGTGTTTCTTTACCCCTTGGGTTTTGTCACTTTTTTACCATTTTACTTTGTACTATGTTACCTTTCTAACCATGTTACTTTGCATTGTGTTACTTTGTACCTTATTACTTTGTACCGTGTTACTTTTTTACCATGTTACTTTGCATTGTGTTACTTTGTACCATGCTACCTTTTTGACCATGTTCATTTGTACTGTGTTACTTTGTACCTTATTACTTCGTACCATGTCACTTTGTACTGTGTTACTTCGTAACATGTTACTTTGAGCTGTAACATGTTAGACTGTGGTGTACTATTTTGTACCAGGCAACATCCTACCATATTACTGTGAACTGTGTTGCTCTTATGCGTACTGTCATGTGTTTTTTGGTAATCCTTTGTATTCTAATGTGGTCATCTATACTCTATTACTTAACATTATACTGTAACACATCAGTTTGTAACATGTTACTTTATACATCGTACTTTGTAATATGGTAACACTTTGCACTGAGGTACCTTGTACAGGTTTTTGTACTGTTATTTCGTATCGTACTGTTATTTTGTGCGTTAATCTGTACTGCAATGAGTTGCTTCGTGCAAAGCTGCCCAACACTTTCCACAACACAAACTACACACTGTGTTTTCTTTCAGCTTCTCTCCCAAGCCTACTGTCAAACACACCACCGTAAAACCAGCAAATATATACACCGCACACAGATAAACGATCACAGTCGCGCACAATGGAACAGTTTTCAGCGTTTAAGGGACAAAAAATGCTATGACAACAAAAGAAAGAGTGACTGCAGTTAATTCATCAAAATAAACAGCACTGCTGAGAGGAACCTGTCAGAACGCAGACGGTGGTGTTCTGAATAACAAGCTTATGCTGCGCCGCTCGTCATACATATGTCTGTGCACATACAGTCAGTCCAGCTAGGTGTGGAAATGACTTCTGAGACCTTCCAAATCTTCCATTAGCCTGTAAACAGGGTGTCTGCGTGTGAGTGTGTGCGGGTGTGTGTGTAGTGAACATGATGGACAGGTCAATATCCACCGTCTCGGTCACAAACCATCACTTTTTTACTGATTACTGTGCTGTGCGCGTCTGTGTGTGTATGTGTGTGTGTGTGTCTTCATTCATTACGGTTCCCTGCTGAGAGACTGAGCATCCATCTTCTGCTCTCAGTACTGTCACTGACTGCCAAAGCCCAAATCTCTGCCAGGCGCGCACACACACGCTGAGGAAACCGGCTAGAAACTTCAGGTTTTCCCAGAAACTCACCAGCAAGAGACACCAAGACTCAAGACTGGAACAGACATTGCAGCAGTTGATTACCGGGCCCATATTTAATCTGTTGCTTGTGACTTGCTTGTTTGTTTGTTTGTGTTTGATTGTTTACTGCGTAGGTTCGTGTGGCAAAATAGTCACATCTGATTTGTACACAGCTATTTTCCAAACCGCTCCGTATCGTTTCAATTAAACAAGCTTGTTTTCTGAATGTGCGTTTAAAGGGGATCTACTTGCAGTTGGACGCAAAAGCTTGTGCACACTTGCTCAAGTTACTAGACGTAGACATAGTAACACTAGACTTTTCAACAAAGTATGTGTATAAACACATATATATATATATAAACACACACACACATACACACACACACACACACACATATATATATATATATATATATATACAATACACACACATTCCATTCCAATACATTAATATACATAAGTATACTTACCACTCTAGTGTATCAGCATATTACTTAGCATGCACTCATTTTAGCATAATATACTTATCTCTTATTTTTATTTTATTTTTTCCTTCTCCCTCTCCATCACTTACCTTTCTCTCTCTATTTCTCTTATTTTTCTTTTTTCCTAACTGTCTCATTTTTTTCTCTTCATCCTTATCTCCGTCCCTCTCTTCTTTTTAATTTTTTTTTTATTTCACCACCTCTTTACCATAAAAAAACTACAGTTTGTGTTGATGGACTGAGAACAAAACTGTTTTCTTTTCTAAATTTGTGTTTTGTTTACGTTTCTGAGGCAGACTGATAGCTGACTGTCCGCTGTGTGCCCTCAAAACATTCGCACTGCTTGGGGATTTTGTGAATGCAAATGCAGCACAAGTTTCGCAATAATTAGTAGAAAACAAGAAAAGTTTCCGTTCCATCTGCTTTTTAGAGGCTGAGATTTATTTCTTTATTTCGTTATTTAATTGCTGACTGACGTGCTGAAAAACAACCGCGGCACTTTCAACGTTTCACAGCGGCTCGCTCGGCGTGTTAATATCATTTATAGGCCCACTGGATGTTCCTCTATGGCCTATATACATATATATTTTCATACATTGCTTCTGCTTTGGACCTCATTCGCCAGTGAGTTCCCAAAGTCTATACTAAATGACATCTTGAGGAAAAAACGTTTCATTTGACATTATATTTATATTATATGTGTCTCTAATAACTATGTAGTTCACATGATGATGTAGCCACTGTAACGGCTGGATTACAGGAGTACAGCTTATGCAATATAAGATGGTGGTGAATGAGAGAATCTCATGCATAAGTGGGCTTAAAAAGAATGGTTGGTGAATGAAGCCCATTGTTCATTTTGAAGGTGTTTAACAAAGAATCTTGCTTTTCTGCTTCACTCAGCAACGATCAAAGGCTCCTAAAACTAAAGGTTACTACACAGTTGTTGGCTAGATGTGTGGTTCTGTGAAAAAAAAGCTTTTTCACAACCACAGAGCTACAGATGGTTCTGAAAAAAAAATATTCTTTTACAGGACCTCTCCAACAACACTTTGGACCAACAGGTATCAGCAGCAGCTCAGACGCTAAAGCAGAGATACCAATAAACAGTGCTGGAGGTGGACCAGTAAGTGGAAGATTTATGTGTTCAGTCCAATAAACTGATGATGATAATAGGATATGGTTCTATGATGTTTGAAGCTCATTGTCTATTGCCAAGCATGTGAAAGGCTCCTCGGGCCACCCAATGTGGTTCTGCTATTGGCACTGCTCCGGAGAACCCGTCTTTGGCACCTTTATTTCTATAAAGCGTAGAGTTACATGACCTTTTGCTTCCTTCTGGTGCTAGATTGCAGAACAATTCACCATGAAATATGGGCACCCCCCTTTAAAAACTCCACCCCTATAAACCATTTCTGCTCATTGCTGTCCAGGGCTATAGACAAACAAAGCAAGCTAACTAGCGAAATATCAAAATGTTATGTAAATTGTGAATAGGTATTGAGGCTGATGTTGGGTTATAATATAATCAACTGTTAGAAGATTAGCTAGGACACTGAAACATTGCGGCTCTGTGTTGAGCTGCTAGTGAGCAATGAAGGATGAGAACCCCCAGCTGTGAAAGCCATTCCTTCCACCCCACAAAGACAACAAAAATCTTACACAACTGCTACAATGAAAAACAGCACATATGTAGATGTTGACTTGCTATGAAGACAGAAAAAGATGAAGGAGTGGGTTTACAGCAGAAAACAGCTTTAGTGAGCACCAATGACATTAATATTCACTCTGGAAGGCAGAACAGGCAGGGCCGGGTGGACACGAGAGTGTGAGAGTGTGTTGCTGTCTCTCAGATGAAGTAAGCATATGGACTGGGGTGGACCTGTCTATCAGAGCAGTGTGGAGCTCATCCAAACCACAAAACCTAAAAACAGCAAACCACACAAGCTGTTTGTGTGTAAACAGGTTTGTGTCGCCGCTTGGGCTCATCACCTGATCCAGATAGAAGACTCAAAGTAGAGATGGAAGGCTCGATCGGCTATGTATCGCTATTGGTCGATTTTTAATCTAAATATGTGATCAGTGATCAGCCAATATTTCTCCAATTTAGCTGATCTTGAGAGCTGATCGATGGCGTTAAACAAATGAACCTAATTTCTGTATTTCCAGCTAGCGTTTCATCCAGGAAGAGGAGCCCTCCTTAAAACCAGTTTCCTGCAATTCCAATCTGAGCCCCTAGGTGGAAATACATACTTTTTAATTTTCCACACACTGACTAAAGCAGCGGCCTCGCGAGAAAAGCATGTGCTTATAGAAAGCATGTCGTTCGACTGGCAGTGTTTACCGTATGTGATGCAGACTCATCCAGAGCGTGTCTCGTTTGGAGAACCAAGTCAAAGACATTTAACACTACTAATCTGATACGGCACTGCACGCGGCTGAATACAGTGAGTATCAGTAAACAGCAGAGCTAGCACAAACAGCTAGCACAAAACAAAAAACCCAGAACACCGTACAGACCAGATCTGACCGGTACAACCAGTACAACAGCAGCAATTCAAGATCTACATTTATTATTGCATTTAATATAACTAGAGTCTGCGTTTAATGACTGCAGTTTTTACTACATTTATTTAATTTGCTTTTTTCAGTTTTAAATTAAGGGTCTAATTGTAATGATTACAGTATTGGTGATATTTGTTTGATTTACTGTTTATTTACTGTTATTTTTGTGTAAAATATTATGCTGTTTCATATGAGCTCATTAAAAATGGTAATAAACCAGTTTAGATCATGTTTTATGACTTGCTTGCGCTAATAACTACATGTAGCCCTGCCGTGGCGTATACCCCACCCTCGATCGGTATCGGCTATTGGCCTATCATGCTGAAAGGTGGTCGACAATCGGAATCGGCCTCAAAAACGTTGATCGGTCCATCTCTAGTTTAAAGAGTTGAACAAAATCAGTTGCGCAATATTAGCTGCCAATACTAACATCTCTCAAAGGTCCTGGCATCAGTAACAAAGCCCACTGATAATTAAAATCCTTACCTCTTGATGCTACTGTCATCCCATTAGTTGCGCTGTCAATCGTCAGGCTTCTCTTTTTAAAGCCTGTGTGATTATGTTCTGAACCTAATGCGCTGTCCCTACCCGTCCAAACGGCCTAGCGCCATCACTGCCTGACTCCAAAGAGCCACAGATTTCTCAGAGAAGTGGTTTGTAATTGTGGGGAGGGAGCCTATTTTTTTCTTTTGTAAGTCTGAAGCAGGTACTCATTAAACAAACATGGTTTGGTGTTCGGGCCGCGGGAGGAAAATGGAGGGGGCGAGCGAGAGGGAAGATTTGATTTGATAATAAAAAGACGTGTCTCTGTGTTTGAAGGGAGAGAGAGAGAGAGAGAGAGAGAGAGAGAGAGTGAAAGGAATAGTAATGTAGGGGAGAGGGGGAGAGAGAGAGATGGAGGGAGACGTTTTACATTTAAATAAGAGACACCGTCAAAGCCAGGTGCGGCATCCGGCATGATCAGATCGAGTCGCCTGCTTCAATAAAGCGCCGAATATGGTTCCACACACATACAACGAAAGCACCGACAATATACTGAGGACAACATGAAGCCACCACTGTGTGCTCAGACTCAGAAGAGATTAGGCTCTTAAAAGCAAAGACAGACTCTTCGCCTTAACTTAAAGGTAGTCCATCATGTGTGGCGTCTGATGTTTGTGTGTGTGGTTTTGTGCTGAAGATATGAGGTTAATGTGACCTCAAACAACAACGTTGCCTATTGCAGATTACTAAAACCCCCTCTCTCTTTTCTTGCAGAGGCCTCCAGGTTTTCTTCTGTTGCCTTAGTGCCCCAGTTTCAAGGTGAAAATTCACCCTCCTTTCATTTTTCTTGTATTTTTTGGTGCTATATAATAAAGACACGACCCCATTTGCCAAGACTTGGGTTCTGAGACATCTCACAAGACCACATGACTCACCTGCACATCGTTCTAGCTATTTATTCTACCCTTTAAGCATGCACATATATAAATGTATATTTAAGTTTGGGATCACAGTGAAATGTTCTTGTTTTCAATGGAGTATCTTCTTCCTTAACACAACAATGGACTGACGGGTCTCTAAAAGAAAGTTGTTTCTTTCTGGTCATTTTGAGTCGGTCAGCAAGCCATCAACTGCTGATGCTTCAGATACTAAACTAACCTAGAATGTTGTTCTCCCTTTTATACTCACTTATTAGTAGAATGTTCAGCTGTGCATCACAATTGAGCAAGAGTGTCCTAACAACCAATTAGTCCAATAACATCCTTAACTTGGATTGGCGGCCGTACCAGGAGATTTAGACAGAGGACTGAGAATTACTGATAATAGGACTATATGCTAAATAAGCCTCTATACAAAAATAGGTTTTAATACAAACATTTTTATTCTTTAAAAATCATCTGATACACTTAAATTAATTGAGAAATGGACAATATTGTTTGTGAATTGCATGAAAATTGCATAAAATGAAAATCTAAAGTGATATATATATAACTGTGTAGTAACTCAGTGTTTTAAATGTTTTATAGTGTTTTTAATGTTAATTCAGTTCAGACTTAATATAAATACTCACATCCTGTTAAGCTGATTCAGTCAAAATTATTATTTTAATGCTGGTAACTTTTTTCAATAAGGATTTCAGCCTCCTGTCCAGACTTTCCTATTTCCGCCGAACAACTGTTGCACCATTTAGGGTCGAGCAGAAACATCCAGGCCATCCAGTCCAGTTGAAGTTCACTGGACGTGCATCATTGTAAAGCTTCATTTGTGCACCTCTACAGCAGCAGCACAATGGAAACTGGGATGAATATGAAAAAAAAACCAAAAAGTGTGCACTGACAATAACAACTCTGGCACTGAAAGGGTTAAAGCTGCGTTGGCTCGATTTATAGTTCCATCACCAGTCAGGACCCGGGGTGCTGGTGGCAGGCGCGAGATGATGAGCTTATTATGCCAGTAGGATGTGGTAGTGCTCTATGCCTCGCGGTAGAGAAGTGCAGCATGTGTGTGCGCGTGTGTGTTCTCGCGATTGTGTCGTACACCATGTCGCCATGCCGGAGGAGAAGTGGCAGTTTGTTCTGATGCTCGCCCCACGGGAGTAGTGCATGGATCCTGTAGCGTCTCTGTCACCATTCCTCTTTTAATTGGGCCTGCTTTGACAACTGAGCGGACGGTAATTTATACCAGTGTGGCTTCATAAAGCTCCCTTAATAAGCCTCCTCGATACGTGCTCCTGCCCGCATGCTCCTATGTGCATGTTCATCTCGGCATGCTTGAAGCCGCTCGTGGCTTCCAGAAGACTGGTTTGGCAAATCGATCTCCAGCCCAAACGTAGTCGATTCCCATTTCACGTTTACTTTATTGGGTTTGCGCTGGAGGCTAACGTGTCTGGCGAGTTAGGGAAGCTAGAGAAGCCCAAATCTGCTAATCAGGTGACCTCTGTTGGGCTAACTTTGATATGTAAGGATATGCAGTAAGGAGTTGCAGACGAGAGCTACGTCTTCAATTTGGGCCGTAAATGTCAAAACTGAGTCACTTACACTTAAAATGGCAACTTCTGCTAGCAACTCTATGGGATTCTAGCCATATGTTAGCACTAAAGATGATCTCCACAAAGCCTATCTAGATTAAACGCAGACACGCGAAGCTTCTACAAGACATCTATCTATCCAATATCATCCACCTTATCCTGCTAGTTGGGGTCATGGGGGCTGGAGCCAATCCCAGCATCATCGGGCGAAGGTGGGTACAACATGGACAGGTCACCAGTCCATTGTATGATCAACACACACAAACACCTATGAGCAATTTGGAGTGATCAACCTAACATGCATGTGTTTGGACAGCGGGAGGAAACCCACTCAAGCATGGGGAGAACATGCAAACTCCACGAAGAAAGGCCCGGACTGGGAATCCAACCCTGATTGTCTTGCTGTGAGGAGACAGTGCTAACCACTACACCACTGTCTCCTACAAGACATTCCATGCTTCACTTGAAGTTGAGTTTACATTGCAACAGCTGTACTGAGACTCCTTTAGTAGACAGCCTGCTGATACGGTTTTCCACTACGTCTGCTTATATACCAAAGTAAAAAAGTACTCTGATCAGCCAGGTTTCATAACCTTTCCTAACCTTTTTCTTTCCATTCAAACAAATCTAAAACAATCCAAACACTATAGACCCATTATTTTTTAGTTCCCAGTGATACCTTCTCTGAAGCCATTGAAGGATTCCCAACCCGAGGACCTGATTGGGTAAAGCCAAACAAACGGGAAAAGGAACATAAGAACAGGAAAATAAGACTGCGTTCACATAGAAGGCCCAAATCTGAAAAGCATCCTACATGTGGCAATGTGACTCAGTCTGAGCCGCCAGATTGGAAATAATGCGACTCTGACGCCGATCCAGCTCAACATTCGTCATCATTTCACATTTCCAAAACCTCAGACGTTTGGACTACTGTTTCTGTGCACTTTAAATTATGAACTGAAACCTTTGGGCGCCGACCTGCAACCGCTGGCAGTCACAATCGTTTACCCCTAGATGAGAGTGCCATGTGAAGAATTGGGGCGGTTTAGAGTTCTGATCTGTAGATCATATCTTGGGCTCCAGTTTGCAGAAGAAAGTGTAGTTCCAGATTTCTCCTGGACGCAGCAGAGATTGTATGAATGTATTCAGTTCCTTCAGCAGCAATCTTGATTAAGCTTAATGAAGTACTGAGCAGTCAAAGCAGGTATTAGATGAGGACTGTAAATTACACTGGCTTCAACAAGGAGAAGCTTGGAAAGGGTTAAATACATACTCTGATTTATATAAAAGCTGTTTTAATGTTTATGTGGTTAAGTGATCTTGAGAAATGATCAGTAATTCAAATAAAACATAAAAAACATTTAAAGTGGTACTTCAAGGCATTTAAATATGAAAAAAAGATTATCCCAAAAGACTGGGATTATGAAACGATTGTTTCGCAAAGGTGCAGTGGTGCGGTTAGAAGACATGCTGTAACTGTAACTGAGTTGATGTCTGTGCCTGAGCTTCACTGGCCATCCTGAAAAAAATTAAAGTGCTGATTGAGTGGCCATGAATTTTACGGCTCTAAGCCCTATGGAAGCCGCACACAGCCCACGAGGGACCTCCGAGGGTTAATAGCGATCTGAGGTCAGTTTGACATTCTTGTTATGTCTGAGGTTAACACAAGGTCAGGTACAATCTTCTCCTGGGTCCAGGGAGGAGTCTCCAGAGATCCTTGTGCGCAAACGCTGAAGCGGCCAAAGCAAAAGGACAGCCGCAACAAATTCTTCTCAATCCGAAACCCGGGGGTCTGCTTTAGCCCCCATTACAGTAGCTGACAAAACCAGTTGGAGCTGAAGAGCGCTGAAGCACTCTTATCTCGCGAGCTGCCATCGCTTTCAATTAGGTCTGAGCAATTTTCACGAGCGGGCTAGAATGGATATTTTCATGCGAAATTTAGCTGAGCCTCTAACAACAGGAGATTGCGCCCATCTCCCAGGGTACTTAGCCAGCGCGGGAGACTTGATAACAAACACGCTAGGTCAACTGCCGTGTCGCTAAATGCATAAACATTCCAACAAAGACATTTCGCTCGGGTTCAGTCTGTGCAGCAAAGCGGAATCCGTGGGGATGAACGTACATCCCCCCCTGCTCGGTGCAACCTAGCGTCAAGCCTTTTAATCAAGGAGCCCAATAAACACCTCACGGTCAATACGGTTCAGCAAACAGACTCCGCTTTGCTTAAAGATATACCTTCATATGGCTTTACATATGAAAATAAGACCCCCTCGTTAACTCTCAAGCTGTCAATCTCTTGCTTGCATTAGTCTTTGCCAGAGGAAACCTCAAGGCCTTCTAGGCCTTCAGGCGAAGCAAGATAAGTTTATATATACCTCAGCCGTTATTCCAAGTGCTTTACTAATAAGAATAACTTAATACACAGACATAAGATTTAAAATACAAGAAATAAACATTCAATTAGGTTAGAACAATAAATAGCTGGGTATTATTTTATTTAAAGGAACACGTACTGGGAATTTATTAAGGTTCTGCTATTTGCTAAAGCCTAAATTGACTATACATGATCTGCTGCGCGTTAAGCTGTATTCATTATGTATACATTATATTAATGTATATTATATCAGTGCACAGCTGGGGGTCTTATTAGCTGTGATAATGCTCAATAAACACTTTGTTATTATGTAAGCATGATCAAATTAATGTAAGCTGTATTAGTGTAGAAGTGTATAATTGGGGGTATTTGATTTGGTTCTAGGGGGTGCCAAGTATATGGCTTTATTGTAGTTTATTAATAAAGAGAGAGTTTAATGATCACTAATGCTTCAACTTGTGTTCTAAAGATACACAGAATTAGATATTAGTGTTCTATTAACATATAGGCATTTCACTGGTGCTTAAACTTAAATCTAATTGTAAATAAATACAAACTGAGCTTTGTATTTAAGTTGCGAAAAGTAATGCTGCACATCAGAATACACAAACTTTCTATTCAACTTGCATTATGTCTAATGTAAGAAATCCATTGATTCTACTTTAATCCATTGATTTCTACTCAAGTAAAAGTAAAGGTACCCATCTAAAAACCTACTTGAGTAATAATCTCTGTCCATTGAGGAGCAGTCTAGTAGCTAAAAGTGACCAGTTCCTCATAGTCTGAGAGTTTTGCTCGGCTCATGTCGCTGCAGCATTCCTGATACATACACTGGTTCTACACTATGAAACCATTTGTAGACCAGTAATACAAAACCACAAAAATCTAATGACATTGTAAGGATTTAAGAATGTGATATAAATATCTTTTACTCCTCGTGAGAACTGAGCTGAAGCAGTCTGGTATAGGATGGCATTCAAATAGGACCTAATTAAAATAAAAACACATGCTTAACTTTTAGTTTGTCTATATTTGAAATATGTATCATGTTTGTTGCTAATAACACTTATTAACTGTCAAATTGACTGGACACAACATTGCTAAAACCTTTTAACAGAAAATTATTTAATGACTTTTTCCCTATCTTTTCTTTCTACGATATCATCAAAGATATAGCCGAGCAAGCTTTCCTATTGGTTAGGACTTTAAAGCTTAGCTAAAGGCCTATTGCTTCAGATTATCCACCAAAACTATAAGAAAAAAATCTTCAGGTCTTCTAGAAGTTGTAGAAGAGCTTCAGTTTTTCTAAAGGACAGCCAAAACATATAAACTGCTATTAGCTTAGCACTAACACACTCAGTGCCCAAACTGAATGATAACTACCTCCCTACCTCAACAGGCATGGCTAGCCACTGACCTTCACTCCAATTCTTCGCCTACACAGTTAGCAAAGCACTAGACTGCACATACATACTGTTTCTATGAGCTGCCTGAAGAAACCTGCATACATCAGCTAGTGATTATAACAGCAATGATGTAGGTCAAGGACAGGACGAGTTCTAGTTTCTACAGTCCAGAAGACCGTCCGAAGCTGCTCATCAATCGATTTGCATACTTCAGCTCTCTTTCTGCCTCTTCACTTTATCTTCACTGCAACAGCTTTCAGGCAGTAACAGGTTATCTTCTCAAAACTTGCTATTACCATAACCCGAGTAATGAGTGTAGGTGGGTGTAACCTACTGATGCACTTGTAAGTGGTATTTTTCTTCTTCTTGTATATTCTACATATTCTATAATTGAAAAGCTGACATTAGAGAAGAACTCCACCAACTCTGAAGAGAATATCTGCAGAACAAAACGCTTAGGATGTAAACAAAGTCAAAGGCTTAATTACTGGAAACCTGCATGGAACTTTTCACAATGGTGGCAATAGAAACATCGACAACCAATGAAATGAAGTACGCTCCTTGAGGCGTTTTATAATAGTTTCACAAAGGTTTTTGGCCACAGATGCACTTTCAAAAATCAATGTACGGCAGAGAAACGCATGCGAGATCAATTGGTCCCCAAAGAAAATGGCTTGTTTTAGAGTCACCATCATTCAAATTACATATACACACTAGAGATTGACCAATATATCGATTAGCCGATATATCGGGCTGATATTTTACTACATTTTACTACTAATTTTTTTCTACAACGCAATAAAAAAAACAGAGTGTGAAGTGAGGCACTCTCTGTAACTGCAGAAAACATGTCCGCTGTGTGGAAGTGTCTTTCAATGCACTTCCATATCGGTCGATCTCTAATACACACTTATGTAGGTTGACTGGTGGTTGGATAGTGAAGTTGCTTACCTCAATAACTGGATTATGCAATTAAAAAAAATAAACAAAGTTCAATTAGATTTTCAATTAGATAAAAAAAAGACAGACTTTAGACTGTGTTCACTAAAAACAGGTGGGGCTAAGATGCTGTAACTGAATGGGTTATATGGAAATATACTGGTGTATTTAAAAGCAGCTTACTGTCTATATATGGACTGCACCGTCTCAGTGTTTATGTAGTGCATTGAACAAGTAATTCCAGTTTTTCTTGACACCGGCCCTTTAAACGTCCCAATTTCCCACATCATATCGTACGTCAACTCCGTCTGGCCCATGTCTGGCCTCCATGGCATAAAAAAAAACTTCACAGCATTGGCTAAATCTGGTGCTGGCAGCGGCGTAGATGATGTCATCGTCCGACCCGATAAGGTTTCAAAAGGAGCTGTTCAGACGCTCACCAACTGTCCAAACAGTCATCAGGCCTTAATGGCTTTTTAATCTGTTTGTGTGTAAACGCTTCCGCCCACGGCCGTCCCCGCAGGGTGGGCTGCAGGAGCCCAGTCAAAGGCCCGATCGATGCGCTCCGACAAGGAGGCTCACCGGGGCCTGTTTAAAACCGAGGGAAGGGGGAAAAGAAATGATTTATGATTAGCGGCAGGAATTTCTTCGTTCTTGCCAAAAAGCTGAAGAGTAAGCGGAGACGGCTGAGTTATTACAGCGGGAGAAAAGCAGCGTGATTTAGAAGCTGCAAACGTGCCGAGCGCTAAGCTACAACTGTACGGAAGGAGCAGCCAAGAGCAGAGCAGCTTGTTTACATTACTGAACGTGTGTATTAGCTCGGCGCATGTGCGTGTGTGTGTGTGTGTGTGCGCGTGTGCACGCGTTCATATATCTTACTTTTACAGTCGAACGGGTCGTAAATAGTTCAGGGCGTCCAGGCCCTAATATATATGAGAGCCAACTTCCCTTTAAGAGACTCAGAACAGAAGATTATTCACTAGAACCTGCTGCAAACGTAAAGGTGCCCTCAAAGGTACAAACCAGCCCTTATGGTCCAGTTGAGTATGTTAAGTTTTAAAAGTACAGTATGTTCACTTTATTGGGGGGAAGGTGGGCATAACATCTGCCAGCAAGAAAATACAAATACCTCCAAACTGGTAACTTCAACAGAGAGCGCAAAGTATCCTGTACTTTCAATGTACGTTCACGTGGAGAGATTTTATTTTTGAAATGCCAATGAAAATATAGAGACCCTAGTGAGCTCCTACATAGGCAACATTTTAGATCATAGTATGCGCTCCCAACATGTAGGCTGTCCCAGTTCTTAGATACCTTGAACATGCTGTCTACTGAGTAACCTTATTTTTAGGCAATCCCCTGATGCAACACAGACAGAACTTTTTCCCAATATGGCAGACAAAGGTAAGTTATTTAGATTCTCTCTGGTGTTTAAAGGCTCTCTAATGCCAATGAAAATGTAGAAATGTAAGTGATACGATCAGCAGGGTGATGTAGCGGAGTTTTCTCGTTCACAAAGGTACAAGCAATGTAAAGGCACCCTAAATAGCAGCCAACTAGTGTCTGCTGTTTCTCTTACAACATTAATTAACATTTACAATGTGTTTATAACACGATTATTAAACATTGATACCACGTTTAAAGCATTCTAGAGTTGGTAGAACCATGTTTAATGTTTTTCTCTCTGGTTATTAAAGAATATGTTATAATTAAAGGCTGAGCTACACTCATTTATAATGTGTTTATGACATGAATATTAAACATTAATACCACTTTTAAAGCATTCTAGAGTTGGTAGAACCATGTTTAACGTTATTCTCTCTGGTTATTAATAAATGTTATAATTAAAGGCTGAGCTACACTCATTTATAAATGTGTTTATAACATGAATATTAAACATTAATACCACGTTTAAAGCATTAATGAATGCTTTATAAGGATCTAGAGTTGGTAGAACCATGTTTAATGTTATTCTCTCTGGTTATTAAAGAATATCTTAGAATTAAGGCTGAGCTACACTCATTTATAATGTGTTTATGACATGATTATTAAACATTAATACCATGTTTAAAGCATTAATGAATGCTTTATAAGGATCTAACATTAGTAGTGCCATGTTATAAATCATGGCTGAGCTACACTTAGTAGGCTAGTTGGCTAGTAGGTCATTAAGTTCTCTATAGAAATATCTCTGGGCCTTAATGCATGCTAGGCCCCCCAACGCCACCCCTCAACCCACCAAACAGACCAGTACACAAACACACACACACACATTCTCCACAAGTCCACTCAGTGTATCCATAGCAACCCAAATGTCCTTTCTTTCTCTCTCTCTCTCTCTCTCTCTTTCTCGCTCTGTCCCTTTCTCTTGTCTCTCTCTATTTCTCTGTCCTGTTTTCTTTCTCAGATTCTCTTCCTCTCTCCCCTTCTACTCTCTCCCTCTCTCTTGAATGAGAGAAGAAAGGCGTAGGAAAATAAAAGAGAAAGGAGAAAAAGTGGGAAATAGAAGGAAACATGACAATGAAATCTGAGCGAGAGTGAGCATAAAGAAGAAAGGACTGAGGAAAGTACAGGAGCGAGAGAGAAATAAAGTGAGCGAATGAGAAAAGGATAACGGCAGACGGACAAAAGCGGCTAGAGACAGAAGGAAGTCAAAACAAAAGTCAAAGCCTCAAAGGCAAAAAAAAAAAGAAATCCCTTTAAAAACAGAAAGAAAAAAAAAGAAAACATATTTAAGAAATGAGCGCCTGAAGGAAGATAGATTAATGGCCAATAACGAGAGATAATTTCACTCCTCAGAAGAAAAAAGAAGGAATCGCGGCGCACAAAAATTGCCAGGCGCGGATAAATTAATCTCACGAGGAGGAAAAATATTAGATTTATTGCTCCGATTAAAGCTATTTACAATGATGACTCGTTACAGGAGGGGTTCTTTTAGGTCGAATAGCTGAAAAAGAAAGTCCCAAAAATACACCCTGAAGTCACGGAGCTCATTAAAGATGATTAATCATCCCTCCCAGTCACAGATCCTTATCAAATTCAGCATCATCTGCTACAAATCCACACCGAGCGCTTTTAGAGAACTCCTACGTTCCACACATAAGCAGTTTCAGTTGTTCAAAATGAAAGACTTCTGATGTTTATGGCTGAAAAAAACAAACACAAGCATATTAATGCCTCACACCAGTGGGAGGCAGTTTCACGTCCCGTGAAGATTCAGTGCACCAACATGCTTACTCCCACAAATGCGCCTGACCCAGCCAATCAGTGACCTCTGAAGAAGTTAATTAGCTGGAGAAGGGCTGCTAGTTGGTGGTTAGAATTAGAGTCTATGAGAAAGTAAATATCTCCAGGATCGGGGGTTGGTGGCCGCTGTCTTAAAGGAATGGACTGATGAAAAATCAAGTTTTGTCCAACTTCTGCCTCATTAGTTTAGTTCCAATGTTTATAATAAATACTAGAACTCAATAATCATCCAAACCTCATCCCACAGTCATACAGACAGGACCCAGTATGGCTTCTTATAATGACTCCGCACTATAGAGCAGGCATATGTGTGGGCTAAGCATGCCAAGGTCACAGAACATGTTCTGTTTGGTTTAATTGGTCAAATAACATGTATTTCCAAGTGAAAATACAACTAATAATATAATGATATAATAATATAAAACATTCCCATGCTGTGAAGTATATCTGATTTGTGATCTGGCAGGGTTAGTCTGGGTTGACTCAAAGTCTTGTGCATTCAATTGATATTACAGGCACATTTCAATGGAATATTGAAAGGCTGTTTTTATTTACAGTCACACAGAGTCATTAAAACAGTGAGAGAGAGAGAAAGAAAGAGAGAGTAGTTTTCAGAAGTTTTTAGAAACTTTCAAGCAGGGTAAAAAAAAGAAAAAGCCCAGTCATTTGAGCATGGGTGTGCCCCCTCTGTTTCAGATCACTGACAGCGGTTTCCATAAAAGAAGAGAAATGAGACCCTCAGAGGAGACAACAGGTGTACAAACCAGTTTCGAGTGCATGCCTGGGTTATGTCACTAGCGGTTGTCGCTCGCTTTGGTAGCAGAGATACAGAAGAGAGGAGTGGAGGAAAACGAGATCCACAGAATGATGAAAAAAATCTGTCTGGAGGATGCAGGACACCAGAACAGAAATGAAAAAATAACTACTATATGTTGTGCTCCCTTTTATGCTCACTTATTAGTAGAATGTTTTTCAGCTGTGCATCACAATTGAGCAAGAGTGTCCTAACAACCAATCAGCCCAATAACATACTTGGATTGGCGGCCGTACCAGGAGATTTAGACAGAGGACTGAGAATAACTGATAATAGGACTACATGCAAAATAAGCCTCTATACAAAAATAGACTTTAATATGATTTAATAATAATTTGTATTCTTTAAAAATCATCTGATACACTTCAATTAATTGTGAAATGGACAATATTGTTTGTGAATTGCATGAAAATGGCATGAAATGAAATTCTAAAGTGATCCTAAACTTTTGAGTGGTAGTGTATTTAAGTGTATCAGATGCTACAAGCACTGGGAATACATATTCCCAAATACAGAAGCAAGTGACGCCTATGTGCTAACTTTTGAAAAAGCAGTGCTACCAATACAGACACTTTTTTAAAAAAATGAGAATTCTTCTCCCCACTAACTAAAAAAAAGAAGCCAAAATCTTTAAAAGACACACCAGCGACGCTCGCCCTCTCTCCCCCTCTCCCTCTCTACATTCATGGCTGTGTTGTGGCCCAGTAGCCCGCTGTTTCTGATTGAATTAGGCTCATGAATAAGAATGTGGCTCTCTCAGAGCGTCCAGCGGGGAGCTATTGACATGTCCAGGCCCGGCGCGCTCAGCTCTGCTTCGGCGTCACAGGGGGCCGACGAGCATCACAGCAGCACACAGCGGGCTAAAGGCTAACCCCGCACTCGCTAGCTCTCTCACAAGTCCGCATTTACATTTCTGAGGTAAAACTAAAGAGCAAACTGTCCCTAAAGGAGCCATCAGCTAACTAGATATGACACGGTGAACGCACGCTGCAGAAAATCACCTGAATTTGAAACCCAAACCGACAAAGCCGCCGTGTTTACGCCAGCACTTTACATGACGGCTAGATCAGTGAGCTAGATTACTAATAGCCCAAACATGCCACTGCTTGATCACTCATTGATATCAGACATTTCTAAAGCTTATGCAGGAAAATAATATTTTTGGTAATAATAATATCATTGTAGTAGGTGTGTTCAGACATTTGCAGAATACGCTAGCTACTTTAGCATGTCTTCCAATATTATGGCTCTCAGATTTTTACATTGTTTTATGTATCCATGCCCACTCGTTCAGAGTGACTTACAAAATGTGTCAAGTGTGGAATGTGATGTGAAGAAGCCAGAAAAGTCACAAGAAATAAGACCTGAAAGACAAGAGCTGTGGCACTAGCTAGCTAGCTAGTTCAATAGAAAAGCATATACTGGCTTTAAGGCCTAATTAGTGCAAATGAATGAAACTAACTGTGATTCAAATGAATGAATGAATGAATGAAGATGCATTTGAATATGACTTGTATTACGTACATGACTTATACTATATTAAGCATATTTTATAATATATAATTTAGTACTAAACCTTTAAGATCACAAGATGTGATACTTGAATGTTTTTGTAAATATACTAATAGCATCCTGAGGCTACACAACTGTGAATAAAGAGCACTGTTATAGTGCTACAAGAATAATATAAACACACTTTTAATGTGTTTTAGCGTTAAACTGGGCAGCTAAGAAAAATAAGTTCTATTGGAAGAGTGGCAAAGATAACACATGATTAGTATACCCAGTATAATTGAAGTGTAACTTAATATAACTTTAATTACACATGATTTAGTACAAACTAGCAGTTCCAGTAACTTTCAGTACAACTTAGAAACCAGAGTCTGGCTATTACCTGTTGGCAAAAGCTAAAAGAGATAAAATTTGGCTCACACCAAAAAATCTGGTCAGTTTTTGACCATCACATATACCAAATAAGCCTTAAGAAATTAAACTGCCTGTAATGTTAATATTAGGCACGTGAGAAAATATCAAAATATTGAACATCGGGATATTATGTTTTGTGATACTGTATCGATTCTCAGAATGATTCAGTGTGTGTTGTGTCTAAACCTCGGACCACTAGATGGCAATGTTGTAATCCATTTTCAGCTTCACTCCAACATTAAGAAGCAGCATAAGGGCGCAATGCTATTGTAAGCATTGGCAAACCTGTTCATACAGTGGTGTGTTTTAATAGTAGTAATCTCAATATATCACTTTGCTTGCAGTATGTTGGTAAATTCTGATTATATTTGGTATATGAACCCACACAAATATATCTGCTTTATAAACCCACACAAGAAGCAGACTTCAGGGAGAAAAATAACAAGACAAACACTGGACACTGACCCTTAAAGTGCAAAGGGACCGCAGAAATGCTCGGAAAAAGCGTTCGCCGATGAAGACGTCGTATTTTGTGGCACAGCAGCACCCAGATGCCACATGTTGCACAGCTGGATCTGAGAGCTAACAGCAGGCTAACTTGTTCCTGCATGATGTACATGAGCACACACAAGAGCGTGAAAACTTCAGATTCCCACCACGACCCAGCCAACAGAGGGAAGGAGAGCGAGAGGGAGAGAGAAAGAGAGAGTGAGAGAGATGTTGAACCACATGGCCCTCCTGCGAACTCTCCAGGGGCCCCAACTGGAGAAAGACACATGGGAGGAAAAAAACATATCATGATGCTCAACCCAGGACAGTCTGGCAGCCAGAGACAAGAAGAACAGGTGAGAGCAAAAGAGAGCTGGAAGAGAAATGGTAGAGAGAGAGAGAGAACGACTGCTTAGATTGGAAGGCTTCCCAGACAAACAGCTTGAGTCACTGTTTGACTGTGACGAGGGCACCTGGTGAGGCTGTGACACACACTCACACAGCGCATTGACACACACACACAACCCTTGTAAACACCAGCAGGTTGTTTCTACCCCCGACTGCGCTGCTTGTGACAGTGCCCCCCGCAATGGTACGAGGAAAGGGGGCAGCTGAGCTAGAAAAGGTGACACGGTGACCAACCTTGGTCAAAGTCATGTGACACGAGGGCTGTACACTGTATCAGTATATAGCCTACAGCATACTGCCTCCTACTCAGTATACAGCTCAGCATCCAGTATGTGATGAAAGCCATGTTCTGTACTAGAGAGCAGAAAGGCAACCCGACTGCCAACAACAACTGAGAACCATCAACCAATCACAGCTTATCAACTGCTACTAAGGCCCTCAGTTCATCCCCTAAAGTCCTAAGCAATGGCAAAGCTTACCTGAGTGCATCTACCTAGACAACACAGAGCAAAACAAATACTGATTGGATCATTTTTATTTGGACATCTATTGGGAAAACGAATACTACTCTGGGTGTTTTTGTTTCCGTTGTGTTTCCATGTTGAAGTTTTTTTAGTGATCATATCCTTTACCAAATTGTAACACTCTTAATACTGAGTGTTCTGAGTGACTTGACCAATCTACAACATTTCTGATGACACGTTGCTTCAAACTAATGCAGGATGCTCGTCAATCACATCTCAAGAAAGCTGCACTTGCACAGGATGTCCAAATATTTGTGGACACCTTTTTCCAAGTGTATTTATAGGGAGACTGTAAACGTCTTCTTGCAGTGACAGCCTCTACTCTTCCAGGACATGCTGTCTGCTAGATGTTGGAACAGTAATGTGAGAATTTGATTGTATTCTGCCATAAGAGTATTAGCGGGAGCAGGTAGTGACATTGGAGGCCTAGTTCTGGACCACACCAAGGTATAGAGAATAAGATGAATGGAAAGATTGCACTGGTAAAGGGAAATCGGAGCAAGAAGCTGGCGAAACAACTGGACTTGGGGACAACCATACCCCAATACTGTTATCGACTTTAATGACTATACAATAAGTAAGTATTTATCATATTTTATTTCCATTTATATATTGTCAAGCTATTTAAAAATCCATTAGGATTAGCCTGTGTTCCATAAACAATGTGTGTGTTTTGGTTTTGAGGGGGGGACAGTGCTACTTAGAAAAAAACAAACCTAGGACAGTTAGCCAGATATCGCTGTGGATTAGAAGGTTCTACTTAAATGAAGAAGGATTCTGAAAGCCACAAAAAATTTTATCCAACAGCCTTAAATTTAATTAGATAACTGTTTGTGTTATTCCAGGTTTGGCAGTTTCTCCTAACGAACGCAGCCTTGAACACTTTGCCGCTCTGTTCAGTGGGAAAGTGACGTCCAGTCATGCCCTCTATTGGATGGAGCTCCATCACTCCATAGACCGCAGTTCCACTGCTCCACAGCCCAATGCTAGGGGTCTTTATACCCCTCTACATAACACAACACCCAGGTGACCCTGAGCTCATGTGCAGCGTCTCCACAGCATCAACTGTCTTGTTCCCAGCAATGGGGCCCTCGCTAGAGGAGCTGTCTGAATACTTTTGGCTGTTTTTCTTATCTAACAACATCCAATCAGAGATATAGACTCTTCTGCAACCAATCAGAGCGATCTCCTCTGAGAACAAGCCGGTACAGCATGGTACCGACTTAATGAGAGCCAATTAGAGGAGTATTACTATAATAAATCATGCAAACTTAATTTCACTCAAATTCCTCCTGTTTCCTGCTGACAAACAGCAGATCTGTAATCTCAGTGTTTCAGGAGTGAGACACTCAGACGGAGAGAGAGCGAGAGAAAGAGGAAATTAGAGAAAGAGAGAGAGAGAGACAACCGTAATGATGTAGCAGACATGTACTACTCCCACCTGCCAGTTAAAATGAATACAGTAGGAGGAAGATAGATAAAGGTACAGGGAGAGCCCAAGGAGAGAGAGAGAGAGAGAGAAAGAAGAGAGGTGCAGAAAAACGAGACAAAAAAGAGGCAGAGAAGACGCAAGAGCGAGAGAGGGGAAAAGAATATCAGAGAGAGAAGGAAAGAACGAAGGAGAAAGAAACAGAAGTGACATAAAAAGACAACAGATAGAAAGAGAGATTAAAACTGAGCAGGCAAGGTGGAGATGTGTGAGAGAGAGAATGAATTAAACAGAAAGAAGAGGGAGAAACAAAAGGAAAGAAAGAACAAATAAAGGACAGAGTCAGATAGAAGGAAAGTAAGAAAGAGGAAAAGGACAGAGGGAACAAAAGCTACAAAGGAGAATAAAACAAGAGAAAAAAAGAAATAGAAAGAAATATCAGAAAGAGGTGAGAGAGAAAAAAAACAGGAAGGAGAGAAAGGATGAAAAAAGAGGAAAATGGTAAGAAAGTAAGAAAGGGAAAATGGAAAGAAAGTGGAAAGAAGTGAAAAAAGAGACAAAAAAGAAAAAAAAGATGGAGAGAGTAAGAAAAGAAATGATATAAGAATGCATTTGCAGCACTGCAGCAATGGGACCTTAAACCAAGACTGCCAAGGCTGGAGCTTCACACCGAGAGGACTAAATCCAGTCACTGCACCCGGGACATACAACTCCCAGACTCACATCAGTGTAAAGTTTCCTAAGCGCCTGTAAATACTGAGACCAACAGAAACCACGTGACCAGACTTCTTTAATTAACTTCTTTATTAACTTGTGATTTACTATCTGCTTAAGAATGAACTAAAAGAAACCAAATAATCTGTACCATGACTGCATGGCATCATCCTTTTGATCACACTGAACCATCCATTCATCTATCCATCCATCCATCATCCCGCTAGTTGGGGTCACGGGAGGGCTGGAGCCAATCCCAGCGTCATTGGGCGAAGGCGAGGTACACAATGGACAGGTCGCCAGTCCATCACATGGCCAACATTCACTCACACCTAGGGGCAACTTAGAGTGAGCGATCAACCTAACATGCATGTGTTTGGACTGTGTACCCGGAGGAGGGAATCCAACCCGGATCGTCTTGCCTTGAGGGGACAGTAACTCACACTGCAGTGCAATAAGAACGAATCACATCGCATCTCATTGGCTTTTGCTTTATATGTATCGATAATGAATCGGATTACTTGGCAGTGCATCGTTGTATCGCGTCTGCATCAGTGATGGAGATAGCGTGCTGCAGCCGGGCTTCAGGCTGAACCTACAGAGGGTTCAAACAGTGGAGCCAGGATTAGAATGAATGAGTGTGAACAGTGTGCGTTTGTACACGGAGTGCTCAAACAGCGCAGCCAGCGTACGTGTGCACACGTGTGTGAATTGGTCTTAAGCTGCAGTGATAACGACAGAGGAGCAGAGGGCTTTTATTGCTCCTGTGTTTTGTTTGCTCCTCAGAGAGATGGAGCATTTTCTCTGTCAGAAGCACTTCTTACAGATGCCGGTTCTCATCTTTCTCTCTCCCTCTCCGTTTGTGCCTTCTCGCTTTTCTTTCATTCCGCTCCGGCATTTCATCACACGCCGCATTACTTAACCGACTAGCAGTGAGGTTAAACTGAGGATGCCTTGTTCAGCTGCTGTAAGGGTTCATAATGCAGCTGGACAAGTTGATCAGGTATTCGGAGCAATCTGGATTAAAATGATTCATTCATTCAAATTCACTTCCTCAAAGGAAGAGCGACAACCTGTCGGCTGCTTATGGGATGATAACGCATATCGTGAATACCTCTGCAGCTCTCTCTCGCAGTGAGACTGACAGACGCCACATTTACGTGGAGGGGCGTGGCGGCCCAACGCTCTACTGAGTCATCAGAATAAAATCGTACATGCAACCTCATCACGAGTGTCATTGTCTGAGGTGTGCAAAACAACATCCACATAAGCCACAGGGCTTTCTGGAAACAAGTGCTGTGGGCTTAGGCGCTAACAAAAGATAGATCTCTCTCTCTCTCTCTCTCTCTCTCTCTCTCTACAGCCAATCACACTGGCCATATGTGTTACAGGGAGATAGGACTCCAGTAGAGAACGTGATTTAACCCTTTCTGCACCATTAGGTTAATCAGACGTTGACCGATCTGGGTCTTTTTTCCGGAGGGGATCAAATTATTGGTGGGGACAGTTCAATAATCATTGGATACTGGATGTCACTTTAGTCCATGCTAATCCTACGCCCTTGCAAAAGAGGTCTACAAGAGGTGCTCTTCTTTAGGTCCACTAATCCACAAATCAAACAAACACTAAACCTTTCATTTCACTGTACTAAACAAAACTATTTGATACTTACATGAGAAATCCTTTTGGAAGGACGTATTGTCACTGTTATTGTGAACATGTTCTGATCAATGGAAAAACAGCAGCTGTGTGAAACTACATTACATTACTCTACATACAGCGTACATGAAAACGTTACCACTCATTTACATTGCGCTTATTCCGACTTATTCCGAATGACTAAAATGTCCATCGCTAATTGATAAAGAACCTGATAGACGTGTTTACAGTCAGAGTCTAACCACTGAGAAAAAGCAGCTGAGTTCATCAACCTGCTGACCCACCACCCCGGAAAAAAAGGGTGGGAAAGATTCCATATCCTGCCATTAACAACTCACAACTTTGACAATTTCTCGTTTCTCTTTCATATCCAGCCTCTTCAAACAGACTGAGCTTTAATTAAAGCATTAAAGCACTGCCAGCTTTCGGAAGGCAGGCAGGAAGGGAGGGCGGGAGCGGGGAGACTGGATGGAGGGATGAGGTGAGAAGGAGAAATGAGAGCGGAAGGGTTAGAGTAAGCATTTTCCGGGGGGAGAGAAAAAAGTTGTGTTTGAAGAAACCCGGAAAGCTGTTCGTCTGACGAAACCCAGAAAAGTCGGACAGTTTTTAGATGTATTTTGTTTGTCGGCCGGAAACGCTGTCCACCTCTCTGAAACTCCAGATGTAGCTGATCAGCGCGGACATGTTTAGTGTCTGAAGTATGTGTTGCAGTTTGGGTCTGGAGCTGGGATGCTAACTAAACCTGTCAGCAATCAGCAAAACCACAGGAGTAACTGATAGAAGCTACGAGGCCTGCATGATACTATCTGGTGTAAGCAACAGCTAGATAAGCTTCATAGCTTAATGCTGCCTATATATATATATATATATATATATATATATATATATATATATATATATATATATATATATATATATATATATATATATAAAATGTTTGCTGCATGTGTGTCATGCTTTTCACCAAAAGCATTTGAACACAAGTTGTGCTCACGAGTATGAACCTGCAAGGCAGCAACAGTGCAAAACCAAACACTACTAGAAATACCAGCACAGTACAAACACCAGCACATGTTGCACTGGTACGCTGAACAACCAGTACGCTTATACTGGGTGGCTGGATCACCCAGCACCAGTCTTTATGATGTGTGATGTTTTTGACATGCTAACTGGTAGTAACGAGCTTCCATTACTTGTTAGCCACATTACCCTCGTAGCCCGAGTACAGGACTAAGCAAACTATTTGGTTTCAGCCACCGTATGACATACTGTTATCTCTAAAAATGCACAAATCTTGAAGTATGCTGCTACTGGTTTTAGATATGTGGCAACTTTCCATCCATGTTAGTGCAATGCTAATTGCTTCCATTACTTGTTAGCCATGTTAGCCTTGTAGCTCCAGTGTACAACTAGGAGGCAAACTTAAATATGTTATTTGAGGCACGTGTGATGTTTTAGGCATTCGGCTAAGTTTTACTTTTTTGTTATATTACTTAGTACCCTGTGACTCCAAAAAAAAAGACTTTGCTAACTAAACTCTGTTTGTCCGCTACTGTTTGTCTTCTATGTGTCTTAACTTATATATAAAATAAGATGGCAACTTTAAAGCAGAGGACAAAAACTTTATTTTCTTTATATTCACTGTAATCAGAATGTTTTCCAAGTGATTTTGGAGGATTTGTATTGGTCCTTTCATCATGAATGTAAATGTAAATTTCACACAATGTAGCAGTTGTCGTGTTGAAATCATACAGAAAAATAAAAATGAACAAAAATGGAATTCATGTTTTTCTTTGGACAGTGACGACATATTATATATGTCTGCTCAATGCTAATTTATGTACATAGGCTAGATTGGCCTCCAGCTAGGAGATTGGAGCTCCAGTGTAAAACTAAAGAATATCAACCACAAGTTGGTGATCACTTGATTTGTAACCAAACTATTCCTTCAAGGTTTGCATCAAAAAGCGTGTAACCCAGCTCAAAGGGTACTAGCAGCCTCGTTGAATCCTGAAAATAGTCCCATTCATTCTTACTGGTATTCCAGTTAGTCCAGACTAAACTATTGCTTTAAATAAACGTGTTAAGAAAGATTTGAACAATACATCTCTGTCTGCGCTCATCTGAAACACATTGACTCCAAGCCGACCCCAGGATTTGGGGGCCATGCAAGTAGATCTGGTTTTACGCTTTTCATATGTGATCCAGCCCGTGCTGCACTCTTAGCCTCAGTCTGTGTGGCGTAATTGTTTCAGCATTGGCGTGTCGAGCGCCAGTCGTGTTCAAATGGTGATCTGTGTGATTGATGCTGGGGAGCGAGTGTCCGGTTTGAGGTCAGTCGCTGTAACTCAAGATAATTACAGCAGATCAATGAGAGGCTAATTCTCCTCGAGCACACACAAGCAGTTGGCACAAACCAGACACACACAACAGGGCTTCGAGGCAGATGAGTAAACGAGTGTGTGTGTGTGTGTGTGAGTTAGATGTGTTAGACACACACAAACACTTATAGGCTGCATCTCTATACGCCAGTGTGGAAACAAAGATCAAACTTGTAAATGTGTACTTGTTTTTATCACCTTGTGAGGACTGAAAGTCCTCATAACGATAAGACAACATGAAGTGGCGTGTTAGTACGAGTCCATCAGACACACTAGTGCTGCTGGTGTCTTTGTCCACTCACTGTCCACTCTATTAGACACTTCTACCTTGCTGTCCACTGTTCCTCTAGTCCTTCATAAGTGGTCACAGGTCGCTGCCCACAGGACACTGATGGCTGGAGGTTGCTGGAGGATTCTTTAAACACTCCAGCAGCACTGCTGTGTCTGATCCACTCACACCAGCACAACACACACTAACAGACCACCACCTGGTCAGTGTGACTACAGTGCTGAGAATGATCCACCTCCCATCTTATACCTGCTTTGTGGTGGTCCTGTGGGGAGTCCCGACCATTGAGAAACTGGGTAAGTATACAGAGAAACAGAAGTACAAAGTGATGCCCTAATAGTAAGCGGAGCTGATGAGATGGGCAATGAGTGTAGATACAACAAGGTGTAATTGATGAAGTAGCTGGTTGGTGTATAAAGCATTAGATTTCAATGTCTCTCTCTCTCATTCTGCTTTTGTCCCACTCTGTTTCTCTTGTTCCACCCATGTCTGTCTGGATCTATCTTTTTCTGTACCTCTCCCTATCAGTATCTGCCTCTCTAAGACAAGCTGCACTCACCTCTTCTTTTTCTCCCTGCTGCCTCAGAGAGAGTTTCAGTGATATTTCACTGGACAGCTTTATGAGACGTACATCTGGACAAACACTCCCAGAAATGGAGTGAACGGCTGACACGCACTCATACAGTCCGCCTGCTGATTAGCTCAACTGCAGGAATAACTGCACACTAGAGCTGCATCATATGGTTTGATGAAGCTGCTTGCGGAAGCGCTAAATCTCGATTAAAGTAGTAGTAGTACTAAACTCTGCCTGAGTGCTCGACTTCGTTTGGCAGCAGAACGCTCTGCTGTAAGCAAATAGAGCTAAATATAAAAGTACCACTCACTACTGTGAAATACTAAAATACTAATAGCTGCTTGCAATTGTAAGCAAATGTTTAAACGCCCCACCATCAAATAAGTAAAAGCGCACCTATTATGCTTTCCAGTTTTTCCCCAGTCTACAAGGTCATAAAGCTCAAAGTACACGCCAGAGGGTAATGCCCTGTTGAAAATCCAGCCCTTTACTCTGTTACAATGTGATGTCATCTCGTAACACAATCCTTACTGTCGTCACACAACACACAGACTCTAAACCTCCTGACACACTCTAAAACTACTGATTTGTCCTACCTGACTTTCAGGATCAGACTCTGGCTCTAACTGAACACAGCAGAGCAGGCACTATTGCATAAACAGCCGCAGCAGTGTGGGTGAGGAACTTGCAGCAGGAAGCCGAGGCTGACCCATCAGAAGAATGGGTGAGCTGACCAATCAGAGCACACTAGGCTCATTGGCAGGCGGGGCTTAAAGACAAACGATTGCCTGTGCAAAAGTTTTTTTGCTTGTTTTGCTATACAATAAACTTAATCAATAAATGCATAACATGCTTTGTCCACAATTACTTATATTAAATATATAATATAGGCAGTACCATTACTTATAGAGTTATGGAGGATG
Organism: Megaleporinus macrocephalus; assembly: GCA_021613375.1. NCBI lineage: Eukaryota > Metazoa > Chordata > Actinopteri > Characiformes > Anostomidae > Megaleporinus > Megaleporinus macrocephalus. Next base: position 31,241,930 of record CM038724.1, read on the forward strand.
TGCGATCACTTAGAAAATCAACTGAACGTGTTGTCTGAGTGGGGGTATCTTGCACACGAGGGGTGGCATACAGCTGTGGTGTGCAACCCTAACACACACACACACACACACACACACACACACAGCCCAGTCGAAGTGGCACTCTCTCTAAAATCACCAAGTGACAGCATGAAAAATACACGGAGGAGGAAAAAGAAAAGCACTCCGCCACTCTGCTTCCTCGCTGTTTACTCCTTCAAACGGCAGCACAGCCGCTCCACTGTGTGCGCGCACGTTATCGTTTCATGCTGGAGGTGATGTATGGCTTTGATATCATGTGTAATTACTGCTACAGAACGACCTCAGAGAGAGAGTGAGAGGGAGGTGAGACGAGGTAGAGAGAGAGAGAGAGGGAGCGAGAGAGGAGGGAGATAGAGAAAGTGGGAAAAAGAGAGAGAGAGAGAGGGAGGGAGAGAGGCCTGATTTCTATCATTCTCCTCAAGTGGCACACTCAAACACGACAAGGTGAGGGAGGAGACGGGTAAGCGCGGCGATAGAGTTATCATCTGGGAGCAAAAAGAAAAAAAAAGACAAAAACACCACGACAAAGGACAGAAAAGGTGCAACTGCCAGCCCTGTCACCGGTTTGTGGTTCCTCCTTGGACCAGCGTTCGTAGGTACTCACCACTGCTGACCGGAAGCACCCCACAAGCCTTGGTGTAGATGCTGTGACCCAGTCATAACAAATCAGCCCTTGTGAAAATCACTCTTCACACCTCCCCATTCCTCCCACATCCCACACACCAAATACAAGAACCAACTGTTTACTTACCGTCTAATGTATTACAGACCATCATTCACGTTTTAACTCATATATATATATATATATATATATATATATATATATATATATATATATACTGAACTATCATTATCAATCTATGTTATATATTAAAATATTATGTCCCATATGTATTATGTATAATGTATATAGCCCCAACAAATACTCAGCTGTAAGCAATCATCCCATGGCATTTCAAACAGCTTGAAAGGAGTTTAGGCCAAACTGGCTTAACAGCCTTCAACGGCATCATCACCACCATCATCCAACCCGTTGCAGCATCCAACTCCAGCTATCACTGGCCACACTGACCAGACTCAAAATCAAGATAGGCAGGAATAAGCACAGAACCAATCTAACAGTCTAGACTGAGGTGTAATAATGCTACCACAATTGAATGTAGTCCCTTGGGCCAACATTGATTTGTTTTATTGTATGTATTCCAATACTGTGATTCGAGTCTCTAATAGAATCAAATTTAAACCATTTTTAATTTTAACACTGAATCATAAACACTGATTTTGAAAAAAAACGCAAAAACAATTAATTAATTAATCTACAATCCTTGCAAGATCAGAACAGTTATTTCTTATTCCACCACTCAAAAATTTAAGCACTGCCCTCATTATAGACAATACTAATTGAGATTCTAACAAATTTTAGATCCGTTTAAATTGTCCTGCACTCTGCATGTTTGCATTGCGCTTTGTTTTCTGTTCAACTCCACCTCACTGTCCGTGTGTGGAGCAGAGGTGTCCATGTGGAGTGTTAGTACTAAAGACATTCTGTTTGAGGGGAAAATCACTATCGACAGGCAGCGGTTCTCGGAGGTGCGGAGGGCCTTCACTCCACATAAGCGCTGGCCTTTGATATTAGCACCTCCGGTTAGCCATGTGATGTTGGCCTTGCCGGCGTGTGTATGTGTGTGTGCGTATGTTTTGTACGTGCTCTGTCGGGTGAGGCGATCGAGACAACTCAAGCAAAGCCTGCTAGCAGACAGGTGGCCTGCGGCCCGGGAAAAAAAAAAGACAGCACAATTCCCACGAGAGGAGAATTCCACGCTAGGAAGAGCAGCGCTTCCGAACACAGTTATCGGATAGCATAAGAGGAGGAGGAGGGGGAGGCGTGTGTGTGGATGTATGCGTTTCTGTGTGGGGGCCTCGCTGCCCAGTGTCCTGTATCGGCCTCCCGTTCACATCCCACTCATGTTTCACTGGCGCACAACTAGCCTAGCCAACAAATGGGCCCAGTTTAAATGAGAGTCTAGCCAAAAAATTACAAACAGTTTACAGAATCTGTCGGTCAGGACTGGTTAAAGGTGTGTGTGATGCTACAGATCTAGCTAGCAGGTGGGAACGGATAATGGCTAAACTGATGAAGAAACTAAAACAAAAGAACATATTTTTTTGTCTTTTTTAGTCAAACAGTCTTTTGTTTGTGAAGAACAATACAAAAGAAACAAAACATACTACATATTTGCCTGAAACTTGCTAATGTTGGATTCTGACAGTGTATTGCATGCTTAGCTGGCCAGCTTAAAGCTAAAGTTTGTCCAGTTTTATAGACAACCGTGTGTCATACAGCATCAAAAACTATATTAGAAAGAACCACAACATTAAAAGGAACTCCACAAATGTGTGGTAACTGAGGCACACAGTTGTTGGTAGATAGTAATGAGCTTCCATTATTAGCAGCATTAGCCTCCAGTTGCGTGCCTGTTAAAGTAAAGCCTTGACTTGAATTTAGTAAAAAATAAAGAAATAAAAAATAAGAATAATAAACAAGAAACACTTATATGATAATGCTAATTTCTGCTAGAACACTTATGATCTTTAATAGTATTTCATAGCAAGGCAGTCGGTGGTCTTGCTGAACTACACAGCTTAGCATGAATTTACTGTAAAGGTTGGGTATTTCACTGCATCCTGAGAGGTGCAAAGCATTCAAAGACTACTGCAGGTATGGCCAGGAGCCCAAAAGAGTATATATGCCATGTCTCTCTGGCTGGGTAGGATGGTCCTCGCTCTCCAGCAATCAATAAGCATGAAGCAAGGAGAAATATAAATAAAATATAAATTAGGGATACTGGTCACTAGTGGAAGTTTATAACATCTAACATTGTGTCCATTTATGGTGACCAACCCTTGAGGTACGTCTTGTCCACCCCTGCTAGGACAAACAGCATGGGCTAGCAATGCTGGTCATCAGCAAATCCAGCACATGTTGTATGGTGGTCAGCAGCAATGGAAGTCGTGTCCAACAGAATCAGTACTGGCATAGACCAGCGTAGACATGGGAACTTCTTCTCTCCCCATTCAAAGAAATAGAAATCTGGTTTTGTATGGTCTGAACAGACTTCTTGTGAGGGATCTGATGAAGGCCTGATCTGTTAGCCGATGCAGCAAGATTGGCAGTTAGTATTTTTCCAATGTTTCCAAAGCTGACCAATGATGTTGCAGTCACTGCAGCCTGAAAAGATGTGATGGAAGCACAAGCTAGCCTTCATCGTCCCATCAAAAGAAGACAGGGAATTGGCAACAATGCCATAAGGGGGTAAAAAGGGTCAAATTATAAAATATTTGATTTTTTTACAGAACCTGTATGTTTTTTTTTTATCACCTGGCCCAGATCCCACTACAACAGCTAAACCTGAAGCTTCCATGTTCGATATGTAAAGACTTGAAAATCCAGTGTTGCCTGCTCAGTGGTAAACAGGATAGAAACAAACAGACGAGGGAAAAGCAGAAAGAACAGCGGTTTAAAGGATGTCAGAATTGACACGCGCGTCTGTAGGCAAGTGTGTACGCGTCTTTCCTTTATGTGCGCGCGTTTGTTTGAGCTCCGAAGCCAGATAATGTCTGACAGAGTATCCCTCTTCAGCTCTGCACTGGTGTAAAGCTCTGCTTTAGCAGCCCCCTGGAGTTCTCTTCTGACACCTCTTTTCTTTCTCTTCCTCCGTCTCTCTCTCTCCTTCTTTCTCTGCGTGTTTGATTCTGTTCTTGCCTTCCTCTAATAGGCTTACAGGGTAAGAGGGATCCTAGCAACAGCTGTTGCAGGAGCTGGAGTCCGGGGGCGCTAGCACGCTTTCATGCTAATGCTAATGACGGCAACACCGCGGGATTCCCCCAAAAATACACCCGAATGCGTTCGGCTCAGTGCTCTCCACAAACTGTACACAGACTCTGGGCCGGCTTTATTCATATTCTCCTCTGGAGTACTGTACATTTGATGCTAATCACATTCGAGGAAGCATTCAGTGCGTTTCAGAATCTCGTATTTAACCACAATTCAATAAGAATATGATTATTTCAGACTGCGGTCATGGCCAGGCCTGTATGCAAAACTTTAGAACCAGACCCTCTTAATTCAGGACAATTCCAACAACTGCATTCAGAGCTCAGCAAGACCTGACACAATCTGCTTCTTATGTTACTTAGAGTGATCAGCCAGTGTTTTTCTTCTTTCTTTTATTTTGCTGTGAAAGTGTATAAAAATCCAGATAAATGCAGATGCTAACAGCCTGATAACTGCCGTTTGTCTAATTTACATTCAAATCAAGCTTTCAATCAAGTTTTGGAAACTACAGAAGATACAATTCCAGTGCAAGTAACCCGTTTCACTTGGAAATACGTCACACTGAGGAAAACAAGAGGGTCCTTACATTAGCCAGTTTGGCTTTTGCCAGTGGGTGCTAATGTTAACCAGTTTGGCGTTTGCCAGTGGGTGCCAGTCTTAGCCAGTTTGGCTTTTGCCAGTGGGTGCCAATATTAGCCAGCTTGGCTTTTGCCAGTGGGTGCCAATATTAGCCAGCTTGGGCTTTGCCAGTGGGTGCCAATATTAGCCAGCTTGGCTTTTGCCAGTGGGTGCCAATGTTAGCCAGTTTGGCTTTTGCCAGGGGGTGCCAATTTTAGCCAGTTTGGCTTTTGTCAGTGGGTACCAAAATTAGCCAGCTTGGCTTTTGCCAGTGGGTGCCAATGTTAGCCAGTTTGGCTTTTGCCAGTGGGTGCCAATTTTAGCCAGTTTGGCTTTTGTCAGTGGGTGCCAATGTTAGCCAGTCTGGCTTTTGCCAGTGTGTGCCAACGTTAGCCAATTTGGCTTTTGCCAGTGTGTGCCAATGTTAGCTAGGTAAGCTTATGGTCAAGCCCACAGGCGCCAAACTTTGTTTTTCCTCATTAATTTAGGACTGATCAACTGCAGCCGTTTGCTCTTGTCCTTCTCATTGCAAAGTAAATCTCAGCTTACGCAGTGGAGGCTTGGATCAGGACGTAAGCTCAATGTGTTGTCACACCTTAAAAAGCAGATAGAGCTAATGCCTTACAGAGGCAAAGGTAGGTGTATGGTTGAATGATAAATCACTACTAACATATGAGATTCACACCGTTAAATACAGTAATGACTAGACTCAGAATAACGTAGATAAACTACTGAGACTGTGGCTGGACTTGAACTTTGCTCTCCCACATGAAGAGCAAGTCAGCTCAATGGCCAAGTACAAATCACACAAACAAATCTATCCGATAGCGAATTATTAGCCTGTACAAATGCTTCAAACGTGACATGTATTCTTACTCTCAGAGCTGTGTGTTGAATGAATAAAGAAGTAATGAATAGTGCAAAGCTATATAAAGCTGTTTAAGAGATAAATTGCATATTCATTTAGTCATTACATGCACATAAATGTTTCACTTGCTTTTGTTTAGCGCATATGTATTATAGCTATTTGCTTAAATAGAGATTAGTTCGATTTCTGTTAAACAGCTTCTACATGGAATTGACAGAGATTAGGCAAAACCTAAGCACCCTGTTTTAGGCTAGAGTTTGGGTAAACCGGTTCCTTTCCACAATTGTTCCTTTCACTCCAAATGCAGTCATTCAGCCAGGACTGGTTCTGAAATGTGCTTGTTTAGTGTTTTAACTGGAGTCATGAGGCTAATAGAGCTAAGTGTAAAGATGTGATTAGGGTAAAGACCAGCACTGTAAATCTAATTGAATCCAGACTGTATAACGGAAATCTTTAGGAAATGATTCAATGTATCATGAAATCTCTAACTTAACCACTAATCAACTCAATTGCAGTTCTTTCAGACAAATCATTTCCAGGCCTGCCTGGAAGCTTTTGGACCAGTCTTCCATATTTCAACACACAATAGCAACACACGAGAGCCCGGATCCTCCTGAAGCCGAACTCATTATGCGAAACCAAAACATGTATCAACAAAGTGCGCACCCGGGCATCTCCTACATTAGCGGTCTTAACTAAGCGTCCAGTAGCTCAGACTGGAAGTGCAAGGTAGGCGTTTCTAATAAAGTGGCCAGTGACAGTTTGGTTACTGCATAAACTGACCGGCCGCTTTGTTAAGTAGGCCTCCTTGTATTTACACTCATAGTAAATATTATTAGCTCCACTCATCCTATATATATATATATATATATATATATATATATATATATATATATATATATATATATATATATATATATATACTTTGTTACCCTGTTCTTCAGTGGTCAGGACCCCTACGGGACCAACACAGAGCAGGTACCACATGGGAGGTGGGTCTTTCTCAGCACTGCAGTGGTGGTGTGTTAGTGTGTGTTGTCCTGGTGTGAGTGGATCAGACACAGCAGCGCTACTAGGAGGTTTATACACCGCAGTTTCACTCCCACCAACCAAAAATATCCTCAGACCACCGCTGAAGGACTAGAGAACCACAAGCTGTGCAGTAACGGATGAACTGTCGTCTACTAGGTGGACCAGCAAGGTAGGAGTGTCTATTAGAGTGAACAGTGAGTGGACACAGTGTTTAAATACTTCAGCAGCACTGCTGTGTCTGATCTACTCTACCAGCACAACAAAAAAACTTTTTTTTTGTGTTTTTTTATCATTTTATTGTAATAAAGTTGTCCTGGGTTTGGTTTGAGAATGGGTACCGAGCGTTTGGTAGCAGTGTTTGTTTGTTTGTTTGCTGTAACGTGTTGTTTCGTTGCTAAGCGTCAGGTTTGATTCTTTCAGGGAGGCTTAATCTGGAGTGTGGGCAGCAGTGGAGCAGTGAGCGGCACAAAGCAACAATTATCAACACACATACGCTTTCTCTCCCTGTCTCTCTCTCTTTCTCTCCCTCTCTCTCTCTCTCTCTCTCTCTCTCTCTCGATCGACCCCTCTCCTGAGCTGAGCGCTGGTTTTAGCAGACCGGCTCCAATTATGAAACAAACAACTTTTAAACATGGCCAGGTCAGTGTGACCTCATCATATTACACACAGTCTGAGCACTAGTCTGAGAGAGAGAGAGAGAGAGAGAGAGAGAGAGAGAGAGAGAGAGAGAGAGAGAGGGACTGTGTGTGAGTTGTGTGGATTTCTGCAGCAACCAGAAGGCAAGCTTAAACATTCAATGGTGTAATAAAAGGCTCTTTTAGGCTAATCTGCCTCCAGTTACAGCTCCAGCTCTAACAGCTCACAGTCCCAACCCTGAGCTTTAAACTCCACTAACATTCATTACTCATTATTCTATAAAGCATCAGAAAGAAAATCAACATCAGCCAGTCAACAATAAACAAGAAGCTTTGATATGTCACCAGGCAACAGGCTGATTGTTAGCGGAACCGAATGTACACCAGCAGGCTGTCACTGCGACATGATACGCTGGTCGCAAGAGTGCTAGCTCAGCCTAAATCTGCGGAAAAGTTCTGTTTACAACCGCTCCCAGCAAAAACACGTTCAGAAAAAGAAGTGATGCACTCTTTAATGCATTAGTTACCCAGAACTACTGGACACTTTAGTGGAAACCGCTGTACATGTACCAGTCTCCACTGATTCAAGACATAACAGCTAGCAAACAAGTGCATGAATGGACATCTCATATACTAGTGTTTTTAATTAAGCAGCCAGTGAGGGGAAGCACAAGGTAGGTGTTTCTAATAAAGTGGCCAGACAATGGAAACACAAGGTAGGTGTTTCGAATAAAGTGACCAGTGAATGAAAGTACAAGTAAGATGTTTCTAATAAAGCAGCCAGTGAGTGGAAGCACAAGGTAGGCGTTTCTAATAAAGTGGCCAGACAGTGGGAACACAAGGTAGGTGTTTCAAATAAAGTGGCCAGTGAGTGAAAGTTCATGTTAGGTGTTTATAATAAAGTGGCCAGTGAGTGGAAGTACAAGGTGGGTGTTCCTAATGAAGTGGCCAGCGAGTAAAAGTACACGGTAAGTGTTTCTAATAAAGTGGCCAAACAGTGGAAACACAAGGCGGGTGTTTCAAACAAAGTGGCCAGCGAGTGGAAGCACAAGGTAGATGTTTCTAATAAAGTGGCCAGTGAGTGGAAACACAAAGTAGGTGTTTCTAAGAAAGTGGCCAGTGAGTGGAAGTATATGGTAGATGTTTCTAATAAAGCGGCCAGAGTTGAGAAGCTCAAGGTGGGTGTTTCTAATAAAGTAGCCAGTGAGCGGAAACACAAGGTAGGCATTTCTAATAAAGTGGCCAGTAAGTGGAAGCACAAGGTAGCTGTTTCTAATAAAGTGGCCAGTGAGTGGAAGCACAAGGTAGATGTTTAGACAAAAGTATTGGGACACCTACCAATTACACATACAAGAGCTTTCATGACATGCCATTCAAAATCCATAGGCATTAATATGGAGTTGGTTCCCCCTTTGCAGCGTCCACTCTTCTAGGAAGACTTTCTACAACATTTTGGAGTGTGGGAACTTTTGCTAATTTATTCAGACGGGCATTTGTGAGGTCCGTCACTGACGTTCTCTCACTGAGGGTCTCTGTTCTAGTTCATCGCCAAAGTGTTGGATGGGGTTGAGGTCAGGGCTCTGTAGGGTCTAGTAAGCCTCTCTCACACTAAACCCACAGTACCATGCCTTTATGACCTCAGCGACTCGGTGACCCCGCTCCATAACTTTTGGTGGTCTAAGTTGCTGTGACTCCTAACATGATCATGGAGTATCTTTCACAAATGTCTGTACAGGTAGACTTCGGGGCTCAGCGCGAGATTATATACACCTTTAGCAATGGCACCTAAATTCAACAATTAAGAGGTGTGTCCCAATACTTTTGTCCATGAAGCGATGTCATTAAATAACTTATTGGCGTTCCTTTAGAATCGTCCACTGAAAGTGTTCAGGTAAACAAACCAGCAGGGGGTGTTGAGTGTATATGATGTGATGTAGAGCTCAGTATAATAGTCATATATGGGCAAAAGCTATACTCGCATTACCACACTGGCTATTGTTAGCAGGATTACAAATTTCTGAGGGCTGCCAAAGCCGCTCTAAACAATGTGTCCGATGGGAAAACATCTGACCTACAGTTTTAGCTGATCTTTATCATTTAATTAGGCTACTCACCCCCCATTCTCGAGAGCAAGAGAAAATACAGCACACAAACACAATCCAACCCTCAACACTGCTTATGCCCGGTTTAAAAAAAAAGTTACAATAGTGACTAAGAGCTGCCACATGTAGGACTTTGAAGCTCAAAATCCACTTAATGGTGATTATCAGGCCTTCGGAAATCCAGCTGTAAACATTAATTGACTCTCATTAACCAGCATGCATCACTGCTGATAATCTAGTTGCCGCTAAATCGGCTTTGCAGAAGATTTAGCCCACCAAAAGCATTCAGTTGCATCCAGTGGGGTAGTGTTCAGCGTTGCAAACACCAGGCAGACAAAAAAGCAGTACAGCAGCGCATTACTAATAACCGCGAGAAGCTTCAGCCTCACAAATAAAGTCCTCCAAAGCTCAGTTGCTATTAGTTAGAGAACCACTGCATCCGGATCAGTGGACATCTCATGTCCTGCAGCATATGGATATGATTTGCTTAAAAAAACAAACTAATAAACAAACAAACAAACAAAAACCCAACAGCATCGTAGGATATTACTGAATTAAGATCAAATCAAATGCAGATCCTCCACAGGTAAATGAAACTCAGCTCCTATATGGATAATGTTACCACTGAGCACTATCCTCCATTAACCCATTCAAAAATATATATTTAATAATAAATAATAATAATAATAATGATTTGTCTAAAATGATGAAACGTTCAAATCAATTCAACAAAGCAACATCACAGAAAACCCAGATCATAGCCCCAGAGGAGTGTCGTCAACAGCAACAGTGATAAAGAACAATTCCCTAGAAGCAAGAGACCTTCAGAAGAACCAAGGCCAACACCAGATAGCAACACTGACAGAACAGTAGCAATATGAATAAAGGATATAAATTATAAATATTTGACCATGAATACATATAACAATCAACAATGGATAAAGAAAAAAACAGCCTGGCACTGGAGAGTATTTAGACTGACCAATGAAAACTGATGAATACTGTTAGAGGCCTATTACAGTAGCCCATTAGGAATAGGCTGCTGTTGCAGACGGGAAAAAGGTCAAGACTAAATGAAAACACAGTAAACTATAATTTTAACTTGTATGATTATTATACCAATGCTCTGTGCTGTTTATCATAGCATCGCTGCTCTCCACTTCTTATTTCCCAAACGCTTTAGCCAACAATGCTTACGTTATTCCCCCCAATAGACAGGCACACGTTCAAATCTGTGTCCTTATTCTTCATCACTATCACTGTAGCATTTTCTGTAACATTAACACACACAGGTAATGAGCGAGGATGGTGGAGATCATGTCTGCAGGGTCTGGGACCACACAATGTAGGTAAATGTAAGACAATGAACTTAAGGACTGTTGGTCTCTAATTGCTGTTGTCAGGGCTAACTGAAGTTGTTGTTATGACTACACCAATAGGACTTCAGAGTTAGGGTGTTTCTGTAATATGGCCCCTGTACTCTTCTTCTTCAAGATGTCATAGGAAGCACAAAAACAAACACATCACTACCTATAAACTGCTCTTAAACAATGTAAGGCCTGTTTACCCAAATCACCCAAATGTGTGTGTGTTACCTCTGGCTCATGATCTTGTAAGCGTCGGGCAGGTAGCAGCGCGTGTTCTCCATCTGCGCTGGGTCAGCGTCACAGATTTTGTCGTCTGTCCGGCCGTAGTTGGCGCTCTCGATCATGATGACATCAGTGCCGGGACAACGCAGCTCAATGGGATAACTCTCGCAGGACAGCTCCCTCCGGACCACCGCCATCGGCACTGGAGCGCGGCTGAACGCTGAGGATGGAGAACAATCACTCGTTAATCAAGAGTTTTATTGTCATATGCACAGCATAAACAGGCAGTTACACTGTATAATGAAATTCTTACTTTGCTGTTCCTCCATTCACCAGTAGATAAACATAACAAGAGTAGAAGTAGAAGTAAATCAAATTAAAGTAAATTTTTTTTTTTTTAAATAAAAATAAAAGTTACAAGGTTGGAGAGGTAGTGTGTGAGGTGTTCACAAGCCTGATGGCCTGTGAGTAGAAACAGTTTGTCAGTCTTGTGGTCCTGGACATCACACTCATTCACACTCCTGGAACATCTGCCTGAAGGTAAACTGAAGGTAATCACGACTGATGCTACTACTAATGTTACTATGATTGTCTTTTTGAATGACATTATTATCTTAATAGGCGTATATTTACTGACCCTGCTATATACAACTACCCAAGCTCTCTATAGAGGAAGTTCCTTTCCCTTCAACTAAAACCAGTGAAACCCTGGACATTTGACCAGGAGCACTCAAACGTTTGCATACGACTGTACTGTTGCCTCTGTTTGACGGTCACTACCCATCACTCTTAAATAGAAGCATCTACTTTCCATATTCTACACAATCTGCAGCCACGAGTGTTTCATAGATGCACATAAATGCATTATATAAGGTTGTGAAGACCTTAGGACAGGTCATATTTCCAACAAAAAATCTGAGCTAAAACGTAATCAGAAGCCCTGATTAAGTAGATCGAGAGCCCAGTTAAGCAAACGAAACACAAACACTGTACTTGGTCATTTATTCATTGAGAATCCATTATTATGTATCTATGAATGACAAAAGTATGTGGACCTCTAGGATCAGCAGATCCTTCGAAGGTGAAATTCGAATCAGGTGTTTGTGGAAGTGTATCAGGGCATGATGCAGGAGATTTCAGGCTGGAAAGAGTTAAACAACTAGCTCCAAAGAGGCTAGATCGTGTACAAATGGATAAAATTCAAAACCACTGGTACCCTCCCCATAAGTGGTAAACCAAATAGCTATCACTCCAAAAGCAAGCAGGACGGTAGCATGCAAGGTCACAATGAAACCCAGGGTAACTTCTAACCAGCTACAGGCCTTTCTCACAATATTGTTACAATAATTAAGCCCACCAAAACACTGATGCAACAATGGTATGCATGGCTGGGTTACAAGGGGAAGAAGAATGGCTCTCCCTGTCATGTGGACAATCCAGCAGGCTACTGGAAAAACGCTTTGTGGATGGATGAGACCAGGAAAACCCTGTAGTTCAGCATAAGAACTGTATCCCTTCTGCGAAACATGGTGGTGGTAGTATCATGGGTAGTATCTGGGGCTGTTTTGCTGCATTGCTGCCATTATTTATGGTACAATGAATTCTAAATAAAGCCAGCTAATTCTAAAGAACGGTTTGAAGACATCTGTCCGTGAACCAGATCTCAAAAGAATGATCAAGAATCAAGCAGCAAGACAGTGACCATAAGCACACAAGTCTATTTATCAAAGAATAGAGTTAATGTTTTGGAATGACCAAGTCGAAGTTCTGACCTTTGTCCTATAAAACTGTTGAGGAAGGACCTGAAGTGAGCAGTTGTTGTGAGAAAATCCAACAACATAACAGTTGTTTTAGGTGTTTTGTACAGAGGAAGTCGACGTGCAGGACTGATTTCCAGCTACTGGAAACATTTATTTGCAGTTTTCGCTGCACCAGAGTATCCCACCAGACAGATATGTACATTTCCCACAATTAATAAATGATCAAGTACAATATTGTATCTCATTTATCTTATATTTGGCTCTCTGAATCCACTTTTGGGTAAATCTATGGCAGAAATATGAAACAATTCTAAAAAGTTTCAAACAAAGTAGATAATCAGCTGAAACCCCCTACCTTTCACTTTGACTTCATTGATCGTTCAAACAGAGCGCTTAAAGATGAAATTAGTGTCTATGTCTCTACACACACACACACACACACACACACTTAAATATCATCTTGAAGACTCAGACATATGAATTATCTCTACACTGATTTAGTCCTGCTGCTGCGATGACAAATTAAAGCCTGCGCTAATCAGACGACAAGCTCAATACACCGTGAACGCAGGCAGAGCGAGGAGAAAGAAAGCTTCTGAACTTCACTGCCATAAGAAAACTTTGCCCAGCCTCCAAAACTTTCAAGTGGAAGCCAGTTCACAGTTTTTGTCAAGATTTCTGTATAATTAAAATGCTTAAGCCGTTTAGATGGGCTTCATGTCCCGGAGGAAAGCTCCCAGCTCACAGTGGTGAACCTGATGAACAGTGTAATGCATATATAGCAATAGTCACCAGCCCTGGTCACGGTTTAGTTTAGTTATCTGCCTCTCCCAACTTACATTCAGCTAATGCATCTCTTCAAACTTTTATTCAGTGACTCCTGGACAGCTGGCATGGCAGACCTGGGGTCAGTACTAGGCATTGTTGTCTGATAGTGTTGTAATGAAGCCTCTGCGTAAACATACAGTTATAAAGGCTCTTTATGCCGGAAACGTATACGCAGGGTGTTGTAAGGCAAAGTAACACCCAAACATTGGGTAACCATCAGCCTTACATATCAAAACTCAGAAGACAGGTGTAGCTTTGTTTATGCTATCCTGACTGTTGTTTCCTATCAGCACCACTGTAAGGAACTGACTACAGTTCTCTACAGTGAACCATTTAGATCAGGGGTGTTTAATTAGAGTTCAGTAAGGTCCAGTCAAAGGTAATTTCTTCAGGCCCAGGTCCGGACTGTCAATATTTCTAACCTGTGTTATGATTCAGTGTCATATCCTGTATAATGAAGTAGCCTAGTATCAGCATATTATACCATCAGCAACTGAAACACCAGCACATCACACATACCGTTTAGTATATTTCAGTATACTTACTGTTTAAATGCTGAACTGAATGAATTATTTATAAACTTATAACTTAATATCAATGTTTTTCTTCACTTCAAGTAAAATCAAGGGCTACATAAAAAAAACAAAATGCTTTTAAAAAAAGTGCATCTTAAAGTGTTTATTTATAGAAAAAGTAAATAAAACAAGCGTCTTCTAGTTAACTCAATCACACAGATTGACAGACTGGTTTTTACGTAGCGGTATTCTCCAAAACTAGGAGACCAAGTCTCGGTCCATTCCTGTTTAAACACAGTTTTGCTAAGTGACTTTCTGACTTGCTTTATTCTCCGACGCCTGCTTCTCGCTTCGTACCTTCGTGCCTGTGTGCGCACCTCACTCCCGAATCTGCACAGATCTGATTGGCTAAGGAGCGCCTTTGGTGATCTTACACCGCACGTGGTTGGTCTGTGAGTATACTGTACCGCAAAGCCTGTATACACAAGACAAGTTCCATCGCTAAAAATAAACACTGTCCACATTAAATCGTTCCCAGCAGCTTGTCTGTTTGGGTCCGCACTAAACAACGTCTGGGTCTGAACCCGGATCGTGGTCCACCTATTAGTGACCTCTCATTTAGATGGTTGTGTTTACATCCTGAGGACCAAGTCCAAGCCATTCTGGACCATCTCTGTCGGTCCACCTTCTTGAAATGTTGACACAATATAAAGGCCGGCTATTGTCTTTGAATGTAAAATGTAAAAAAGTATTCAGTCCCACTTTAGATTAAGGGTCTGTAATATCAGCGTAGTTACACATGAACAACATATGCAACAACTTATGCACAGCTTATATCATTACGTCATTTGAACACGACAGATGTCATTTACGTAGTGTGGGAATTTCCTGCCGAGTGGATCGATAGAAATGCCCCAAAATCACTTGAAAAAAATCCTGGTTCCATTGACTTACATTGAAAGTAAAGACAGTTTTTGGCCTCTATTGTAAAGTTACTATTTTGGAGACTTGTATTTCATTGGACAGTAACAAAATGTAATTTATGTTTCAGTAATAACAGGAGTTTTCAGTTCACACTCTCAGCATTCCTCTCCACCAATCCATATTTGCGCATGTGCATAGCGCGGAGACCTACAGGTCACGTTTGTAATGAATAGAAGTTCAGCACTGACAGAGAAGCAGCTCATCGTTAAAAATTTAAAGGGAAACAGCGTGGAGACGCTCAACGCCGAGCTCAGAAAACTTTTCTGCAGCTTCCATGCAGTCTTTGTTATTGAAGCAGGATTCGTTTCAATTTAAAGTCCTTCGGCCCTCAATTCAATTTTCACATTTCCTCGACCGTCTAAGCGTTCACAGATCGATCCCCGGCGATGCCGCAGCGGGCGTCCAACCGAGCACGTTTGTCCTCGCTCTCTCCGGGTGGGCAGGACGATCCTCCCTCTCATCCCGTCACTTAGCGCAACGCTAAACGGCTATCCAGCTGTTGGTCTCAAAACGCAACAATGCTTCACAAAGTCTTGGAGAAAGAATAAGCTAGCCTTCAGCCTCCCAGCTCATTAGACTAAACGCTTCTTTAGAACAGGCAGCACTACAAGATCAGGATTACTGTAGAGTGTGATTGGACTGGCAAGTTCTTTCCATCTGTAAACCAAGACTGAAGTACCTCCAAAACAGCAACTTTACAGGAGAGGACGAAAACAGCCTTTACTTTCAATGCAAGTCAATGGAACCAGAAGTTTTTCCAAGCTATTTTGGAGCATTGCTATTGGTGCGTGGGCCATTAAATCTTCACACCATGTTAACAGCTGCTCCTGCGCTCAAACCGAGTGGAAAAATAAAAATGGTGGTACGGAAAGAAAGGGTACGAACTGCACTCTCAACACAACCTCTCATCGTGTTTCCAAGACGGAGAAGTAATTCCTGTAAAGTACATATAAAAGAAGATCTGATCAAGCCAGCGCTAAATGAAGCAACAGCTCTGAGATCCAGAAAGAAAGAGCATTTGAAACATTGGCGCGTGGAGTTGCGGCGAGGCGGGATTCGCAGCCTTTCTTTGCGCCGTCCAGGTGGGATTTTTAGGCGGTTTAGCGAAACGCAAAAGCGTCCTGCAGGGCAGAGCGCGGCGAGAAAGGAGATCACACGGCGAGATCAGAGAGGCGGGTGTTTTAACAGGCCTTGAATAATCAGACGTGCTCACGTACATCGCCGCCGCTTTGCTCCAGAATCAGGAGAGCTTCAGTAGAAGCACTCATCCTTTTATATCACACTGTGGAAATCTGCAGGTACTGCCTTTACTAATGAATTACTAATGGTGCTAATCCGCAAATCAATGAAGATTTAAAAGGCTGCACATGTACAACATCCCAGCAAATCCTTGGGCTCGTTGTCTGCTGACCTTTGACCGATTTGTAGGAAAGATTTATGAGTGGTATGCTTCGCCTTTTTTTAGTCTATAATGATGATTATTACACTGCGATTATCTCTTTATAGCAGGTCGTCAACTGTTCTCCAAAGTATTAACAGAAAAGTATTCTCCAAAGTAAACAAAATATTTTTCAAAGTATTCTCCAAAGTATTAACAGAAACGTATTCTTCAAAGTATTCTCCAAAGTAAACAAAGTTTTCTCCAAAGTAAACAAAATATTTTCCAAAGTTTTCTCCAAAGTATTTTCCAAAGTATTCTCCAAAGTAAACAAAGTATTCTCCAAAGTAAACAAAATATTTTCCAGTTTTCTCCAGTCTTCGCCAAAGTAAACAAAATATTTTCCAAAGTTTTCTCCAAAGTATTTTCCAAAGTATTCTCCAAAGTATTCTCCAAAGTAAACAAAGTATTCTCCAAAGTAAACAAAATATTTTCCAGTTTTCTCCAGTCTTCGCCAAAGTAAACAAAATATTTTCCTAAGTAAGTTTTCTCCAAAGTATTTTCCAAAGTATTCTCCAAAGTATTCTCCAAAGTAAACAAAATATTTTCCAAAGTTTTCTCCAAAGTATTTTACAAAGTATTCTCCAAAGTATTCTCCAAAGTAAACAAAGTATTCTCCAAAGTAAACAAAATATTTTCCAGTTTTCTCTAGTCTTCGCCAAAGTAAACAAAATATTTTCCTAAGTTTTCTCCAAAGTATTTTCCAAAGTATTCTCCAAAGTATTCTCCAAAGTAAACAAAGTATTCTCCAAAGTAAACAAAGTATTCTCCAAAGTATTCTCCAAAGTATTCGCCAAAGTAAACAAATTATTCTCCAAAGTATTCTTTAAAGTAAACAAAGTATTCTCCAAAGTATTCCCCAAAGTATTCTCCAAAGTAAATAAAGTATTCTCCAAAGTAAACAAAGTGTTCTCTTTACAGAACTCTAACTTTACAGAAAAGGATGAAAACTTTCTTAAACTTTAATGTAAGTTCATTTAAACCATGCGATTTTGGAGCTTTTCAATTGGTCCGTTGGAAATCTTACAGCTATTCTCTAACGAAGCAGAAAAAATACAAGTTAACAAAAATAAACATAATGATAAACATATCTGAGGTTTACATTCACTTCTCCAGACTGGACTTTATAGCTTCACAAGAATATTTCAACAGGCAAGACATACATGCGATGCATTCTTTACTTACCACTAAAGTACTAATACCACTACTTCTACTACTAAATATAATACTAATAATAATATAAATAACTAAAAAAGTGCATTTCCTGAAAATAACGCAGGATGGTTGTGCGTAAACAACAAATAGAGGAGTGCGGGTGAGTATGTCTGTGGATTTGTGTTTAGGGATCCGCCCTGAATGAGTACATGCAGTTTGTTGGCTCTAGGTTGATCAAAACCATAAGGTTTGGGTTCGGTCAAATATGAATGGCATCCAATGGGAGGAACAAGGGATGAATAAACAACAAATAGAGGAGTGTGGGTGGGTATGTCTGTGGATTACAGGTTGGGGATCTGCCCTGAATGAGTACATGCAGTATTTTGGCTCTAGGCTGATTAAAACCGTAAGGTTTGGGTTTGGTCAAATATGAATGGCATCCTATGGGAGGAACAAAGGATGAATAAACAACAAATGGAGGAGTGTGGGTGAGTATGTCTGTGGATTAGTGCTTGGGTATCTGCCTTAAAAGACTACATGCAATTTGAAGTCTGTAGGTTAAATGAAACCATGAGGTTCGAGTGTGACCGAAAATGAATAGGGTTCTATGTCTGACCCAATGTCTGCTGAGCTGGGCAGCCAAGATGTACTTAAAATAACTTACACATTGGGGGGCCCTAGGTAGCAGGGGGCTCCCAAGGTTGCCAAGAATGGATGTAAAATATGCAGATACAAAAATGTAGTTGCCAGGCACCTAGGTCTCACGCTCATTGCTTTCTTTCCTTTGAAGGCTCATTTATAACCCAACGTTACAATGAGCTTTTAAGTGTAGAACGTAGGACTACGATTAGCCACATGTGTTTACACACAGCGGAATTTGACCTCCACATTTAACCCATCCGTGCAGTGAAACACCCATATATACACACACTAGTGAACAGTGAGCACACGTGCCCGGAGCGGTGGACAGCCCTTATCCACGGCGCCCGGGGAGCAGTTGGGGTTAGGTGCCTTGCTCAAGGGAACTACAGTCATAACTTGCCGGTCCCGGGTCCCTAACCTTCAGGCCACAACAGCTTATGCTGGCTATCTAGATATTCTCTGATGTCCACATTGCGGCGGAAATTAGATACAATCAATGTTTTCTTTATGCTTCTGTTTGACCATTAGGCTTACACTAATGCTATCTAGTATTATTTAGCTTGTAGTTCAGTGGTTAAGGATTCCCAGTGACTGTATGACTTATATAATTGTATGTTCAACCAGTCTGAGGTATAAGGGACGCTCTGGAATACTACAAAATCCAACAAGTATTATATTAAACTCAAACATGAGGCTGGAATGCATCCAACAATTTCATACCAAAGTTCTGCCTAGTGTTATATTAATGAAAATGATGTCTCTAAATAAGTGCTAATGGATTCAGGTTCTACAGCGAGTCTAAATTAAAGCTCTGACTTGCCTTTAGTTACTGACACCTGCCAGCCCACTGCAGTAATTACTGCGACAGGAGTCCCACTCTGTCTCTCTCTCTCTCTCTCTCTCTCTCTCTCTCTCTCTCTCTCTCTCTCTCGTTCCCTCTCTCTCTCTGTTTAAAGTGTGTCCTCCGGAAACGCTCTCTAAAAAAGCCTCTTTGCAGATAATACTCCAGCATATCTGTGAACAGTTCCATTCTGCTGAATGCGTGAGTCAGATTTGTGCTTTAAATTCCCCACAGGACTTTACTTCTCTGTCTGACTGAGACTTATCTGATCCATCACCCACTTTCTACCCAAGCGGAATATGAAAATAGCACAGCTAGCTTTTAGCGCAGCGTGTACCGCAGTTTCAAAATTAAAATGATGTTACAATCTTACATCATACTGCAGAGAGCTTTGCTGTTGCTCAATAACTCTCTCCATATACCCATGTTGATGTATAATGTACATAATTGATGTTTGATCCGATTGGCTGGCTCTTGTATTGGACCTCTTTCAAAAAGAAGGCCAGGCTGAAATGCTCCTTATACACCGGCCAGCTATTAAACCATCTCCTTATATCTACACACTGTCCATTATATCAGCTCCACTTACCATATAGGAGCACTTCTTAGTTTTACACTTACAGACTGTAGCTCTGTCTCGCTTTATAAATTGTTTATCCCCGTTCACTCTGTTCTTCAACGGCCAGGACCCCCACAGAGCAGGTACCATTGCAATGAGACTGACGGGGAGGTGGTGTGCTAGTGTGTGTTGTGCTAAAAGATGGATTAAGGATAGTCTGGGTCCTCTAAGGGTATGCCCCGCTCTTCTCTAGGGCCCCCTGGTAGGGGCTATCATAATCAGGGCCCTCTAAAATTATGCCCCTCTCTTTCCTAGGACGCCTAAAAGCCAGAAGTCGAAGTCAGAGTAGTGCTACAATGCCTTGTCCATTTTCATAAGGGACTCAAAAGCATGGCTAGGGCCCTAAAAAGCATGGCTAGTGACCACTGATGAAGGGCTAGAGCAACATTTGGGATAATAGAGTGGACAGCACTGCCGTGAATTAGTTTTTTGGTACGTTAAACTTCCCAAACATTATAAAATTTAAATACAAGAAAGGTTTCAGCCATTTAAACTTATAGATACTGTTATAATGTAAACATCACACCACATCCATAATCCATAAAGAGTCTGCAGCTCATTAAAATGAATGTAAGGTTAGGCTCTCTGGTTATTTATGTTTAACCAAAACCGCTGGAGCCTAATTCGTTTCTGACCTTATAAAATGATCCCGGGAAGCTTCACTGATCACTTTCACACCGCTCTCCGCTGCTCCTGCGCTAATCAGGCCGATTAGTAAAGTTTGCCTGACTCTGAAGGAAACTGCATACCTTAAAGTCATTAAAAACCAAAGCAGCTCCACATTATCCCATCCCCCTCTCCTCACCCTACCACCCTCCCGACCAGCAGTGACATTTAAAAGTCATCATTAATGCACACCCGCACACACACACATACCACCCAGAGGGTCTGGCCTTCATATTCCCACAAAGAGATAAAAAACCTGTCACAATAAAGAGGTCAGAAAAAAACAAGGTCGAGAAGAAACCATAATGTGTGTATATGTACATGTACAAGTATATGTATATGTGTATGTGTGTCAGGTTTATGCCCCGCTGTGTGGGAAAATCTGGTCATATACGTACATTGTGTGGACGTTTTGTCCTTGTGGGGACCACAAGTTGGTCTTCACAACATAAATCATTACATTGTAAGCTGAGAGTAAGGTTAAAGTTTGGGTGAAGACTACATTAGGGCAATGTTTGTGTGTGTGTGTGTGTGTGTGTGTGTGTGTGTAATACATGAGATTTCTGGTTCCATTGACTTACATTGAAAGTAAAAGTTGTAATGTTTTTGGTCTCTCCCATAAAGATGCCATTTTGCAGATACTTGATTTTTCTTTGGACAGCGACAATATACAGCTTTATGTGAATATATTTAATATACATATAAAATAAGTTAGAATAAGTATGTCAAAGTAAGTTATCGCCAAACTTATTTGTTTACTTATGTAGTCAACTAAATGGGGCACACTAGCATGTGAGGGTATGTATATCTAATGTATATCTAATGTATCAACTCATCAAACCATAATGTATGTATACACTACCGCTCAAAAGTGTAGGATCACTTTAGAATGTCATTTCATGCCATTTTCATGCAATTTTTTTAATTTAAGTGTATCAGATGATTTTTAAAGAATAAAAATGTTTGTATTAAAGCCTATTTTTGTATAGAGGCTTACTTTGCATATAGTCCTATTATCAGCAATTCTCAGTCCTCTGCCTAAATCTCCTGGTACGGCCGCCAATCCAAGTTAAGGATGTTATTGGGATAATTGGTTGTTAGGACACTCTTGCTCAATTGTGATGCACAGCTGAAAAACATTCTACTAATAAGTGAGCATAAAAGGGAGAACAATATTCTAGGTTAGTTTAGTATCTGAAACATCAGCAGTTGTTGGCTTGCTGACCGACTCAAAATGGCCAGAAAGAAACAACTTTCTTTAGAGACCCGTCAGTCCATTGTTGTGTTAAAGAAGGAAGATACTCCATTGAAAACAAGAACATTTCACTGTGATCCCAAACTTTTGAGCGGTAGTGTATGCACATTTATGTATATGTATATGTGTGTGTGCTGTGGGGGAAAATCTGGTCATATACTTACTTTTGTCCTTGTAGGGACCACAAGCTGGTCTTCACAACATAAATCATTACATTGTAGGTTGAGAGTAAGGTTAAAGTTCAAGTGAGGACTACATTAGGACAATGTTTGCGTGTGTGTGTGTGTGTGTGTGTGTGTGTGTGTGTGTGTGTGTAGTATATGTGATGAATAGACCATAAATCTAAGGCACTGGCAGTTCTAATTCTTCTTAGTGTATGATTAACTTCATCATAATTACCATTTGCTATTATTATATTTTATATATTATATTTAGCGCATAATTAGGTGTTCATTTAAATCGCAACTGAACTAAAACAACAGTGCATGAGCCATAATACATATCGCACACCTTCTTATACTTCTACTACTGCAGGCTAATGATTTTTCTCCAAAAGTCATAGCTTCACACTCACAAACACTCAAAGCACTTCACCAACAAGTGATGGATACAGTAATGCAAAATCTAAATCAATGTAAATAAACAGTATTACTCAAAACAAATGAAGACCACTACAGATATAAGTAACGTCTGACCATATTGTAAAAGTTAACGTTTAGAAATGTTTAACGAGGGATCCCTGCTGTACCAGTAACCCCGTCCCCATTTATCTTCCTCACACTATGACTGTTCTCCTGATATGTTGAAGCGCGGATATCTCAGGAAGAGCACTCCTCCACGGAAACCCATTTTATATTGTTAACACAATATATTGTAAAACTGTCAAACCAAATATTAAATCAAATCCAGTGTGGACAGTTGGTGAAATAAGTTAAAATGTCAGTATCTGTAGTTCGAGTTCTCTCCTCTCTCCGGCTGGCCGCAGGAATCCATGTGAAACCCCAGTAAAATATTTAAACATATGGAAACTCGACCAGGTTTTATCTGGAGATCTGCTCTTAAAGATGGCTTTCTCATTTCCGCCCCCCCAAAATACTGCAGTATCGCTTACAAAACTACAGTTCCTACTGCCTTTTTGCTAAACATGCAATATACCTTACATAATTCATTGATTATATGTACACACACACCACTCACAAGTTACTTTCTTACTTAGTTACTTTGCTTTTGAGTAGAATTTATGGAAACCGTAAAAAAGTTACAGATATTATATCATGAAAGTAGGACATTTACATAGAAGCATGCAATGTTGCTTTCCTCAAAAGCCAACAACAGTGGTGGATATACCACAACAAACAATGCCCATGTCTCAATAACTTGTCATGTACCCTTGAGCATCAATTCACAAGTCGACTTATTGTCTGCTGAAGCATGGCATTCCACCCTTCTTGAAGGGTTACAGAATTAGGAGCCTCTACACGGCGACTCAGCTGATCCTATCGTTTTTTTATGGGATTTAGGTCTGGAGAAAGTGCCGGCCACTCCATTTGAGGTAGCCCAGTGTTCTGCAGCCGTTCCCTAATGATGCGACCTCAAAGAGCTGGAGCATTGTCATTCATGACTATGAAATTAGGCCTGTGTTGTTCATGCAGATGCACAATGATTGCCCTACACTTTGTGAATGTACCATTCACAAAGTGTAGGGCACTTGACTAGACACACCTGCCCACACTGTAACACCACCACCACCATAGGCTCATCTGGTGACACATTAAGTTCACCTGTAAAGGTTAGAGTGCATTTTAGGTTCATCCTGAAATTTCACTCGAAAGCCAAATATCCCAAATTATATATATATATATATATATATATATATATATATATATATATATATATATATATATATATATATATATACACACACTCAAAATTTCTGGTTTCATTGACTTTACATTAAAAGAAAAGGTTGTAATGTTTTTGGTCTCTCCCGTAAAGATGCCATTTTGCATATACTTGCAGATATTTTCTTTGGACAGCGACAATATACAGCTCTATATGAATATATTTAATATACTTATATAATAAGTTATAATCAGTATGTCAAAGTAAGCTAACGTCAATGTTTTAACTTATTTATTCACTTACAAAATCAACCAAACAAACATATGAAAGTATATGCCATGGGACACTAGCATGAGCATGTGAGGGTATGTATATTTGATGTATCAACTCATCAAACAGTCTCTATACCACTCATTGTGAAATTATCACTGTATTCAATTTGCACTGTTTCATTAAGTGTGACGAATCCCATTTACATTCGATTTACATCCTGCGTCGAGTCTGTGCGCTTCTGACTTTTTCTCACTCAAATGAAAAAATTTGTGAAGCGTGTTTTTCCTTTCTGAACACAACTCTTCATTCACAACACACTCTACAGCACTGCCCAAAGTCCTTCCTTCATTTATCGCCCTTAGTTTATTTACATCCAAGCACGCAGCTTTCTTTTCAGGAGATGTTTTGTCTGGAGATCAGATACAAGACTGCCTAAGAAAGGAGAAAATCAAATAAAGAAAGTTTCCAAATAGATCGATGAATAGACTCCTCACAACCATGATAGTCCACCAAAACAGTCCGCAGCAGATAGACAGCACCTAAGCTTTCGTCTTTGAGGGGGAGGAGAAAATCTGGTAGCACTTTCCATCACTTAGCACTACAGACACAATGATCTAGCAGCTGGTGATCAGAATCAGTCATTCGGTGTCATAGATTTAATTCGGTATGGGTCAAATTTACACTGAGGTGCCACACTGAGGAGCTCTAGGAGAAACATTCAGTATGACAAACTCAACACAACACCTAACACACCAACATCCCACTGAATATGTACAATGTGAAGAAGCTTGTAAAGGTTACGAGCGAGAGCACAGAGGCAGCCTCGAGTCTCTGCGAGCTTTCTTCAGCAATGAAATCTAAAGTCATTATACATTTGTCCTTTACATGGTGTGAAAAGGTCACGATGAATGGACCAATGGAAAGCTCCAAAATAGCTTAAAAACATTTCTGGTTCCATTGACTTACACTGAAAGAGCGAGGTCATTACAAGAATTCATAGCAATGGATAGCCAGCCATGTTCTGTTGTCGAGGATAATTGATATATTATCTGACCCTAAGATACACAATACTAAATAGCCAATGCTGGGGACATTGGGTCACCAGAATTCTTTAATCATGTCATGCCGCACCGGATGGCTAACTAATAAATACATCACTCTGATTCATGCTTGTTTGTAGAACAAAAAAGAACAGAAAATACATATCCTGTTTTTTATTTGTGGGTAGACGTGTTTTTACTAGTGTATATAATGGTAAATCTGTGTGTTATCTAGAATTTTGACTTCTCCAGCTGTACATACGAATTCTGATGTCTAACATCAGCTTGATGTTACTGTTGAGCCGGACTGCTCAGTTTCAGTTACATTATATTTTTATGTGAGAACCTGGAGTCTTGTTGTAGGCTATTCTTATGTTACTGATGCTTGTTGCAGCTATTTTTATGTAGAAAAGTATAAATGTTGCACTTTCTGTAATATAAAAAAATATATTTTCTATTACAGAATAACAATCAAAAATTAGAACAGATTAGAACAGATACTAAGCGGGTAAGTGGGCGATTACGGTAATATTACTGTAAAAAGTATTACTAACCCTTCAAATTACATACTGATATTTTGGTTGTAAGTAAGATCTAAGCTAGTAATTGAGGTGACCCCACCTACCTATTACCCCCTCATACGCAGCCGTTGAGGCCTGCGTGTCATTTTCCATTAAACGTTTCCATTAAACGTACAACTGAAACGGAATGAATAAGAGGTGGTCTCGGAGTTTAGTGGTGTGTGTGTGTGTGAGGACAAGCGTTAGAGCCCATGTGGTGGTAAACAGTGTGTTTACCCCTCGTGGCTGTGTTCACAGTGTCCTGCAGAGGAGCTGATTAATTAAGGCATGAATCAAAGTGTCCTGATTACAACCTACCTCTCTCAAAGCACTCTAACATACACTCCACTGACTGATTTATATTTGTACTGAGCTCCTCCTTTCCGTTCTATTGTGCTCGCTTCTCTTCTGTTCAGCCATCGTTACTGGATAAACTGTGTTTTATTACATTGTCCCTGAAATAAGGATTAACATTAAAGGGCCATATCCCACATTAGTCTTGCAATTTCTATTTTTCTCCACTTATAAGCTCCATTAATAACATTTGTGCAACCAAAAATGGTCATAACTCACTTTGGCATGGCCATTTTCCCCACATCTCCCGATCCCTTAGAATTAGCACAGGTCGTCTTTGTTACTGAGCCTGTAAGACTGTCCGAAGGAATACAAGGAGAGGACAGACCGCCCTTTACTTTTAATGTAAGTTATTGGAATTATTCATATTTAAACAAGCTTCAAAGCTTTTGTATGGATCTAATTATCATGATATGTTCACACAATGTAAAGGACAACTGTAGACTTCAACTTATGCAGAAAACTATATGTAAATATGCTCTGTTTTGATTGGCACATCTGTATGGCTCAGAGCTGAAACACTCCTTATAACCTCAGGATGAATGGGTGGGGCTCAACTGCTGTAGGCTGGTGTTAAACCATGATGTATTAACCTTTGTATCTGGTTCTGAGCCTCTGGTGCACTGGCTGTGGCTCTAGATCCAAGATCTAGATCATTCTACCACTGACTGTAGTTGATAAGGTGACATTGCAATTCTTACTAAGGTAAGGAAGACCAAAGATCAATGTCAGTGGACTCTAATGTTGGTCCTGCTAGCCAACTTGGCTAACATTAGCACCCACTGGCAAACTAATCATTTGAGGATACCCCTGATATAGACTGGCTTTTATACAATGTTTCTTGCTATGGACCCTCGTCAGCATTATAGGACTACTTGCCATCTGTGCTGGCACACAGTAGAATGTGACCTCCCACTTTTAACCCATCTGTCCAGTGAAACCCACATATACACACACTAGCGGGTAGTGACCACACTTGCCTGGGGTGGTTCAGCAGCCCTATCCAAAGCGCCTAGGGAGAAGGTGAGGGGTTAGGTTCCTTGCACCTTAGTCATGTCGATTCAGGGGATCGAACCATTCACCTTCCAGTCACAAGACCGGACCCCTAATCTTTAGCCTATGGCTGCCCCCGATCCAGGTGAAGAAATTGAAACTTTGCTTCAGCTGGACTGCATAGATATAGGTTCATAAGAGGAACCCCCCTATAAAAGCCATAGCTGATCTCAGGGGGATCTGTAAAAGGTCAGTATGGCTTTCACCAGTGGGTGCTAACGTTAGCTAGGTTGTCTAACGGCAGCCATTTACTCTTCTTCACAAGGAACGTTTGGACCTGGAAGTAGTTCTTACTTCAGTGGTGGATATGCAAATGAGTTGGTTCTTGTGACATCACAGAAACAAATCACTGCATACGTGGCTTTCCAAACGTGGACTGGGTTCGAAATGGTATGTTAAAACTTCAGCATGTTTCAAACCTTCAAACCTTCTCATTTAAAATAAAACAGGAAATTCAGTTTGCAGTGATCTGGGCCCTTCAGAAGGTTTAAGAATATATATATATATATATATATATATATATATATATATATATATATATATATATATATATATATATATATATATATATATATATATTCAATATACCTATTTCTCATTCTCAATCTGTTCTTTCATTTCACTATCCATAGGAATCTCATTCTTTTTCCGTTTCACACCGTTCCCTTATCACTCTCACACTATTCATTCGCCACACGTTTTCCCTTTTGTTCTTCCACTTCGCTGTTCCTTCTACCCATCTCACAATTTATGCGCTCTTAAAACTTTCTCTTCATGACACCCTTTTCCCTCTCTTTTTCATCTTTTTCTCCCTTTCAGCTTCTTTAACCTTCTCTCTTTCTCTCACTTCATTTTCCCTTCATTATTCATGTCCATCCTTCTACTATTTTCTTTAGAAATATGCACAGCATGTTTCAGATTCAGATGTTCTGTTGTATTCAGGTGAGGTAAGAGTGAAGGCCATCCTGAAGCCTTGCTGTATATGAATCTTTTGTTTCTCGCAGTGGTCCAAGGATGATTTGGAAGTATATTTGGGATCACTGCCTTGCTTTAATAGCCAGCCTCTTTCCGTCTTCACCTTCTCTCACTGACTGTTTGACTGTCTTTAAGAATTAGCCACTGTTTAGTACAATCCTCGTTCCTGTCCAACCCAATTCTTGTCTCATCAGAACATAGAACACGCCTCTGGATAACTGTGGTGTATTATAGACCAATTTCTTTGATGACTCTTCCACGGAAATGATGTCTGGCCAACGATACTGCACAGTGGGCCAGGCATACCAGCCAACTCCTGTATGCCCTCAGAAGTTCAACCAGCAAATTTCACTGTTCTCCTTAACTTCCATTACTTGTCATTCTGGACAAGCAGAGAGTGTTTATTGATAGTTATTATGTGTTGGGAAATTAGCCGCTAGCTAGTTGTGCAAGCAGAGAAAGCATGCAGCCACTGATTGATTGATTTAAGTCAACAGTTCGGCCAAAAATATTAAAAATAAATCTACACGGAATCTTCTTCTTATCCCAAATGTTTTTATTTTATTTTAGTTGTCCTCTGGAGCAACGCTAATGTTACTAACAAGTAATAGAAGATTATACCTGATCAATTAGCAAACCAGGAATCTTCATTTCAGTCAGATCATGAATTAAAAAAAAATAATCAACATAGGACTTTTAAGGCTATGCACTGGACACATTAGCCAACTCTTCCTATTGGCCTTCAGAAGTGATGTGGGGGTTTTGCTTTGGTGTCAGCGTGTGGTGTGGCTATTTTGTGGCCTCTGTTGCAAGACGACCACAATCTTACACACAGCTCCCTAAAGAAGAGTCAAAGAAATCACTAGCTTGCCTTGAACCTGATTACTAGCCTTCCACTCTTCCCTCTATCTAATTATTCCACATTTCCCTCTTTTCTCTTTGCATCTCTCGCCCAGTGTGTCTTCTCTACCTCTACAAGCATGAAAGTCTCTTAAAAGCAACGTGGTTGCCCTAATCAGTCTCCTCTTTGGGATTCTATGGCCCGTTCCTTGTCTGTGATTGGTTATTTAATCGGACCCTCCAGCTGAGAGATGCTAATCAGCCCCTATTGATGGAGTCTGCAACCTGCGCTAGCTGTGAGAAACAGACAGCAGGAGGAGGTGATGTTTGGCTCCGCTTGATTGCGGACGCCGGAGTGACAGACCTCCAGCTCTTGACTGATGGCTTCTGATGGCTTGACCGGCGAAGCAGCTAAGCTAATTAGCCTCAGTCTGTCTGGTGCGCCGAGGCTAGCGCTAGTCTCCAGACCTCTTCACTACTCTGCGCCACCACAAAACAAGCCATTTGTTTTCCTTTCGCTCCTCCGATATTGACACATCTGAACACCCTGGCAGCTCACCAGGCCGAGGAAGCGAGGGAATAGCTTTCGACAGCTCTCAGACGTTGTCAGGAGCAAGAGAAATTAGCAGAGCATGTCAGGAAATTAGCCGCTAGCTAGGCGCGCAAGCAGAGAGCGCGTGAAGCCACTGATTGATTGCGCACGACTCACACCTAAGTTAAGTCAAGAGTTCAGCCAAAAAAATACAAAATTAAAAAATAAATCTACGCTGAGTCTTCCTCTTAACCTAAATGTAGTTGAGCAGCCAAGCCTTGTCTAATGATTTCCTCTGGAGCTACGCTAATGTTACTAACAAGGAATGAAAGATTATACCTGATCAATTAGCTTTGTGCAAACCAGAGTTCAGCACTGCAGTCAGATCATAAATAAAAAAAAAATAATTAACATCGGACTTACAGGACTAGGACAAACATAGGGCTACAGGCTAGTGGATGCACTGGACACATTAGCATCCAATCTCAGCATCTTACTATTACTAGTTCGCTGTATTAAATATTAACTGTATCTCTTCAGCTCTGCTAATATTACTATATTAGTTATAGCTTAACTTAGCATTCATTCGCAGCACTATTGTTCCCATGTTGTCTTTTTCACACTGGTGCCACTTTGGTGTCAGAAGTGGGATGGCTTCCTAGCAGACCAGAGAGAAACTGTAAACTCAGCTGTGAACCAATGGAAACTGGCAACAGCACAACAGAGGTCTTTATTTTTAATGTAAGTCAATGGAACCAGATTTTTCTTCAAGCTAGTTCGGAGCTGTTTCTATTGGTCCGTTCATCATGAAATCTTTACACAAGGTAAACAGCAACAGTCATGCTTAAATGATAAAGATCACCAAAAATAGAGATACACGACCTTATTTAAGATATAAGAATTGGGACAGTCTACGTGTTGGAAGCTAAGTATCTAAAAACAGAAGCACCTGAAATGTTGAATCCTAAACTAACAAGTATAATTCTGGAGATGAGTATGAGATTGTTTAGACATACAGTTAGACAGTCAGCTAAATTAGCCTCAAAGCTTTACTTTAGCTCCGCCCACTCATACTGAGCATTCCAGCTCTGACTGCTTTTTAAATCAATCAATCAATAAATCAATCAATCAATCAGGGCCTTTATTGTCACACAGTCACAAGTACAAGTACAAGAACCGGCGAAATTATTATCAATAATAATGAAACTCAACCCAACCAAACGCAGCCAATCAGAATGGAGGTGGTTTGCCCACATCAGTCTTAAAGGCGAGTTAAAGCAGATAAAGGTCTGGTGAGCATGAGTTGTGACTGTTGTGCTACGTAAGCCTACACAAACATTGTAAGTGGACTCGTAACCACACTAAAGAAATGAGCCTAGAGGCTAAAGTCATTCTAGGAGGGACCGCTTAAAGCCCCCCATGCGCACTGCGGAGTGAACAGGGGAAGTATAACTGAATACGGAGTCAAAAGAAATATTTTTGTTTGCTGGAATGTTCTGTAACCTGCTACAGTCCATCTCGCAGAGATGCGTCATTTCAAGCGCGGAAAATGTAGAAGCGAATAAATCCTACGCCGGCACCGGATCTGAAGCGCGGCAACGCTAGAACGAGTGGAGCAGATGTTACTGTGAAATCAAGCTGAGCATCCATCAACAGCATCTCATTTATAACTCATACAATAGCTCACCTCCTCACTTCCCTCACACAGCCGAGCGAGGGAGCGTCCGCAGGGACCCAGCGCCGTGCTGACTGTGGTCTCCACTAGCAGTTTCCCCTCCTTTTATATTACTCTTTCATCCCTCTCTCCTTCTTTTTCTTCTTTCTCTTATTTTTCTTCCCTCTATTTTCTATTTCTTTTCTCCTTTGTCCTCTCTTCTTGTATTTTTCTCTCTCCTTCTTTTTCCACTTTCCTATCTCCTCTGCGTCTTTGTTATTCCTCTCTCTCTGGTCTTTCTTCTTGGCCTCAAATTTCTCTTTTTCCTTAGTCTCTCTATTTCTCTCTCTTCTCCATCTTCTCATTTCTTTATCTTTTCTCTGTATATGCTCTATCTGTTCCTCTTCTTTTTCCCCTTCTTCTTTCTGTTTAATATATATTTTTACCTATATTTCTTTTTCCTTTCATTATATTTCTCTTTCATCTTCTCCCACTCTCTCTCTCTCTCTCTCTCTCTCATTTTCTCCTTGCTTTTTTTCTTTCCTCACACTTCTTTTCTGACTCACTCTCTCTCTCCCCTTTCCTTTTGTCTTTTCTCTCTCTCCTATGTCTATTGTCTTGTCTCTCGCTCTCTTTCTCCAGAGGTTACACTCCCTCACTGTTTCAGGGACATTATCTGCCAACACTAAACCCCCCCTCAAACACTCAGACACACACAGAGCGCTCTGAGACCACCGTGACTTTAAGCACCCTCGACACAACACAGAGTTTAATTGAGGTCAAATAAACGACAGGAAAAGATGCTTTTGTGTCTCTTGAGACATGACAGCGAAAGAGAGAGTAAATCCATCCCCCTCTCACTGCCCCCACATCCGCACACAAGCACACACATCCGCACACATCCACACACAACCACACACTGCCCCCACATCCGCACACAACCACACACATCCACACATCCGCACACATCCACACACAACCACACACTGCCACACATAACCACACACAACCACACACTGCCCCCACATCCGCACACAACCACACACATCCACACATCCGCACACATCCACACACAACCACACACTGCCACACATAACCACACATAACCACACACAACCACTCATTGCCCCCACATCCGCACACAACCACAAACATCCACACACTGCCCTCACATCCGCACACAACCTCACACTGCCCCCACATCCGCACACAACCACACACTGCCCTCACATAACCACACACTGCCCCCACATCCGCACACAACCACAAATATCCACACACTGCCCTCACATCCGCACACAACCACACACTGCCCTCACATCCGCACACAACCACACACTGCCCCCACATCCGCACACCACCACACACTGCCCCCACATCCGCACACAACCACACACAACCACCCATAACCACACAATGCCCCCACATCTGCACACAACCACACACTGCTACACACTGCCCCCACATCCCCACACCACCACACACTGCCCCCACATCCACACACAACCACACACTGCCCCTACATCCGCACACAACCACACACTGCCCCCACATCTGCACATAACTGCACACTGCCGCACACAGCCACACACTGCCGCACACAGCCACATAGCCGCACACTAATAAAGTGGCCAGTGAGTGGAACTTAAAGGTGGGTGCTTCTAATAAAGTGGCCAGTGAGTGGAAATTAAAGGTGCGTGTTTCTAATAAAGTGGCCACCTGAACGTTTGCTGCCACAAACTCTCTCGACACAATCACAGACTCCTACTACCTCCGGTTTCAGGAAAGCGCTGGTAACGCGTGTCTGAAAGTCTGTGTCTGAGTGCTATGTAAATGCTTCGCAGAGCACAAATTCAATCATATCGGTTTGCTCTCGCTGCTGTTTATCTCGCCGTATGCTTTCGTGTTTTATTTGCTCACATGGTTATTAATTTTGAGCGAAGAGTACAAGATTGCGTCTGCATTCTCAATCAGAGCGCCTTGCGGAAACTAGTAAACTAGAAACTTCTGTTTCTTTTTTGAGTTGTGTTTTTAGAATAAAACATTTGATGACCTGCCGATGCCGTAGATGAACCACTTCTAGCTCACAGAACTTATTAATAGACGGTAAATAAAACTCCAATGTCCAATGTAGTCGATTTAGACCAAATGTGTTGTCTGTTGTAACACTTTATTTTAAGGAACACTGACTGGGGATTATTTCTGGTCTTGCTCTAATTATAGTTCATTGTTTATCCACTACACATTAAGCTTTATTGATTATGACCTGTGTTGGTATGTAACTAATATCTGGTATGTGAAAATCATTATTAACTGCATTATTAGGAAATAAGTACTAATGTTCAATAAACACATGCTTAAGACATTATGCAAATACAGAGCATTAATTAATTCATTTAAATTCAAGTCTTAATGGTCTATAACAGCAGCATTGTATTCCTATAGAAATCTAAAGAGCAGCTGTAGTAAATAGATGCTGAAAAGTTTCAAATAGTAAATTATAAAGTGAAGATAATTCCTTGACTTTTTTGTTGCCCCTATTTTGGGAATTAGTGATTGTACACAATATTAAAAGTTACGTTCCAATTAATTTGAGCAAACAAATACAAATAAACTTTTTTTGGACCTTCCAACCACACAAAGCCCCTACAAGTCCATGAAGAATTTCCACGCAGACAAAGATCCTACACCAGCATTAAGACTTTCTAACTACACAAAGATCCCACAAGTTTAGCAAGACTCTGCAAGCACACAAAGACCATACACGTGTACCAAGACTCCCCAACCACACAAAGATCCTACAACCAAATGAGTTAAGATTGTTTTGTAGCCGTTTGGGTTTTTGGAAACAATCCATTTTACTGTGCTTTTTGTAAATAATTCATATTTAATTAGTTTTCAGTGGCGAGCTCTGTACGTCTGTACAGCTCATCTGTCTGTGACAGGTATAGCAAAGCAGAGAAGGAGCAGAGCATTCCTTTATGCTCAACAGTAACTCAGCGAATAGTCAATTCCTCATTTAAATAGATAATGAAGTATCAGACAATCAAAATAGCCATATATAAGTTTAGAAATAATGTCAACAATACGATCCTCCAGTTTGACTGGCTGTGATGAAAAGCCATTTGTACTGTGATCTTCTGTGAGCTTTTATATTTCTGGCATAATTTGATTATGACAGAAAACGGTGCATGAAAGTGTTTGTGTTTCGATTCCCGCGTGCTCCCGTGAAGGCGTGTAGGCGTGCGCTGAATCAATCTGACAGGGAAAGTAAGTGCATTTAGTATCAGGTGACTGAAGTGTGTTTAGACCGGAGGCTTCTTACGAGACTGAAGAAGATGAAGTATGACAAAAGATCCTGCCGAGTTCCTCTCCAGCACTCAATCACGTAATCTCCCATGATTTCTCCTGACCCACTTTAAACTCTAAAAAGGTAGGCAGATGTATTTAAATGAAGATTAGGGCTGAAAATGAGCCAGATTGATGAGATTAAAAGCAGATTTCCTCTCTCTCTCACTCACACACACACACTCACTCTACCTCTCTCTGTCTTTTAGCTCCTCCTGACAGATCTGACTGCTCCTGCTGGTATTTTTAAACCCAGCCTCTTATCCGGCCGCTACAAAGACGTGATTTAATACCAATTACAGCTCAAAGCCGCTCATATTTACTTACATAATACCGATCAGAAATTAGTCCAACGTGCAAATTAAACGTGATTTCATGCATATGCATGGCTCCTTTGTCTCGCCGCGCATCTAACAGGACGATTCGCCAGGCGATGTTTGTCAGTGGCAGCCACTGACGAACACATCTGACCCATTTAGAAAACAAAGGCTGGTAAATATAACCCCCGTGTCTGTTTATCCTAGACAGAGATGGGTAGATAGAGAAGGAGAGGAAGAGAGAGAGAGTTGGGGAGCATCTTTGGAGAGAGGAGAAAAAGACAGAGTGTAATACTCCACGGTGTCCTAAACCCCCAAGGTGCAGAACTAAAAAAAAAGTGCTATCTCGAGTGCCTTAGGAGGCACAGACTCCAGCAAAAACCACAGCCAGTGCTACACTACTCTGGCCTTAATGTTTAAGCCACTGTATAAGATGCTAGACCATCACCACCTAGGCATCTGAATTTAAGGACAGTACACTAGAGATTTGCCAACGGCTTATTTGATATTAGAAGATCTTCCATATATGCCAAGAGTTTCCAACAATACCAAGACTATCAACCACACCATCACATTCCATGTCTATCTACTACAGGACTTTCCATTCATGTACACATTTGGCAACTGCTTGATTAGTATTAAGTGTAATGTAGTGCAAATGTTGTGCAAGGTGCAGGATGGCTGAATGGTTTCAGTGATCCTTCTGGAGTTCCATCTCTCCATCTACATAACAAGGCCCAACCATCGACTATCTATCCACATCGAGATTTCCCACAAGCGACAAGACTTTCTGACAATATCCAGATTCTCCAACATTATTTTCCAAACACATCAAGACCCTTTCTTACTCCAAGCGCTAGTAATCAAGAGTCTCCAAAACTTGTCAACCACAGAAAGATCCTACAACTGCACCAAGGCTTTCCAACAGCACAAAGAACCTACAACTGCACCAAGACTGTCTAACTGTACCAAGACTCTCCATCTGCTTAATGATCCTACAACTGCACCAATATTCTCCATCTGCGCATAGACTCTCCATCTGCGCAAGGATCCTACAACTGCACCAAGATTCTTCACCTGCGCAAAGATCCTACAACTGCACCAAGACTCTCCATTTGTGCAAGGATCCTACAACTGCACCAAGATTTTTCACTTGCACAAAGACCCTAAAACTGCACCAAGACTCTCCATCTGCACAAGGATCCTACAACTGCACCAAGATTTTTCACTTGCACAAAGACCCTAAAACTGCACCAAGACTCTCCATCTGCGCAAGGATCCTACGACTGCACCAAGACTCTCCAACAGCGCAAGCATCCTACAACTGCACCAAAACTCTCCATCTGCGCAAGGATCCTACAACTGCACCAAAACTCTCCATCTGCGCAAGGTTCCTACAACCGCACAAAGACTCTCCAACTGCACAAACTACAACTCCTCCCTCTGCACCAAGACTCTAATCAAGAATATCCTTCCACACAGACTCTCCATCCACATCAAGACTTTCCAACCACACCAAGATTTTCCATATTCACCTACACCAGGACTTTCACCACAGTTAAATCTATACACCAAGACTCTTCCCCAAAGACTGCAGCAACTTTTAACTTACAGATAATAATCTATTCACACATAGTACAACGCCAACTGCATCTATATTCAGTGAGCTCTGTGAAGAGAGTGTGAAGGAGTCTGCAGGCAACACTATTACAGTAATATAATAACAAAAAAGCTAAAACAAATCAATAAAAAAACAAAATCAATAAATACACGTATTACAGCCATAATATTTTTTGCAAAAGTGTGATTTTAATGATTAGTAGATGTTTAGTGGAGGCTAGCGATAACTCTCACAGGCCATAACGTTTCAAAACCCAAAAGTTTTAAAACAATAAAACACTAATTTAAAACCATGGCAGGGCCTGGCACCATACGCACAAGAAGAAGAGAGGCACCAAATGGTTCTTTATCACGCATCTGCAAATTGAGGCCACTACGTCCCCAGCTCATTATCGAGTTGAATCAGGTATGGCCCTGCTGGACCGGAGAATGAGAGTTGTGGTTTAGCATGGTCTCTGGTGGTCTAATCTCTAAAACGAAGCAGAGTTAAAGCAGCAGTCTGACTAAAAATTTTATTTCTACCACTTTTCCCATCCAAAATGGGCCCAATCAGCCAAGGCATGTCCAGTATGAAAAGTTTGCTTCTTTAGTTTTCCACTGCATGCTTTACATGCTTTCTGAAATGGCATGACATGCTGTATAATGTATGAACAATGGTTAAATTACTCAATCACATTTTGTACTTTAAGGCAGACGTGTGAGCATGTAAGCTGGATGCAAATCGGTGGGCTAAAAGCCTCATTTCTTCTTAGCTAAATAGTCTTGTAGCTCCAGCGCAAAACTAAAGAAGCAATAGACTACAGTTCGCTTAATGAGGATTTTGTGTACATTTGACTTCTGGCCAAACTATCACTCTGAACTAAGTGCTACTGCACAGGCTGTGCAGCCAAGTTCTGGGAGGCATTTTGAGGGGATGCCTCGGCTAATATGAAAAACATAACCATCGATACATTTCTTGTAAACATGCTTACTCACATCCTGGGGCAGCATCACATTAGTCTCTAGAGTGAGCTCTTTTTAATTTAAAGTCTAGTAACACGTGCTGATATATCTGATGATATATCTGGAAGGAAACCTCCAGAAAACAATTTTGGGGTAGATTTTTTTTTAAATTGTTAATCTTACTCTTAGTAACTGACTGAATGACCAAGATAGCAGGCATGCCATGAGCCTTTACATGTTTTTGGTCAGGCAGCCTCTCATTCAAAGGCCTCATCATCCCAGTGACCTAAAAAAATCTGGGCATTGTCTGAGCAGAGTCCCTGGGGTCCCTACACTGCCACAGCAAGGGTAACGAAACGTCCCCAGTCCCTGTAGAGACAGATACGGCAAAAGTGAATGTTCTTGGCTATACGTGCCGCCAGGCCTCCCTTGAGGCTGCATCCTTTACCCTCAAAGTGCCAGAGCTGAGACACTGAGCTGTGCATCCTCCTCCCCAGCTGCAGTGGATCTGCACCCTTGTGCTACTGAGAGAGCCAGCATGACCACTCTCTGCTTCCTCGCTGTGCTGCATCCTCTTCCTCCACAGCCCACAACTGAGACTGTTTCAACTAAGATTCCACTTCTGACACCAATGTTGCATACTGGCACAGAAGCTCATGCGGGAAACATGGCACACCTCCATATGTTCACAGCTAACAGCCACTAATATTTCCATGGCTATAGTCAGTGAGTCCAGTGCCAGGAGAGGGACCTTATTGCAGTGAAGTGTCGTACCGCTTCAAATCATACAACAGATGAGAAGGACTACAGCCCTGAGGTTTGCAAGGTAGCTGCCTAGCTAGATACTTTACCACAGCTTGGCTCCTCCTCTCTAGCTGAAAGGATAAAGTTGTGTAGTTTGTGCTGAAAACAAACGCAAGTTTACATGTCAACAGAGACTACGCAAACCTGGATGTATTTCTTAGCCTACCGAACAGCATTTGCATGATGCATGCTTGGTAGCGTGTAGCGAGAGAAGATTAATGGACGCAAATAGAGATGGAAGGATCGATCGGCCATGTCTCTCTGCATGATTGATGGCGTTAAACAAATAAGCCTAATTTCTGTACTTCCAGCTAGCGTTTCATCCACAAGGAGCCGTCCATGAAACCCCCTCCGGCCAGGTTCCTGCAATTCCTATCTGAACCACTAGGTAGAAATACATACCGTTTCATTTTCATCAGACTGACTAAAGCAGCGGCCTTGAGAGAACAGTTTAAGCGTTCACCGCATGTGCGTAAAGAAAACATCGTCCGTCTGGCAGTTTGTTACCGTATTTGACTCTTATCCAGGCTGTTCTGTAACATCTGTAAAATTAGTAAAATCAGCGTCTCTCGCGGGGGAACCAAGACCAAGAAATTTAACACCACTAATCTGATACAGCGTGTACACCACGCAGCTGAATACAGTGAGTATCAGCAAACAGCAGAGCTAGCACGCGCAGCCCAGAGAACCGTGCAGACCAGATCTGACCGGTACGAACAGTACAGCAGCAGCAACAGCCAGAGAGCTAAAGGAACCACAGCCAG
The DNA here is from genome assembly GCA_021613375.1 of Megaleporinus macrocephalus. NCBI lineage: Eukaryota > Metazoa > Chordata > Actinopteri > Characiformes > Anostomidae > Megaleporinus > Megaleporinus macrocephalus. Next base: position 31,280,290 of record CM038724.1, read on the forward strand.
AGTGATTGAGTTTATAGTTCTAGATAGGTAGCTCTTCTCGGCTGTAGAAGACGTTCCTTCTGCTGTTTAATATTCCACCTGGATCCGCGCTCTGCCATTCCTAGTAGAAATACTTTTCAGATGTGGCTCTTCTGGAGCTGTATCAAGCGGTTTACTCCCACATAGACCAACTTCTAATTTAATTTAATTTAAAAATATCATACTGTTTCACATGAGCTCATTAAAAATGGTAATAAACCAGTTTATACCTTGTTTCATGACTTGCTTGCGCTAATAATATATAGCCCTAACAGCCCCGCCCTCAATCGGTATCGGCCAGTCACGCTGAAAGGTGATCGGCTATCGGAATCGGCCTCAAAGACGCTGATCGGTCTATCTCTAGACGAAAACATTAAAACCATCTAAAATCGTGAATTCCGTCAAATGGAAGCTGACGGATAGAAAGCTGCACTACAGAAGAGTGCGCGGGATGACAAAGAACACTCGTGGCGTGCCAGAAAGCCCCTTTAATTCTTTGCTCACGATGATATTTCATTTGAGATCAAGGCTCATGACTGACACCTCGCTATGAGTCAGCATCCCAGAAACAAGCAGCACTGGTGTCCCACAAAAACAAACAACACAACAAACTAAACAAACAAACAAGAAAGCTGAACGCCCACTCATCGTCACAACAGATTCCTTCTGTCTTCATCTCTCTCTCTCTCTCTCTCTCTCTCTCTCTCCCTCTCTCTCTCTCTCTCTGAAGCTCATTGTGGGTGTACATTGTCATGCAGCGAACGGTTCTTTGGGACACAAACACCTACAGGCAGTACTGCAAGGAGAGGAGGAGGACAGAGGAGCTAGAGGAGGAGAGGTGAACAGAGGAGAAGGGAGGAGAGGAGGAAAGAAGAATAAAGTAGAGGAGAAGAGGAAAGCGGCGTGCCTCTGACTCGTCCTCAGGCAGAGAATAAACACCTGTGCTGCGTCTGCTGTCTGACACAGTCATGCTTTTGTAGGCTTTATCTCAGAAATCTCCAATCCCACCCCCCCGCCCCCCCACCTTACTCCAAAGCACGGGAGGTCTGACCTCCATTAGCATCTCTCTGAAAAACAGAAACAGAGAGAGAGCGCGAGAGAGAGAGAGAGGGAGGAAAGGAAAGAAATATACATATATAGAGAGACAGTAAATAGAGGGAGAAACAGAATCAGAGAGAGAACGAGTAAAAAGATATAAAGAGTGTCAAGAGAAAGAGAGGATCAGAACGAGGCAGTAAGGAGAGAGAAAAAATAATAAAAAGAAAGAGAGAGAGAAAGAGAAAGGAAAATAAAGAAAAATATAGAGAGAGAAAATAGAGGGAGAAACAGAATCAGAAAGAGAAAGAGAACGAGTAAAAAGATATAAAGAGTGTAAACAGAAAGAGAGGATCAGAATGAGGCAGTATGGAGAGAGACAAAAATAAAGAGAATAAGAGAGACAGAGAGAGAGAGAGAGAGAGAGAGAAGAAAAGAAATATATTTAGAGAGACAGTAAATAGACAGAGAAACAGAATAAGAAAGAGAAAGAGAACGAGTAAAGAGATGTAAAAAGAGTGCCAACAAAAAGAGAGGATCAGAACGAGGCAAAAAGGAGAGAGAAAAAAAGAAAAGAGAGAGAGAGAGTGAGGAGAATCAGAGAGAGAGAGAAAGGAAAGAAATATATATAGAGAGACAGTAAATAGAGGGAGAAACAGAATCAGAGGGAGAAAGAGAACGAGTAAAAAGATATAAAGAGTGTCAACAGAAAGAGAGGATCAGAACGAGGCAGTACGGAGAGAGAAAAAAATAATAAAGAGAGACAGAGAAGAGAATCAGAGAGGGAGAGAGAGAAAGAAGAGAATCAGAGAGGGAGAGAGAGAAGAGAACCAGAGAGAGAGAGGAAGAGGGAGTGACAGAGAGAGTGAGTGGGAGAGAGGCATTAAAAAGTCCATAGAAAGAGAAGAAGAGAGAGAGGCAGGAAAGAGAGAGAGAGAAGAGAGTCAAGATGGCAAAAGAGGATTTGAGAGAGGCAATAAAGAGGAAAAGTTAAAAAGAGAGAGTCTGAGAGAGAAAGAAATCGAGGTAGTAGAAAGCGAGGCAGAAAGAGAGGAGAAAGCGAGTGGGGGCCTGTATGTATGAGACAGAGAGAAAGAAAAAGAGAGATTTCTTTGTTTCTTGTTTTCCTGCATTAATGAACAGATGAATGCACAGTAGCTGCTCACCTGCAGCGGCAGGAAAATGCCTCTGTTGTTAGAGGCCATATTAGATTCCACCCTGAGGGCGTCTCAATATCTCTCTCTCTCTCCCATTCACTCTCTCTCTCTCTCTCTCTCTCTCTCTCACTGGAGTTATTCTACAGTTTTCTCCGTGAGGTTCACTTATAGCTTGTGTTGTCTTGGGCACCTACACCGAGTGTTCTTTACCTGTAAGAACACCGACATACAATAAATAAATAAATAAATAAATAAATAAAGTATTGAGCAGTCAAAACAGGTATTAGACGCAAACAATACCGGGTTGTTTCCCCAAGCAAAGGGTTAAAAAAGCCTAGACATCTGTGATGTCACAACCATGATAAATTTCAAAGAGACTGTTTATTTATTCATTCATTTCGAGCACTTCTGTCCAGCAACACTCCATGATGAGAACATGATTTGTGCTCGTGTCTGTGATGTCACAACCACGACCAAGCTGTTTTTGCAGCTTAGCTCGCATGTGTGAACTGCACGGGAGGTGAGCATTTCCGAAACTTTAACAAAGGAGACACGGACACGTTTGCATGCTCGTGTTTGTGACATCACAATTCAAAATGGCTTGTTTTTTCATGATATGGACCCATTATATGTCTGTGACATCACAACCATGACAAATTCAAACTGGCCTAGCTTGGTTTCCATATATCGTCGGCGTTCAATGAAAAACAAGAATTTCAACTTTACAAGAGAGACCAAAAAACATACTTTACTTTCAATGGAAGTCAATGGAACCAGAATTCTTTCCAAGCTATTTTGGAGCACTTCTATTGGTCCGTTCATCATGAAATTTTCACACAATGTAAATGCCTATTGTTGTGTTCAAATGATGCAGAAAACTTTAAATAGACAAAAATAGAGATACATGATTTTTATTGGACAGCGACTATATATATATATATATATGAGTATTTCTATTCTATTGTATTATAAATTGGCCGCACTAACAAAGGAAGGAGTGAACGCTGTTGAAAAGCTGATACACGTTTTTCATTGGAGAGTGACGACATATAGTCTACACAGTATATCTATTTTATCTATATATTTTCTGAAAAAAAGGAATGAATCTTCAGTTTTCCCTAACACGGGCCCTTTAAATCCCTTCCCCATTGATCCGTCCTGAGCCGGTCTATCCACCCACCGAGACTCCTCCACTAATTATCAACAAAATCCTCTGTAACAACCAGCAAACCCAAACGCACTCAGCCTCCATTAAGGCTCCGAAAACAAGGCCAGCTTCTTCACTAACGCCGTAAAGGAAACAGAACAGCAGAGAACGAAAAAAAAAAGAATAAAATCAATCTCAGAAAAGCAGTCTGCGCTCGCTCAAAGCGCCGAGGAGGCGGCGGCGTGTGGCCTGCGGGCCATGCTCGGACGGGGTCAGGCGGCCAAATTAGCCGCAGTAACGAAGGAAGGAGCGAGCGGTGCTGGAAAGCTGATAAATACTTAATCCTCCGGTCGCTGTATATTCTGCTCTCATTCTGCAGAGAAGTCTTATTGTTTGCAGGAGCTCCTGGGAGCTTGTCTGCTCGGGGCAGAGGTTTAGATCCTTTCCTCTGTGCACATACGTCCATTAAGTGATCTAAAGGAGCAGATCCATTGTTTCAGGAGCCACATGCTCCGTCACATGACTCACGCAAAGCTGTTTAAGTGTTTTAAAGCCACGCTCCCTACATTCTTCACACACAGAAAGCTGGAACTTTGCTAAAGCAAGCAAAAACGTCCACACGAGTCTGAAGTCCACCCACTCCTGGAGAGCGGTATCTGACAGTACATTCAATCTTAAAGGAAGTGGATTCGTAAGATCAGATTTTAAAGGGCCCATGTTCTTCATTTTACACATAGTTCTTTCTCTTTAAAGTCCATTTATCTTGTTTTTGTGGGTTTATACATGAAACGAGAGCCATGATGCTGTTAAATGTCACCACTCTTCATCTTCTTTCCATCTCTTGAATGCTTGCTTGTGTCCTCAAGGCGTATATCGTCGATGTCCAAAGGAAAACGTATGCAAAGAGGTTTCATTCCAAGCTATTTTGGAGCATTTCAATTGGTCTGTTCATCCCGAACCCTTCACAGCATTCAAAAAAGCAGACGTCATGTTCAAACGCTATAAAAAAATAATAAATTGTGATAACGGCGATACGTGAATGACCTCCGTTCTGATTGGACGTGCCTCATTCAGAAAGCAGCCCAGAGTGAAACCCTTCATATGCAGAGCTAAGGCATTAGCAGGTACATGTGCGAGGTTGTGACATCACAAAAGCAGTCTATTTACAACAACTCGTCTTCCATATATGAACCACAGTAAGGACAGCAGAGTGTGTCCTAATGTTAATGGTACGCAGCTCTTCTATGAAGAGCTCTCTAATCCTGTTCATGGTATAGGCCCTTTAGGCACAGAGCCCTGCTTCCCTGTACTAGTGGTAGAATTCCAAAAGCCATGCTGTAGAACGTTTCTTTCATGCTCTAGCACGCCCAGCTAAACATCATGAAGAGCTGTTTCGCGATAATTGTTAATAACGGCCCACGGTTGTATAATTCAGTCTCTGAGTACTGCACATTTAAGTGCTTCCTCTGCTGCAGCACACGCGCCAACCTCATGAAGGGCTCGGTAATGAGCTGTTGCTTTGGATTAAAGAAATAATAATAATAAAAAAAATTTGCAGAGCACGGGGTCTCCAGCACTGCCACTGGGAATCAATGAGGCAAAGACAGAGATGAGACTGACCACTGACTTCATATCAAGGTTTGGTGTTGATAATTTTATAAGGGTTTCCAGAAAGTGTATTCCACGTATGGCATTAACTATAACTATACATACACAATCATCTTCCAAATTCACTCCCGGCGGCCTGTCCAGGGTGTTTGCTGCTCTCCATCCATCCACCCAGTGGGCCAGAAAGATAAGCGGCTTGGAAAATGAACCATGAATAAATGAATGAATGAATGAATGAATTAATGAATTGGCCAGCGTTTGTATCCCTGTATCAAATGTGCTGTTACATGTATGGTGGTACACTGCTGCCTGACAGTGACAAAAAATAAACCTTTCAGCACGTCATTATTAGGAAACATACCAGAAGAGACTATATATTGTTATTGCAAGAAACCTGTTTAAAAAATGACCTGAGTCACGATTATGAGAACGTATCTTCTAATTGAGAATCTGGAATGGCACAGCAAGCTCTATAGTTACAAACACTGACATCTTAAAGAACTAGAAGCATGTACGATATGATTCAGCTTCTAGTAGGAGTTGTAGATCCAGTGAGATGCAGCCTGGCCAGGAATCCCAGCCCCAACTTCACATAGACTTTGGGACAATGTGGTCCCAAGAAGTATTAAAATAGTACATATACAAGTGTACTACTAGTAGAATGATATTAGTATACTAACTTGGGGAATATACTTCAACTTTACTTAAGTTTACTTAATAAAATGAACTTTAAGTGTACTTGTTTTTGTCGGGGTAATAATACCTGCTCTGTGGTGGTCCTGTGAGGGTTGCGATATGATGAACTGAAACCCTAGTTTTGCCAGGCATACATTTTGTATAGATTTGTATACATTTTGTTATTTGTATAGGTATTTGACAACTAATAATAATCAGATACTTTCTCTTAATTACGAGATGCCCATTCTCATAATTATTATTAAGTCGTTTCTATGACATATTAAGTCGTTTCTTACAATATATTTTTTACATAGTAATGAGATACTTTCTCATAATTATGACATGTTGTTGTTACAACATACTTTTTTGTAATTATGATATATTTTACAACATTTTCTCATAAAAACAGGAAAATTTCCCAAAATTATGATGCATTTTACAACATTTGCTCATAACAGGAAAATGTCCTAACATTATGATGCATTTTACATATTTTTTTCATAATAACAGGAAACTTTTCCAAAATTATGATGCATTTTACAACATTTTATTGTAATAACATAAACTATTACGATAATAACGCATTTTATAACATTTTCTTGCAATAAACGAGATACTTTATCATAATTATCACATGTTAAGGCATTTTTGAATGACAGACCTTGTTGTAAAATTTTAGGTATTATCATAATAACAAGATACTTTTTCCTAAGTGACATGATTTACAACAGTTTCTCATAATAAGACACTTTCATGTAATTATGACACCTCCTTAGCACATATTTCTCAGAATTATGAGATGCTTTTCTATAATTATGGCACAACAACGAAGCACCACCTTACAAATGACATGTTTAGCTGATTGATAACACGCTCTTCTCCTGGCAAATCAACACTAGGTGTCAGTTGGCAAGTTTGTGTATATGTCTAGCTGCACTGTGACTGGCTGCCCTGCACTGAGTAACACTGGGTAACATTGTCCAGTATTTGATCACTGATTTTTCAGCAACCTAGAAAAGATGTGAAGGAAGAGAGACAGGAAAGTTGTGTGTATCGCAGGCTTTAAACAGCAAGTAAGACTTGATGTAGTGGAATTTTTCATCCATCGGTCAAGACAGCATTCGATCAGCTTCACTGTAAACAGCAGCGCAACAAAAGTTCAGCTCTGCACGATCAATGTGCACAGTTCCACTCGCAGACTTGGCGAGCTGCTCAGAGCTCGGCTTGTGTGTTTTCTCCAGCTGTGTGGTGCTGCAGTCAGGACTGATTGAGGCTCAATGCAAATCTCCCAGGTTTGCTGAGAGTGCGCTGCATTTGCATGAGAAGAGCATATGTGCCGATATGGGTGTAATCCCTGTGATTATGAAAAGCTTACAACCGCAGGGCAGCATGGGTGTGTGGGAGGGAGCGCGCGCGTGCGTGTGTGTGTGAGAGTGTGTGCGGGCGTGTGTGTGTGTGCGCGTGCAAACGCTTAGAGAAAGCTTTAACCAAGACTTCCAGCAAAGTGACCTACAGTACAAAAACATGAAAATTAACGTTTTCTTAAACCAAAATATTCCAATAAGCCTCCGATAAGCACAAGACTTGCCTCAATGCGTTTTGTTTATCAGATACAGACACAGAGGACCACCTTTGTAGGCAGAAGTATGGGTCAACAAACCCAACAACCAGTGCAACCCTTCTCTATAAAGCAGCACAAGCAACTCATTATCCCAAAGAGGTTGAGTTTAATCAGAATACAACAGCAAAAAAAGCAAGCGCCCAGGCTAAAGCATACTGCCAGGGCCGGTGGTAGTTATTTATATGTTTACTTATATCTTACCTTTGATGACAGTTTATTGATCATTGCCAACTAAGGATTGCATAAACCTGTCTACTCGTTGAATTGACTGCTCAGTAATGATGCTGTAAGCTTGATGTCCACTGGTCACTGATCATGTGATTATGACACTAACAGCATGGATACCTCAGAAAGCACAACAGGTGAGGAGCCCAGTGATTTCAGGTTCTGTAGTTCCAAACGCTATCCAAGAAAAAACATTGAGTTTACATTGAGTTTGACCTCCAAGGTCTCTTACTAATTAATTACTAAAGACTTAAACACTTCAAATCAGATCTTGAATGCCATTATTTCCGACTACAATGAGACTACAATAACAAGTCGTCCACTGTTGCTGACCTATGTTAATGTTAATGACCTATAATCCTGTAAAGTTTCAAGTCGGTTATTCTAAAGTTCTCCAGCTCTTTAGACTGCGGGCCCAGGCAAGTAATTCCAGGTTCCGTATCCCTGGTTCGCTGAAGGTTAGCCATACGATCCAGGACTCGTTAGAAAAGGCAAGTCTGACTTCATCAAGGATTTTTTAAGCCACGTGTCGCAGAGCATTCCCTTCTCCTGAGGTTCATTCATGACATCATCAGCAATCAGTCCAACGCTCGTCTGGGACTTCCATCACATAACTGTCGACTTTAGAAAGAAATCATCACCTGCAGCTGACAAGGACAAACCAACTCAGGCTGACATTATATTTGGCTCTACTCTGTTGATGAACAGGGCCTTGCTGTCACAGAGCTCCAGATGCAAATTTCAAATTTAGAGTACTTTCACAGGAACGCTACCTCAACCTAAGCACATCTCATTTAGTATTGACGACTCAGCACACCGTTTCCATGTTTGATTCCAATTGGATTTGATTCATAGGGATATTTCCTAGCCTTCACGAATCAGCTGAACTGATTAGCTGATCTCTTTTCGTCCCAGTCTTTCAGACACACTGACCAAACAGAGTCATGAGAGTCAATAAGGACACTAAGGCTCCTTCAGCAGACACAACCAGAGCTAAATGAACTAATATTTGCTCAGTTTCCTGCAACAACATCTCCTTTGGGAGAAACCATAGCACTATATATATATACTCTCTATCCTTCTAGGCCTTCAGAGCATGTGGAATGATGTTTAGAGGTTTTTTTTTTATATTCATTAAAATTGTGTTGATACGTAAACCCAATGCCCACAGCACTCTTTTTTCACTGTGACGTTGTGGATGGGAACTAAAGGGTTAATGTCTTGAAAAGCTGGCCAGAAAATTTGGCATAGTTTTACCCCATGGTATCTAGGTGGATATAGCTAAGCGGTTTCTCCTGCTACGACTTGAAGAGCTGATGGGAACCCCTAATGCATCGGATTAACCATCAGCATGACTGCGAAATAACAGAAGAACCCCATGATTATCTTCAACTTGTGGAACCAATACATCACTCCAGGCCTTCTAGATACAACTGACCACAAGCAGCAGACTAATGAGTGAGTAGAAACAGAGCAGTCCTATATCTACTGAAAAGATGGCTGTGGAGCTGCAAAGGTAAACAATATTACAATATATGTCTATATAAATAAAAACTTAGAATATCTCAAAATATCTCTGTTCAGTCTAGAACTGTCATCCCACCTTACGCTGCCATGTCAACAACAGCAGAGCACTACGTTGTGGAGTGACCCCCGCAGGACCCAGCACAATGTCATGCAGTGCGGAGCAACATTTCAATAATTAATGCATGGGAACAACAGCTCAATAATCAATAGGAAGGCAATAAACTCTTTCTGAATATTTAAAAGGAATAAATCACATAAACAACACATGAACTGCAGGACAACAACAGTGGCTATTCTCTGTGCAGTGATACGATTGAGCACTCATTCGCACCAATCAGGGCAAATCTGGAAAGCAAACACTAAGCAGTAAGTATTAATAACTCGGAGGTGACACAGAGACAATATTGGACCCTTGGACCACTTACAGTAACCTGGGACCAAGTCACTAAGTTGCAAGTAACATGTAAGTCTCAAGTCTTGACAATCAAGTCCCGAGTCAAGTCCCAAGTGTGTCTCGCGTCAAGTCCTAAGTCAATACAAGCGAGTCTCAAGTCCCAATTCAATACAAGGAAGTCTTGAGTCAAGTCCCAAGTCAAAACAAGCGAGTCTCAAGTCAAGTCCCAAGTTAGAACAAGGAAGTCTCGAGTCAAGTCCCAAGTCAATACAAGCGAGTCTCAAGTCAAGTCCCAAGTCTAGACAATTGAGTCTCGAGTCAAGTCCCAAGTCTTAAACTTTGAGTCCTAGTCATCAGATGTAACATCATTTCAGTATTTAACACAACTGATGCAGCTGATCAGTAGTATATTAAACTGACATTAATAATAATAAGTCAGTTAAGGTAAAGTCTAAGTCAAGTCACAAGTCATCAGTTTAGTGACTCAAGTTGGACTCAAGTCCAAGTCATGTGACTCGAGTCCACACGTCTGGTATAAACTAATACTCTAATTCTAGTGGGATTGGGCAGGGGTAGGAATGTAAAGAAATCAGTCCATAGACATAAGATGGAGCAAAACCTTTGCATCTTCAACAATTTTATGATAAAAAAGTCAGTACATTTACTTGGTTGTGATTGGATAATATATCACTTCCATATCGCCGCTGTCCAATGAAAAACAAGTGTCTCCAAAATTGCAACTTTACAGTAGAGAACAAAAACATACTTTACTTTCAAGTCAATGGAACCAGATTTTTTTCATTGGTGTCTTCAAACGATGTAGAAAACTCAAAATCGAGAATTTTTTTTCATAGGACAGCAACGATATATTACGATATATAACACTCTGCTATCACTGCTGGCAGTACTCATGTTAATGTAATATATTTGATTGACATGGAAGTGATGGAAACATATGGATGACTTAAATTGAGAGCATGGTGCAGTTCATAATAGACTCTAATTACACGAATAGCCTATCGTAGCTTTAAAAAGACTCTGATTGCACCTTTAAGTGTTCTATCAGTCCGGCTTAGCAGCGATTCACAGTGATGATCGATGTGAAGGTGAGGTTTTCTCTGCGTGAGGCGCTGCTTTTCCTCCCTCATGCTTAAGGAAGGCCGAGTCTGACCGGAGTGTCTATAAATACACCGTGCGACATGCCAGCGACCGAAAAATCAATCCGCCGTTTTTCCAGAGTCAACCATTATTAACTTTCCCTCCTTTCTCCCGTCGTGTGCTTTCTGCTTTCTTCTGGTCCAGTCAGTCCTTTTATTCCCATTACCTGTAGCCTGATTACATATCGACTGGCTCTGCTTATCATCATAACGATATTAATTCTCAGAGGCGCGTGCGATTCCAGACGGAGTATTATGCTGGGTGAATGGAGGCTGAGTCTCACGCTGGAGTTCTCTCTGATAAATCAAAGTCATTAGAGAGAGCCATTGTTCGTTGTTTGCCTCCTGGCTTTAAGCTGGACACTTTTGCAGATTGAGCGCAGTGTGTGGGCTACTTTTAATGATGAAAGAGCAACGAGTGATTTCTCTTTCTTTATCTCTCTGGATCCTTCCCTCGTTTTTGTTCTTTTTTTCTTTTCTTTTACCCCTCACCCTTGCCGTTGACCTTCCTTTAATCATTTCGTTCTCTCGTTCATTCCTAGGCTCTCTCTGTGTTTCGCTCTCCTGTCCTGCTAACCCTACCCCTTTCTCCCTTTTCTTGTTCTCCTTCTTCTCTCTGATCCACTCTTCTCATTTTTCATCTCTCTCTTTCCCTCTTGTTTGTTCCCTCTCTCCTTCTTTCTCTCTCTCCGTCTCTTTCAATCTCTATATCTCTTTCTCTCTCCTTTTTTCTCTACCTCTCTTTTTCTCCCTTTACTACACTCTTTCTCTCCCTCTCTTTCTCTTTCTTTCTCTCTACCTTTCTCCCTTTACCTCTCTCTCTACCTTTTTCTTTCACTCTCTCTATCTTTTGTTCCCTCTCTCCCTCTTTCTCTTTTTTGTTCCCTTTCCCCCTCTTTCGCTCTCTGTCTCTTTTTATCTCTCTCCCTTATTCTCTACCCCTCTCTCTCTTTTTCTCCCTTTACATCCCTCTCTTTCTCTCTCTCTCTCTACCTCTCTTTCTCTTTTTTCTCTACCTTTCTTTTTCTTGTTCTCACTCCCTTTTCTCTATCTCCCTCTTTCCTCTTGCTTTTTCTCTACCTCTCTATCTCCTTCTCTCTCTCTCTTTCTTTCTCTTTACCTCTTTCTCTGTCTTTCTCAACCACTCTCTCTCACACACTACCTCCCTCTCTACCTCCCTTTCTCTCTCTCTCTCTCTCTTTACATATGAGAAATTGCAATTGAGAGGTCACATAACACACATAGTATAACCAACATCAGTAACCACAAACCACAGCAAAGAGTGAAATAACTGACCCTCATTAAGACCCTAGTTAAGATGGTTAGGTGGTCACTCACTGCCATGCACCCCACTCTAAACATGATCTAGCAGTTGCTGATTAATTCATAGTGGTTGATTAATTATTTATAGTAGTTACTTATTCATTAACATGTAGTTACTGGATTCGTCACTGCAGGTTTCTGATTCGTTTATAGTAGCTACTGAATAACTCCCAGTGGTTGCCAAATAATTATCAACAGTTATTATCAGTAGTCAGTAATCTTTCAGTAGATTAAGAATCATTATTATCAATTAAAAAATATCAGTGGCTATTGACTGATTAATAGTAGACTATATAAGTCATAGTGGATTCTGAATAATTTATAGTGGTCATGTAATTATTGATAGTGGTTCATAAATAATTGATACTGGTGACTGAATGATCTCATAAAGTCATAGTAAATACTGAATAAGTCATACTTGTAACTGAATAACATAGAGAATACTGGATAATTCACAGTGGTTATTAAATAATTCATAGTAGATGCTGAATAGTTTATAGTGGTTACTGAATACATCCTCATAGTTATGGAATAACCTACAGTGGTAATTCAATAACTTATAGTGGATACTGAATAATAGATATTGATTATTAAATTATCCACAGGTAGATGCTGAATAATTCACTACTGAACACGTCTTCACAGTAATGGAACAATCTATAATGTTAGTTGAATAACTCATACCAAAGAATTTGCTGTAGTTATTGAATAATACATAGTAGATACTGCATAATTCATAAGGGTTATTTCATATTGGATAGTAGTTACATAATAATCCACCTTATTGAATAACTGGTAGAAGTTACTAAATCATTTATGGCAGTTATTAAATAATTCATAGTGGTTCCTGAATAAATCATAGCAGCTCATTACTAATGTATATTAGTTACTGAGTAATTTATAGTAGTTACATATAAAAAGTAGCAGATGAATTACTGAGCAACTGAAAAATAATAAGCTTAATAGGAGAACATATGGAAATTGATAAGTTAACGGTTATGTTCGCTATGATTCTATTTTGATGATAGGAAATTATTTAGTACATTATAAAACCTTAGATATCAAAATAATTAGATTACTTTGATTATGAAATAGTGCAGCGCCTCTGTTTTTGGGGGGGAAGCATATTTTGAATAACATGAGAAAAAAAACTACAAATATTTTATGATATTCAAATATAACGCTAAAATTCCCAAACCAGCATGTTTACATATTTTTATATTTTCTAATAACTACCACATGTTTGAACTTGCACTACATGCACTAGATCTGCACTACATGTGGTGTGGCTGCAGTCCGGCTGCCGAGGGCTGGAGCTGTGGGACGTTCGTCAGGGAGGAGACGGCTGAGCTGACAGTGCTTTGGCACGGCCGGACAGAGGGATGATAATCAGGGAGAAACGCTACTTTCTGGCCAATACCAGCCGGCCAGGGCCGTATTGATTTTCACTACGCGAGGAAAAATGAAGAAAGGAGAGAGGAAGAAAAAGGAGCGCTGCCAAACGAGATGTATTGTGGGGATTAGAGCACGGAATAAAAATTGAATTAGAATACAAATAAAAGAATTACGCATGTTTGACAGGGTACTGTAAGGGGCTGCTGTGCCATTATATAATGAACGCTACATGTCCGGGTATATAAAGTTTACATGTGTACGTGTGCGCAGCCTGAAAAGAACAGAAATGACAACCGCCTGTGATGGAGTCAAGCTGACAGCTGTGCCGGGCCCTCTGGGCAACACCGAAATATATGTGTCAGACACACAGAAGCACCTGCACCGAGTATGAAAAGCAGCGCTACGGTGCTGCTCAATTGAAACAAAGGCGTCTATTGAACTCCCGCCATGCTCCTCTTCTGAATATTCACATACTCAATACACATGAAAACATGAATATACTTGAAGGAATGGCTCGACGATAAGCCGCCGCCTTCTTTTTTTTGCTCCAGGTTTAGTCGAGCAGCCAAGACGAGTGGTGTCCAAGTTGAACTTCTTTAGTTTAGTGCTGAGCAAACAAACACTTGAGGTCAATAGTCACCCAAATTTCTTTTTCTTCTTCAGAAACGCATCGCTGAAATCCCTCTCAGTATGCTCAAAAGCCCAAACAGCCCTACACATTATGCCGTGTCTGGAAAACTGGATATTTAATACAGCAAGTGAGAGAGAGACACTGTAGGTGAAAAGTTAAAACTTAATATAAAAAAACTGCTATTTTTCATGTGATTTTTTTTCTCTATGAGAGTTTCACATGCTTTCTCCTCCCTATACCCTAAGACGTAGGCCAAGGTAAAGTATATACTATACAGCAGACATATAAAATAAATAAACAAATAATATGAATAAAAAAAAATCAATAAATACTACATATTAGTGGGGGGCCCCCTGGTGGGTTTGGAGCCCAACCGCCTATAGCAATTATGGAAAGGAATAGGTCTGGTCAGGGCTTCCCAACCTTTTGTGAGTCAAGGCATTCACAACAGCCACCATAGCTAATATATCTAATATATCTATGATCTATGACTGGACGTCCACCAGAACAGCAAATAGTAGGTTATATATATATATATATATATATATATATATATATATATATATATATATATATATATATATATATATATATATAGCACCAAATATATTTTTATTTGAGTGAGCAGGTTGAGAGCCGTTTGTGGGAATGTACTTATAAACAGGTTTTGGGTGACTATTGACTCTGTCAGCTACATTGGCCTTATATCCCCAAAAACCAAAGAACAAAAATTAGAACCAAAACTAGAACCAAAATTAAACAGGCAGTTTTTGCTACTTTGCCTTTAAGATTGTTGTATGTAAACGACCATTGTTTTGATTGACTGCATTGTGTTGTGCCTTATTTAAGCAGCTTTCCGACACTCCTTATCACTTCATGGTAAATGGGTGTGGCTATACAGCTTTAGGCAATGGTTATCATTGAATTCTTATTAAAAATTCAAAACAAGAAGCTTTGTTTCTGTATATCATCATGTATGTCCAAAATGGCAACTTTGCAGGAGAGGCCAAAAACTTCACTTCAGAAGTCTTCACTTCTAATTTAAGTAAATGGAAGCACATTTTTCCAAGCCATTTGGGAGCATTTCTATTGGTCCATTGATTATGAAATCTGCACACATGTAAAGGGCGGCTGTCTTGTTCAAATGATGAAAACATAATAATAATAATAATAATAAATGGAGAATGTATGGACTGTATGGGCCTAACGGTACCAGGCAAAGAAGGTTTCTGATGATACTGTCTGTTTAAATACATTATTCAAAGGTCATGCCGGCGGTTTGAAGTGCCTGTGTAGGTAGTCTTCAAAGATAGAGAATCACAGAGAATCATTATTCAGGGGTCAGTTTGTTTAAACCAGCCAGTGTTTGGCACAGTTACCAAGGTGTTCTGTGGCCCAAGGGTCGAAGAAAACTTGACCTGAATCTCAAAACGAGTCAAATAGCATAAAGCGCTCAGATCAGGCCTGCGGTTATGAGCCATGAACGTGTGAACGTACGATAAAACAGAATCGATCAAATCTAATCCAGACCCAGATAAGAAGATAAAACTATCTAAAGCACCTCCAGAGCCCCATAAATACCAAATAAGGCTGAAATCTTTCACAACGCATCAGCCACACGGAAGGCGACGCGCCTGTGGCGGCTCCGGAAGATGAATCGATTCTTGAATCAAGCTGATTGGTGCATAATAACGTAAAAGGCGAGTTTGACAAAGAGCCATGAACTTTAGACGCATCTGTGTGAGCCACTTAAGCTGCCAGTGCTGAAATATTAAACCCGAAAGGGCAGAAAACACGACCTGAATTCTTCCAACCTCCATCTGCACACAGAATGATTCAGTTCCACCCAAAAAAGTTATTCAAAGGCGGCACGAACTGAGCATCACATGAATAAATGAAGGAATTAGTAAATAGATACTTTTCATTTATTCAGTATCTTCAACTCAGTGCTCAGAATTCTGTTCAATGCACCATTCTCTGAACCCATACAATGACCTGGACCATACGGTCAAAGAGTTGTGCAGAGCTTCTACAGGTCAAGTGAATCTGAACAGCAATGTTCAGGTTAGTGCAGACGATACTGAAGGCGAAAAGCTTCTTGAACAACAATGTTTCTACTGACTCTAGCGCATTGCCATGCTCTGAAAAGCTTGTTTATCTGGTTGTACAACAATTTAAATGTCTTTTCAATGGATGTCTACTATGCACACTGGTTGCACACTGTGGTGGCTTAAATGCTCCCAAACAGCTTGGACATTATTCTGGTTCCATTGACTTACACTGAAAGTATGCTCGTTCTATGTGGTTGTATACTGTGGTGGCTTCAGAGTTTATTTATTTTTCGATAGATTTTATTTTCAATATGTGGCACAAAAATATACTTGATTAATCTGACTTGCTTCAGATGTAAACACTTGAAGAACCATATGGTTGCTGTCCACACAAAAACCCACACGTTTTACCGATTTTTATTTTTATACATTATTTGAACGAGTCGGCATTTACAGCTGGTAAAACTTTCGTGATTAATGAGCCAATAGAAACGCTCCAAAATAGCATCGAAAAGATTCTGGTTCCATTGACTTACACTGAAAGCAAAGCATGTTTTTGTCCTTTACTCAAAAGTTACTGTTTTGGAGACACTGGTTCTTATGTGGTCATTGACGACATATGGGTTAATAATGTTGACGGTGATGCTGAAGTGGAGATAAAATAAAGAAGAGCATTAAAATAGTTTCGCTCAGGCTGAAAGGCTGTGATAACCGTGGTCTATAATGGTTTAAGGTAAAGAATTAACTGTTTATTTAAAGCAGGGTTATGCAAGGCTCCTACAGTTGTGGATTGTGTTTCATTTTTCAGTCACTCTAGTAAATACCAATCGGCTTCAAGTGCCCCTCATGGACAACTGTATATTAAGCTGAAGGTGCTCAATTGCTTCTATGTGTAAAAGACTGTAAATCGAGACTATAATCTGTAGCGAAGACAACTTTAGAAGCAAAGCGAGCATGTCAACTTACAAGGTCTGTTTAAATTACAGGAGGCTCAAAGCCTCAAGGCTTATTTGGTGTATGAGATTGACAAAGACTGACCAAACATCTTTGCACACTGACCTGAAACGAGACGTTGGATGACTTTTCATACATCACAGTCAGTTCCTGTTAGCATTTCCATCGTTTTACTGTTAGCTGTGTTTTGCTTCCCTCTATCTCGTTTACCTCTCACCAACGAGTGTAAGCCAGTCTGAGACTTACTCTGGTCTGTCGCTCGGCCATTCTCTTGTTTTCTCTCCACCGCTTCCTTCAACAGCATCATCTTTAGCCTCCTCTTAGCCACTTCTTAGCTTCTCGAAGCCTCATAGCTGTTGGCGTGTTATTCCAAATAGCACTAGAATGGGCAATCCAGGTCCGAGTGGCAATAACACAGACGCCAAAATGATTCAGAAGCTTACACCATTACTCGGTGTTGGTTTAAGGTTATTTACAATGATATTCATGTGTCCTCTATCTGACTACAACTGGAGGGACAGTAGATTTTTACTCCTCTAATGTTTCGGCTATTTACTCTGACATTTCTGCTGTAAACAGACTGCTTTAAGGACAGTGATGTAGCTCCAGGGATGTTTGCATGGCATAATTAAGTGTTATACTGAATTTAAGAAAGGGGAGACCACCTTACAATACCATTGCTGTCTTAAAATAAAGAGCACTCTTGATTGACATCTCTCAGTCCAACGCAAACTCAGCTGGCTATGATAACGTGGCTGGCTGGACAAATGCTTTTGCAAACAGACCCAAACTGAGAGAGACGCTGGTGAGACGCCCAGTTCTACGTAGATTGTGTGGACGAGACAGGGCGCCCAGAAAATTAGAACCGCTTAGTTCACAGCAAAAAAGGGGGAAAGTGCATTTAGAGGACATGGGAACGTCACATACTAGGAATATTTCATACATGCACACTGAGCTCCCCCAAGAGCAAGATTAACCCACTTAGAAAGAAACCACAGGCCTGGTGGGGCCTTAATCGACACAACAACAGACTCCGGCGATGAAGTCTATTGTGCGTCAGTGCTTCTTATGAATGTCTACTGATTGGTCCGTACAGCAGGACATTGTGACCGAGGTACAGCTCCGAGCTGGCAACTTCAACGGAGAGTAAAAACACATACCCCCCTTTCATATACAGTGCCATGCAAATTATATTTAATAAGCTATTTTTCCAGATAGGCACTGTTTTAATTATTCTTAATAGTATTAATACAATAAGTAGTGCTTTTGTATGTGTGTGTTTTTAACCCTTTCCAAGCTTAACCCAGTATTATTTACAGGTATCATCCAATACCTGCTTTGACTGCTCAGTACTTCATTAAGCTGAATCAAGATTGTTGATCAAGTAACTGAATACATTCATGTCTGGGGCGTCCAGGAGAAATCTGGAACTACACTTTCTTCTTCAAATTGGTACAAAATATGACCTACTATTGTCTACATCTATTAAGATGAGATATTAATTGCTACTTTGTATTGAATGTATGATTATTTACATCTGTTCTAATGGTATCTGGTGTTCTTGCTAGTGGATTAACAATCAGCTTAGATGCCTAAGACATCTGTGCACAGTAATAGTGTATGTCATATGTACTCACAGTTCTAAGAGCTCAGATTCTTTTATGAGCAGTAAAGGTTTTCTTACGATAAAGCAGGTAAGCGTATCTACCTCGCTTCTGAAAAACATTAGACTGATAATCTGTCTTTTTAATTATTTCCAACATACCTGGGAAAGAGAGATAGAGAGAGAGAGAGAGAGCGCAATAAGCTGAAATATTGATAAGGCAGATGATGGAGATGGCGACAGCTGGTTAGTAAATTGGTCAGGCCGAGCGCGGGGATCGCCGGAGCAGGCAGAATGAACGCAAACAGCCATTCCGCTTTACACTTCTCCGACAAGATCAATGCTTAATTTAGCAATCTCGCCGCGGAGGGAAGATTTCCTGAGAAACTGACACCACGAGGCGTGCTGGTGTTAATAAATTGGATACATATCAAACCCGAGGAGAGTGTGGAATTGTGTGCGTACGTGTGTAAATGCGTGTGCGTTACGTGTTTTTTTTCTTTCTTTTTTTCTTTTTTTATTGCCTCCTTAAGTGAAATTCAAAACGCTCCGGCAATCAGTTGATGAATGTCACAGCCAATTCCGCATGTGAAAGCCCAACACATCTCTACAGAAGGTGAGAAAAAAACAAATGGCAACTTTCCACATCAGTAAAAACAGAAAACAATGTTTTTTTGTTGTTGTTGTGTTTTTTATTATTTTTTGAGGTGTTATCACGTACCACAGCGACTCCAACTCGGCCCAGTCATACTATGAATATAAAGCCCACTCTAAATATGCTGACCGTCAAAAGTCTGAGGACTGGGTGTTGGGTGTCAACCAACACTTTCCTATGTACGTACCAGCACCTTGACTTTGATATTGATTTATATAAAGCAAAGTTGGGAGGAATGAGTGTGACCAATTAAACGTACATAAGAAAACCTGTTTTTTACGTTTGCATGTTTTAATAATTCAACACTGTCTTTAATTATGTTAATGTTTTATATATATATATATATAATTCAGGCTGTGTGTTGGCAAGAAGCTGAAAATGTAACACATATGATAATAGAGGAGTTAGGATTCAATGTATTACAATAAAATGTGATATGGTAAGCAAGGTGATGTGATTGTTTGCATCTGATTTTAGGAAAATCACCATATTATAAATATCATGCCTCCACATTGTCGCTGGCTAAAGATTTTTGGTGATTTTTATTTTTCTGCACTTTTTGAACACGATGGCCGCCATTTATATTGCGTGAAAATTTTATGATGAATGGAGCAACAGAAATGCTCCAAAATAACCTGCAAAAATTACGGTTCCATTGACTTACATTAAAAGTGAGGAACGTTTTTGGCCTCTCCTGTAAAATTGCACGTTTTATTAGACAACGATGATGTGCAAGCCTTTGTAAAGCTACTGTAAGCCTGTACATCCTTATGCTACTTGTTTATGTTGGAGTAGAACTGTCTACTGGCTGAAGCGCTGCTATCTAGCGATTGGGAGTTTTATTTTTTATTATTTTTTGTTCCGTTTCTGTTTTTCAGGGTAAAATATGAACATTACGGGCTAAATACTGGTTCACTGACATTTCCCTACTAAACATTCCCATGTGCGATGTGCGGCCCCCGCGAAGACGCCAGCGACTATATTAAAAATCCAATAAAGGCGCTCGCACCGGTGGGTATTTTCCAAAGCGTCGCCCGGTTCTTTTCTCTTCTTCCTAATGTTCCGCCATAACCTCCAGTCCAAATATTCATCTACAAGATGACTTTGACAGACACAGTGGGGGTCAGTTTTGCATTCATTCATTTGGCTGACAGCGATCGCCCACACGGTCTCTGATTCATGTTTTCATCTCGCAGATTGACTGGCTGGCGGCGGAAGTGACCTGAAAGCATTTTATTAGACTGATGACGTGACCCGTTCTGGTCTCTCTCTCTTTCTCTCTCTTTCTGTCTCTTTCTCTCTCTCTGCTTGCCGTTTTAACCCCCCAGCCCGACTTCCCCTTGAGTTGTCCCAGTACAGCGCGACATTTCTTGTCTTTTTTCTTTTTTCAGTCCATAATTCCACACATTCCTATGCACTGCATCGTGAGCTTTGCAATATATTACACGCATCTCAGAGTAACGAGGTTAAAAGCTGGTCTGCTGCATTGGAACAAAGTTTGTTTATGCTTGTTGGGCCATGTGAGCTCCTGCATTCATCAACAACACCCCCGGAAATGAGAAACCTTGGCAATTCAGCCTATTTTGTTTAACCCCACTTTAACAGCAGCCATATAACGAAGGTGATTCTGTTTGTTTTGGAGGTCTGTCCGCGTTGCTGTCCTATAACGCTGATGAAATGTGTTCAGCTGAGTCAACAAGTTAAGGCTGAGTTGTTTTAAAGGTTCCCACCCCGCCCCCCCAACCAACATTGCTCACTAGCAGCTCCACGTTTAAGCCAATAATGTCCTAGTTCATCAGATAGAGTCACATACATATCGTCACTGTCCAATGAAAAACGCATCTCTATTTTTGTTGATTTTGAGTTTTCTACTTCATTTGAACACGCCAATGGTCGTTTACATAAATTTCATGATGAATGGACCAATAGAAGTGCTCAAAACAGCTTGGAAAAGATTCTGATTCCATTGACTTTCATTGAAAGTGGAGTACGTTTTTGTTCTCTCCTGTAAAGTTGCAATTTTGGAGACACTTGCGACGATATATTAGAATGACCACTAGAGGGCTTCCAGAAAAAAGGCTCTGTCCCAATTTATATGGGCTCTAATAACTGTATAGTTACACATAAACAACAACCGCCACTGTTACAGTTGGAAGAGATAAGTGTGGCTTATGTAATTACACGTGTATCCAGTGCCGGAAAAAGAAAGACTTGCTAGAGCTGCTGATTAGAAACCCAGTTATCATGTTATCATTAATGTGTAATTACATTAGGCCAACAGAAATCGATACACATGTAATTAAATAAGCTGCACTCCTGTAATCCACCTGTAACCATGGCTATATAAAATAACTGAGCTTAATAAAGTTTAGGACAAAGAATGAGTTTTCATCATCATATACTTTGTTCATGTGTAACTACACAATTATTAGAAACACTAAATATACAGTGGAACCAAAGGCTACTACAGAAGCTTTGTACGTATGCAGGCCTTCTTCATAATAGCCTTATTTTACGGGATGCTCTATCTTCTCCAGCGTCAATTTTCTACAGTAGGTTATTATTTATGTGCGGTAAGTGCCAAGTTTTACAAAATACTAGGTGCACGTTCATGGGTTCAGCATGCTGGGTCCATTTTTGGCCTGCGCGTCACAAGTAAACCTCTAAATCTTTAGATGGTCTGTCAGGCTCAGCTGTGGAATGTGTTCTAAAGGAAGGTGAATACTCAACAGTTCAAGGCAAGTCCGGCATATTACAGTTACTCTTGAGTATAGAGTGAACAGAGAGTGTGATCTTCGTATGGGACTGCAGGCGGGAGCGGGACACAGTGTTGCTATTACAGTTTATTAACATTACCATACATCAACCTCAACACACATAACTACATAAACTACATGCAATGAAGGAGAACACCCGTAGTGACTGAGCCCTCCAGCGTATACCATCAAAACCCTTCTTTACTGTTCAAATAATGTAGATGTTCTGGACGCTCATTATTAGTTACTATTAGTTATTAGTATTATTATTATTAGCTGTTAACATCATCAGAGTTTTCATTAATGCATTATTTATTAAGACTGATATTGTAACAGTGACTGGACGTTCCACTGCGGTCATCACACGCTACTAAGTTAACCCCAGGGCAAAACACTGGCTAATTATCAGTTTGCTTATTTCTGTTTTTATTCTTAAAGTAAAGAGCGAGTGATTTTTCGGGGTCAGGGTGGTCTCCTCTCACTGAGCGGCTTGTTTAATTGGTTGCTACACCGCGCGCACTATTAGCAGTGCTACACTGAGCGCTGTATTAGCTGCAGTCTGTTGAATGCGTTGTTCGAGAAGTTTATCTGAAATTATACGATATGATGTATCATTACACCCTCACTAAACACAGCACACGGGACGTGCGGGGGTCCCTGTGGTCCCATCCGCTCCAACAAAAAGCCAATTTTATTTATAGAGCTGAAATCGAGTGCTAGAGTAGCGCAATGCTAATAGCACAACTGGGCCACATCACAGCCAGCACATTACCTACAACAGCCCCAATCTCCCTCTCTCTCTCTCTTCCCTCTCTCTCTCTCTCTCTACCCTCTTCTCCTTTCTTATTCTCTCTTCTTCCTCTCTCCACCCTCTCCTACTCTCTCTTATTCTCTCCTTTCCTTCTCTCTCTCCTCACCCTCTCCTCCTCTCTCTTATTCTCTCTCTTCCTTCTCTCTCTCTTTCTCTCTCCACCCTCGTCTCCTCTCTCTTATTCTCTCTCTTCCTTCTCTCTCTCTCTCCCCACCCTTTCCCCACCCTCTCCTCCTCTCTCTAATTCTCTCTCTACCTTCTCTCTCCCCCTCTCTCCTCCTCTCTCTTATTCTCTCTCCTCCTTCTCTCTCTCTCTCTCTCCCCCTCCCTCCTCCTCTCTTTTATTTTCTCTAACCTTCTCTCTCTCTCTCCCCACCCTCTTCTCCTCTCTCTTCTTCTCTCTCTTCTTTCTCTCTCACACTCCCTCCTTCAGGCTGTCTGTAGCACTACATATTGCTGAAGGAGCAGAAAAACAGGAGACGTCCAATAGATTAGCGGCCCACCAGCACCTTTAGCATGGCCCACAAATCCTCCATTGTTACTTACATCATACCTGACTGCTGAACAGCAGCTCACAAATCTCCATATAAAACAGATTACTTCACTACAGTCACTGCAGCACAGGGGACTGGGGCGTCCAGCGCATCATATTTTCCTCTTTTCAGAACGTCCTAAAAGAGATACAGAGACTGAGTGGAATCGTGTGATGAGGTCTGGATCTATCCTAACACTGTTTGGTGTAATACTGAAGTTTTGCTTGTGTGTGTAATTCAGTGATGTCTGACAATGTATGCACAAAGTTCTTATTTAAGTTTAGAATGCTGATGTTTATTAAAGGACTATATCGACCCACGGCTATGTGGCGGCACAGAACTACTGGCAGAATAGTCTTTCTGCTGAGAATGAAGGAAAACAAATAAATTACAAATGGACCAAACAAGCAAATAACACAACACTCTCCTCCTAGTAATGTAGCTACTATATAATAATAATAATAATAATAATAATAATAATAATAATAATAATAATAATAATAATAACAATAATAATAATAATAATATAATAATAATAATAATAATAATAATAATAATAATAATAATAATAATAACTTCCTAAATGCATATATATATATATATGGCATGTAGGCTCCTCACAGCAAGACGATTCTGGTTGGATTCCCGGTCCGTGCTGTTCTGTATATATATACATTCACAGTGCAAATGCATTTGAAAGGATGTTATATGGAATACACAGAGGTTTATAAAGTCTCTCATAAGCTTGTTACTCTCTCGCAGTGTTATAATGTCAGCTCTGACGTATATAATATGTAAAGTAAACAAAAATGTGTACTAAAACATCTCAAACACTTAAAAGGTGTTACAACAAAAAAAACCTCACTTCACTTAAAGTCTGTACGCTGGAACAAATGCTATTCGTTCTTGAATGTATTTACTCTTTACTTACTGTCTTAGTAGCTATTTCTACCGATGGGTTGAAACAAATTCTAGAGCACTTGTTTTAATGAGTATAACAAACTCAAAGAGACAAGCAGGAAGAGAGTGCAGGAGCACAGTTACCCAGAATTCCTAGCTTAGTTAGGAATTCTGTTTATTCCTGTTTTTCAGCTCTTATTTTTCCTTCAGATGTTGTTTTCAAAACATTCACATGTTATATGTGGGTTAAGCGCAGCTTTCTGACACTTGTGATCATGTGTTGTGATCATGACTGTGTTTAGTGGCTGAATGGCCAGTTTGGTTGTACCAAGATTTAAACTACTGTCAATTCTAATATCTACTCTATTGTTGGCGTTGGAGTTTGTAGTTCTGAAGACTCTGTATGAGAGGGTTTTCTCCTACATATAGCTTCAAAGCTGGAACTTGTCAAACAGTGGAATCCCACAAGCTTGTTAGGCTTTTATCTTACTACATATCGTTTCAATGGAGTTTTCTATGGTACACACACACACACATATAATATATATATAACCTATACAAGAAACCTGCTGCTAGCTGCTCTTACAGCTGCCAAACTGTTACTAGTCAAACATTGGAACCCCACAAACTTGTTAAGTGGATAGCACTGGGCTCCAACCTTACTAGACATCATCTCTATGGAGCTTTCTATGAAACATATATATATATATATTATATTATTATTATTATTATTATTATTATTATTATTATTATTATTATTATTATTATTATTATTATTATTATTTGTTATCACAAACTCATTTGGAGGTCTACCAGGGATTGTTCATAAGCCCAATAGGTCTGCTGAGTGGTGGAAAGTAGTATTTCTATTATTCTGTACCGATACAGATACATCATATATCTTAAAATAAAAACAGTTCACAAAAAAACACTGCTGTAGCTACTTAGTTTGTTACATGTACACTATGAGATGGCTACAACAGCTAAACAATACACTTCAACCATTAGCAAATTTAACAAGCAAATTTACATTGTCATCTCTTGTTACATGGCTTCATTATTTGATTTTGGTGTAAGTTTTCCTGGTAGCGGTGTGCATGATTTTAAAAAACGTAGATCCTTTTTTGGCAATAACACAAACAAAAGGTGGCCGTGTGCCGGATGTACGGCGGCACCACAGGACGCGGACAAAACACAGCCCTATTTTTAACGCTTAACCCTTCAGCCGTTACAAAGGACGCGCCGAGCGCTCGCACAATGACACACAAAGACAAATCCCTGCAGTGGAAATAACTGGAATTTCCACTAATTAATACTGCAGCAAAGAGGCATTAGTGAAATTAATTAGACGAATTTAGAGAACACACCGCGGCCCGAGCGGCATTAACGACTGCCCCCGAAATAGGAAATTAATTAACAGTGTCAGACGGGCCGAAATATCCTGATTGACACAAAACTATTCTTAAACTTTTCTCTCGGTGGAGCTCGGTGACAGGGGGCCAACGGAGAGCGGCATTATCACGCCCGACACGCGCACTCCACGGTCCACTCTGCGGCGTGACGGCCGCGGCGGAGGGAAGATAAATCGGTGCAAGAGTCCCCACTCTGGGGGGGGCTTAGACTTTCATTCTGCCAGAAACACGGCTTTTAATTACAGGGGTGTTCAGTGATGGGTAGCAATTTGACAGGAATAAGCACTACCTGCCCAAAAGTATCCAGACACCCCTGCTGGTTTGTGAATTCAACTTTTTTTAAGGTGCGCTCACCACTAACACCGCCAGGCATCAGATAGAGAGCCCCCAGCACTGCGTTCTCTGATGTAGCTCAGCTTCTTGGTCTGATCTGTGATCATTTTTGTTTATTTTCTTTTATCAAATATTTCTTCTTGATAGCTACGCATCCTTTCAGACCCATGGTGTTGACCCGTGTATGCGCAAATACAAGGTTCTGTGATGGCCGAAACAATATACGCTCACCGAGCACTTCAGAGCTTCTTCTTTTTGTTACTCTCTCTCCTTCTCTCTGTCTATTGCTCCTCAAGTCTCTCCAACTCTCTTCCTCTCTGTCTCTCCCCATTTACCTCTCTTTTCACTCATTTTCTCTTCCTCTCTATTTTGTTTCTTAATTCTCTCTATCTGTCTCTCCCTTTTACTCTCTCTCTCTTTCACACTCTCTTCCTCTCTCTCTCCCCAACTACCTCTTTTCACTCATTTTCTCTTCCTCTTGACTACCTTCTCTTCCTCTCGACTTTGATTCTTTATTGTTCTCTCCCTTTCACTTTCTCTCTTTCACCCTCACTTGTTTATTTTTGTTTCTCTCTTCTTCTCTCTGTCTGTTGCTCCCTGTCTCTCCCCCTAACTACCTCTCCTTTCACTTATTTTCATTCATCTGTCTCTCCCTTTCTCATTTTCTCTTCTTTTTCTTTCTTTTTGTCTTCTGTCCATCTCTCCCTCCTTCTACCTCTATCTTTTAGTATTTCTTTGTTTCTCTCTGTCTGCCTGCCTCATTCTCTCACTCTTCTTCCTTCTCCCTCTCACGGCCTCTTTCTCTCTCTCTCTCTCTTCCTGCCTCTGTCTCTCCCACTTATTCTGTTTCTTTCTATATGTCTGCCCATCTCTCTCCTCCTTTCCCTCTCCCTCTCTCTTGGCCTGCTTTGTTCTGTATTCTCTCTCTCTCTCTCTCTCTCTCTCTCTCTCTCCCTCCCTCTCTCTTTCTCTTTCTCTCTCTCTCTCTCCCTCTCTCTCTCCCTCTCTCCCTCTCCTGTGTGGTTAAATCCATTCATTGGCCGTCGTGTGTCATGTTCGCATTATGAAAAATGTGTGTCACTGTGGAGAGTTCTCGTCTTATTCTCTTATGGTCTGTGGGGCCTTATCTATTACTGTCAGTGTCTCTCTCCCTCTCTCTCTCTCTCCTCTTCTCCTCCTCTCTCTCTCTTTCATATAAAATATGCCACGCAGGCACAGACTGATGATAAATGTGTTGCCAGGCGATTACGGCTGGAGGAATGGGTCTGAGGAGAGAGGTAGAGTGACGGAAACTGGAAGAGAGAGAGTGTGTTCAATCGTTCAATGCAACACGCATTCCTTTCCTCCGTTTCCACCGCATCCTCTTTAACAGCCCTCCATCCGCACACCCACCACCGCAGCAGCCGTCGTCTTCCAGCGGCTGGGAGCACGGTTTTTTAATGTCTTGTGATTTCGTGGCACATCTGAGCAGCTTCCCTCACATGGGCAGCGGGCAGAGGGGCGCTAACAAGATTAGCGATTAGCTAGCTAGCCAGCAGAACTGAAAAACAAGGAGAGGCGGCCAAGCGTGGCCCCGTCCAGCCCGAGGCACTGGCTAGCTCGCTGCAGCCACAACCCCAGCGCAGTATGGCAACTTCCAGAACAGAAGACTGAGTCACTTCTAATTCCCTTCAGATTAGCAAAGCAGCAGAGCTAGCACAGAAGCAACTTCCAGACCCAAAACTGAACTTCCTGTACTACTTCAGACGAGCTGTACCACGGTTTGGGACTTTCCCACTACATACAATCCCTACTTCATGAAACTGGTAGTTGTTTGGTTCATCTGAGCTGCACTACAGGTCCGTTATTGTTTCTAGCATTTCTCTGTGTGGTCCTAAAATAATAAAAACTACAGACTTACATACAGAATTACATTTAAACTGATATTTCACTGAAATCATTTACACGTCATCAAAGAAATGCTACTATATAGCAAATGTTCTAGAGTATTACATTTAATACTGAATTTGAGAATTTATTTACTACTCAACTGCACCTATAGTGTTTTAAAGTAATGTTTAAATAGTTTTAAGTAATGTTTGAAGGGTTTTTAAGTAATGTTTATAGTGTTTTAAAGTAATGTTTATAAGATTTAAGTAATGTTTACAGTGTTAAAGTAGTTTTTATAGTATTTTTAAGTAATGTTTACAGTATTAAAGTAGTTTTTATAGTATTTTTAAGTAATGTTTATAGTGTTTTAAAGTAATGTTCAAATAGTTTTAAGTAATGTTTAAAGGGTTTTAAAGTAATGTTTATAGTGTTTTAAAGTAATGTTCAAATAGTTTTAAGTAATGTTTAAAGGGTTTTAAAGTAATGTTTATAGTGTTTTTAAGTAAGGTTTAAAGGGTTTTAAAGTAATGTTTATAGTGTTTTAAAGTAATGTTTAAATAGTTTTAAGTAATGTTTACAGGGTTTAAAGAAATGTTTAAATATTTTTAAGTAATGTTTACAATGTTTTAAAGTAATGTTCCTAGTATTTTTAAGCAATGTTTACAGTGTTTTAAATTAATGTTTAAATATTTTTATGTTTACAGTGTTTTAAATTAATGTTTAAATATTTTTAAGTAATGTTTACAGTGTTTTAAAGTAATGTTTAAATTATTTTTAAGTAATGTTTACAGTTTCTAAAGTAGTGTTTATATTATTTTTAAGTAATGTTTAACGGTTTTAAAGTAATGTTTAAATATTTTAAGCAATGTTTACAGTGTTTTACAGTAATGTTTAAATATTTTTGGTAATATTTGCAGTGTTTTTAAAGTTATGTTGACAGTGTCTAAATTAAAGTTTACAGGTATCTTCTAAGTAATGTTTACGGTGTTATTTTTTAATGAGTAATGTCTACAACTGACAGTGTTTTTTAAGTGTTTGACAGTTAAAGTTCTCATTACATTATTTTAAACGTTTTTTTTTACAATTTTTTACATTGTTTTAAAGTTATATTTTTTTAATGTTTACAGTATTTACAGTTATGCATACAGCTTACTAAATCAGTGCGGTAGTTATTTAGCAAAAATTCTTACTGATTCTTGTGAGGTTTCATGTTTGCTCTTTGTTTTATGAGCCATAATGTGTCATTTCTTATATTTATTTATCAAATGTAATCCATACATTCACATTAGTTGCATCTAAGTTGCTATGATAGAATGTTCCTGACTACAACACACTCGCTGGTCTGGGTCCGGAGAAAGAGACAACAGTAGTTCACGGCTGGCAGACAGTGCTGATCCGGCCAAAGTGGACAATGCAGAGTACAATACTGGAGCATCAGCAGCAGCAGTCAGAGGTCAGACTGAGTTCATGTCTGGCTGCTGGAATTAGATGCACTTAATGAAGATTAATAGATGCTAGCTGCAGCGTTTTGCCTTCCCTTTGATGAATCAATCATGAATTGGGACTGAAGGTTAGAGAGTTACAGTACGAGACACGCTGAGAGACTACTCATCCATTGTTTACATCCTAATAAAAATAGCTGGAGAGCGCGCGCCAAAGCTTGTCCTTTATATTTATGAAAATCTGTGTAACTCGAGCGTTTTATTAACAGTGAATGCACGGATTAAGCTGTGCTTTATACTTTTTGGCTTGTCTCTCTGTCTCAGTCATTAGAGAGAAGGAAGAAAAAGGGGCAGCTCTGTGATTGCTTGCCCTCGGTATCGAGCGGGACAGAAAACAAACGACGTTAGAGACGCGGTTTTGATTACGCAAGCAGGCTGGCCCGCATACAAATCCAAAAAATAAATAAATAAATAAATAAATAAATAAAAAAAACAATTCAATTTGCCCCCGTCCCTATTAATGACTTCGCACTATCAAATTAACATCTTTATGGCCAATTACCCCCCTAAACCCAGCACTCCGTCTACCATCTCCTCTCTTCCTCCCAAAGACGAAATTTAATTAAACTCAAATCGCTTTATTGCTCCGTGATGCTCAAGAAATTCATGAAGAAAACTAAAAGGTCATCCTCGAGCGCATGCCGAGAGGCCACCGCCATTTCTCTCACCCATCACTGTTGTAGATTTTCACTCAAAGTCAAAGTTATGTCATGTTTCATGATCTAAAAGCATTTGGGTATTTACTCTGAGGAGATCCAGGTTTTAACAAATAGATATAAAATCAAAACGCCACAACCGTTTATTCAGCCTGTGTATCTAATTCTTTATGAAACAACGGCATTAAGTTCTTAAGTAATTAATTATGTAGTGAAAATGAAGCATAAATGTAATTCATTTAGCAGCTAAGCAAGTAATTACCTAATTATATTATAACACATTGTATTATATTACATTTTATCAACTTTATGTAAACGAACTATGATGCAGTGAAGCGACAATCTAACTGATTAGCTCATGCTTGTCCGAGTTTCCCAGCTCTCGTCACGTTCCTACTGCTATTTCACTCTTTTTCCCGACAGCATCACAGAAAACATGGAAGAAAACAGTTGTTTAAACAAACCAGTGCTGCATAAATGGCCACCTGCTAGAGTGAACGTACAATACGAACTTCGCTATACTCTTCAGGTTCTTTCACTGGCTAATTAAGAAGCTACAGAAATAGAAAGGAACTCACCCAGAGCAGCTGGCCCCAGCAGGCTGGCCAGTAGGAGCGTCCGTAGAGCCCACATGGCCACTTCCCTCACTGCGAGCTGACGGACGTTGGTGAAGATGTTCCTTTCTGCTGGATGGGAAAGCGTGAAGTTGGGTCAGTGAGGCCGGACTTGACGTAGGGCGTGTTCTGGACTGCTGTGGACGCCTTCACCTGTGAACACGAGCAGAGAGAAAAACATTGGTGTTGACCACAACAAGGAAGATCAAACTCTGTGTCGCAATACTAATGATGACATGAGGGTTTGACTGACATACTCACTTCGCATATATGAGATTGTTTATAGAAACAGTTTACACAATAACAACAACAAAAAAACACAATCCCCTCTAAACATGGGCATCAAGCAAAAACAGTATGATGTAAACAAAGTGATTTAGATTGGCTTCATGTGAAATGCTCTATTCTAGAGAAGCGTACAGAGACAGTGTTGTTCACAGTGGTGGTGATAGGAACCAGACGTCTGAAAAGCAGAAGTTAGATGAACCTCTTAAAGCTCCATCACAGACAGTTTCGACATTAAATTATAACAGACATCCTGTTTAATGTCTGACACATGGTTATATGATAGTTTTGAGAAGATACTGGCCTGATATATATATTAGAGATGAAAGGATCGATTGACTATGTATTGGTATCGGTCGATTTTTAATCAAAATATGTGATCGCCATTAAACCAATGAGCCTATTTTGTGTATTTACAGCTAGCGTTTCATTTAGGAAGAGGAGACCTGCGTGAAACCCCCTCCAGCCAGCTCCCTGCAATTCCTATCTGAACCACTAGGTGGCAATACCAGGGCTTTTTTAAAATGTGTAAAATCAGCGTGTCTCATTGGGGAACCAAGACAAAGACATTTAACACTATTAATCAGGTACGACACTTAGGAGTACATTACGCAGCTGAATACAGTGAGTATCAGCAAACAGCGGCGCTAGCACACACAGCTAACACAAAACAAATAACCAGAACACCGTGCAGACCAGATCTGACCGGTACGAACAGAACAGCAGCAACAGTTCAAGATCAAGTTTTACATTTAATGACTGCAGATTGTCGTTTAAATAATCCAGTCTTTTAATGACTGCAGTTTTTTTCTACATTTTTTAAATTAGCTTTTTTCATTTTAAATTAAGGGTCTAAATTTAATGATTGCAGTATTGGCGATATTTATATATGAGCTCGTTAAAAATGGTAATACATCAGTTTCAACCATGTTGCATGACTTGCTTGCGCTAATGAGTAAATGTGGCATATAGTCAAGTCAAGTTTATTTATATATTTTACAACGATGTTGTATTAAAGCAGCTTTACAGAGTTTTGAAAACAGAAAGTTACAACATATATACCCCCAGTGAGCAAGCCAGAGGCAACAGTGGCAAGAACAGTGGCAAGTACCTCCCTCAGACTGGAGGAAGAAACCTTGGGAGGAACCAAGACTCACAAGCGGAGACCCTCCTCTGGTCAAACAGTGTATATATATATATATATATATATATATATATATATACACATTTATATATAGTAATGAATAAGGCATGAAAGCCCTGCATGCTAGTGGTATATGTGGGTGAAAATAGTCCCTTAAAAAAAACGCACCATCATATCACCATCATCAACATTACATATAAAAACATATGAGAAACAGAGAAACATGCAGGTTCACTGGTGGTTTTGGATGGTAAACTAAATGCCTATATTAGTGCTGTACACATTGTGACTCCTGGTTCCCATCAGCAAGGTTCTCTACAGTGAGCCTCTTTGCATCAACCCATTGCAACCCTTTGACTGTGCAGGAAATTCGAAACATCGCTGTCCATAAAATAAATCAATTCCCAAACTGACCCTGGCGGCTCCCTCAAAACCCATATATATGCTCATCTGCATTTTTAACCAGATACAATTTTCTTTTAATAAGGAACTGAGGCTACAGCTACTGTAGGGGCCACGTTTTTCATGTTTTCCACGACAGGCTGCTTGAACAGGAGGCCGATGCACTACCGTCTTTGAACAGATTTCAGCATAGACGTTCTATAATCAGCTGTTTTGTTTTGTTTTAATTATATGTGTAATTTTAGTATCTACGTGGGTCAGTTCCTACAGAATTCAGATCTTTCAGTCTAGTTCTGATTGACTTTCCTTGAACAGGAAGCAAACACTGTATTGTAAGTCTAAGACATTTAGACACTATATCAGTTTTGCTTAAGAGTTCCATACAGGTCTAGTTTTCACCCACTCTTCCTCTCAGAACGCTTCCAGTTCTGCAAGGTTTTTGGGCTGTCTTTTATGCACAGCATGTTTAAAGATCTGCTCTTGGATTTTCAATGATGTTCTCACCAGGGAACAGTGAAGGCCAATCCCATAGCAAAGTGGATTTTAAGATATGTTTTGGATTCCTGTTCTTGTTGTAGAAGCCAGCCTCTTTTCAGCCTCTAGGATCTGCTGAAAGCCCATAACTGATTCACCTCTAAACAGTTGACAAGGTGGTCTTTTCATCACATGCTGCTCCTTGCATGTCCCCAAACATTATCTTGTTGTTGCCAGAGTTCAATTTTCCAATGCCTCTGTCTTATGGATGTGGTGTTGTGCATACACTTGCTTTTAGAATAGAGTGGCATTTATCACAATATTATGTTTTTAATAAAGTAGAGTTTTTTATTAATAGTTTACATGCAAAATCGGCACCAGACATCGACCACCAGATTTCAGGGTTGTACTCAGTGTTGTGAACTTTTAATATAAATCATAGCATGTATTAAAAGCTTATTAGAAAGATGGTCAAAAAGGCTCCGGGCTGACAGCAAATTACGTCATCAGGCATTTGAGTACAACATCCTTCAATATAAATCAGTAGCATAAAGCTTACCATTAATGTTGCCATTAGCAACCCTGTGTTGGTGTGTGTTTATTATGCTATGACAAAAAAAAAAACATACACTACTGCATAACCCCTATATCACTATAAATATCAGCTTATTGCCAATACAAAGTCCTAATATACTAATACTTGTGCAAGAATGGGGCACCATTGTCAGCTAAAGTTTGGCTGACATATGGGGGTCAAGCAGTTCTTCTCTTGGTCTTGCCTTCACTTCAACAGCTCCTCTTCTGTGTATTCCATGTCAGACTCTGGGAATCATGAGCTGGAAGTACTTTGATACCTGTTATGTAGGTACCAATTACCTTCATTTCTAGACTCTCAGCCAGCTGAGCCATGGTTGTAGAGTTTAAGCACAAGTTTGGAAGACTCTGAGAACTCATTACGCTGACGCTCTTTTAATGACAACTCTTTAATGAGTCCTAATGACTTAATTAAGACCTAACAAGTTAATTTAGTAAGTTCCAAGACTCTACAGCCCAAACTTTTTTTCCCCACTGCATCTTGTTTTTTATCGTTTGGCCAAGAGTGCCCAAACTTTTGCTTACGACTGTAACTAAGCCTGAAAAGGGAAACACGCTTGGTCTTTCATAGTTTCTACAATTCCACACATTTCTAATCTGTATGACAAACGGTGTATCCAATGCAAAGTCAAGGTTTATTTATTACGAACCATCATGTGACGCAGTCCCAACAAATGCTCAGATGAAAATTATGCTGATGTGTCTGTGCATGTGTTATGAAAGATTATCTATCTAGTGGCAAAATGAGATGCTATGCAAAACAGAAAAATGGAATGAAATGCAATACATTAAATATGCTGTGCATCAGAACGGGGCACGGTTTGTCTGTGTCATAATTAAAAAGGAAATCAATTGAATGATTCATTGCTTTTCAGCGCTCCATGCAATATTCATGCCACTTTCAAACGCAACACAAAGCCGCATTGTGTTACAATCCATGTCCTAAGACAGCGCACTGAAATGAACACGTCATGATTAAAAGCAAAGCCCTCTCCGCGCACTGCTCATGTTTCCATGACGTGTGTTCACTCACTTGTTCAATCACTTCAACATTACATCCACTGGCCCATCACAATCAACTACACATACAATATATACATTTTTTCTTGTTTTACAATTATGACTTCATTCTGAAAAGTATTTTAATATAAATAGATAGATTTTAATGGATTTGATCTTACTGTGGATGGTAACTTGATGATCGATATTAAAAGGTAATATATTTTAATTATAGGTATTACATTACATCTCACTTGATTCAAAAATTAATTTTATTATAATTTCTTTCTGGATATTACTTTTTTTAGAACTATTGCTGATGCTAATATTACTAGAATTTAACTATTACTGTTAATATACTTATAATTCTACTATCAATGTTAATTTTATTATAATTTCTTTCTGGATATAACTTTTGTTAATGCTAATATTATTAGAATTTTACTCTGGATGTTAATTTACTTATAATTTTAGTATCAATGTTAATGTTTTTTAGAATTTCTTTCTGGATATTACTTTTGTAGAACTATTGTTGATGCTAATATTAGAATTTTACTTTGGATGTTGAGTTACTTATCATTTTTACTATCAATGTTCATTTTATTAGTACTTTGTTTTTGTTATTTATTTTATTCTTGATAATGTGCTTAAAGCTAACTTCATTTTAATTTTATTTAGGATATTAATATTCTTATTACTTTAATATTGCATTGATTTTACAGTACCATTAATTGCATTATTATTTTAATTCCAGATGTTCCCTTTTTTATCATCTTATGTCCAGTTTTTGTTGCAATCTTATTCCAGAGGTTAATTTAATTATAACTTCATTCTGGATCTTAATTTTATTATATATTATTTCAGATGTTAATTTTATTAAAACTTCAGTCTGAATCTTAATTTTATTATAATTTATTTCAGATGTTCATTTTATTAGAACTTCATTCTTGATGTTAATCTTGTTATAATTAATTCCAGATGTTCATTTTATTAGAACTTTACGCTTTATTTATATATTTTATTGTGCATAACTTCATGCTGAATGCTAATTACATTAGAATTTCATTCATTTTGCATGTTAATTTTATTCTAATGTAATTCTGGATGTTAAGTGTGTTGTAGTTTCACATCTTTATTACAGCCTCATGCTAATTAATACACAGCTACAGTTATGTGAAGAATGATGAGTTTCCACGCAGAAAACTTTCTCACACTGTAAGCTGTTGTGCAGGTTGCCATGCTGGGCGCTTTTCATTAAAAAGAAATCACACTTAAAGTGTTGATGAGGCACCATGTAATTTTCCAACCTATACAACACACAGCCCTGCAGAAACAAGAGCTCGAGCTTCAAACCGGCACCGGCTCTTTTTCATGCAACACATCCAGCCAGCAGACAGTGGAACCGCAGAGTAATAAGAGAGTCAACATAACTGCAAATGCTTTTAATCGCTAACAAAACGCTGTCGAGAAAAGAAAAAGAGGAAGTGCTGATTACGACAAACACTTCATTACAATCTCATAGCACTGCGTCTCAGAGCGGCGGGCAGGTCGGCAAACAATGCTGACAATCTCGCGTGAAAACACGCGGCGAGTTTACCTCAGTGCTAAACGGAAGATAGTGCGGCTGCTGTCAAACGTGGAGAGTGTTTAAGAAAAAACGTCCCATCAGGGGGGCTTGTAGCTATATATTCTCCACCCAGCATTTCAACACTTCTCCTCTCCACCCTCCTCTTTCCTTTCTCTTCCCTTTCCTTCCTCTCATGTTCCACTCAGGCCGCTCCCTGAGGAATGCAAACTGCTGCCATTTCAATGACTGCAGATTAAAGCCAGGGGTGGGCGATATGGCCCTAAAGTAATATCACGATATTTTATGGTATTTTTGCGATAACGGTATTCTTGGCGATATGACAAAACATTGAATTAAAAAAATATATTTCAAGAATACACTACTGCAACAAAATGAAAAAAAAAAAAAAAAAAAAAAAAAAAAAATATATATATATATATATATATATATATATATATATATATATATATATATATATATATATATATATATATATATATATATATATATTATTGCATACCATATGATATGGCACACTCCTAACTAAGATATTAAAAAAATACAAGAATTTTCATCAGATTGTGACAGAAGTCAATGATCCAGAATGTCACGATACTAAATAATGCACTCCAAATATTTTTACACGGCTATTATTCTTCTAATAAACTGATTATTTATGGGATTACCCACCTCTTCAATTGGATAGAAATTGTAATGACCTCAATCGGACTAGTCTATTTGGATTGAGGTGTATACATGGACATTAACGGATTATCAGGCTGAAAACGGGCGAATGTAAATGTAGCTAGTGTAATATGGACTGCCTATATATCTATTAAATATTTTTATAATGAAAAATGATTCCTTTGCAGAAACCTACACAATTGATACATGAGTTTAATTTAAAGGTGTTACTGCACATAAATAATATGAACTGTCAGATATACTTAATACATTTCATTGTCTATACATAGAAAGGCTGAGGAGCTGACTGAAGACCAGCAGGCGTGGATCCTAAAAGTTATAAAAGTTGTAAAAACTCTAAATGCAATAGACGGCCGAGACCACTTTCATCAATTATTAGATTATTAGTTCTGCAGAAACTCGGTGGTGTGACTGGAAACAGCCTGACTGTGCTAAATCTTCCTTCGCACAAACTTGCACATGACGCATAACAAAAACAAAGAAGTTACAACCTGAGAAAATATGACATGTCCGCAAAGAAAATGGCAACAATCCATCAACCAATATTAAGTCTGTGGCAGCCACAGCAGCAGCAGCAGCGTTGTAAATTAATAAAAAACACCCAATGGTGCTCGGCACTAATATAATACCCCATAAACAGAAATAACACAATACGGTGGTCAATACATTGATTATATGAAATATAAAAAATATATCGGCTAATGTAATACTGTGTAATATACTGTTGCTTTTGGAACAACATGGCGTCACAACAATGCAAATTTTATTTTTAAAAATGCTTTTATTTTTATTCTTAACGTACATGCATGTTAATGTAATGTGATTTAATTAGAGATCATTTTTGGAGCATCTATTGATCCATTGCTTATAAAAAAGATATTCTAAATAAAATAGTTTCATATTTAAAAACACTGAAAAATCATGTTGCAAAATGAGGCAATAAAAAAAAAACACTGAAAAACTTTTTTCAGAAGTTTTAATTTTTTTACATGCTTTGCAATGCATCATAAAAAGACCCCAAGGGACCTTCAGGGTGCAATGCCAAGGTCAGCAGCCCATATTGAGTTATGGTTCAGTTTACCGTGTCAGGTGGCATGTAAATGTGGGTTTACTGCAATAATGCTTACTTATTTGAAATAGAAATATAGATAGAAATCTAAAATATATATATATACTTAAGTTTGTAGATGTGTCTAAGCAGATGGTTGTTTCATTTGAAATGAATCTTAAAAATCAGGGGCAGCAAAACCAATAACCAGTCAAATGGTACAATCAGACCAGCACAGTTTTAACAGGTATAGGAAATCAAGAGCTCCTTAATTACATTTACGATACACTATGTATAATGCTATAAATGCAAATATATATTCACATTATGTATGTTTTAATAGGTCTTTTTAAAAATGGTCATATGAAAAAGCCAAATTATACAATTTAAAAAAAACTGAAATGTGTATCCCATATTATAGCTTTAATAAGCAAATCTGTAAATTAACAGTAAATATCCTGTAAACAGTAATAACGATATACGGTCATACGCAAAGGTTTGAATGCTGCTGATCTAAGCAAATCAACAAAATGACATTATTGTGCTTTTATAATGCATAACATACATTTGCAATATATTTAACACAAACTATTACATTTATTATACATTTAGGAATGTGTTTTATGTAGTGGATATGTAACTTATTTACTCATATAGAAAAATCAACAAAACATGACCACACATTTGCACACAACTGCAGAAACAAAATCTGTAATTTTACTGTAAATATCCTGTAAACAGCAATAACAATATATACGGTCATATGCAAAAGTGTAAAGGCAGCTGGCCTAAGCAAAACAACATTACCACAATTTAGAGCATCAACACAACATGACTGAGGTGCACAAACATTTGCACACGACTAACATACTTGTTGTATGTGGTATGTTGCTAAATTTGCTGTAACGTTTCATTACAGTGAACACGGCGCTGCATAATAAATATCTGGGTGAGGTGATTACAGCCCCCCTGATCCATTAACCAAACCTGACTGTGTTAAACCTTTGCATAGCTCAGCATCATATAACTGACAGTAAAATACATTTATACTTAATTTCAATATGACAGTGTGACCTCAGCACCCAAAACAAATCTCATGTGAACTGCGACTGCAACCGTCCTCTATCTAGCAAATGAAGCCCAAAAGAGCTGCAGTGACACACAACACCGACGGCTGCTAATGCAACAAATGAAATATTCTGCAATACATCACTGAATATATTAAAAAACACACAATCAGTTGAATCTAATTTCATATAACATATAGTGCAATATACTTTGCGTATCTGTATTGTATTACTTCTTATATCATGGCCAGAGCATCTCGTAGAGGCCACAGATTCTGTCCTGCCACCCTAATCGCATAACGGCGTACAAAGAAGAGAAAGTGCTAAGGATTTCGAAACGTGTCCACCGCCACCCTCCCTCCACCCAACCCTGCTATCGTCTGACAGCCCGGTTCTAAATGGTGGGGTGAATCCGTAAGCCAGTGTTGCTCCACAATAGCTGGAAAGTGCAAAGAGGATCAGAGAGAAAAGAATTCTGCCGGGAAATCCAAAGGGACATGCCACTGCCGAATCCCTAACGTCAGCGTGTACGTTGGACCTTTTTCTTTTTCTTTTTTTTTTTTTTTGCTCTGATTCTCTGGCATCAGCGAGTGCGTCAGGCTTTTTTTTTTGTTCACAATTTTGCCTCCTGCATCAAAACTGTCGCAGACTCTCAAGGATTTGCAACTTCCTCAGAATAAACTGCAGATATATACTATATATATTTATATATATAAAGAAACCTCTCCTAGTTATTGCCACACCCACTGCTAGCA
Organism: Megaleporinus macrocephalus; assembly: GCA_021613375.1. Classification (NCBI taxonomy): domain Eukaryota; kingdom Metazoa; phylum Chordata; class Actinopteri; order Characiformes; family Anostomidae; genus Megaleporinus; species Megaleporinus macrocephalus. The sequence continues at coordinate 31,319,895 of CM038724.1, forward strand.
GGTATATAAAATTAAGCATACAGTAATGCAAACAAACACTGGCAGTAGAATAGCTGTACTAAGGTGTACAGGCACTGTTCTAGGATGCCAACCTTGCCCCTGCTAGATCTGCCCCAGACAACAGTAAGTGCTCTATGAAATAAAAGCTACAAACATCAACAGCTTGGCTCTGATGTGTGCACATAAAACTCATTACAGAGTTTCAAACTGTCTTTAGAAGCACCCTTGTCAGAAGAACTGTGTGTCAGGAGCTTCATAAACTAGATTTCCATGATGGCCGAGAGATATGTGTAATGCCAGCTGTTGGCTGGGGGGGGTGTAACCTAGTGGAAACGTGTTCTCTGGAGTGATGAACCACAATTCAGTGAAGGCTAATGTTAATACTGCAGCATACAAAGACATTTCAGGCCATTATGTGCTTTCATATGCTTTGCAGTAACAGCTTGAGGAAGATCCTGTCCTTTTCCAGCATGACTATAGCCCCGTGAAAACAGTGAATGGTGGGAAACGAGCATGATATTAAAGTAAATCTTAAGCTACAAGATTCAGTGGAACACCTATGGACGATTTCAGACAGTCATACTACTAACACCACCTGGTAGACCACCAAAACTGTCATCGTCAGATCAACAGTACTAAAACTCACGTCCCAGAGAGAGGGGAGAAAATCGTGATCTTCCACTGTGAGACAACTTTGCTCTAAGTAATGTGAAGCACGTCTTCTGGGTGGAAGCGAAAAGGGTGGACACGCTGTGCTTAACGTCCTGTTTTACTGGAAGCTAAATAAACGGGTGTTAAATAAATAAGGGGGGTCTGTGACTTTTGTACAGTGCTGTACACACATACGGTAAAAAAAAAACCCAAAAAAACACACCAAATAAACACTTTCTCAACCAAGCGCACGTCTCTTCACCCCTTCCTAGCCGAGTGTGTGTAGACGTGTGAGAGGAGGAGAGTATGTAAAAAGCCAGATGAAGGAAAGAGAGTGAGAGTTTCGCGAAGAGTGGAAAAACGGCATGTGCCATGTTTTGTGGTGCCCTGCGTGGAAGAAGCATTACACACTTCACACATGGATACCTACACAAACACACCCTGCTCCGCGTACAGAGCTGTGTAGGTGACGCGAGCACTGCGGGTGCGAGTGTGAGAATGTGTCTGAAATTAGCGCTCTGCTTTCACCTCTCTCCTGAGGTTTCTCTCTCACACACACACACACACACCTTCATCTGGACCCTCACACACTGCACACCCAGGCTTGGCTGATACAGCTATGTATATGTATATATATATATATATATATATATATATATATATATATATAGGAAGATAAATAGATAGAAAGATAATTTGGGTTGAGAACTGATAATCACTAAATTACAAAGTGTTTTAATTTCCCTCATTAAAGTTACATTATATATTGGCTGCCAATATCGGTTATCGAAAAGTTTATCCCCTTCATTTGAACTGGCCCGCACTACACTCTCGCTCTATCTCTCCTGCACTTTCTGAATTAAACAAAACAAACGTCAGCGTTTCTCTCTCTGAAGTTTGGAAAAGAAACTAAAGCGAAAGTGAGTGAGATACAGGTCCAAAACCTCATTAAGCCCTAATGAGCTTTGGACCAGCTTCAGCTCAGCACCAGAACAGAGGAGAGAAAAATACGATGATATCAACACAAAGCCAGTTTCTATCTGCTTATTTATTTATTATTGTATTTACTTTCTGGAGAAATTACAGAACTTTGCATTAAAGTTTCTGTAGACACACACACACTCACTTGCTGGAAGGCCAACCATACACACAGGTCACTTCATAGGTTACTACTTATATGCAACATATACATAATAATATAAATAATGTGATTTATATAACAGTTCACACAGCAGTCCAGAGAAAAACAAGCTACTCCAAAAAAAACCCAAAACTCTCCATACATTCCATGTAACTAAAGGTAAAGTTCCTCTATACATACTTGTTCCATACTTGACTTTCAATGTAAGTCAATGGAACCAGAATATTTTCCAAGCTATTTTGGAACACGTCTATTGGTCCATTTTTCATGACATTTCCATTTTTTTTTTTTTTACTGCGGAGTTACATGCCAACATGGTTTGTAAGCATTGTTATGCTGGAATAAGCAAGACCTTCTCTGAAAAAGACGTCATCTAGATGGCAGCACCCCTAGCCCCTATGTGTATGTGTATATGTTTATATATATATATATATATATATATATATATATATATATATATATATATATATATATATATATATATATATATGGTCCAAATGGTTAAATAAACACATATTAAAAGCAAAGTGCATAAAAACAATGATAAAATGTTAGCGATGTTCAAAATGGTGATAAATAACATTTGAACACATTTAGAATTTAGAAGTTATAATAACATTAACATACAGGATGACTCAGAATGAACAATTTAAGGAAATAAAATAAAAATGATTAAATTAAAATACTCTCAGTGTGTAAAACAGCTCGCAGTATTTAATTCTGCAGAGTATAACTTATTATTGATTTCAGTGAAAATCTCTGACATGCGCTTTCACACACAGGCAGGCAGGCAAGCAGACAGGCCAACAGCACACACACACACACACAGGCGGGCGGGCGGGTGCGGTGGAGAGTGGTGGGATTAGCGCGTGTGTGTGATAAGTTCAGTGTGTGTTTGGCAGTAAAGTGCAGTTGTGGATCAGACAGCTTCATTACTGCTCACACATCACAGCAAACTTTCTAATCAGCATGTGCTGGCAGTAATTCACCATTCAGCCCAGCAACCGACTCCTTCTGAGCTCCTTCAGAGCTCCACTCACTCAGCTCTAATTAATCACACCGCTCCAACCCGCGCTGCATAGCATAAACCAGCAGCCGAGGAGAGAGAGAGAGAGAGACAGAGAGAGAGACACACGGAGAGAGAGATACAGAGTGAGAAAGACAGAGAAAGACAGAGAGAGAGAGAGAGAAACAGAGGCAGAGAGACAGACAGAGAGAGAGAGAGAGAGAGAGAGAGAGAAACACAGACAGACAGAGACACAGACAGAAAGAGAGAGAGACAGACAGAGACAAAGAGACACAGAGACAAAGAGAGTTACAAAGAGAGAGACACAGAGACATATAGAAACACAGGAGACACAGGAGAGAAAGATAGAGAGAGACACAGACAAACAGTATGAGACACACAGAAAGAGAAGAGAGGCACTGAAAGAAGGAGAGAAACAGAGTCAGAGAGAGACGCAGAGACAGAGGTACTGAGAGAAAGAGAGAGACAGAAAAAGGCAGAGGCACTGGGAGAAAGAGAGAAAACGAGAGTCAGAGAGAGTCAGAAAAAGGCAGAGGCACTGAGAGAAAGAGAAACAGAGTAAGAGAGAGCCAGAAAAAGGCAGAGGCACTAGGAGAAATAGAGAAACAGTCAGAGAGAGACGCATGGAGACAGAGGCACTGAGAGAAAAAGAGAAACAGAGTCAGAGAGACAGAAAAAGGCATAGGCACTGAGAGAAAGAGAGAGAGTCAGAGAGAGACAGAAAAAGGCAGAGGCACTGAGAGAAAGGGAAACAGAGTAAGAGAGAGCCATAAAAAGGCAGAGGCACTGAGAGAAATAGAGAAACAGAGTCAGAGAGAGACAGAAAAAGGCAGAGGCACTGAGAGAAAGAGAGAAACAGAGTCAGAGAGAGGCGCAGAGACAGAGGTACTGAGAGAAAGAGAGAGACAGAAAAAGGCAGAGGCACTGGGAGAAAGAGAGAAAACGAGAGTCAGAGAGAGTCAGAAAAAGGCAGATGCACTGAGAGAAAGAGAAACAGAGTAAGAGAGAGCCAGAAAAAGGCAGAGGCACTGGGAGAAATAGAGAAACAGTCAGAGAGAGACGCATGGAGACAGAGGCACTGAGAGAAAAAGAGAAACAGAGTCAGAGAGACAGAAAAAGGCAGAGGCACTGAGAGAAAGAGAGAAACAGAGTCAGAGAGAGACAGAAAAAGGCAGAGGCACTGAGAGAAAGGGAAACAGAGTAAGAGAGAGCCATAAAAAGGCAGAGGCACTGAGAGAAATAGAGAAACAGAGTCAGAGAGAGACAGAAAAAGGCAGAGGCACTGAGAGAAAGAGAGAAACAGAGTCAGAGAGCCAGAAAAAGGCAGAGTGATTAAATAAGTAATAAATAAAAATAACTTGAAATACTGAACAAAGAAGAAAGAAAACAAAAGAAAGGGGAATAAATAGAAGAAAGAAAGGCAAACAGAAAGAACGCACAAACAAATGATGTCACACATGATGTCACCCAAGTAAGCGATCTATACAGGTTCATACAGGACAGGCAGCTGTCTGAAGATCATCGGAGCGCAGGAAGTATGAGCTCCTGCACGCAGCGCTACGAGAGCACTCTCACTTCTGGGGGTCTCTGAGGGGTTTCAGGTGGCAGGTGAATAGCTGTTAGGCTTGTTTTACATCTGTTCAACACGGATAACAGGACCACTCACGCAGCCAGTTTCATACACCAGCAGAAGGTCATACGTGTCCTGTATACATAACATACAAGCACCTAAATATAATAATTACATATCCCACATATCAGCTTTTCCTGAAATGTTAGCACAGTGTATAGCATTCCTGGACTTCAAGCGAAAGAAAAAAAAACACGACAAAACGGGAGACACGAGGACGCTAAACCTCAGGAACCAGAAAAAAATAAATGGCTCTGACCTTTAAAATTCACTCTACAATGTGAGGCTGCTGTCCGTCTGTCCTGATCTTGTAGAATGTTCTGTTCTTTTTGTCCCAAAAATATATTAAAACAAGCGCAAACACACACGCATTCCTCTTAATACATTTGTGAGGTCACCTATAGGTTTCCATGGATTTTTGTATTACTGTAGCTGAATACTAAACCAAACCTCAGTATTAAAGTATTTTTCTGCTCTATTATTATTTTTTCAAACTAAATGATTTATGGAGAAAACAAGAACACTTCTTGTTTATCTCTCACTTCTCGTGGTAAACATACCACTACAAGAACACACACAGCCGAGCCCACCCAAAGGGCAGCTCCGTTCTCTGAGCGTTAACCATATATTCTTGACCTTCAATACTGACAGCAGCATGCAGATCATATATTGGGTTACAACCTCCACTAGAGCACCCTGAGCTGTGGCGTAAGAGTCACTGAGGTTCAAGTTCTTGAACAGTGGTCTACAAGCCCATTCATAATGACTTAAACAGTCATCTTCAACTTGATTTCAATTTTTTTTTTAAATGTTAAAAAAGATCAAATGGGTAATATAAACTTGCATCCACATCCTGGCATCATGTGTGTGTGTGTATGCGTGTGTACATCTAGCTATTAGGGCTGTGTATTGGAAAGACCCTGGCGATACAATACGTATACAGCGGTCACGATTCAATATATCACAATATATTTTATTATTGCAAATAAAGTGATATACTATAATTTTATGATTTTTCAAATCCTACTATTAAACCACTATATGAACAGGTTTGTCAGTGTTTACACTAGCATTGCATCCTTGTGCTGCTTGTTAATGTTGGAGTGGAGCTGAAAATGGATTACAACACTGCCATCTAGTGGTCAGAGGTTTAAACCGACACACAATAATTCACTCTCTGCCAGGAATCTGTGTATCGTTACTGTGTTTTTGAGAATTGATACATATTCGATATTCAATATTTCCGATATTTTCTTACACCCCTACTACTTAAGTGAGAACAGTTTGCAGGTCCTCACTTCAGCGTGTGCTGAGGACTTTGTGTCCTCACACGGAATATATAAACGTGTGTATGTACCGTATCTGGGACACAGCCTGACATGACTAACATCAGTGTAAGGATCTCTCCCCTATAGAGAGCACACACAGTGGGGTTATAGAAGCTTAGGTTGGGCTCAAATGGACTATAGTCTCTCTCACTCTCTCTCTCTCTCTCTCTCTTTCTGCTACATGATCCTCAATGTTATCTGATGAGAACCCGATTCTAGAGCTTGCAAGTTGACTGATCAACCCCCCTCTCTTCATCTCTCTCTTTGACCAGCGCACTCCGAGCCACTCACTGACTTCAGTATTACTAAACTAATCTGACTGTGTACATACAAGCTGTAACAATGAGACACACTCACACACACTGAATAGATCTGTACATGAGTGCCTCATAGCTGAGAGAGCTGCATAACATCCTGAAAGCAAATTACATACATAATTATATAGAAAGGCTTACATAAAAAAACTAGGAATTGTATTGTTTTTAAAAAAATAAATACATTTTATTCTCGTTACTCCTACCTTATTATCGGCTTGTTTTCATTCATGTACATTTGCATTCCAGTAAAGATTATTGATAACATGCCTTTGAAGTTTGACTCTCTGCACCATTAATAATACTTATAGACAACTAGTCATCATAACCTCTGCTCCATGAAACACATGTTAAACACATGCTCAGATATGCTTCTTTAATATATTTACATTGTAAACTACATTCATGTTCAATGGGCGTATACGCAGCTGAAACAGGAAGCCTAGCACATCCCAAATTTATCAACATTAACATTTTAATATAACATTATAGTCATTATAGCTTTTAGAAGAATGGGTTTTTTGGGGAGGTGGGCTAGTGCACTATAGACCCCTGTGGTGCGGCCTAAGCTTTTGTCCTTAATGGCATTTTTGTCCCTTACATTACTTTTACTTTTATACTTTAAGTAGTTTTGAAAGCAGTACTTTTACACTTTTACTGGAGTAAAAAGCTTGACTTGATACTTCAACTTCTACAGAAGTATTTTTAAACCCTAGTATCTATACAACGTTTTATGTTTCAAGTTTATTTGTCATTTGCACATCATGTCAGGACATAACATGCATTGAAATGCTTGGGGTGAGGCTCAGATAATCCCCTCAGAACAGGGCAGCATTATATATAGTAGTAAAAACAGTGCAAACATACAATTAATAGACAATAATGAAGTAAAATAAGCTAGAATATGTACATGTGAAAGTACATGTATAAGTGAATTATATAAGGGAATATACAAAACATACACAAGACATATACATAAGATATACAGAAAACTTAACATAGGCAGGTTATCTAAGAAGATTAATCTATTTAAAGTGACTTAGTGATATTGTCCATAGAAGCAATATCAGAATAAATAATATAATAGTATAACATAATAGTGGCTGAGTGAACGGTATTGGGGTCTTTCAGCCTCACAGTTAGTTCAGAAGCCTGACAGCCTGAGGGTAGAAGCTGTTCAGTAGCCGGGTTGTTCTGGCTTGGATGCTCTCTTACCTGAGTAATGTGCAAACATTACTCAGCTCCAGGAATACTGATGTATATATATCAGTATTACTGGAGCTTTCACAGACATGCAGGTCACTCGTGCTGTGTGCACTCATGCCTTCTCGTACCATCATGGATGCTGACTTTTGAGCAAATGACAAACCAGATGGTCCCTGTCCTTTAAAAGCTTGTAGGACTAGGTGTCTTTGATGTCCAAAAAGAATAGCAACATTTGTTTTATTGGGACACAAGACATTTCGCCCCAATTCTCTGGGCTTAAATGAGCTCGGGCCTAAAGAAGGCGGCGGCGCTTCTGGATCCTGTTTATATCTGCTTTGTTTTTGCGTTTGTAGGTTTATGCTGAAAAACAATATTCTTAGTTAGCCTATTGCTGCACTATTTGACATAATGTACATACCTCTTTTCAAATTTCAACATATAACATGTTGTCATTGCAATGCTTTAAATCAAACATAGAGTTTAAATGACTTGCACCTACATTTCACACAAAGTTTCCCAACTTTAGTCTGAAAACCTACTAGTTCTTTTTTTTTTTTTTAAACTGCGTTCATCATAAACCACTTACTGGGAAAATAAATATTTTCTATAAGGCCTACTTCTATATGTGAGCACCGGAAAATAGGTAATTCCGGCTATGTTCAACATAAGCACGAGCTGCACTAGCATATCCTTGCCATTCCTCTCTATGTTTCACTGCACTGTGTTGGGCTGTGTCCTGTGAGTCACAGGCTCAGTAGTGACAGGTTGCCATGGTCACCTCAGCCCCGTCCGGTTAATTAGCTCTAAGAGGTCAGACATAGACACGAGAATGAAAGAGAGCGAGTGAGTGAGAAGGAGAGAGTGGCAGAGAGAGAATAATATATAAACAGATACATAAATAGTGCATAAATACCATGAATTGTGGTTCCGACAGCAGGCTTAAGACTGCACGGGCGGACGTGGGAGCGGTTCGAGCGGACCGGGCTTGTAATAACAGCGCATGGAAAGTGGAGCTGGAGGGGCTTGGAATGTAAAACATGGAAATGAGGGTTTGCTGCACTGCATAAACATTGCTTACATTTGCATTTCGTTGTACTATCCAGTTCAAACAGTCCGAATACGGAGTCCTCAAAAATTATTCGGACACTTTGGGTTGCTAGACAACATGCTTAACAAAACAAAATAGCTCAGGAGAAGAACACTTCCAGCTCAAGCAATGCATGGAGAGGCTTTCCAGCGCGACTGCTGTAAAGCTACTGTGCAACATACATGTGGGAACATCTGTCAGGGGCTGTTTTTCTACAATCGAGTCAATGAGCTTGTGGTAGACGGTGGGATTCAAGCAGAAGTCTGCTAATGAACTGCACAAGTTCCACAAGATCTGAACAATCATTTACCAGTTAGGAGAAGGGTGTAAGATTTAAGGGGGATCTATTATGGGAAATAAAATATAATACACCTGATACGACAACGCATTGTGTTTTTATTATCTAAGAATGAGGCCCTCATATCTAGGAGTGGGTCATCTTTCAGAGGAGGCTGCTTATGTAGAACTGTGTAGAAGGACAGAATGGACAAACCACACACTGGCTGTAAAGAGCGACCTTCATGTTTCTATGTTGAAGTGGCAGCTTACATAGCACTGATTGGGAGATGGAGAAAGAAGGACCCTTGAAGAAATATCATGATTCCCACACGCCATCACACTCATGAACAGCTAAACATTACAACGCTACATTCTGGATACAGCCTACTATATACATACATCCATATCCTGGTGTTCTCTCACTCTTCTTTCTCTGTACAGTTTACAGGTGTGTGTTTGTGTGTGTGTATGTGTAGGTGATTGGCTAGTTTGGGTGTGTCTGATGCAGTATCTTCATATGTACACACATTCGCCCATTCAGCTCTCACCAGCAGGGCCCCTCTGACCATTCCTATCGAAGTAATATGCAGTGTTGTTCCTGCAGACAGTCTAGAGGAGAGTTGAGAAAACAATTAATAGTCAGAAAAAAAAAACCTAAAGCTCACACAGTAACTGAGCACAGCTAGACTGAAGTCTCACTGTTGCCTGGCACGGGCATGTGTGTGTGGTTCTTACTTATTTACCAAATAAAGATAAACAACTAGAGGTCTCCATCACCGATCTCACACGTCTGAACCTTGGCAGTGAGTCATTCTCTGCTCATGCACTGCATAATTGTCCATACAGAGCGTGCGAGAGAGAGAGAGAGAGAGAGAGAGAGAGAGAAAGCCAGTCAAGATTTCTCCCCCAGACACAAAGCTATTCAAATTGATTCAAACAGACGTTTGTGTGAATAACCGCACACTCGCACAAAGAGCACTAATATTTCCATACGCTGAGTTGATTGCTTGTGAATATGAAACACAGTTTGGGGTGAAGCATGTGGGTGATCTCATTGCGGTCGCTCAGAAAGGCATTAGGATAACAGCAGCGATTACAGGGGCTTTCCTCATCACAGAAGAAGAAGAAAAAAAAACAAACCACCCAAATAGGAACAGCCAAAGGAAGACAAAGGGAGCAGTCTATAACTATATAGCATGATTAAACCTTATTGGACACTGCATAAAAATATTAAGTGATATGACAAAGATATACAGAACTGTGCCTAAAAGTTTAGATTTCAAAAAGTTATTTTTCAAACTGTTTTTAATATTCAAACAGTATTAATACAGTAAGTAGTGCTTTTACATACGTCAGTGTATGTATTTAACCCTTACTAAGCTTCTCCTTGTGGAACCCAGTATTATTAACAGTTCTCATCTAATACCTGCTTGACTGCTCAGTACTTCATTAAGCTAAATTCAAGGATTCAAGGATTCAAGGATTCAAGGAGACTTTATTGTCATTCGCATCACATGTAGTACATGGGGTGGAACGAAATTGTGGTACCCAAGGACCCAGTTTTACCCAGACAGCAGTACTTAATAAATAAAATAAACATAAATATATAAAATATATGAAAATAAAATAAACAGGAATGGAGAAGGTAGCAGCAGAGTGTATTAAAGTGACTGGTGTCGTAAAAGTGTCAGTGCAGTAAAAGTGTCAGTGCAGTGGTTCCACTAAGTGGCGTTTAAAAGTCTTACAGCTTCCGGAATGAAGCTGTTCCTCAGTCTGTTCGTTCTACACTTGACGCTCCGCAGCCTCCTGCCTGAGGGGAGCGGGACAAACAGTGAGTGTGCTGGATGAGTGGGGTCCTTCATGATGCAGGTGGCCCTCTTCCTGCATCTGGAGGTGTATATGTCCGTGGTGGTGGGGAGGCTGACTCCGACAGACCTCTGTGCAGCCTTCACCACCCTCTGCAGAGCTTTCCTGTCTGCAGCAGAGCAGCTTCCGTGCCACACGTTGATGCTGGAGCATAGAACGCTCTCCACCACACATCTATAGAAGGAGGTGAGGACCGAGCTCCCGAGCCCAGCTCGCCTCAACCGCCTGAGGAAGTAGAGCCGCTGATGTGCCTTCCTGACCAGGCTGGAAGTGTTGTTGCTCCAGGTGAGGTTGTTGCTCAGGTGAACACCCAAGTACCTGTAGCTGGAGACCACTTCCACCGCAGACCCTCCGACATGCAGGGGGAGGTGGGCATGTCTGCCCCTTCTGAAGTCCACAATCATCTCCTTCGTCTTCTTTATGTTGATGCAGAGGTTGTTCTTTCTGCACCAACCCTCCAGGTGTTCTACCTCCCGTCTGTAGCCAGACTCATCACTGTTTGTGATGCATCCGACCACTGTCGTGTCGTCCGCAAACTTCACAATATGACAGCCTGGGTGGATGGGTGAGCAGTCATATGTGAGCAGCGTGAACAAGAGGGGGCTCAACACACAGCCCTGAGGGGAGCCAGTGCTGAGGATTGTGGTGGAGGAGGAGAGGTTGTGGATCCTCACAGACTGCGGCCTGTTGGTCAGGAAGTCCAGGACCCAGTTGCAAAGAGAAGAGCGCAGACCAAGTGAGGAGAGCTTATCTGTCAGTGTCTGGGGTATCATGGTGTTGAAGGCGGAAGTGAAGTCCACAAAGAGCATACGGACATAAGAGTCCTTCTGCTCCAGGTGGGTGAGGGCAGTGTGGACCACAGAGGAAATGGCATCGTCTGTGGATCGGTTCCTCCTGTAGGCGTACTGGTGTGGGTCCACAGTGACGTCGATGGTGGCTTTGATGTGGGTCATAACCAGTCTTTCAAAGCATTTAGTGACTATCGGCGTGAGAGCTATCGGCCGGTAGTCATTCAGACCTGTCACTGTGGAGCTCTTGGGGACCGGGATGATGGTGGCGGTCTTCAGGCAGGTGGGAACAGCTGCCTGGGTGAGGGAGACATTGAAAATGTCTGCAAGATTGCTGCTGAAGGAGCTGAATACATTCATTCCAGGAGAAATCTGGAAACTTTGTTCTTCAAACTGACCCACAAGATATGATCTACTTCTTTCACAATGAGATATTTAAGCTACTGTGTATTGCATTTATGCTTATTTACATCTGTTCTAGTGATGTCTGGTGTTCTTACTGCTTTAAAGAAAAATGCTTTTAAACAATAAGCCCAGGTGCCTAAGAGTTCTGCACGGTAGCGTATATTGATACTCTAAAATATTTTCATGATACGCAATGATTGTCCACTTCTGGTAGCTGGGTTGCAGGCAGCGAGTGAAAGATTGCAATGCTCTCCTCCTTATTTGAAGATTTGACCCTGGAAGCTCAGTCTTCCGTCTTGTTGAATCGATCTTTTATTTTCTCGTGCTCACAGATACACAGACGACAAGCTGAACATGGGGAGAGTTGTCGTTTATATAGGCACAGCTCTGCTGACCATATAAGGATACACCAACATAACCGAACAGAATGTTCTCGTATGTAGTACAGCTTACAGAACACATACACAGATCAAACAGATCACATACATATTGCCACACTGAATGTGCTACTGCGCATAAAGCATAAAACACAGCATGTCCCTTCAGTGAATACATTTTGTTGGTTGGTGAATTGACTGAGCGACACAATGTGCAGCAAAAATGGCCTATACAGAAGTATCACGCTTGGGGGCTGATTGCATGCATGGTTTTCATACAGTCTTTCAAATACATACAGAAGATTCAAATCTAGCTGCAACAGACGCGGTCATAAAGGACTTGGACCCTCTTATAGACATTCCACACAGACTTACAAGCATACTAATGCACGTTAGCAACCACCTGGGACACTATAGCAATGGCCTAGCTATAATCTAGCAACCACCTGGAATACCAGAGCAATTACGTATAACTTTATGAACGTGTTGTTGTGCTGCTAATGCTGATAGACGAGAGCACAGGTTGAGCTCATGTTGAGCTCAGGTGGCTTGTCATGGGCTGGAGGTTAGAGAACCAGACCAGAAGTTTGCTGGTTCTATTCCCCAAGCTCATAGGACACAACTGAAGCTTTCCTTGAGCAGGACACCTGAGCCCCCAACTGCTCTCAGGGCATGGATAGGGCTGCAAGTGTTTTCACTGCCCCCTAGTATGTGTGTGTAGGTATTACACTGCACTAATGGGTTTAGTACTTTGGTTTAGTTTTATTTTGCAGCAGTTCAACTCAGCAGACAGCTTAAATGCTAGCAGACAACTCTATTTATATTCCTCGTCAGGCTTTAAAGTGTTTACAGGCGTGTGCTCTGTTAGCAAACACATGTAACAGTGTCACTTAAATTGTCTAGCAAGCTTTAAATGCCCCCATTTTCACTAGACCTTCCATAAAAACGTCTTAAACTTAAAGCTAATTTGTGGAAACCTTATCTTGATGCTTACATACAACAGCACAGCTGGTCTAAATCTCTCATTTTCATATTATATGCAGTTGTTCTTTGCTCCAAGTATTGACCACGCCAAAGGATAATCTACTGATACTCAGCAAAGCATACTGTGATGTCATGTATGACTACCACAGAAGCATACTGTTATATTGTCCATGCTTAGGACCGCCAAGCTAAGGACAACAAACAGAACAAAGCAACAACAAACAAGCCTAGGGCCCAATAAAAACCCACAGTAGGTTCAGAGGAAGTGGCCTGCAGCCTTCTACCCACTGCACTGTGGTTTGTGGCCGGGAAGTGTGTTGGGCCGCAACAGTTTCAAAACGACCACACATTACTCACAGGCACTGGGCATAGCCGTGGCCAGAGCAGTTCAGCAGCAACAGTGGGTTTCTTTCAGAGAAAGCTGCTCCAGCTGCCACAGTCACAAGGCTTTTACGTAATGGAGGTGGCAGCTACATGATCCAGCCATACACCCCACCAGTCAGCACAGTGAGGATCTGAAATCTGTGGCTTCTGGCTCAGTCACTGCCAACCGCGCTGATTCGGATGCTGCGAGGAGCGTTCGGCCTCTGCAAGCCCGAATCTGAAGGAGGCCTACGTCAAATTTTTCCGAACCTGTCCGTGTCCCTAAGCGAGCTCCTCTGAATACAAACGAGACGAGCTGTGAAACAGAGCATGTGCACGTGATAGCGCAGTTGGCGGGAGTCGCTGCAGTTATGCCCACTGATTGGCAGGAAGACTAACTGAGTGTCAGTGCCTGCGCGAACGCCGCAAAAACAAAACACCAAAACATCACCGATTGGAAAGAGCTGTAGTGAGATTGACTGTACAAATGATTTTGGCAAACGTTCCTGAGCCGTACTGACAGAAGAACAGCGAACGCATCCCGCGCGCTGACGCCGGCTTCTTATTCCCCAGCTCCTTGTTAGGATTTTCCAGTTCCGGCTGAAATGGTGCAGCAGTTACGTTGCATTTCTCACTGCTGTGAATGACAAGTGGAGGAGAGAAATAAATTCAAAACAACAGTAGGGATGGCTGCAATTTGCAGAAAAGTATAGAATCCAGGCACCAAGATGTGGAGGTTTAGGTCAAGCCATGCCATGATGTATATACGGCACCGACAACACATCAATGGAATATTTACCTTCTTTCGTTTGTCATTGATGTTTTGTGTAATTGTGTTTTGCCAGCATTTATTTCAAAATCTTTCCCAATCCAGTTTTGCTTATAAGGGGTATTCCACAAAGCAGGCTTAGCCAGTTAGATCAGAATCACCACAAGAATTTATATTCACTGTTGAGTCTAAATGCTTGTATTTCAAACAGATAACCGCTTGTTTCATTCCTGGTTTTGCAGTTTCCCCCCATTAACAGAGCCATTTGGCCTGAGGTGGTGTATTCTGGCGGGAAAGTGATCTCAATGCATATCATATACACTTTACAGGCAGCTTGGAACAACACAGACATTCAGGATCATCTGGCAGACGTTTAAAAAGCTGAACCTACTAGGCTAATGCGTCCGTGATTGTACAGCACATCTTTCTTTCTGTCCTCATACACTAGAAAACTGTATCATTATTCATTACTCACAAACGTACAGTACAATATCACACATCTGCTCCTAGGGCTGGGTATCACCACCCAGGATCAATTCGATCCCGATTCACAAGCTCCCAATTCAATTCAATTTCCGATTCGATTCGATTCGATTCAATTCAATATCATTTATTAATTACTATTAATTTAGGGATATTTCAGTTACAATAATATGTTTTGTTTGAATATGAAAAGAGATTTTTAGAGAACGAATGTGGTAAATGTACAATGAACACTCAACCTACCATTACTAAAAACATTAGTGTTTATATGTTTATATACCGTCCTGGTTTCTGAATCCAAAATGTAGACAGACATCTGCTTTTAAGTTCTGGGGCGCCTTCACTTATGCTCTAGCCATGCTTAACTGATGGGCTAATTTTAAAGGTCGATCTCTGGTTTATACAAATTGATATCGGATTATTCAAATGAAGATCGATTTGAATCGAAAAATCGATTTTTTAAACACATCCCTATCTGCTCCCTAAAAACAGACTCAGCGTTCGTGATTCCATGCACCAGGCTCCTAATGCTGTTGGTCCAGACTGCTGATGTTTCATGTTAGCGTAGCATCCTGCTATAGAGCTTCTTCCACTTCTGAGCTCCCCACTTTCACACCATCAGTGTGAGAGTTTCTCCTCTCTACCAGATTAAATCTGTTTATGATGAGTAATGGTCAGGTTTATTCAGCCACAAGAGGCTGTGCCGGAACATTCTGGAACACGCTGCCCCTCTCCACCATGCTCGGATGTTGGGCCTGAATTGGAAATGCTGTAGCTCCGGCGCCAGGGGCCAGGCATGTGTGTTTGGTATTCTCCGCCACTAGCACCTCCGTCTGGAGAGCTGCGTAATCAGTGGCGCGCAGAACTAAACGTGCTGTAATGCGTTCACTTCAAAATAGCAGCACGGCATGCTATCGCTTCCAAATGGGCCAACAGAGGGGGGGCGATATTTCATCAGAGCTGACTGACAAGGCTGGATGATTTCGTTCACATTCAGACAAACATTATAGTCTGCCGACTCTATATTACGCTGACCCAGGTCCAGTTATAAGGTATGAAGTTACAGAGCCTTACACTAGGGGTGGCACGTTCCCTCGATTCCCGAAGTTCTGGATACCAGTTCCAAAGGATGGTAAACGATGGATTCTAATTATTCTCCCTTAAAAATGGTAGTTCTCTCACGCGTTCATATTTTGTGGGCGAATTTAACAATAATTAAACGGTAAGGGATTAAGTGCGAACGCGAGCCGGCTGCGTGTCGAAATGCCGGCAAGATTGATGCAGCAATTTACCTGCGCGAAGTAAAGTGGGAATTGCACCAGCGCAATACTCACTAAATATACAGGAGCTTGTGTACAAACAGAGGCCCATTCATTACCGGGAAAACCAGCAGAGAATGCTCGGGCCCTCTAGGCCGTATCGTTTTTTTGGTTGAGGTTTATTTTATATAACTGTTCTGCTGATATATAAACTCTCCAAGTATTGCGGTTCTTGAAACGGCACCCATGGAAAATGATCCAGTTGGGACTTCTGACTGGGGGCCAGTCATGGGATGGAGTTTAGGGAAGGTTGTTGGTTCGATACCCCAAACCGCCAGGACATGACTACCTGGTACCCAAACTGCTCCCTGGGCACTGTGGATAGGGCTGCCTACTGCTCGGCATGGATTCCTCTACCAGTTTTATCTTGGTGGATGCAGCCGAGCAAGCTTCCCCATTGGTTAGGACTTCAGGAGCTAAACTAATTAACCAACAGCATGAGCAGGAAGCATAGTAAGGCAGTGGTGCAGTGTTGGGGTCTACCGTCCTGTTGGGGTGTATGCCTGTCAATGACTGGCCTGCTATGCCACCTGTTCAGTAGTGCTGGGCGGTGGTCTTTGCTGTAGCTTTAACTTCACATAAAACAACAGCTGCCTTTCATAACCTTAAAACCCTTGTGTTTGAACTAAAATCCCTGTTAGCTCACAGACTAATACACTCCAGGCATCCCGTAGGGGCGCTAGCAGGAACGAGCATCATCATGGAGGTGTTTGTCCTTGTTTTGCAGCCCTTTGACTAAATATTCATCACCGAGCCTGTAAATTCATTCACTTGGAGCTGATTAGCATCGGCACTCCGCTGCAAAACACAGCCACGCAGCCGGAGCAAGCCAGAGTTTTCCAAAAGCACATTCATGAGCTTCATCACTCGAGTGCTTTCGCTCACACTTGCAGTGATCTCAGACTGATGAGGGGGTTCGGAATCACAGCCCACAGCTGAGAGAGAGGGAGAGAGAGAGAGCGAGAGAGACTACCAAACATTAGTTTTCTCTCTAACACAAATTCACGTTCAATGTCTTTGTCTTTCTTTGTCTCTTTATCTATAATCTTTTCTCTTTTTCTCTTTTTCCTGCTTTCTTCTTTCACTGTTTCTTTCCCATTCAGTCTTTCTCTCTCACACGTGCACGCTTTAGTCTTCTCCATTCACGCAAACCAGGCAGATCAGACTGAGAGAGAGAGAGAATGAGAGAGAAAGAGAGAATGGAGACAAAGAAAGTGTGAGACAGGTTAAGGAAAGAAGGGAGATAGAAGAAAGCAAGACAGACAGAGAGAAAGAGACAGGGGATAAAGAGAAAAAATGAAGAGTTACAAGGAAAAAGAGAAGGGAAAGGTGAAAAAGGAAAAGAGAAAGAGAGACAGCAAGAGAGAGAGAAAGAATGAAGACAAAGACAGTGTTAGACACAATAAGGAGATAATGGAGAGGAAAGAAAAGAGAAAAGAGAGAGAGAAAAAAGAGAGTGGGAGACAAGAGAGAAAGAATGGAGAAAAAAGAGTGTATGAGAGAATGAAGAGGAAAGAGGGAAAGGGGGAAAGGAGAGAACTCGGGAGAGACAGCAAAGCAAGAGAGAAAAATTCTCCTCATTAGTTCTGTAGTTAATGCAATATCCTCTTTCTAAAGCGAGAGAGAGAGAGAGAATAAAGACAGAGAGAGTGAGAGAATGAAGAGTAAAGAGGAAAAGAGAGGGAAAAGAGAGAACTCAGGAGAGACAACAAGAGAGAGAGAGAGAGAGAGAGAGAAATATTCTCCTCTTTAGTTCTGTAGTTAATGCAATCTCCTCTTTCTAAAGAGAGAGAGAGAATGAATAGACAGAGAGAGAGAGAGTGAGAGAATGAAGAGAAAAAGAAAAAAAAGAGAGGGAAAAGAGAACTCAAGAGAGACAGAAAGAACAAGAGAGAAATTCTTCTCTTTAGTTCTGTAGTTAATGCAATCTCCTCTTTCTAAAGAGAGAGAGAGAGAGAGAGAGAGAGAGAGAGAGAGATGGGGGGCAAGCAAAGCAGCATCTATCAATTCATTACAGCCGTTTTGCGTCTTTTCATGCAGGTCTGAAGAAGTGCTGAAATGAATTACACCTCAGTGACTAGACTTCTTTCAGAGTAATTTGATTTAGCTTGTGGAAGAGCTGCTTTCAGAAATACTGGAAATGGTGGGAGAGCCGGAGTGAAGCCGTCTACCTGCGAATGATGAGCAAGCGCATAAAAGCACTAGAGGACTTTTAATGGATCGGTCTTCGCGGGCAAACCTGAGCGAACGCTGACCCTCTCGTGAGGCTAATTTACCCCACTGTGCTCTGTTTATGCCACCGCTGAAGAGGTACGGCAATTATCCACAACCCCTGTGAGCGGCGAGGCACGTTCCTCAGAACTTAACAAGTTAGTGAGCTTTTACGAAATGAAAACATCCGTAATGCCTCTGCAGTCAAGCTAGCCGCCTTTCACTGATTTTATTTAAACCAGCTGTACACAGAACGCATCCGCACAGCTTTTACACGCGCTCAGGAGAGTTACGACCACCGCACACGGAGAACACGGCACAGCCTCATGGAACATAGCGAAGCATCAGGTGCATCACCGACTAGATGGCTCATGTTAGCTGGTTTGTTGGTTCACGCTGACCCCCTTTTTCAAGCCCCATGTCGTTACACCTATTATAGTTATATGCTTCTATCATGTACTGTTCTTGCAGGGACTTTTATTTTGAAGGGCATGGCTAGGCTCTCTTATGTGGGACTGCAGGAAGCTTCTGGGAAACTAGCTTTATTAAGAGTGAGAGCTAAAGTTAACAGTGTGAATGTAAACCTGGTCCTAGCACTGGGTGGTCCCCTTTCTGTGTGGTTTCTTCTGAAACCCCTGTATCCCAATTCTTTATCTTCTCCAAGCACAGCTTGAACCCTCCAATGTTTAGATTCAATTTAAACACCACAGACTTTTTATGATAATAACAAGGTCTTTGACTCTAACACAGGGCACAATGCAAGTCCACCAGTCAGAGCCAAGGTCATTTACATATCAGTCCTAAAGGCATAGGTAGTTTATGGTAATGGCTTAATATAGTTATATAGTTTATACAACAGTTTATATGAAAACATAAATACTTGAGATATAGCGTGAGACTATACTTAGTATTAATGGACTCAATACTGGGGCAAAAATACTTCAGAACAGCTCTAACAAATACACACACAAACACACACGCTCATGCATTTCATTTCATTCAGTCCAGCAACACCTCCTGCTGGAAGGACAATATGGTTTTCACAGCAGGCCGCCTGATTGGCTGCTGAGTCACTCAATCACTGCCAGCCTCCAATCTCTCGCTGTTTTCCAGAGCTGTGCCCAAAGACTCCTCCCACTCAGCACGAGCCACAACGCCCTCATTCTCACTCACACTTCCATGTCGAATGGTTAGTGTGTCCGAACAGCAGCATTCATTAAGCAGTAATGATGACCTACTGAATGGAGAAACATTGAGAAGTATGCCACCACAGCAAACTGTGCTATCCCATGATTCAGCTGGAGCTGAGAAGGCACTCAAAGCTGTCGGAGGAGACGTGGGAAAGCAAGCTTTTCTGGTCGAGCAGTAGTTACTGGGTCCAATCTAGTATGTACTGTCTAAGTAGTTGAGGGACTCCAGCCCCCAAACCCCAACACCACTCAAAGCACATTTCTTCTACATTTCCATTTTTCCTTCATGGGTACAGAGAAACTGATCGGAGATCAGTGGAACACTCCACCACATCACACGCTCACACGTTCTCATCATTATGAGTAGCATTGGCTACCTACGAAACCACACCCCCCGCAGGTCCAACAAAACGTTTCTAGAGCCACCACCGTGCATGCTAAGACTGTCTAAGCCAACAGGCCAACCAATAATATACTACATTCGACTACAAGAGTGCTTAGATTCATCCAAACCCACATAACTGAATTTAAAAGCCTGTGATTGGTCAGGACCACCACAACTTGTTAGCCCACGGCAGCCTTTCCTACAGGCCGACATGGCAACATAGACTAACCGACGATATACTGTGCAGCACTACTTCTGCAGTTTTTTTCCCTCTCGTCCTTCTTGACTCTCTCTGCCCTTTCATCTCTCTCTCACCCCTCTCCTTTTCCTCCGTTCCCTCCCTCCATCTCTGCTTCTTCACGTTGCAGGAGGCCCGGCTCAAATTCAGAAAATTCAGGTCTGCTATAATGCCACCGGCTCTGTTGACTTTTTGGCAGCAAAGCTACCTGCAAACATTCCTCTCTCTCTCTCTTTGCTCATCTCTCTCTCTCTCTCTCTCTCTCTCTCTCTCTCTCTCTCTTTTTCTCTGGCAGGCTTCAGAGAGCAGTTGGTCACCCGTTCCTCTGGCTAGCTCCTCTCTTTCTCTAATCTCTCCTGTGTGCCAGTGTGCTCTGGAGGCTCTTGCTTTTATTGCTCAATATGTCCGTTATGAATATTAGGAGGAGAGTCTTATTGGAAAGCGCATCCGGAAAACTCCGGCTGAGAATCGGTGGCACGCCAAACTTTGGGCTGCTTTATTTTAAGGAGACCTCGATTGAGTCCCCCGCCCAGTCTGAGCGCTATAGAGTTAAGTGTACGCTGATACTGTGCAGGAATATTTGTATTTTGTAGATAATACAGCTGCGCAGTGCTGTTTAAACCCTAATGCAGGTACAGTCCCATCGGTGGGATTTCCCTTGGCTGGTCCCCAGATAGTTCAGTCCCACCGGTGTGATTACAGCAATGATGGAATATTCAGCATTGAACGCTGATGCATTGATTGTATTGTTCCTCACGTCACTGTGCTGGTACATTAAGGGGGCGTTACAGTGCCAGAGTAATGATGAGTCACTCCTATCACATCTAGACTTCACTTATTAACAGTGTGTTGTTAAATCCAAATGTAAGATTTTAACATGTTCACACTGGTTTAATAAGAAAAGCTCAGTTTAACACAATCGCATTGCCTAGTTCACAGTGGTGGTGGCGGTAACCAGACGTTAGAAGAGTTCATAGGCCTCCACAAGCTCCACACACTAGTGAACTAGGGCGCAGGGAGCACACATGCCCACGTTAGCTCGCAGCCAGCTCCTACAGTGCCTGGGGAGCAGTTGGGCGTTAGGTTCTTCTTAAGGGCACTTTAATAGTGTCCTGTCAACTCAAGGGATCCAACCGGCGACCTTCTGGCTGGTTTCCTAACCTCAAGCCCAAGACTGTGAATTAACTAATTTCTGTTGACTTGAATGAATAAACCCAAAGGAGAAGGCAATGCTATCAACAAACAACTTTAAAAATCAGACCCCCCCCCAAAAAACAAAAACACAATGAAGCCAAACTCCTAAGTGTGACTTTCTAACAAGCTCTTATTTGCTTTGCTAGCCGTTGCTATCTTCCAGGAACCAGAGATACAGACCCCAGAATCTTGCCAACCTGTAACCTACTTAGGCGCCACCTAGGCAGCCTCGCCGAGATGCTTGGGTGCAGCAGATGAGTGGCAGAGAAATGTAGATGTATAATAACTTGAGCTGTTCTGAATGAACTTTGTTGGAAAACATGTAAACTCTTGCTTTCGTTTATACAAACTTGTTGTTCAGTTAATGCACTTGAGCTCTAACAGTTTAAACCGGTCCTTACCACATGAAACACTTCCCTAGGTGGAATTGATAAAATCAAAAGAACGCAAACTAGACTTCATGTTGCCGACACAAGAATAGAGCCGCCGTGTGAAGGTCCACAATGGGGGGTGGTTCTGTAGCGGGTGCTGGACAGATGATGATGACAGTGCAGCTCTGAACATGAGGAGAAGGTTATCGACATTGTGAAGGGCGAAAAGTCAAAGGTCAAGGCGCTGTTAACTGGTGTCACCTGAAAGATCTGAGTGAAGACGTGTGAGAGAATGTATTCATTCATTATTCATCTCTCTCCCTCTCTCTCTCTCTCTCTCTCTCTCTCTCTCTCGCTCTCTCTCTCTCACTCTCCCTCTCGCTGCCTGTCTTCTTCCTCTGTTTGACACCCAGGCCTGGAAATCCATTATAACTCTGTAGACCATAATGAATCTCAACAGTGGGCAGCTTCTCCACTCATAACTCTCTCTCTCTCTCTCTCTGTCTGTCTGTCTGTCACTATCTCTCTCTCTATCTCTCTACCTCTCTCTGTCATAGCTTTTTCATACTCTTTTTTTCATACTTTCTTCGTTTCTTCATTTCTTTCTTTTTTCTTTCCTTTCATTATTCATTCCTTTCTTTTTCTTTCTTTCCCTCCTGCCTTCTGCTTTTCTTCTTTCTTTCTTTCTTTCTTTCTCTTTCTTTCTTTCCTTTTGCTTTTCTGTCTTTCCTTCATTCTTTCTTTCTTTCCTCCCTTCCTTCTGCTTTTCTTTCTTTTTTTCACTCTTTTATTTTTTTCTTTTTCTGTTGATTCCCTCCATCATCCTTCAACTTTATCTCTCACTCTTACTCCCTCTCTTATTCTTTCTTTCTTTCTCTCTTTCCTTCTGCTTTTCTTTCTTTCCTTCCTTCCCTCTGCTTTTATTTCTTTCCGTCATTTATTTTTTCCTTCTTTCTTTCTTCTCACTTTTCTTTTTTGTCTCTTGTTTCCCTCCATCTTCCTTTAACTTGCCCCATCTCTTTCTATCTCTCGTTCTCCCTTTATTTCTATTATACTCAGCTATTCTCTTTCTCTTTTCTTCCTCTCCTTCCTTCTCTTTCTTTCTCTTTAACCTGCCCCATCTCGCTTTCTATCTCTCATTCTCGTTCTCCCTTTATTTCTATTACTCTCAGCTATTCTCCTCCTCTTTTCTTCCTCCACATCCTTCTCTCATTTTCCCCTCCCTTCTCTCTGTCTCTTACTCCATCTCTCTCACCCCACCTCTATAGCTGTCATCGTTCAGTTTCTTTTTCTTTTCATGTTTCTGTTATTCATTCTTTCTTTCTCTCTCTTCCCTCCCATTCTCTCATTCCCCTTCTCTCTCTCCCTCTCTCTCCCTCTGGTTATTACGAGCTGTATTCCTCTAATTGAGTCCAAACATTCCAACCCAAATCCATTTACATAATAAATAGCAGCAGAGCTCAAAGAATTCCTCGCTGCCGTGATCGGAATGTGGCCGTCAAGAATTACCATTGCAGCTGGAAAACTCTCTGACAGACACTCGCGGCCGGCCACATTGCGGTGCGGTTTACGCACCCCCGGGCTAATGGGTAAAGTGGGTTACCAGGGAGATCATGACGTCGGTCAGAGCGCGGTGGCTAATTGTGAAGCGAGTGCATAAGAAACAACACAAATCAGATTAATTAGGCCTCACACTTAATTGGCAGCTGTAAATAGAGACTGTGATTACTGGCTGCCCTGCTAACGCATCAAGCCGCTCCTCCAGTTTACACTGAGGGCGCACTGGACCCGCAAGACCAACAGCAATATCTAACCATCAATCAGAAAAAAACGCCCACTGGATAAATAAACCAGCCCACGCGCTCAAGTACAAACATTTGACAGGCTCAAGTTAGCTGCAGCCTGATTCTCCAAGCCAACCCGTTGAGAACGAAGCGGCTGCATTAAATTTTCCTCCTCACGTCAATTAAACTTGAGTTTGAGTTTATTTTACTGTTTACACATCAATACATTACATCACGTCAACTCAATTTTCTCTATCACGTTTGGCAGTGACTGACTAGAGATCGACAATAATATCAGAATCAGACCAGTACTGGGCAGTTCAGAAGTTTTCATGCAACTTTTTGGAAAGCTCTGAAAAGTGTTGACATAAAAATATTAAGAAGCTGTTGGTGCATCGTTTCCTTTAACAGTGAAGTATTTAATAGTGTTTTATTGAACCATGTTCATTCATTCATTCATCATCTAAACCACTTATCCTCCTTGTTGGGGGATAAGGGGGCGGTGGTTGCCGTAGCCTATCCCAACGCTCATTCATTAATGACTAATGATTAATTCATTAGTTCATTGCTTATTTGAGTTGGATGACTTAACCTCAAGGCCACTCCATTGTTTACCAACACAATAAGTTGTTTGAAAATGCTATTGCGTCACCTCGTTGCTATGGTGCAGACTGCAGCTGAAGGGCTGGAAATGATTTTCCACATGGGGAGCGCTATCACACTCTCTCAAACTGCCTCCTACAGGGGATCATGTTTACAGTCACTCAAGAGCAGTTAAACCGAGAAACCACATGAATTTATATCATTAATATAATTAATAACTTACATTAATATATATTAATAATAAGTCCCAGAGGGTTTTATTTTATTTATGCGGGGGAAAAAATGTTAAATTTACAGAAAAATATGCAGCAAAAATTGTGAGAGAGCCTTCGTCTTCCTGTTCACCAGCTTCTTGTTTGACTTTAGTGGTGTTTCGTGCAGCTCTTCTATTGAATCTATCACCAGTGCACAGTTACAGCCCCCACAAACAAACTATACTCGCTTCTACTGACTACACGAGAGCAAAGTCAGCTTTTCATTCACCAGTTTTCCCAACCCACCTTAAATGGTGCTGTGCCTCCAGCATTTAAGGTGGAACAGGAAAAGTCAGTCAGTAGGAGTGAGTATTTTATTGTGTACTGTCTATCTGCGGGTGAGCACTGGCGATAGAGTATGTTATGGTAAGTAACAGTGATGTTACGGAACGGAATGTTTTTAATGAACAGAAAAAGAAAACGGAACAACAGACCTTGTGGAGCTCCTTGGTGCTGAGATCGAACCAATCGCTCGTTTCCTTTAAGCTGAAACTGCTATTCCTAGCATTAGGATCACATCTAACACATGCTTTGATTTTGTTTGTACTTTCTCTTATTATATCTTCTAAAGTAGCACAGTGCGAGCTTAATCTCCTCCTTCTCCTCCATCTTGTTTTAGCTCACTGCCCTCCATCTGGATTTCGGATGGCGTTGGAATGATGTAACAGGCTATTAGCGCATGATAAGCAAACACAAACGTCTGTTCTAAAGGCTTAACACATGCGAATGACTCTTGATCTATCATGTGGAAATGATGTAACAGGTTAGCAACTCCGATGCGAACAGCTCTTGAGAAACTCCAACGTTCCGAGTGGGAATTGCGAGCTGGAGGAACGTTCAAATGGGTTGCTTCCACTTGGAAGTCGCGGAGCCTAAGTAAGAACGGCCATCGGACTAAGATTTATAGATTCAGTGCTTTGCGTGTGATGAATATATTACTATTTCTTTGCTTTCAGTCCTTTCCATCCATTCATCCGTCCATACACCCATCCATCTAGGGCTTCACACTGGGCTAAAATGACCTGAACTCAAGGATGAGTGTATGACAGGTATAACTCATAGTTATTGCTTTTCACTGCTATGATTCTAGATGGCATGTGCAGGCCCTGTTCCTCATTTTGGAAGAGTCCAAATTATCATTCAAATTACCTGCTGCATCACCTACAGGCAAACTCTAAATGCGGAGAAAGTCCAACTAAGCCAGGTGGAAACTGACGCACATGGAAATTTATGCCCCCTAAGCAGATGGGCACACTCGTCAGTAATCTGGACGAACAGAAATTCCCCAAAAATACAACAAGATGAAAACAGTTCTTTCAAAAGACAATAGTACGTTATTCAATGCACTGTCATGTTTGTGAAATGATGAGATTTGGTTTGTACATACGTCAGTGTGTGTATTTAACCCTTTCCAAGCTTCTCCTTGTGGAGACAACCCAGTATTATTTACAGTTCTCATCTTATACCTGCTTTGACTGCTCAGTACTTCATTAGGCTAAATCAAGATTGAAGGAATGTATACAATGGGTCTCAAAACCTAGTGAGTGTGTAAGTAGGCTGTCTAGGTTGGCAGCTGTTTAAGTAGCAGCGTTCTCTCCTCAAAGCACAGATTTTGAGACCGACCTTAAATGCTGTTTTGTGTGATTATATGACAAGAAACACATTACAACACTAGAGAGAATCGAAATATGGGATTATCTTAGTGGCTGAGGCAGCGTTCGATGCTTTCTTAAAATCAGATTAACATAATGTTCCTTAGAAGACAGCATGTTTAGGGTATGTGAGAATTGGGACAGCCTACATGTTGGGAGCGCACACTATGAAGTAAAATGTTGTCTATGTAGGCAGCTCACTAGGTCACTAGACACACCCAATGTCTGGAAAGACTATGGTTTATAGATTCAGTACTATGCATGTGACAAATCAGGGGACAGCCTCACTTGCGTCAATGGGAAGTGGAGCAAGCAGAGGACCACTGTGTCCAATAAAAGAGAACTCGCCTCATGTGGTCTTCTACACCGATGCTACGTTGGTGTCAGAAGTGGGATGACACCCTCAGTGGCTGGAAGACGTATGCTGCTGCCTCCAACTGAGTAGCCGATTATCCTCATCAATCAGTGACAGCATTTACCTCCAACTCTGACTATTTTTCTCCAAATCGTTTGCTTTCTATTAACATCTTTATAACGTTTACTGGAAGAATCACAAAAGGTCCTTCCTTTTTTCCCCGCATCTCGGATGAGTTTCTCCTCATCTGTTTTGAGGTGGAATGTCAGAGTGATGCAATGCATCATAAACAGACCAGGGCATGCATCAAATATGGCAGGTGGCATTGCACCGCTGCAGCTTGTAGCCGGTGCAGACAGCTTCATTGATTACATCAGGAGTGCACTGACTTTGTTGTTGTTGCCCGCTAGCATGACTCCCGGTCAGAACAAAGTGTAACGCTATACTGTTATCATCCGCACGATCGATACGGGGTGGAAAAGTCATATCTCTGGATGATAGAGAACGGGCAATACATTGTTAATGTGACCAATATATTGATATCTTGATATAGACATTCAGTCAAAGTTGAATTCTAAGTTAGAAAGAGCAGCTTTCCATGGAGCGCTGCGTTGATTTATAACTGCAGCCAGGCTCATTCACGTCGCTGATCTATCTCATATATACACAAAGAAAATGAAAACCAAGTCTCGGCAAAGTAACCGCATCAGGAGCACAGAGCGAATTGAGAATTCATCGTGCAGCTGGACAATCAGAATGATTTATATCATTCGCCCCACTGTGAAATTATATTTTGTCAAAGTATCACAGCATCGATTTTCTCCATTTCTCAGTTGAAATATTTACATACAGAAAGATCATTCACTTTCACACACACACACACACACACACACACACACACACACACACGCACACACACTCTCTTCTACTTTTCAATAATACATTTGAACAGAGTCAGCATAAACCAAGGGGGAGGGAGCATCTCTGTGTCTCTCTACCTCTCTCTTTCTCTCTCTTTCTCTCTCTCTCTTTCTCTCTCTCTCCAGGGATGGATGTGGTTAATATGCCAGGAAAGCAGGGAGGATATTAGCCATTAGCATCTGTTCGAGCTGTGCGTGTGTAAACCGCCTGATGAATGAACTCTGACCTGCGTTTCACGCTTTTTAATGTGTTAGTCATCCTCTTGTCCATTACCAGTGGTCAGTTTCTCTTAGCTGGATATAAAACAGATGGGCTACGGTCTGTAACAGCATATAACAGGACCACAGCGGACAATTAGCTTATATGATAGGTTTATCTATTAACTCTCAATGAATTGACCTGTTAGGCCTTCATCTATTTCCAATGCAGTCATTCCAGGAGTGATCCATTAGCATGCCGATCATCCAGACACCAGGTTTAAGAGGGTTTACTGTCTACCATGGCGACCAGCCTGCTATCTTCTAGTCAGTGCTGAGTGTCAGGTTTGTTCAATAAAAGAGCACCGACCTTTGTTTGCTACTTCTACACTGATGCTACACTGGTGTCGGAAGTGGGATAGCTCCTCCAGCTGCCTGAAGAGGTATGGAGCTACCACAAACGCAAAGACCAAACGACAGACAGGACCAAGCCAGGCAGAGTAGTGCAGTAAGGATGGGTGGTCAGGATTGTGGAGGAAGCAGTGCTAGTGCGGACAGGTTTGCGTCCTGTCTGCCTAAGCAGCATTGCAGGCTGGCAGTGTGTACTGCATCCCTCCAGTGATGCTTCAAGCAGGCGCCAGTGGTGTGGCTGGTCAAGGACATACGTCAGGGCTCTAGCACACACGATCGGCACCCAAGCTGGCCTCTACTGAGCGAGGGGAGGGGAGGGCAAGTGGAGAGCTGCTGCTTTACGTTTCCCGCGTCGTCTTCCGCACGATGCTACAGTATTATTCATTTCGGGACGAGCGAGCGGAGAGGTAAGATTATGAAGTGTGATTTTACTTTGCAGCTGCAGGTCATTTTTCTAACACTGTGATTATGTTTGACAGAAAAATATTCAAGGGATGGCGCCCTGCCACTGCAAAAACTACAACCATTAATCAGAGAGAGGGAGAGAGAGGGAATAAGAGAAAGAGAGAGAGAGAGAGGCAAGGACAAAGACAGAAACATACATGGAAGAAAAACCACAAAAAAAAGGAAAAGCCAGAATGGGAGAGTGAGTGAGCCGAGCTGGTAATTAGACATAAAAGACTAACCTGCAGTGATAGGAAAGAGTGTAGAGTGGAGTGCGTGATGCAAAACTGATGCAAAACAACGACGTACTCGTCGGAGGAAAAAAGACTGATTACTGGCCTGAAAAATCAAACCAGATCACCGCTAAAGCTTCAAGACACCTCATTACGGCATACAGCGTAACAAGGAATGAAACCATTCCAGAATGAATAGAAAACCAATGAATGGAAACCAGTACAAACAGAGTAATAGAGGAATAGATTAGTATAAACAGAGTAATAGAGGAATAGATCAGTTTAAACCGAGTATTAAAGAAATAGATCAGTATGAACAGAGTAATACAGATATAGATCAGTTTGAACAGAATAATAAAGGAAAATAGTATGAACAGAGTAATAAAGGAAAAGATGAGTATCAACAGAGTTAGAGAGGAATAGATGTGTATGTACAAAGTAATAGAGGAATAGATCAGTATGAACGGAGTAATAGAGGAATAGATGAGTATGAACAGAGTAGTAGTGAAATAGATGAGTATGTACGGTGTAATAGAAGAATAGATGTGTATGAACAGAGTAAAAGAGGAACAGATGAGTATGAACAGAGTAATAGAAGAAGAGATGAGTATGAACAGAGTAATAGAAGAAGAGATGAGTATGAACAGAGTAACAGAAGAAGAGATGAGTATGAACAGAGTAACAGAAGAAGAGATGAGGATGAACAGAGTAACAGAAGAAGAGATGAGGATGAACAGAGTAACAGAAGAAGAGATGAGGATGAACGTGTAATAAAGGAACAGATGAGTATGAACAGAGTAACAGAAAAAGAGATGAGGATGAACAGAGTAACAGAAGAAGAGATGAGGATGAACGTGTAATAAAGGAACAGATGAGTATGAACAGAGTAACAGAAGAAGAGATGAGGATGAATGTGTAATAAAGGAACAGATGAGTATGAACAGAGTAACAGAAAAAGAGATGAGGATGAACAGAGTAACAGAAGAAGAGATGAGGATGAACAGAGTAACAGAAGAAGAGATGAGGATGAACAGAGTAACAGAAGTATACAGTAGTCACTGTGTGAATGCAGCTCAGTGAAGCTGTGCAGATGATCAGATCTCACTGATTGGGCTGTGTGTATACATGTTATCAAACAAAGGCTATGAAGAACAAACACTCCCTACACGCCGTGTGATGGAGTGAGCAGCAGCGCACAGATAAGGAAAACGAGGAAGTACAGATTACAAAGGTATGAAATAAAGAATGAAATATAAAGAGAGAGCGAGCGCAGCAGTTGGATTAGATCCGCTGCTCTCCGTGTCCTAATGAGATGTTTTCTAATTACCACAGTAATAAATTAATATGTGTAAAAATAACTCGGAGCACATTAAAATCCAATCAGCAAAGAGTCCGCAATGCTTATCTGCAAACGAGGAAATGCAATCTCGCTCTCCAAAATAAACAACAAATTACTCATCCACGCACACACGCGTCCCTTAAAGAAGAAACTCGCACTAACACGTACCGCATAATTCCGTTTAACTCACTGCTACGCCTTTACGTTCTCCTTTCTTCCTTCATTTATTTACATGTTAATATTCCGCCTCTGTCTCACTGAAACTTCTCATTTGTTTTATGGGTTTCGCAGCCGGCTTATTACAGCAGGACAACAGAAACAGCATTATCTCTCTGCAGCCTCAATTTAGGTCTGAATGAAAAAAAGACTGTGTCATTTCTGTGTAATTCTTGCTCATTTTTATTTTATACAATCAGCGGTAACACTTGCTATGAGTCCTGTGTTCACACTGCATTGTAATCCATTAAAAAGAGACTATACGTACTTCAGTAGTTCATACAATTGCTCTTATAATTTTTAATTACATGTATTTGACTTCATAAAGTCAGGCTTCATAACATTATAATATCTATATAAGAACACTGTATACCATAATAAGCAGAGCTTAAAGTCAGGCTTAATGCTAGTCTAGCATTACAGTTTCCAATACACCAGAAGCTTGTTATAGTGCATTCTAGTGCATGACAACATTTATGTTTACATTGTTTCTATGAATAAATATTATAGCATGTTATAAAACCTGATAAAATCAAGTTATATACTCTTATTGTGCATGTCCAATAACTACCACACAAGTATACAACCTAAACACAGGTATTATAAGGCCTTATGTATGCCATATATATATTAATAGAAAGTGTTACTGTATCCGTTTGTTCTGCTTAAATTCTAAAAATATTTAAGTAATCAGGTATGAAAAAAAATCAGATTATACATACATTATAATATACTAACAGGAGTATGTTCAAACCCCACACAAAACAATATCTGAATCAATTATGTTATGTTCATTTCCCACATCACCTGATTTTATAGTATAGTATAGTACAGTACAGTACAGTATTATACTTGTGCTGTAAGTCTACAGCTGTCTGGATAAACCTTTGATAAACCAGTGTCCCTGCAGTGCTGAGAATGATCCACCACCCACCATTCAAATAGTAGAAGATAATATCGTTGATGTCTAAAGAAAAACATGTTTTTCTATATTTTCAGCTTTCTAGATCAATCAATCAATCAATCAAACTTTATTTTAGCTCAGAAGTACATTGAGGGCAACCCTCATTTTCCTTGTAGCCGAGCATTTACATGAACAGGGATTGACACGACAAAAAAAAAAGAAAAACAAAATTGAATCATTATAAATTAAAACAACTATTAATTAAAAATAACAGAGAATAATAAAATAGAAATTATATAATAATTATTATTATTATTATTATTATTATTATTATTATTGTTGTTGTTGTTGTTGTTGTTGTTGTTGTTATTATTAATTAGTAAGAAATTAAGATAAAAAGAGGGTAAGAGATTACAAATAAAATAAGACAAGATATTATAAAACTAATAAATTAAATTAAATTAAATTAAATTAAATTAAATTAAATTAAATTAAATTAAATTAAATTAAATTAAATTAAATTAAATTAAATTAAGACTTAAAAACTAAGAATAAGTAAGATTAAGTAAAACAGGTACAGGCTGTCTGAAGGTGGTTATATAATAAAAGTTTAAAATGATTGAGTGACACCAGTGAGCTGAGTTTTAGTGTTTCCTGAATTAGATTCCAGCTTGCTGGTGCACCGTAGCTAAAAGCAGATTTTCCCAGATCGTATGAACACGACAGCTGCTGAACGTTTCATGATGAATGGACCAATAAAAATGCTCCAAAATCACTCTGAATAAAACCTCTTTACGTCAACTTAGCTACTTCTTTGAGGATCTCTGGTAATGGCTGAATTCAGCCAATGGGCCGTTTAAAGTATTCCATGTTTTCTCAGTTCTGGAATGGAAATGATGATGTACATATGATGTCTTTTTCTGGCAAAGATGAAAGTCAGACTAAAGTCTTTAAATCATGTCCGGCTGTAAATGTGGTCTGTGGGTGGCTATTATGAATATCAGTCCCACCTGATGATAGGCTTGCAAGGTCGCCTCATCAATCAGTAGTTCAGGAATCGAGTGAACTTTCCGGATTCAGGATTGTGGAACTACTGAAGTGCGGCAGAGACCTATAGCACATAGACAGAAGCACAGAGAAACACAGATACACTGTGCTCTCCCCACCTCTTTCCCTCCCTCACTCTCCTTCTCCCTCTCTCTCTCTCTCTCTCCCTCGTTTGAAGCTCGGCAGGGAGCGCTCTCTCTGTGTCTGAATGCTTCCTCCTCCGTTTGGATTGGGAGCTGCTCGTCTTTCCTTCCTCCCTCCCTTTTTTCCCTCTCACATAGTAATATTTTCATCTTTTCATCTTTGGCAGCATTGTGAAAACCTGTGCAACTTCACAGAGAGCAGGCAACATCCAGCATAGCAAGAAAACACACACACACAAACACACACACACACCCTACACCTCCGCCACTCATACATAGGCAATACAGTCAAATGAATAGCGGGTAGAGGAGTTTAGAGAACATTATAAATAGACTCTCTCTCGTCCTCCCTCTCCCTCGTCCTCCCTCTATCTCTGTAGTGCTGGCCCGGTGAGCGTCTATTTAGTTAAAAGCACAAAGGAGGCGGCCCGGGCCGTTTTTCAAAAATTGATGATGGCCGTGCATAAATTATGCAAAGTTTTGTCCTTGTGCCAAGCAATGCATCTACTGAATAATAATGAGAGAGAAAGACAGAGAGAGAGAGAGAGAGAGAGAGAGAGAGAGAGAGAGAGAGAGAGAGAGAGAGAGAGAGAGAAAAGAGAGAGAGAGAGAGATTACAGGGAAAGGAGAAAGTGGAACAAAGTTAGAGAAAACAGACAGAAGGAAAGAAACATAAAGAGAGGGAAAAAGAAGACAGAAAATGAGAGGAGAGCAAGCAGATAACAATAAGACATAAAATGAAAAACGAGACAAGAAGAGAGAGAGGAGAAGGAGAAACAAAATCAAAAAGTAAGGGACAAAGCAAGAGCAAAGAGAAAGAAGCAGAGAAAGAAACAGAGCTAGAAAGAGAGAGGAACAAGAAAAGAGAGAGAGAGATGAAAAGGAAAGGAGAGAGAGTAAAGACATGAAATGAGAGAGAGAATGTAAGAAAAATAAAATACAAGAGGAAAGAGACAGAGGAAAAGGGAAAAGAAAGAAAATGAAACAGAAAGAGGAATAAAGCAAGAGAGAAGAGAAAGAAGGAAAGAAATAGAGACAGAAAAAGAGAGAGAAGAGAAAAAGGAAAGAAAGAGAGAGATGAAATGGAGAGGAAAAAAAGAGAAAAAGCGATAGGGAACAGAAAGGAAAGAATCAAAAAGAGAGGGAAAAGAAAGAAGACAGAAAGTGAGAGGAGAGAAAGTAGACAACAATAAGTAAAGAAATTAAATGAAAAAAGGAGAGACAGAGAAAGAAAAAAAATGAAAAAGAAAGAGGGACAAAGCAAGAGAGAAGAGAAAGAAAGAAAGAAATAAAACGAGAAAAAGAGAGAGAGGAAAGAGAAACAAGAGAGAAAAAGAGGGAATAAGGAAAGAACAGAAAGGAAACAGGGAGAGAGGGAGAAATTAAGTGACAGGACAGAGATCGGAAAGATAGAAAACTGAAAGAAGAATTGAGAGAAAGAAAAAAGCACAGAGACACAAAAAAAGAGAAAAAGGAAAGAAATGGATAAAGAAAGAGCGAATGAGGGAAAAACAAAAGAAAAGAGAAAAAAGGAGATACAGAGAGGACCAAAAAAGGAAAGAGGAGAAAAAGAGAGAAAGAGAAGGAAAAAAAATGAGTGGGGGGGGGCAGTGTATCAAATCCTCCGCTTCATAAAAACAAGAACTCCGCAAAGACTTTAGACAGAACGCTGAGCCAGGGACACCAGAGCCCCCCTGTCTCTCTCTCTCTCTTTCTCTCTCCTTCCCTCTCTATCAGTCTTTCAGTTTCAGCTGTCAGAGGAGCCGAAAACAATCCTGAAGTGAAGAGCCCAGTAAAGGGGTCCTGATCCAGTTTTCCTTGCCCCCAAGTCATTTAATATTGAGTATGGGCTGATAGAGTCTGACGACTGCAGAGCACCATGCTGCAGGTTTAGCCACAAACCAGACCTGTGGAAAACATGGCATGCTATTCTTCACCTCATATGCATCTGAGGGAGGATCCCGCAAACCAGGTGAGGAGATGCTGCACATGTAACGTCCACTCGACTCACTATGAAACAAGTATCACAGATAAAAACACATCGACCAATCACGAGAAACACAATTCAACACCTAGCTGTGGCATCCACACCACTCTAGCACTTACTACCCACCAGCACTTAATACCTCTATTTCTATTTATTCCGTTTATTCTCATTCACGCTGCCGCTCGGATTGCCTCTCCTCCTCCCTGAGAGAGAGAACAGTGGGATATTTCTCAGCGCCGCTGCCCTCATCATGCTTTACCCATGAGTCAGTCTTCATTAGCTGAGATTTAATCACTAAATCACACTCAATTTCAGCTCTGTCTGCTCTTTCCTTCCGCGTCTACACCCGGAATATTCTTTTTTATACACTCATCAGACTCGCCGCTAGACTACATTCATCAAACTCCCACAATTTTCCATTAGTTCCTGCCTGGCATACGCCAGCGTCTGGAGCAGGGGGTGCTGAACCTGCAGCGGCGCTCTAACCTCACACTCAGACGGGTTAAACGTCTTTCCTAAACTCCTGGACAGCAAAGCACTGCGTAGTTTAGTGGCTCAGCTTAAGTCTGGAAACGTGGCACTGGAGCACACAAATCCTCCTACACAGAAACAGCAAAGACACCAAGACAATCTTGTCCGGCCCACCCAGGACGATCACAGAGCTGGAGACCACAATCTCAATGTCATGCCAAGTTTCTTTTTCAACAGTGCTGATGCTTTAGGCTGGGATTAAAATGAAGAAACTCTGAAACACAGTCAACTGCTAGACCTATGCTGGCTCCGCCCACATACATGCCCTTTCACAGCAACTGGGGAGGCTTTGCAGAACACTAGTCAAAACCACAGACGGTCCAACAGCTCACTTCATTTAGAGACGCTACACAACCAGTTATTGTGACTATGTGCCACCAGTCTGACTTTAGCTACACCACATAAGAACTACAGCCAATCGAAATTAATTACAAGACAGAATACAATCAGAATGTAGTGCTTTTACATATACCAGTGTGTGTATTTAACCCTTTTCAAGCTTCTCCTTGTGGTAACCCAGTATTATTTACAGTTCTCATCTAATACCTGCTTTGACTGCTCAGTACTTCATTAAGCTCAATCAAGATTGCTGCTGAAGGAACTGAATACATCCATACAGTGTCTGGAGCATCCAGGAGAAACCTGGAACTAAGCTTTCTACTTCTTTCAGAATAACATATTCAGGTACTCTGTACTGTATGTGTGCTCATTTATATCTGTTCCAATGATATACTGGTGAAAAAACACTAATTGTTAAGATAAAGGCTTTTAAACTGTGAGCTTAGGTCTGCACACTAGTGTTGATTAATTATAGAGATTAATATAGATTTCAGTAATTAATAAAGATTAAACAGATTTATACAGACCTATATACAGCTGTGCTAACTGTATCTTTGGCTCCTCATAACTGAAAACACACGGTAACCATGCGGCAGGCTCTGCTCTGGCTTTGGCTTAAATAGACACAGTAATGGTCTTCAAGTCCAGTTGGCTTGACATACTACTACTACTTTGTCTTGTAATTTTAAGTCAGGTCATGGTGAACAGTCTTCTTGAATGAGGTACAATGTTTTGACGCTCATCCAATGACCTTCACCAGTCTGATAGTGATAAAGCTTCTTGTCCTCCAGTCCAGCAACCTGGACTTATCACTCCTATAACATTCAATACCCTTTATGACTGAAAACATTCACAGTGAGATAGATATTGATAGAAATTCCAGGGAAACATCAATATGCATGTTTTCAATAATAATGAACCAACAGTTATACAGACAAGTGTAGAAAACGACCCTAATATGCTGTATATACAATATACAATGGAATAGGATAGTCTGATAGTCCAGATTAATATGACCAGAAGTCAGAGGGCAGCCAGAGATGGAGATAAAGAAAAATACCAAGACTGAGATAAGCTACGACACAAACTTAGTAGGCTTCTTGAATACACATGAAATTCGCAATAACACAAAAAGCCCACAAAATCTACAATGCCAAGCAAACACAGGGGTATAAATACATAAGGACAGACAAGGAACACCTGGAAAGGGGAGGAGTCACAAACTAAGAACAGGCGAGGGACATGACAAGAGGGCGGAGACAGGGCAGAGCTTAAAACCAAAACAAACAGAAGTACATGGGAATGACAGAAGGGCAAACGAAGAGAGAAAAATAGGGCCAGGCGTGACAGCAGGTGCTCTGCAGTTTCATAGATTTGAACTAATTTGTATTGAACTGTAAATAAAAAATGTATATATATATATATATATATATATATATATATATATATATATATATATATATATATATATATATATATATATATATACATACATTTTTTATTTACAGTTCAATACAAATTAGTTAAAACAAAAATAAATAATAATAAAGTCCTAATAGTCCTTCGAAGAGGAAGGGTGGTTGGTGGGAACAAAAAAAAAGGCATCTAGATCAACAGAGCTGTAGAAGAGGACTACAGCTAAAACGATAGAAAGCTGCAGAACATCAAGAATAAACTTATAATTATCAGACACACAGGATGCCTCACATTTTTAAAGTGGTGATCACAAAAGAGGAAAAAGAGACAGAGATAAAAAGATAAACAAACACTTGAAATATGGATTAAAAAATATCTTAAAACACTTTCTTGCTGCTTCTACTGCTATGTTCTCAAAGACCTCAACGACAAAAGGGATTTTTTCATAGCGTTTGATACATTTCTGTTAATAGTTAAGA
This sequence comes from Megaleporinus macrocephalus, assembly GCA_021613375.1. Classification (NCBI taxonomy): domain Eukaryota; kingdom Metazoa; phylum Chordata; class Actinopteri; order Characiformes; family Anostomidae; genus Megaleporinus; species Megaleporinus macrocephalus. The sequence continues at coordinate 31,356,756 of CM038724.1, forward strand.
TGTAAACACATTCAGATGGTTTGATGTGAGATGTTCTGTTCATTTTAAAACCCTCTAAAAGCTCCTTATGAAGACATGAATACGGTTATTAATGGTGATAAAAAAAAACATAAATACAAATACATCTCTAATATCCACTCACAGCAGAAAGACATGCAGGGCATTATAAAGCAAAACAGCCCCCCAGAAAAACGACTTTTCTATTATCAACCTCAACAACTATGGGTTCACTGGTGGTTTGGGATAAAATGGTTCTGTTTGTGTTGTAGACATCACAACTTCTGGTTCCCATCACCACCAACGTAGAGAAATCTAAGCTCCTGTACTGTTAACAATTTAGGGGACATCGTGGGCTGAAGGTTAGGAAACCAGAAGGTTGCTGGTTTAATCCTCTGTATGTGGTTGTTTCACTGCGTGGACGGGTTAAAGGTGGTGGTCAGATTCCTCCAAATGGTGGTCAATGTGTGGTTCTTCTTCTTCAAATCACTCTAAATGACCTTGTTCACGTCACAACCTCTGAATCATGCTGAGAACTGAACTGGTAGAATTCCTACATTAATATGGCGACTGAAGCAAATTCTTTGAAAAAGTTTGCCAAGCAAGTATGTCCACAAGCAGCAGCACGTTTCTCGTCCCCAAATGAATACATTACCCTCGCTTTGATCACCGCCAGCCCTATAATAGCTCTGATTTTACATGCCTCAACCACGAGAGAGTTCTCCAGCCCTCTCTCACTCGGCCGTGCGACACTGACAGGCTATTAAACTGTCCGAGCGGATATGTTTGGCCTTAGTGTAATTACGGAGGTAGAGCGTTATTGCCGGCGGTAATGGCATTTTACGACTCATATTTATAAACTGACTGTAACACATTAAACTATTGGCATTGGGTTCCAAGCGCACACCCATTGTTCATTTGGAGCACGCTGCACGTATAAAAGTTTGGAAGGCTGACTGGATGTTTATGGGAGTTTTCATATAAATGAAGTGTAACTCGTTTAAGTGCAGCATGGTACTAAAAGAAGAAAGAAAACGCAGGCTTCTGCGTGTTTAGACTGCCCGCGTCCACTATAGATCAAGCCTACAGTATAAATACTGCACATCAGCACATGCTTTAGCAATGACCGAGCAGGGGCTTAGCCAAAAGCCGAATTTACATTTTGTTAAATACCAAATGTAGTTGATCAAGCAAGACATGTTTGAACAAAAATAAACACAAGTTTCTGGCTCAATCAAACAACTGCTAAATGTTGAACAGTGCTGCTGTAGCTAGGACAGGGAGAGGAGTTGGCTAGCGTTAGTCCTGTTCACCACAGGACATGTTAGGTTCTGAATAACTGAAGCACCAACACAAGCTTAGATGATGGTGAACCAAATCTGAGAGACTGAAGTCCAGCAATTGGCGCTGAATGCAGAGAAAGAAGAAGTTAATCTAGAATCTAAAGCTAACTTCAGACGCAAACAGCCACAGTGCCTCACACCACAGTGCAGCTTTAACTCTGACTCTTTGACTAGATGCTAGTTTGAACAATAAAATGTGACTGTCTGAAAGACTGAGGGAGATTTTTCACATGTCAACATGGCGGTACTGCCCCGGTTTGCTGACTGCAATCAGGACCCATTCAGGACGGCGAGTCGATTCCAAAAGAGCCGATTTCATCAGCTCCAGCACATCCCTGCTGGGATTCGACTCTGTTTTCTCATCGTAATCGGCTTGAGGGACATTAACACAGAGGAGAGTGTGAAGCAGGAGGGAGTCTTGAGTTTGAGTACTGAGAGTTTAATTACCAGCTTAAAACAACGCCGGCGCTGCTCTCCAGCCGCCGCGAGCACAAACTCTGCTTACACAAACACTTTCAATCCGTCCTGCACCGCGGGTCTTCGCCGTCTTCATGATTTGAAGACAGCGAATGCAATAAACAATTATTAGACATGGAACAAGGCACGAAAGCCAAAGACAATGTTTTTTTTTTCATGCAACGTTTTGAGATCCATTCCTTTTGGGCCAGCTTCTTGTTAGACTTTTTGAAAGTCCACATTAAATGACGCTGCAGTTACATATGAATCTATGAATCATATGTGTTACGGAGAAGTAGGACTCCAGTAGAGGACGCCATTTAACCCTTTCTGCGCCTCTAGGTTAAAAAGACATTGACAGTTCAGGGGTTTTCAAACTATAGGTGGGGACAATTCAATAATCGTTGCATTTTGGTGGGGACGTGTCCCTTTCGTCCATGCTTATTCTACACCCTTATCTCAGTGTACTATTCTCTTCACACTAAGGACGTGAAATAAGAGGAATTTTAATCTGGCCTCATTTATAATGAGGAGTTGAGGAGTTGATTTGATTGATTCCAGTGGCAAGAGGCCAGAGTCGATTCCAGAAAACCTGGGATCACTCATACAGTGGATGTAGATTAGATAAACCTGAACTACTAACTTCTCATTTCCCATTCCACCTTAAATGAGGCAGCAGATTGTATGGCGCAGGTGCGTGACTGCTGCACTGCTAAAAGTTGGAACATCAGCAACAGTCTCTTTTTTATTACTGATACAGTAGTTTTTGTACGCAAGTCATGAGAAAATAAAGAGTTTGGGGTGGGCTTCTGGGCTGCATCATGAAACCTCTGGTCAGAAATCATGTGGCACTACAGACACATAGAGGTTAGTTAGCTGGCCAAATTTGCCACACACTGAAGCACAGCTCCAGCGAAATGATGCTAAAATGAGACTCATTTAGAGGAGAGTGACTGTTGTAGGAGAGTGACTGTTGTAGGAGAGTGACTGTTGAGTTGAGTGACTGATGTATGATGCTGAGTATGTGCATGTAATTGCTGCAGGAGTTGTCTTTGCTAGTTCTGCTGTCTTCTGATAGTCACTGTACTGGGTTGAGTGATGTACTTTGAAGTGTCATGTCAGGTAAGTGGTGTCACAATACAGACTGATAACATGCTTTCTATTAGAAAATGCATGGCCTGCAGTTTCATTCCCATAGCCAAAAGCCAATATATATATACACCTGCTTCACTTCTAGTGTTGTAAATCCAGACAACTCACAATTCCATGGAAAAATAGGAGTATAGTTGCCGAGGAGTCTTGGAAGGACCCCAAAAAAGACAGACATCACATGTTACAGCCCTACAAAACGTCAAACACCAAACATGTCTTGATTGATCGAGAGAAAAAGTGCTTAAATGTGATTATTGATCAAGCTATTGCTTAGAATGAGAGAAAAAGCTGCTTCGTACCTTTAGCTAGAAGTCATACTGCAGCTGGGAGCCAACTGGGTCATTCATTCGAGCCCAGCAAATTACTTAGAATGGACATTTCTTTCATTCCTCACATCAGGGCGAGAGTTAAAAAGGCACTGAACAACTAAAACCAGCTTATGGACTTCACTGTAATGCTTTCAGGCATCAATAAAAGTCAAGAGATTTTCCAAAGCTCTACTTACAGAATTGAGACCTATTTGTTAACATTATTTCTCTGTAACCTTTAAAAATGTTTCAAATAGTGTTTGTATCAGGGCGCCTTCAATTAAGTTGTTGGCATGAAGTATAATGTAGATCTTCTATACAGTCTTTCTCTCTCTACACACACACATATACATATATCACCTGCCAAAAGCATCGTTTGCCAGCACAACGCTTCATTTGCCATGCAAATGTAATCTCTTTATTAGTCAGTATGCTGCTGGGCTGCTGGTTAAGCGGAGCAGAGTGCTCTTGATCTTATCCTGTCTGCTGCTACAGCTATACTGACAGCAGTGTTTGTGTCTGCTATAGGCAATAGGAGTTTTGAGTTGAGTCCATGTGTGTGTGTATTGACTATTAACAATATATGAATTTGTGTGTGGCATTTTGTAGAATGTCTGTGAGCAGGCACACAAATATGGCCAAAGAGTATACAACACAGAGTAAATGTATTACATAAATACAAGTCCTCACCCTAATATAATGTACCCAGTTCAGGTTACATATACTATTAATTTTATAAAATAAAAACGAATTGAATTAGCGTCAGTCGTGTCAGTGAAACCACTCATTACAAACCAGGAGTCCACTCAAAACTTTGTTAGCAGCTACTGTATTATAACATTAATAACTGAGTAAGAAGTCTTAAAAATGAAGGGTACATTTACAGAGTGGTATGTAAACCAGACACAAAGAAAGAAAGGGGTTAAAGAAATAAAGAAAGAGAGGGAGAGAGAGAGAGGTGTATATCTGTATCAGTAATCTACCCTCAGGCTGAGGTGTGGTTACATTGGTCACTAAAGGTGATCTGATCCTTGTTTAAAACATCTGAGCTAATTGAGCTGAAATGAAACCTCATCGCCATGGCAACTCCACAGAGACCTTAGAGACGCGGTGCGTGTGCCGTCGTTAGGCTAAGGCTTTCAGCTATGTGTGTGTGTGCTGTACAGCTTTAAAGTAATGAAACTGCTCCTGCTTTATACATACTAAAGCAGATGTATATATATATATATATATATATATATATATATATATATATATATATATATATATATAGATAGATAGTAGCTACATCTGCTTTAGTATCTGCTTTAATATGTATAAAGCACGTCTCTCTCGATATGGTTCACATATGTTTGAATGTATATATACTTTATGGACAAAAGTATTGAGACACATCTTTGAAACAGTCTTTAAAGAGCTTACTGAAATCAAACATGATAAGGGACTTGAGGTTACTGTGTTAGGATGCCACCGTTGCAAGTCTGATGGAGGAGTCTGGGTTTGGCGAATGCCTGGAGAACTTTACCTGCCTGACTGGCTGTGCCAACTATATCGTTTGATGGAGGGATATGATGCTATGGGGTTCTTTTTAGGGCTTGGCCTAGAACCCTTAATTACAGTGAAGGCAAATCTTAATACCTCTGTATACAACAACAGTATAGACACTTGCATGCGTCCAACTTTGTGGGAACAGACTGGGAAAGGACCTGTTCTGTTCCAGCATGACTGACTGTGTCCCAGTGCACAAAGCAATCTCCATGAAAGCTGGTTGGGTGAGCCTGGTGTGGATGAACTTGACTGGCCTGACCTGAAGATATATATATATATATATATATATATATATATATATATATATATATATATATATATATATATATATATATATATGCACATATCTACATAAGTATGTATGTTTGTATGTACAGTACGTATGTGTGAGTATGTGTGAGTATGTATGTATGTTGGACTGATGGTCATCGACACCTGTCGCATTCACACACACACATACACACACACACATACACACACACACACACACACACAGAATCTAAAGAACTGAAGACAGCAGGTGTGTGTGTGTGTGTGTGTGTGTGTGTGTGTGTGTGTGTGTGTGGTGTAGGCAGATGGCGAAACTCAATTAGCCGCTCTCAATCCCTCACGCTCCCAGCACACAGAGAAGAGAGGAGAAAGAAAGGAAGAAAATAAATGAAAAGAAGAAACCCTTTCACATATAATCTATAACCTCTCTCTCATTCTCTCTCCCTGCCCTCATTCATACTCCTCCCTTCTCCATTCTCATCCCTCCCTCTCTCTCTCTCTCTCGCTGCTCTCTTTCTTTTCTCACACAGTTCTTCCTCTCCCCTTTTTCTCTCTTCTCTTTTCATCTCCCCCTTTTTTTCTCTCTCCCACTCGCTCACTCTTTCTAGCCAATATCTTTTTTCTCTCTCATTCTGTCTTCCCCTCCCCACTCATTCCCCGTCTCCCCCTCCCCTCATTTTATCTTCTGTATTTCTCCCCCTTTTTTCTACTTTCGCTCTCCTTCCTTTCCTCTCCCTACTCCTTCCTCATGAGCTCTGTTTCCTACTTTAACCACTCTTCCTCTACATGCTCCTATCTCTCTCCCTTCTCCCTCTCTCTCTCTCTTTGACAGGTGTAAATGGAATTGTTCTAAGGTGTGCGCTACACTACACCGCAGGTGCGAGACATCTGACTCTTATAGGACACTGTTGATGTTAATTAACCATTAAAAACTAATTACACTTCAGTTTATGCTTCCTACGCGCTTCCTTTCCTTCGCTTTCTCTTCTTATTTCCAGTGTACAGCCTTTGTCCAGCTCTTTTTCTCTCCACCCTCACTTTCTTTTCTTCAGAGCCCTCCCCACTGCATATTTGACTCATCTTACATGATGATTAATTATCACTTACTCTCGCAGCTCACTGAATTTCTATCTATACCGTAAGAGGAAGAAAATAGATTTTAGAGCGGTCTGATCTGAATAATAATAATAATAATAATAATAATAATAAAAATAATAATAATCTTTATTTATAGCAGCGGCTGCTCAGTGCTTTACAGACATGTTCACCAGTAATAGCAGAAACTGAGTCTTAATAAGCCAAATCAAATATCAAGATTTATAAGATGTTTAATTAAATGTTCATAAACTTAAAAATAAGTTTTTAAATGTTTCCCATAAGTGAGCATTGAGCTTGACTTTCATAATAATAAAAAAGAAAGAAACTAAGTTATTATGATTGAGTTTTGTAAGAAGGTGATACAACAATTCAGTTAGGAGAAATAATGACCTACATAAGGCAAAACAAAATGTGTACACCTAAACCCCCTATCCCACCCACCCCATCTTTAACCCTATCTCAAATATCCAAACCATTATTAGGTGAGTGTCCCCCGACATAAAAGAATAAAGGAAAAAATAAAATAAATAGATATTTAAAAATTGATTGGATATAATCATAATAACTGAAAGAGTTTATTCAAAGGTTCTGTATTTTACTGAAGGTATGTGCAGAAGGTCAGTATCTGCAGATCTAAGATCGAGCTGGAACGTAAACAGAGAGACATTCAGAACATACAAGGAGCCAATGCAGTTCTTTTAAATTAGGACTGATATGAGCTGCTGCTGTAAGAAGACCATTACAGTGATCGCCTCTGCTTGCAACCTAACGGGTTTTTCTGCGTTCCTTAGCTTTGAGATTTCTCAAATGATAAAAAACAAAGCTCCTTTACTGACTGCGTTTACATTCGGGATAAAACAGAGTCTAAGACCACACCCAGATTTTGTACTTGAGCTTTAATATTAGTAATAAAGAGCAGTTCCCACTAGGGCTGTGTATTGGCAAGAACCTGGTGATACAATACGTATCTTGATACAGCGATCAATATATCGCGATATATTGCAATACTGCAAGCAAAGTGATATATTGCGATTTTTAAATCCTACTATTAAAACACACCCTACATGAACAGGTTTGCCAATGCCTACAATAGCACTGCGTCCTTGTGCTGCTTGTTAATGTTGGAGTGGAGCTAAAAATGGATTACAATACTGTCATGTAGTGGTCAGAGGTTTAAACACAAGACACAAGGATTCACTGTCTGCCAGAAATATGTAATCTGTTTATTAATGATCGATACTGTGTTTTGGAGTATCGATACAGTATCACTAAACAAAATATCGCGATATTTGATATATTCTTACACCCCTAGTTCCCACTGAGGAACATCTGACATCCAGCCTGGTCTGGTGAGCTTGATGACGAGTCATGCAGAGAGAGAAACACGTGAATACTCGTGTTTTACTGACTACAGTGGTACATGGTTGAAGGTAAAAGATCTTTTAATCAGGCTGATCAAATGAGACCCGGCTCTAACAGTCGTTAGCAGCGTGTCGGCTTTGTGTTGAAACACTGTGAGCAGCAGCGAGCCTTTTCTGAGCTGGTTCTAATGACAGCGCTCTTTACTGTGTTGGGCCACATGACTCCAGTGACATGGTTGATGGTGATCTTTCCTCTTCCTGTCCGAAACAAAGGAATGAACCTGATCCATCTTTCTCACGCTCTCACGTTCGCTCAGAGGAAACCCGACCACAGCATGTGATACCAACACACTTCCACACACACACACAGCTGACACCAATGTTCCTCCTGAGTGTGAGCATCCCGTATGTAATATATACTGTATATCTACGTGCGTACATGTTATAACAACAACAGCATGTCCCATATATATCATTTACAATACCGTGCAGGAGTCAGAAATGACCCTTCATTGACTTAGCTTACTTATGTAACTGCCATTAAGTAAAAGTTATTCATTTTTCAGCACCAGTAACAAACAGAAAGCTTCAACACCTTGACCGCTACACAACCTTTCAGAGCCAAAGTGTTGAGCTGTTTCTTCACAGTGGAAGGAAGGACAGAAACACCTGTGGACATTTTTAGGTGGAAAGGAAGAGTGGAGCTTGACTTTTTCCTCTCTCTCTCTCTCAAAGATGAAAGAGTGGCAGTTTTGGTGGTGCACCAGCTCTTTACTGGGTTGTTACTCTTTTTTTTTGCAGATTTTGGTTCATTTTTGTGTTAAAATTTTTGTGTTTGATGTCACTCAACAGTCTTTAAACTTGTTGCCTTTTGGCAAGCCCATTGTCTTCCACCTCATCTTCCCAGAAGTGTCTCTCTTAGCCATTTTAGATGCTCATGGGAAAGACATTTTAAGGCATCTGAGCTGAGATTTAGTATCTGCATATGTGAATACTAGTGTCTAATTGATAAGTAACAACATCAGTGAGATCTTTGTGGAGAAGCTTTTGTTGGGAGGATGCTGTAGCTGTAACTGGTTGGTTTAAAGATTCAAAGGATGAAAGAGTTAAAGAGGACAAATTAAATACTGAAAGATTTGGATTACACTTAGTATTTGCTTTTTAAATATGTTTTTTTGTTTTCCTGATGCAGAGAACTAAATAAAATGCACTTATTGGCTGAGCATACATGTATTTTTATAAGTATGTTATATAAATGCAAAGACAGTCAGTCCAATGCAAATAAAAAACAGAAAGCAAAGACTCAAACGTCTAATGTACTGAACTTCATCTCCTTTTTGTGAATATACGCACGTTCTGAAATTGATGGCCGCATCAAAAATCCCAAAAAAGTCTGCACTGGCGCAATTTGAAGACGAGAAACATTGTTAAATGTTTTAAAAAGACATTTTGAAAAAACGACGATGGGATTACACTTGGGGAGCGTCCAGGAAAGACACATTCCTTCATGAAAAAGGAAGGGTTGAGGCTCACCGCTTGCCAGAAATGCATCAGCAAATAGTCCACCTGTGGAAAAAACCTCTGCAAGGCCAAAAAAAATACAACTGAATGCCCACGACCTTATAAACACAGTTCATCACAGCATCCACAAATACAGACTACGCTGGGCTAGAGCTCATCTGAAATGGACTGACGCTCAGTGGAAACCTGTATTGTGGTCTGATGAGCCTATTGGTTCGTCCGAAATCGCCTACTTACCTGCTACTCAGTAGTGAAATCAGTAGGCGAGCGCGGCTAGTATGTCTGAATACTTAGTAGGTATCGAGTAGTAGGTGAACAGTACCTGGATCACCTACTAAAACGGCAGCCATTTCTATGTAGGCGAACACAGCACACTGCGCTATCCCATGATTCACCTGGAGCTGCGGATGAATTCAAAGAAGTTAGCGCTACTGCTGAGGTAAACAGTGATTACATTCCTCTCGTTTTGTCCTCTCCGAGCTACAGCTGTGAATAAAAACAGCAATAAATTTTAATTCTAATCTAAATCAGTCAGTAAATGCAGCTTTTTAATGAATAGCAGGACCTTTACTGGGGTGGTCTGACGTCTTGCGTCACAGGACGGTGGCAATATGGCAGACGTAGTACATCCAAGCTTGTGTGGCTACTAAAACTCACCTACTGAAATGACCTACTAGCCTGCCGCTCGAGCAGTACGTACGGCTCTAATCTAGTACCCACTGGTGATTTCAGACACACCTCATATTTTTATATCTATGGACAACCTGACCAAAGAAGAAAAATACCAATCAGATTATTACTAAGTTAATAAAACATTGTCATGGTATGCGGGATATTAGTGAGTAACCTGCAGGTCTGTGAAAGAGCAACACATGTTGCCTTCTAGATGACGTCTTTTTCAGGGACGCTCATACTTCAACACATCACCAAGAAACATTCTGCACATGTAACAGCAGCATGGCTGGGTAATCAGAGAGAGCGAGGCCTGGACTGGACTGCCTAAAGTCTAAAACTGTCCAATATTGGAAACATGTGGCACATTAAGTGCAAGACATGTAACTGAGGCATATGTAGTTGCACAGCTGAAGACCTCAAACTATATCAGGTGGTGCTTCCAATCCCCAAATGATTATGGGAAGTGCTGTCAAACGGAAAGGTGATGTAACACAAGGGCAAGTACGCTCCTGTGTCAACATTTTTGTGTATTAATTAATAATATATAATTTATAACTGGCTAAACAGAAACAGCATTTGGCATTGGCTTTGTACATGTATATGTTAATGTCAGGAACCAAAAATAAAAGGTTAAGCTCTTTCAGTCTTTAAAACGAGGGATATGGCTTTAATTAAAAACTTATACACAGGCCAAGCTTTTCAGTAAGGGTCCTAAAATGGTCCTCTTTTCAGCTCTCTCAGAAGTGGGCAGCATGCTGTGTCTAACACACCTGCCAACCTTATTCCTCCACACAAAGAGAGAGAGAGACAGAGAGTACATCACATTCAGCGGAACACTGACTTGCACCATTAAATCAATCAAACATAATTTTACCTGTATATAATTAGAATATAGATGGCCAGGATCAACCATCAAGCCATCTGACAGAAGGCCAGTTAGCAAGAACATGTTCAGTCAGTGCATGAGTCGGAAGCAGTTAAAATCTTTCAGATTCATTCCCGTCTCTGTAACTTTGCCATCATACAGATTGCAATTGGCAGTTCAGCTGCAATCACAGACTCATCCAACCGGCAGAGACGATTTCAGCTGCACAGTCCAAAACATGGGGCTAACGTTTCCATCTGCATTCGGCACTGCCGTCGCACACTGCATTAGAAGTTCAATTTTTTTTTTTTAGCACCACAACATGGATAAATTAAAATTTGATCATTTCTATTCTTTATTTAAGCCGGGCGCCATTAGACTGAATATGCATCTGCATGTAGGCATACAGAATCCATATCCAACATTGGAAGAGGTTTGTATAGATGTTTTATTTTATAACAATTTATAACAATGCTTTGTGTTCAATCTGATAAATGGCAAGTCAAAATAATGTAAAGTTTTGGCAGTGATATTAAAACGCTGGGCAATGCAAACATTCTACAGTCTAATATAATTACTTCCCATACACCTCCAGATACCAAAGCAATACCATGCACATATCTTCCATAAAGGTTGTTTGCAAACGTAGGTGGAAGTAAGCACTGGAAGTGGTTTTCTATGTATATGGAGCGCTATCACGAGATCTCGAAACACCTCTGGTGTCGTTTCCGCTCGCTCACAAACCAAACTAACCAAGAAACCACAGGAGCTTTGATTGAGAACCGAAAGTTGTTGCTCATTAAGGAAGAATAATGGAAGATGAGGATTGAAAAACCAGTGGAAAATGGCTTGAGAACCTTTGTCTGTGGTTGGAATGAGGCTAGTGTTGCTTGTAGCTGTTGTTTTCTATACTACCACAAGAGCACAGCCACATGTGACCTGTGCAAAGAACAATACTCCTCCTGACTGTACCGTAAATGTAGCTTTTTATTCACCAGTTTTTCTAGTTTCACCTTAAACGGAGCAGCAGGCAACAGAATATAGCCGCAGCACCATTTAACAGCAGATTAGTTCAGTTAAAATCGCTCTACATAACATTAGGATCACATGTATGGAACTTTCTAAACATTTAATGATGAACGTACCAATAGAAACGCTCCAAAATCGTTCCATTAACTTACATTAAAAGTAAAGTAGGCCGTTTCACTCGGGTAAACCTCATTTTCAATGCAACTGAGCATTTACAACTTAATGGGGCTGAAAAATAAGGTAAAAATAGGACCAAGTATTTAATCAAGGAAGCTAAAATAAGGAACTTCATGAGTAAAACTATAAGAATTAAATGATAAAAGCTTTAGAAAAATAGGCAAACATCATAAGAGTTAATTAAGAAGAATGAAGTAATAGAAGAAGAAGTAAATTAAACAGCACCAAGATTATGAAGAAAGTAAATAATGAAAATAAAATAAAATGTAAACTAAGATAGGATACATAAAAGGACAGAATAAATACAATTAAAAAAGGTAACTGCAGATTTCTTGGAAAAACTGAAGCCTGTAAAGAACAGAAGGTGCAATAATGGCTAAGCGTGGATGGAACAAATAGCAAAGCGAGCCCTCTGAATGAATGAAACATGAAGGCCATGTTCACTGTAAATTAAATAAACATAGCATGATCTCTGGACACGTATACGCACTGGGAGCGCATACATCAACTCCAACACCTCGAACCACGAGGACATGCAGACATACAGACAGCATTGTGATGCTGACCCCTGAGGCTGGAGGTCACATCCTCTCTCCTTTATTCCACTTTTCAAAGAGCATCTATCCCACGCCAGTCCTTCAACGCCGCATTATCATACGCCCTAACTCAGAAAAGCTTCTAGCTGCAGGCCAAGGGCCTCGTTCTATCACTGGAGCTTTACTCTTCCGCTCACACAGTAACACCAGCCAGAGAAGTCGTCTAACAGCCGCTCCGGTCCTGCCTCTGTTGCGTCTTACAGCCCACCTGTGGATTACCAGTGTGCGGCGTGAGGGATTAGGGTTATTTGGTGGACACGCCTCGTGAGCACAAAGGAGCTCTGGTGACTACATGTCTGTGTTTGCAGGAGACACACACATACACACACACACACGCACAGAAATAGCTGTTGCAACACACCTGCAGCCTTCAACGCTCACATGCACTAATGCAAACACACCTGCGGCCCTGCGAGTGGAAACCAGGGTGTTGGAGCAGGATTAAGAAAGAAAGAGATGCGTCCAACGCGCTGCAGACATTTCAGTGGGGAGCAATTAGACTGCCTGTCAAAGGTCCGGGGACACCCAGCTTTTCAAAAGCTTTTCAGCACAAACGAGCATGTTTTCTTTTGTTGAACACATTAAACAGAAAGCTGTAGAGATCTTGCCATTTTTCTTTGTGCGGCATAAAAAAACAACTGATGAGAGCCCTTATTAACACTGTACCGTGAGGTTGGCATACAATGTGATGTTGGGACACACTGTCATGTGACAGTGCTGTGATGTTGGGACACACTGTCATGTGACAGTGCTGTGATGTTGGGACGCACTGTGATGTCACAGTGCTGTGATGTTGGGATGCACTGTCAAGTGACAGTGCTGTAATGTTGGGACACACTGTCATGTGACAGTGCTGTGATGTTGGGACGCACTGTGATGTCACAGTGCTGTGATGTTGGGATGCACTGTCAAGTGACAGTGCTGTAATGTTGGGACACACTGTCATGTGACAGTGCTGTAATGTTGGGACGCACTGTGATGTCATAGTACTGTGATGTTGGGACACACTGTGATGTCACAGTGCTATGATGTCTGAATGCACTGTGATGCCACAGTGCTGTAATGTTGGGACGAACTGTGATGTCACAGAACTGTGATGTTGGGGCACACTGTGATGTCACAATGCTGGGATGTCTGAATGCACTGTGATGCCACAGCGCTGTGATGTTGGGACGTACTGTGATCTCACGGTGCTGTGATGTTGGGACATACTTTGATGTCACAGTGCTGTGATGTTGGGACGTACTTTATTGTCACAGTGCTGTGATGTTGGGACGTACTTTATTGTCACAGTGCTGTGATGTTGGGACATACTTTATTGTCACAGTGCTGTGATGTTGGGACGTACTTTATTGTCACAGTGCTGGGATGTTTGAATGCACTTTGATGTCACAGTACTGTGGTGTTTGGATGCACTGTGATGTCAGGGTGCTGTGATATTGAGACGTACTGTGATGTCACAGTGCTGTGATGTTGAAACGCACTGTGGTGTCACAACGTTGTGATGCTGGGATGCACGGCAAAGTCACAATGCTGTGATTTTGGAATGGACGGTAATGTCACAAGGCTGTGATGTTTGAATGCATTGCAATGCCACAGTGCCGCGATGCTGCTGACACACTGATGTCACACTGCTATAACATTCGAGTGCATTGTGATGTGGTGATGCATAGTGATGTCATAATGTGATTTTTTATTGCACTGTGATGTCACAACACAGTGATGTCACAAGTCCGTGATGTTTGAATGCATTGTGATGTCACTGTGCTGTGATGCTAGTGTGCATTGTGATGTCACAAGGCTGTGATAATGGCGTGCATTGTGATGTCACAAGGCTGTGATAATGGCGTGCATTGTGATGTCACAAGGCTGTGATATTGGTGCACACTGCGTTCCGATGGCATACCGTGGAGATGCTGGGATGCACTGTGATGCCAGAGTGCTGTGATGTTTGAAATGGTTGATGGTTGATGCTTGCTGGTTTGTTTGGGTGGTGTTGTTGCTTTTACTCAGGATGTTAAAAGGGATTCTGGGAGCAGGCCTGCTGTTCATTCCAAAGAGAAATGCACTTGGATGAACATGAAGCTGAGTGCTGAAGGTAAACAGAACCATTGAATTATCGAAAAACAAAACAAAAAAGAGTAAAAGTCAAAAAACAGACATGTCTCCAGATTTCCCAAACTTTTGTCAGGCGGTATATATCAGTGAAAATACATCCTGTGTAAGGAAGCAGGGTCAGGTTAATGAGTTAGTTTTGCTTTATGAATGGCTGAAAGCTGATCTCAGAGCAGCAGTGAAGGGCAAACTTTATCAGCACGCTGCACTGTTATCTACCAGCTTGGCTTACACAGAGGAATACCTGAGAGTTTCAGAGTGGAAGAGTTTCAGAGAGCGAGAGAGCGAGGGGGTAACGAACCCAACACTCCACTCGACTACCTGTACTAGTACCAACATTATGTAAAATAAACATAATTAAGTAATTAACCTTGCTGGATCTTGAACTGAAGTGAGCTCAAAGAGAGAGAGAGAGAGAGAGAGCGAGGGAGAGTAAGCGAGAGAGAGAGAGAGAGAGAGAGAGAGAGAGAGAGAGAGAGAGAGACAGAGCAGGGTAAGGACGCCTGAAAACCAAACTCTATCCCTCTATTTACGTTATCCACACGGCCGATGAGAAATTGCAGCGTGCGGTGTGGATGCTGTGCGGTCTGATGAAAAATTCAAATAGCTCCTTCACTGAAGGTCTACATCAACCAAATCCATAGTGCTAGCGGTGGAGGGAATGTGGGAGGTTTCTGCCAACAGGCTCTGTTCAAACATGGCGGAACGTTATTGAACTGCACTCTGCTTTCCACAAGGTGTGGAAAAAAGAAATCCCTGAACATCTGAACGCACAAGGTGCTAATCATAGAGACGTGCCAAGGCATGGGAGCAAACAGGGTTGCAGGTAGAAGTTCTATCTTCTGCTGCATCTCTTAACATAACCTGGCGAGCTAATCAGATCGCTAAAAGCTAAAACATTTCACTATACTGCTGTCATGAACAACTAATATGGGCTGTTTAGTCTTTTATTTACGCTAACACTTCATTTGAAGGCTACATAAAGACTGCATGTGCGTAAGAGCTGAATAACAGATTTAAAAAGAAAAGCTTGACTATGTGTGGAAAGTCTATGCATGCATTTGTTACATGACTAGGCAAATGACTAGGTTGACATAAGGGTTCTAAAGACATTTGCTTCATTTCTAAAGCTGTTTTAAGGCAGCAATGCATCAAGTAACAGCAGAGATCCAATTCTGAACACTACACTGTAGGAGTTCAATGAAAGATGTTGATGCTCTCAAACTTGCATCATAAACTCTATACATATTTTTCCAAAACCTTGTAGTCTGTCATATAACTGTTTCTGTGATGCTGACAAGAGCTCTTTTACTGTACCACAACAACAGTGGAGACCACCGGCCAGCTCTACTGAATAGCCAGGATAGCAGGCGGGTCATCAATAGCCATGCAACTCTCCCTGACAATGGGGACCAGCACTGCACCACTAGCCAATTAACAAGCCAATAACCTATCACAGCATAGCCCATTTAGTACATAGGCACATCTTTAACTGCCTAGTATAAACTACTTACAACATTTAAGTCTCTCTTTTAAAACATTTAAGCCTCACTAATATGTTCTCCCATGGGGACGCTGTGATACCTTCCATGGATACTGTAATTGAATCTCTGCTTAAACCTTAGTTTAAGGGGCTCTTGCATCAAGACACTGTTATTTATTTATTAAAATATCTTACGTCTTCATCTAAACAGTCATCATAAACACTACTAATAAGTACAGCTATTCCACATTTGTGCATGTGTTTGTATGTAGATAGCCCAAAATAAAGTGTTACCGCCGGTAACTAAAAGTAAAAGTCTACTACAGTCGCTGCATCGAGGATCTAGAAACTCGGGAGGAGATACAATGCCCAAGGACTTCTCCATTACGGGTTTAAGTAATGTCATTCTGATAAATACGGGACAAAGCATGAAGCTGAGAGCCGCCATGATCAAGTATTTCCTGGGACCGCAGTCATGTGGTTCCAGGCCCATTCAGTTCTGCCAGTTCTCTCATGAAGTTGTGGCCATTGTTGTAAACGTGGGGATCTTTTGAGCATTCACAGCCTAAACACGCGTTCAAGATGAGCCGATTTTAAGCTTTGTTTCAGGTTTGTTGAGTACGTTGCCCAGTCTTTCATCGCAGGTCACCGCCACCGTCCCAGGAAGCGCTTGGTTCAAGACCTAAGCGGACAGCTGCTGAACTCTTCTCACCCAGTTCAGTAAAGTGTTCTCTGTTTACCTTATTTATAACCCTTGGCAGGATACAGCAAGACGACAGAAGCGGAAAGCTCCTGTGAACATGCACACGTTATCCGTAGCCTCAGTACATGAACTGACAAAGAAAAAAAAAAACAATGACAAAGTATAATTACATATATAGAACAATGGAATCCATCGCCTTGGATAATCAACCAATTGCATTGTTCTTGATTTTGTGGCACATATGGCATCTCACATGCAAATTCCCAGCCAGAATAAAGAAACTAGCCAGCTAATCATAAGCTCGAGACAAGAATAGCTCTATTACTTCTCAGATGCTGAACAAAGAAGGCCTCGTCTCTGACTGACTTACCAACTTACGGTTTTGGCTCTGTTTTGGTTAACAATTAATACGAAGCCACAAAACAAATCTACTGGTCAAAGGCCACTGCACGAGTGTAGCAAAGGACAAAGAAGGTACAGACTCTCTTAACTCACTAATATAAAGGATATTTTTTAGCTTAAAATCTAAATTATGGCTTACGGTACACAAATCTATTGACCAAATCCAGGCCAGAGCCAAGAAAGTACCAACAAGGTAACTACTCAGATGGCTAATGGCATCATAGGCTGGGGCTGTGTGTTGGCAAGAACCTGCCTTTACAATACATGTGATGATACGGCGGTTCTAATTAAATATATTGCAACACTGTAAGATGATATACTGTTTTTACATCTACTTTTAGGAAAAGTGTCATGGTATTCCAAACACATCACCACATGCACAGGTTCAAGACATGACTTTTAGTTTTACATGGTTGTTCACTCTGGGTTAACCATTACACAAAGTTGCACTCCCACATAGAAACTGCCTTAGGCTGTTATGTCAAGACACAACAGTACATAGAACGTTCTGCTTCTCTTAACTCGCTACCAAGAAGACTTAAGTCATAGTTTTGGATAATAATTAATAAAAGACCCCTGTCAGGAAACTTAACAACCTAAGGCCGCCTAGGGCTGCTGTGTCAAGGCACAACAGGATCTAGAAGGTGCTGCATGTCTTAACCCCACAAAGTGAGAGCAGTTAACCATTCACCTGAAGCGGCAGCATTTCCAGACATTAAGTCATGAGCAGACGTTTGTGCTAGTGCATCAATCACTGGCACTCCCTCGTACGCATTCCAGCTCCGCTCCAAATCTCATACACCTGACTTTCTGAAGATACACGCCAATGAGTTGTTGGTGATGTGGTGTGAATATGTGAAGAAAATTTTACTATAGAGATACTTACACAAATGCTTTCACAACCTACAGCAGTGTACAGAATATATAATAATAAGTCATAAATCTAATTAGCCAAAGCTTAATGATAAAGATTACCAGGAGCTGAAACTACAACTCCACCCAAACTCAGACCTCATCTTCTGAAGTCTAATACTGCGGTCATCAAGATATTACTTGTTATGCAATTCTGACAATAGAATAACAGTGTTTAAAGCAGAAAACTTCAACTCATAGGCAATTTAACAAGCTCATCAAATTAGCCCCACGGTGATACTATTGGTTCCACCTCTGCTAATATGCTAATATTAGTGCTTCTATGTGAATTCCATTAAAACAAGCTAACAGTGAAGTTAAGTAAAAACTGTAATGAACCACAACAGATGATTTTTGAAAGCAGTTTCATTATTACTTACTTATCAACCAACTAATCGTTCAATTACTGATGAGTGAATTGTCCTGCAGGCCCACAAGCCAGGCTTTAATAACTTTACTGGCAAGCTAATTGAGAAATAGAGGTAAAGCAGACATGTTCAGACAGTTTGAGCAGCAGCAGATCAACAGTGAACACGCTGGCTCTGGGGAAGTACTCAGTGGTTTCTTTGAGAGAGATTAGACAAGCGATCTGATACAATGATACCAAGATACAATGACCAAGAAGTTCTCCATTATCACAGCATCCCGATAAATATGACATGATGCATGAAGCTGAGAGCAACTGTGCCAAAATACCTCCTGGGAACATGGTCAAATAGTATTGGGACTCAATCGCGCCAACATTTGAGCCTCATTCACACCAGTGAAATAACAAAGCTTATTTGGCCATTTTTTAGTAAATGGGAGGATCTTGTGAGTATTTTGAGCCTTAATGCACATTTAAGGTGAGGTGACTTTCAGGTCTTTCAGCACAGGCCACTGATGCTGTCTCTGGCTCAAGACCTAAGCAGACAGCTACTGAACCCCTTTCACTTGTCTTTCTTCACCTTATTTAAGTATAACTAAAACAAAGCAAACTATTGCCTTGGACTATTAACCAATTGTGTTGTCCCTGAAACAGTATTTTACATACAACAATAAATTCATGTTTTTGTAACACAATGCAAGACATTCAATTTAATTTACTACATACAGCATACATTTCAGGGAAGAAATAAATGTGCATGTGTAATTACCTAAACTGCACTGCCTTAATGCATCTGTAACAGCGGCTGCATCACTAGTAGTTACACTCTCATTGCATGTGTTGCTCTACATGCTTAATATAAAGTGGGACCTTGCTGCCATTTTCATCACCGGGCCTGTTAACAGGTTTTTTCCCCTCCCACTGGTGCACGGTGATGTCATCCAAAACATAAAAGCGACTGCACTTCAATTAAAGCAGTCTGTAAAACAAGAACATTGTTTTTAATGACACATGGTGATCAGCCAAAAAGCTCAGCTCTGATTTCATTATCATACAGCTACCTAAGGCAGGTCAATACCCGGCTTGTTAGCATGCGCACTGGGGACGGGGTCCCCGAAGGAATCCAAAACACACACGGGCTCACACGCACCTGTTATGAAGGACTTCTTGACATTAGCACAATCGATAGCTAAGGCTTACTAATTGAAGGTGAGATTGCCGAGGTTTTACTGAAGGAGAGATTGCTAGACAGGGCGTGGGTGGATTTCTCAACCAGGTCTCTGTGAGAGAGAGAGAGGGAGAGAGTGTGTGTGTAATTGGGGGGTGGGGGGGGGGGGGTGGGGGGGGGGTCGGGTAAAAGGGTGTGGGTGTGTGTGACAGCTATCAGTGCAGTTATTATAAACAGTCATGTTGTGGCCGTTACTGTATAATGGCTAATCTATTTTCTGCATTCTTCCAGACGCATTCCCACATTAAATCAACAGCGCGCAGTGAGAGGAGGGGAATTCACACAACAATGGCCTCTCTCCCCCTCGCCCAGCAGGCATGAGTGTGTGTGTGTGTGTGTGTGAGTCACTTGTGCTGCGAATCGCTTCGCACAGTCCTCCTTTTGTACTCAAATGATTCCATCCTCGGAAAATGCGCCGGCTGGAGAACTGATTCAGTGCGCAGACTCCTCCATATGACACGTCAACTTATCAACAGATGCTACTGGAAAGCAGGCGCCACATAAGACCCCTGAAAGTCAAGTTATTATAGGCTGCTATCCTATTCCACTTAAACTACACGATGACATTAGTAATTACAAGATAACATTAAAGGTAAAATCATAATATACTCTTTCCTCCCTATTAGCTATGGCTGCTTCAAATGTCTTTCCTTCTATTTTCTATGTTTTCTATGTTTAAAGCTTAGCTGCTTTCATGTGTGTATGCACATCAAGTGCGTCCCCTAGACCAACAGCCGCAGTAGAATGGGTCGTACTGAGAAGCTTGTGACTGTAAATATGGTCATATCAGGGCACTGTTGCCACAACTTTGTCCTGCTAGATCTACCCTGGATAACTGTAACTGTGAAATGGAGGCATCTAGGAACAGCAGCAGCTCAGCCTCAAAAATAGTAGGCTATGCAAACTTACAGCAGGGTGACCAACTACAGAGTTCCAGACTCTAGAACCTACATAAACATGAGAACTTGGTTTCTATGGCTAGACAGCTGCGCATAAGCCTAAGCATCAGCTGGGCTGGTGTAAAGCATGCGGAATAAAGCACCATATGTGTAGTCTGGGTTTGGTGGATGCCAGGAGAATGCTAGAAGTACCTACAGTAAAGTTTGGTGGAAGAGGGATAATGAACCCAAGGCTATTTTCCAGGATTGGGCTCCTGAGTTCTGGGTGACATTAGTGCCACAGCTTTTAGGCAGGTATATGTTTTGTGGCAAAAGTTTGGGGAAGACTCAGAAACAATTCATATAGCTGTTTCCTTTTTTATATTTTTGAATACACTGATTTTTAAAAAGACTGATCATTGGAATATATTGAAACAGTGCTGAATATTCATGTTTGATGTGGTAAAACCGGACAAAGACTCTCCGACCTTTTGGCCGCAGGCTGTACAATCCTTTGAAGTTAAAAGGCTTCAGGATTGTAGTAGAAAAGAAAAGGCGCTGTACCAAAAACGCTGATAAGGAACTGCATAAACTCCTTTTAAAGACGGGAATAAACTTTCAATAACAGCTCTGCAACATCAGGCGGATCAAGGACTGTTATCTAATCATGTAAAGAAAAGAAGAGAATCTCATAGAAAGCAGAGCCAAAAGAAGGAGAGGACAAAAAGGGGAGGAAAGAAGAAAAGACCGAAACCTTGAAACTGGAGCGGTGAGGACTGTGGCAGTTAGAGCTCAGGGCGAGCAATATGAACTAGAACTTCTATCATTCTTACTGCTGCTGTTAACTGCAATCATCATCAGCATTAAGGAACTCTGATGGCTTTTAAAATCTAAGTAATATTAATAATAATAACAATAATAATAATAGGAAGAATAAGAATAATAATAAAAATATAGTAATAATTATAGTAACAATTATTATTATTAGCAGTAGTAGTAGTAGTAGCAGTGTTGCTGCTATTGTTATAATTATATTGTTATTGTTATTAGTCATTTACTCATTATTAATTAATTGTAAAATCATTATTTCTGGAAGTATGATTTAAAATATTTTTTTAAATTAACACTGTTGTTATTCATAATCACCAAACAAATGTCCATAAAATGTATTATTATTATTACTATTATTATAATCTATAGATAATCTATGCATATATACTCAAAACACAATGAGACTCAGTATATAAAGCTAAAGATTTATTTCCCTTGTTATGTAAATAAAGACTGTCCCAGACATTGTTGTGACATAGTTGTGTGATATTAATAGTTTCAGTGATATGCTAAACTCAGTCACGGTAAGATTTACAGATACAGGTGTATACGGGCGAGACTCACACCTCTACCAGTCACCCGCCGGCTCACTGGGCGTGTGTGCGCGAGCGCTTCAGTCATTGATTAGCTCTGACTGCATGTTATCAGTAGCATGTCTGAACGAGGTCATCCACAAAGCTCTATCAGGCAGCAGTTATTACCCTCCGCTCTTATCACTCCTCCACAGCCTGTTCCACTTCCTCTGCCTCATATCGCACTACGTATCCCATAATTCATCACTCAGGGCTGCTCTGCTCTGACACATGTACAGATTAATGCTAATTAGAGGTGCGCTGTATCCCTTCTCGTAGCACAGGGGGTTTTGCTGACGTTAACCCTTAGAATCCTACAATCTTCCAACGGCTTCTACACAACTTTACAGGATCATATACACAAACAGGTCGCTCGGGCTTGTTTCACAGATTCTATGTAACTGTGTTCACTGTAAGCACTGTAATTCATCCCACGTACATAATACTTAACACTTCTACGTCTCATTTCACCACAGCCAGGATGCGCTCGGTGTCCAAAGGTTTGTGGCCACTTCTCCATCATACATCTATGATTGCAACACCATAGCAGTGCCTTAGCAACATCTTAGCAACCACCTGGGATGCTAAAGCAATAGACTAGCAACACCTTAGCAACCACCTGGGATACCAAAGCAATAGCCCAGCAAGACATTACCAAGTACCTGGCATACCAAAGCAAAAGCATAGCAACACCTTAGCAACCACCTGGGATACCAAATTAATAGCCTAGCAACACCTTAGCAACCACCTGGGATACCACAGCAAAAACATAGGCACCTGGGACCCCATAGTGTCAGGATCTAAAAACACGCTGGCGGGACAAGACAGTTTGACCGGGCTTGTTATATCGCTATATTGCCCCCTTGCTGTAAGACTCGGAATTCAGCTTGTGTTTGCATTGCGTCATTAATTGCGCTGTGACACGTTGTTTAACACTACGGAGCGAAAAGCTCCTGCGTTCGCATTTTTTGCGTGAAGTATGAAGGTATGAAAGACTGAAGGTAGCCTGAAAGCAGGCAGCCGATTCTTGTGTGTACTATGAAATACAATCCCGCCGTCGCCACTGTTTGTTCCCACGTCCACAGAGAACCTTCTGCTCCGCAGCATCAGGGTCAGACCGCTTCTCTCTGGTGGCCATCTGTGTTTGCAAATAAACCATATTTTCATCCATCCATAATTTGTCTGTGCTTATTGTGAAGGTACCGAGAAACTGCCATCTAACAACAGCAACAACCTAACCTAACAAACAATACCACAGCAAAAACTCCCACCCCAGAGCACCTGGAGGAAACCCATGCAGACCTGGGAAGAACACACTACACACAAAGAGGACCCTGATCATCTGGCCGGGGAATCAAACCCAGGCCCTCCTTGTAGTGAGGGGACATCAACATAAGTCAAAAGGCTCAAACTTGTAAATAGCCAAATTAAATCAATATGAAATCAATAAAAACAGAAATGTGTCATAACTAATAATCATATAATTGCAGAATGGAGCTTAAACAACATGTCACAAGAGACATTACGGAGACATTTTACAGGAATGTATTGTGCCATATCGTCACTGTCCAATAAAAAACAGGTAACTTTACAGGAGAGGCCATCTTCACTTTCAATGGAAGTTAATGGAACCAGATTTTTTTTAAGCATTCATCATGACATTTCCCCACAATGTAAACGACAGGTGCTGCATTTACCTGATATAGAAAAATAAAAATTGATAATAAAGAAGATACAAGATTTTCATTGGACAACACCAATCCTATATAACACGTATAATACAGAACCTTATACTACAACATGTAATTGCTAAATGTAATGTACTGTTAATTTATACAGCACTTTGTACAGCGATGTTGTCAGAAAGCAGCTTTTCAGAAGTTTTGAAAACATACAGTTACAACATCTATCACCCAGTGAGTAAGCCAGAGGACACAGTGGCAAAGATAAACTCCCTCAGACTGGAGGAAGAAACCTTGGAAGGAAGCAAGACTCACATGGGGTGACCCATCCTCCTCTGGTCAAACAGTATTTACAGTTTAATAAACAAAATACTAAAGAAAAGTTGAGAGAATATCCGTTTGAAGTCTGGATGGTAAAGGTTTAAAAGCTGCACTGGTAGAGGCAGTCTCTGACTGAGGCAGTCTCTGACTGAGGCAGTCTCTGACTGAGGCAGCCTCTGACTGAGTCTTTATGAAAAGTGGGAATGAACTGAAACAGTCCCATCCTATCTCAATGCTGGTACATCTGGATGTCACATCTTTATACTGGGTGTATATATGGGGTTATTAATGGTTATTAATAAGATTATAAAATCCTTAATAAGCAGTTACAACACATACGTAAAAAGCACAGACCTGCTGTTAGAACAGTGAACCCACATGCTTTACACTGTAGATTACACTTATATTTAGCGTAGTAGTCCTTTACATGTAATGAAATCCCAAACAGACGAAAAGAAAAGTAGGGAGGAAAGAAAAAAAACTCACTTTCTGAATATTTAAACTTATTAGAGCCAATTAGCTGTGCTGTACGTGAAGGTCAAGCAAAGGTCAAACAGAAAAATGGACATCGGGCCCCAGCTGCGTTTACAGCACACCAGAGAGATAGATAAAAGAGAGAGAGAGAGAGAGAGAGAGAAATAATTTTTTTGTGTTTATTAATAATACATCATCCACAATTCAGACCTGCAACATTTCAATCAAACACACTCTAAAATTTATTACAGCCGCCGTATGGGACAAAGAGAAAAAAGAAAAAGACAAAAAGATGGACAGAAACACAGAAGACTCATTACAAGCAGAGAAAGAGAAAGGAGAGAAGAGAGAGCACAGAGAGAGAGAGAGAGAGAGAGAGAGAGAGAGAGAGAGAGAGAGAGAGAGAGAGAGAGAGAAAGAAAGAAAGATAAAGAGAGCAGAGAAAGAGAAAGAAGAGATGAGAGAGCAGAGAGAGATGGCAGAGAGAGAAAGAGAAAGAAACAGAGATAGCAGAGAGAGAAAGAGAAAGATCAGAGAGAGAAAGATAGCAGAGAGAGAAATGAGAGAAAAGAGAGAGCAGAGAGAGGAAGAAAGAGGACAGTAGACAAAGGGAGACCAAAAATTTGAAGAGAGAGAGAGATAGGGAGGATGAAAGAGAGAGAGCAAGAGACAAAAAGAGAGAGTGCAGAGAAAAAAGGATGGTAGACAAAGGGAGAGCAAAAATATGGAGAGAGAGAAAAAGAGAATGAAAGAGTACAAAAAGGAGGATAAGAAAATGGTAAAAAGTAAAGGAAAACAGGAAAAAGAATGAAAAACAGAAGGAGTGAAAAAAGAAAAGAGAAAGAGGAGTGAGAAAGAAACTGTGAGAGGTGACAACAAAAGGGGGGGGAAGAGAGGGGAGTAAAGTACAAAAGAGAGAAAAAATTAAAAAGGATAGAGAAAGATCATGAGGAAAAGAGAAAGAAAGAAAGAAAGAAACAGCAGAAAACAGGGTAGAGTGAGAGAAAGAGAGAGAGAGAACATGAGAGGTGAGAAAAGGTGAATGAAAATGAGAGGAGAGAGAGAAAAGAGTGAAAGGAAAAAAGAAGAGGAGAGAGAGAGCAGAAGAGAGAACAGAGCGAGTGAGAGAAAGGAGGGATGGAGAGAGAACGGTGAGTGGCTGTTTAGGCAGATGATGTTTCAGTGTTGTTCCTCCGAGTCCCCTCTCCCTCCCCCTCCCTCCCTCCCTCCCTCCCTCCCTCCCTCTGATGGTTAGAGTGTCAGGGTAAGGTTAGACTCCTACCTGCTGTCAATAAGCCCTCACTCATCCCTGCACTGCACTCTATATATTGATTACTCCATACATCACCATGCAGCTACAAGACATTATTTCTAATTAAAAACTAAGCCGTAAATCGTGAGCTTTATTGCGAGGCCTGCGCAGTAAATAAACCGGAGTGAGAGAGAGAGAGTCAGAGAGAGAGGAAAAGGGAGAGTGGAGCAGTCATGGGGGGATTAAAAGAGCAATAAAGAACGAGACAGAGATGTATAAGCATGCAGCGCACACGCGCGCTCGCACAATAACCACAATGAGCATTGGAAAGATAATATTCTCCTGTTTTCAGAGACAGAGCTGCAGTGAAGAAAACCGCTGTGAGCTCATCCGGGCTGGTTCCGTCACTTCACCACGGGCTACTGTTTAAGTGCAATTACATAATATACTACAGTTCGTAACGAGAAATTGGGCGTCTGGCACGCTTTTCCGTCTTTACGGAGCTTCCTGTTTTTCTGTACTCCTGGAATTCCAGCCCTTTTCTCTGTCACAAGGTGATGTCATCTCGGAACATAATCCTCTCTACTGGCAGCAGACTGAAAGAGCTAACCAGGTAAACACTGAGCACTCTTAAAAATGTCAAGCAGGGTGGGTCTACCGATGTGTTCTACCGGACTTTCAGAATCGGACTCAGAATCAACACCACAAAAGAAATAACCACAGTGGAGCTGGAATCAGATTAGAATGGGTGAGCTGACCAATCAGAGCACACTGGGCTCATCAGGAGGCTTAAAGACACAGCAGCTCTAACAGGGCGATGTGTAAACACACACATGTACAGCATGAACACTCTTTAACAGGGATTACTGCTTACTATGATACTTTACATGACTGCTATGGTTTTCCAGGTGGTTGCTAGGTTGTGGCTAAGTGGTCATGTTTTCTTGAATAGAAATCTATTATGGCATGCCGTCATTATGGCTGTCGGTATGTGTGATCATGGTTTTCAAGCGTCTCCTGTCTCTGTCTCAGTGAGGTTTGGTAAGACTGTTTTCTTTCCTGCCGCCCGGAATACGACCGTACGCTCTAGATTTCCACAATGGCTTTTGCAGGGTTGCGGTATTTCCTTACAAAGCGTGCGGCGGTGGCAGGTAATATCTGGGATTTTCTACCCGCTGCCTCTGGGAGCCGTTTCACAGCTCAACGGCGGCGTGTGGAGGAAAAATGGCCCCAGCGCAAGTGGGGCACGCTTTCCGTGAGCGAGTCGGAGGACCGCAGATCAGCTCGCGCCAGTCTGACAGGAGATGTTAACTAACCATGTGTGAAGGCGGTGTGAAATTGTTTACTGATGCTTTAGACAACGACCGCTGCAACCAAGTTAAGCGTACCTGGCTGTAGTCTGCCGTCTGCATCTGCAGTGTCCTTCCAATTTGCTGCTCACACTGAGATATTTGACGATGAAGCAAAATACCCTGACAACAGTCACGCCCAGAACTGACTGGGCACATGTTACGCCACACGTGTAACTGTAGTATAGTTCACAGGCCGGCTTTCGTCCATTGACCAGATGGACAGCAAGGACCCCACTTTAATCTGTGGATCGTTTGTTCTTTGTATATGCAATTAAGAATCCAAAATTGAGAAATGAAACAAAGAAACTATGTTATTTCATCGTTCGCTCATTAATCTGATACCAAAAAACAATTAACGTCTTCTGTTTAATACTTTTGATTTTATGCTCCATTCATATGGGGGTCTGAACCTGATTTTCATATGTAACTTGTCTGATTGGGGTGACAGATGGAATCAATAAATCAATTCCTGGGATCAATAAAGCAAGTTAACCCATCCATACAGTGAAACACTCACATATACACACACACTAGCAAGCAGTGAGCACGCTTTCCCAGAGTGGTGGACAGCCCTACACCAGCCCCCAGTGAGCAATCTGGGCTAAGGTGCCTTGCTCAAGGGCATTTCAGTTCATGGGATTGAACCGGCAACCTTCCGGTCACTAGGCTGGTTCCCGAACCTCCAGCCCACGACTGGCCTACAAGTTCATAAGACGTCTTCATATCCTTCATTCACGCTCTAAGGAGCTAAAGTGGCCATCGGTTGTAGGAAATATGGCTACATTGCTGTGATTGGTGACGTAGAGAGTGGGTTCGCGTACCTTTTCAAATGTGAACAGTGAGGAAGGGGTTTGTTGCAACATTAGTAGCTATAAAATGATGTATGTCTCAGCCAAACATGATGTAGAGAAAGCAGAACATTCAAAATCCATCCAGAACCATGAAACTCCAACTTGTCAACACTGAAGGAAGGTAACCAGACAATCTGGGTTGCACAAATCGATCAAATGGTTTGTTCGTTTTTTTCATTGCATATTTTAGAAGCTTAAAGCCAAAATCATAAAACACAAACCATTGTTTGTTTTTTGGTTTCTGATTCATGCCCGAATAATGAAATCATTAACAGACATATGCAATGAACGAACACACGGATTCCACGTCGATCTCAAATCGCCCTTATCTCAACAGTCAGTAATTCTGCGTCATTCTGGAATGATCATCTGAGGAATGTTGTTTCCCCCCATCAATGCTAAACGACAAATCACCACCATGATTCAATATTGATTCGCCGTTGCTCTGCCATCCGGGTTAATCCAATCAGATTCTGCCTTTTGTCGCTTACGGAGAACGCGTAAGGACCGACTCTTCTGCGAAGAGGTTCATAGCCGGCAGTATTTCAGTCAATACACAAAGGTTTTCTCTCTCGCTCTTTTTCACAGAGGCAC
Source organism: Megaleporinus macrocephalus (assembly GCA_021613375.1). Taxonomy (NCBI): domain Eukaryota; kingdom Metazoa; phylum Chordata; class Actinopteri; order Characiformes; family Anostomidae; genus Megaleporinus; species Megaleporinus macrocephalus. Next base: position 31,385,169 of record CM038724.1, read on the forward strand.
GCACCACAAATCCACCGTCAAACTACTCCCAGTTGTCCTCGGGCTTTTGACAAGATTTGAATGGCCACAGGCCACAGCCATCAGTCACTGTCAAACAGTCTCCTGACGCTTGGCACAGACACACACTCTCTCCCATTAGAGCGGCGCTCACAGGTTCAGGCTCCATAATAACACAGGGCGTGTCCTCAAGTGGTGGCATAGACAAGAGAGATAGAGAGAGAGAGAGAGAAAGAGAGATGGCAGCACAAAGGGTGATGGAAGAGAAGTGGGAACGTGACAGAGACAGACAGGGATGAAAGGATGACAGGGAAGTGAGAGAATGCACGCGAGAGGGTGCGCACTAGAGGGTAAGTGGTGGGGGCTTAGTGGAAACAAATGAAGGGCATTTAGGTGGAATTTGCCTAACTGACAGGTTGCGGCCAACCCGCTGAAAACGGCTGGGGCCCGAGGAGCGGGATACAATGGGACGAAGAGATCAGAACCATGTGTGTGTTTTTAGTTGGGAAAAAAAACATGCCAGACTTTCTGTTTCAAAGGAGCGTGCGCTAGTCAGAGGATCGCAGGTGGCCCCAGAGAGTTGGCCCCACCATTACGAGCTTGATCCCCAGCAATTCCGCAGCCATCCGTGACTGAGAGTCCATAATGGGCCTCTCTGGGTGGCCAACGTACGAGCGTCTGCCGGCTGAATGGAACTGGTGCTTAGTGTTCTCCTCAAAGCGTGTTGAGCCAATGCTGTGCTGGAAGATAAAGATATGTAGATATGTAAAGGAGGAACATGCTAGCCCTTACCTTCCTGACCTGGGACCGGCATGTGGAAGAGGGAACGGTGGAAGTGGCTACAAATACATTTAGATAAAAATCATTTTACACTTGCCTAATTTTGCAATTTGTAGAAACGCATGGAGCTTATTAACGGCAGTCTCTCATTGGCTGGTGGAAAGTGCCATAATCTTTGGCAGCGTTATTAGACTCACTCCGACTGTGTGCGCCCGCAGGACACTGTACAGTAAATACTGTATGAGTCTTCATTAGCCTCTCTGGTTGTGATGGGTAACATCTTACTTTAGGCTCTTTCATAATACAAAGCTGTAAACTGTCAGACAGTGTGTGTGTGTGTGTGTGTGTGTGTGTAAGACTGAGAGAGTGAGATAGAAAGGATTCCGCATGACTTTCAGTTCGTCATTATTCCATCAACAGCAGACAGCACAACAGCAGGAAACACACAGACACACATACTTGTACAGAGAGGTTCTGGAAGGGGGTGAGGGGGGAAGGTATTGGCCAGAATTGAGGTCCAAAGACATTGGTAGGCGAGGATTATGAGCTCCAGCTAGCCGACTAGCTATCGCAGTTTTGAATATTTAATAGAGATGCACTGATACTACTTTGTCCTTACCGATACCAATACCAGCTTTTCAGGTATCTGCCGATACCGAGTACCGATACCAATACCAACTCTGACTTGATATATGGCTATAAATCCTGATATTTATAGTGTTCCACTTTTTTTATTTTGTATTTTTATGTCATATCCTGAATAAGATATAATAACCTTGAAAGAACACCATTTACTGGTTGAGTAACTACACATTAAAAAGTTTTAGAGCTATGAAAAAATAAAAATTGCCACAATGCAGAAACACGTGCAGCCATTTAGTCAATAAGCTTCATGGTATCGGCGCCTTCTATTGCTGATACCGATACTGTGTGTAAGTGCCAGTATCGGCGCCGACACTAATATTAAACACTGTTTTCTTCTCGTTTAACTGGTGAACGTACGTCCTCAAAGCCTAGGCAAAGAACAAGCTGCTCAATACAGCAGCCGTTTATATTATTGTCTTTTCTACTGATGATACATCAGATGTATCTGAGGCTCTCATAACCACGCCCCTGCTATTGTCCCCCAAGGTTGAGACGTTCAGCCAACGTAGACATACTGCAAGGACAGTGGTGGCGAGGCTGTGGGCCCCTAGCCACTTTACACAATAGCTAATAACTGTATAACAATTCAAAGCCTCCTGTAACCTGTATTACATAAAAAGAAGTTGTAGTCGAACTTTGATGGCTACCAACAGCTAGCTACCGCCTGGGGCTCGGGCCAGACTGAGCTAACACAGTTAGGTCAGCAGCCAGAATACAGAGCTAATGCATCTGCTGTCTGTGGAGCAGTTAAATAGCTTTCCCTTCAAACATAGAAGGTTTTAACTGGTCATTTGCTGACCTTTGCTGGAGACGGGTAAAAGTAGGTGTCTGGGACGGACAACTCTGACCACTGAGTGGGGTTACTGCAACTGCTGGATGTTGGGTGACTGAAAGGACTCAAGATGGAGTGAATGTATCTTTTCGATGTATCGTTTGTGTTCTATCGTGGCAGACAGGCTGGAAACATGGTCAGTTTATAAACGACCTGAAGACGCTAATTCAGTTCTGCTGCTCCTCTATTGGATTTGTCTCGTACTGCTTTTTAACATTACCGTCACTGGCTTCCCTCCAAAACATGGCGTAGACGTGCGGCAAGCCAAAGTTCCCCAGACGTGCCAAATCTGATGTGCTCGAGTTCATTAATTTGCCAGGTGAAAGTTCGGTGAGATAAACCGGGCGCAGGGCGAAATTAGCCGCTACAGGAAGGAAAGCCCTTATCGGCTTTCCCTCGTCCGCTCCCGTCTCAGAGAACTGGCAGCCTCGCCAGGTAAACTTTACTTACATTCAGTCTTACGGCAGCTCGACAGAATCCCTTAGCAGATAAAGGCTAATTAACCAGAAGCCCACCTTTCACTCCACTAGCAGTAGATATTTAGAGAGAAGGACTGCAATGCAGCAGCACAGTAGTTAGTTCTCTTTACTATGGCCGCCTGCTAAAACTAGTATTGGTAAGTAGCCTATAGCCTATTTCCGCAAAGGGGCCGGTGTGGCTGCAGGTTTTCATTTCAACAAAGCAGTAGATCAGATGATTAGCTGTTTGAAGGCTGAGAATCTGATCAACCAAGTAGAGTCAGGTGAGCTCCTGCTTGTTTGGAATAGAAACCGGCCCTTTGTGGATGAGGCTGGACATCCCCGGCCTATAAGAAGGTACAGGATGGTACAGCTTATAACATCAGGACAAAGGGTGGAACGAGCAAAGTGTGATTATAATAGGAGAGCTTTCTCAGTGTGTTCTTTCAATCTAACTTGGGAAAACGTAGGGGTTCTTTAAAATTCCTTTCCAAAAGGCCTCCGAAGGACACTGCAGCAGAACAGCACATCAGACAACGCTAGTCACAGCTGGATATGTGAGCTGTCCAATACACACACACACTTACACACACTCTGTAAAGCTTTGACCTCACAATAATTCAATTACACTACAGTTCTACACTACAGTAAATGATTCAGTGCCTCAGGAAGTCTTGGACTTTGGTCCAGTTCCATGAACCATTAATCTGGAGGATCTAGCTATAAAACAGACTATGTCAACAATATTCCACACCTCATTCGACAACAGTCTAAGAATTGCAATTTAAAAGTCATTCCAACAACAGCAGACAGCACAACAGCAGGAAACTAGAAGGGGTTGGGTGTGGGGGTGCTGGAAAGCATTAAGGTCCAAAGACATTGGTAGGCGTGGAGGAAGAGCTCCAGCTAGCCGACTAGCTATAGCAGTTTTAAATATTTAACATTGTTTTCTTCTCGCTTAACTGGTGAACGTACGTCCGCGAGGCCCAGGCAAAGAACAAGCTGCTCAATTCAACACCCGTTTATATTATTGAAGTCTACTGAAAATACAGATAAACAGATTAAAGTGCTTAATTCGATATTATTACAAAAGATAATTATTTTTTAATATTTTATTTATTTTTATTTATTTTCTTATTTTATTGTACCGCACTTGAAACTTGCTGTACTGTATAAATAAAATGCTGAGCTTACCAAATAAACTACTAATTACCTATATATATATACCTATTTTGTCCTTGCAACAACAATAAAGTATGTAATTTTACTGGCAATGTTCAAAATTTTCTTAGCATTCGCTTATTTATTTTGCTTATGGGGGGCAGTGAGTATGTGTGGGGGGCGGGGCTAGGGTGTGTGTGTGTTAGGAGTATGAGCACGGGCTTAAACTCAGCGTGACTGAAGGAGAAACTGACAGAACTGACAGCATCACAGCTCAGCACAGCTACTGGAGAAAGCTGAATCTGCACAGCTAGCAGATCTGGCACGTGGGCGGGCCTCAGGGTGAAGGTTTCTAAACGGTCAACACACACACATACACACTGAACCACACACACAGGGTACATGCATGCACGCGCACCTTCCGAGAACTTCAGCTTTTAATGAAATGGACAGGAATACCACCAAATCCGCCCTGCAAATCAGAATTACATAAATATGCAAATGTACATGCAAATTAGGGCATGCATAAACATTTGAGAACGCACCTATGAGGCTAAAGAGTGTGTTGACTCTGAGTGTTTCAGTCACTGCTGTACAAAAAACAGCAGCGCTGCAAACAAAGCAGCATTTTGTTAAACAAAGCGCTAACTCGAGCCAAAAGGTAAACAGTTTCAGTGCACAGACACAGCTTCTCGCTTTCAGTAAAAACATTTCAATTTGCATCACTTTCACTTCTCCGCATGACCACACGCACACACACATGGACTAAGGGCGGAAACGTCTGGCCCCGAAGTGGATCGGATTCGATTACCATTCTTTACAAAACCAGTAAATGAACTCTAAAGCTGAACCATAATTCTATTAGAATCTTCAGCAAACGATTCAATGCATCACGTCTATGCAACATGTGAAGTTAAAACGAGATTCAGTTCAGTTCTTTAGCACATACGCTGTGAAATTTCTAATCTGATTCAAGAAAAAAAGTTCAACATGCTGTGAAATCTGTAATATGTAACAACGAGTGAATTAGCTTCTTTAGTAAACGATTCAATGCACCATGAAATTTCTAATTTAGTTCACTTCCTAAGGAAACGGCTCAACATGCTGTGAAATCTGTAATGTAACAATGAGTCATCATTGAATCTAAACTTTATTATCGATTCAGTTTTAAACTTTAGGAAATAATTCAGCTTATCACCAAATCTAAAACTTCCATTTTATTCAACTACGATTCAACTACGATTCAGGCAGCAGCTGTATCATTAGCTAGAATGATTTTTATATTAGTTAAAATTATGTTTGAAATGACATTAAAACTGACTGTATTAATTATTTACACAGCAGTGGAATACAGACAGTTCAAAATACTTTCTTTTGGCTTTTACATTTGAAAATTTTCCAAAAATTATTTTATCCAAAAGAGAAACACTCATATTTTAGTGGCTATTATAATCTATTATATAATCTATTACAATAACTGTACAATAAATCTATTTGAGTATTCCCAAATCAATTCAGCTCCATTGGATATTTCAGATCGATGCATTGTCACACACACACACACACACACACACAGTGTGCCACGCTGTAATGCAATAAAATCACTGGGCTGAAGACCTAAGCTGGCAGATCATGGAGTGCACAGACACCGACTTACTGGTTTTATGAATATATGAAGCCAGAGGGGGAGCGAGTGTGCGTGTGCGTGCATGTGTGTGCGTTGCTCTCGATTAGAGCCCGCATCTGCCGCCGTCTCGTCTCTTCGCAGCGATTAGCGCTAACGTGAAGTGAGGCTGCGCTATAGGCTGAGGAGAAGCATCAAATGAAAGTCTTAATTCCGCGTCATGCCGCATTACCGACTTTCGGGGTGAATGTAGTGCTCAGACTGAAATTAATTTGACACCTTTCACCACTAATAGGCTGCTTGATTTGTGAGGGAGTCTTCTTTATAGAGACACCGAGACAGTGCTCAGTACGAGAGACAGAGCGCGCGCGCACGCACAACCTCTGTCTTTCTGAACAGCCGTCAAGCCATCAACCAGAACAAGGGACTACAAACGCATACAAACACTACAGAACGGAATTCCTCTGCTCCTTCACTCTTCCAGTGGAGCTACATGGCTGGAAAAAGAGTGGTACCTTTAGGGGGGTTAGCTGTAGCTACTTAGTCTGTTTACTAGGGCTTTGTATTGGCAAGAACCTGGCGATACAATACATATCGTGATACAGCGGTCATGATTTAATATACCGGGATATATTGCGATACTGCAAGCAAAGTGATATATTGTGATTTTTCAAATCCTACTATTAAAACACACCACTATATCAACAGGTTTATCAAAGCTTACAATAGCATTGCGCCCTTGTGCTGCTTGTTAATGTTGAAGTGGAGCTGAAAACGGATTACAACACTGCCACCTAGTGGTCAGAGGTTTAAACACAACATTCCTGACAGGAATCTGTATCGATACTGTTGTTGAGAATCGATACAGTATCACTAAACATAATATCCTGATACTCAATATTTCTTACACCCCTACTGTTTACTGGACCTTTATTTATAGTAGCTAGATGAACACAGTAGATTGATTAGGACTTTCATTAAACTTGCCCGTGTCAATGATTTCTGAGTTTGCATTAATGTAGTTTGAATTTCTCCATTTGTTTCAAAGCGTCTGCATACGTCAGGCCATACAGTTTAATTCATACACGATCACTGCTGTTAGAGCTCACCTACAATATCATTTTCTACACTCCAGCTGATTGAATCGTTTACGATGCATGGACCAATCACAACGATCCAAAATGATTTACTGATCCAAAACAGTCACTGTATTGGAAAAAAAGAGTGTTTGGTTAAGTTTATTAATTGGAAATGGCTTAAACAGTGAGTTCTAATTATCAATCAGTCAACCTTTATTTTAGCTCGGAAGTACATTGAGGGTAACCCTCATTTTTTATGTAGCTGAGCATTTACATGAACTGGGATTGACATGAAAAATAAAAACAAAATTTAATAATATAAATATATAAAGTAAAACAACTGAGAAGAAAGTAGCTAATATACATTAAATGAAAAAAAATAACTGAATATAAAAATAGAAATAATAATAATAATAAAAATAAATAAAGGTTAAGATTAATTAATTAATTAATTAATTAATAAGAAATTAAGATAAAAAGAGATTACAAATATAAAAAAAAGTTAAATAGTTCAAAAGAAATGTAAGAGAAAAAAACAAGATATAAAAAATAATTTAAAAATAGTAATAAAAAATAAATAAAATAACATTAAAATAAAAATAAAGAAATAATAAAGAAAAATGAAGCAAGACAAAAATTAAGTCTGAAGGTTGTCTGAAGGTGGTTGGATAATAAAAGTTTAAAATTATTTAGGGACACCAGTGAGAAGAGTTTTAGTGTTTCCTGTATTAGATTCCAGCTCGCTGGTGCACTGTAGCTAAAAGCAGATTTTCCCAGTTCAGTAAAAACTCTTGGTACCTGGCAGCTGATCCAACCACTAGACCGAGTCTGATAATTACTGGTATTTATTTTCATCAATAAAGTGATGAATTCTGTATAATGAACTGATGAATTCTGTATAATGAACTGATATATTCTGAAATGATGTATTCTGATGTATTTAGTTAAACCCACTGTGAAAGTAGTGAGTTATAGAGCAAGACAGAAAGTGAGAGAGGTGAACGTGAGATCTTAGGGTAGAGAGAGAGTGAAAGAGAGAGCAAGAGCAGGTGAAGAGACTTGGAGCGCACCAAAGAGAGAGAGAGAGTGACAGAGAGTGAGAGCGATAAAGTGAGATGAAGAAAGAGAGAAACATGGGATAGAGAAAGAATGAAGAAAAGAGAATGAAAGAAATAGAGAAAGCACAGGAAAAAAGAGAAACCAAGACAGCATGGTGTAGCAAGAAAGAGAGAGAGAGGATAGAGAAACTTAGAGAGCATGAGAGAAAGAGAGAGAGGGGAGTAGAGGAAGGATAAAGAAAAAGGCAGATACATAAAAAGGGTGAGAAGGAGGACAGGGGAAAAATAAGAGAAAGTATTAAAAGAGAGAGAAGAAAGGACAGTGAGAAAGAATTGAGAGAAAGAGAGAAAGTATTAAAAGAAAGCAGAGCAAGAAAGGAACAAGAGAGAGATAGAGAGAGAGTATACAAAGAAAGGAAATAGAAAAAAGAAAGGAAAGAGAGAAAGGAATGAGAGATAGAGAGAGAAAATGTAAAAAGAAAGGAGAGAGAAGTAAGAAAGGAGAGAGAGAAAGGAATGAGAGAGAGATAGAGAGAGAAAGTATACAAAGAAAGGAGAGAGAAGAAAGGATAGAGAGAGAAAGGAACAAGAGATAGAAAGAGAAAGTATAAAAAGAAAGGAGAGACAGAAGAAAGAAAGGAGAGAGAAAGCGAAAGTATAAACAGAAAGATAAGACAGAAAGAAGAGGGGAGAGGGGGAGATTAGAGTAAGTATTAAAAGAAAGGAGCGAGAGAGCGAGAGAGAGAGAGAGAGAGAGAGAGAGAGAGAGGGAGAGAGAAGCAGCTGCTTCTTTGCATGGCTGCGCTGAAACAACATTTGCATGAAGGAGGAAAATGAAAACATGCGCCTCGCGCGGTTACCAAGCGAAAGCGCGTGTCGTCGTGGTTACCAAGCGAAAAACACATAGTCGGGGGGTCGGTGGGTGTGTGTGTGTGTGTGCGGGTGGGGGTGCGTGAGGGGTTTGACAGGCTTAAAGCAACACCCTGCTGATTTGCATATGCTGATGAGCAGCCATCGTCTGAAATTTCCATAAACTTCACGTCGCTGACAAGAAACAAGCAAAATCAACCCAATACGCGCCGCTCGCCCAAACATGTTTAATCTGGAGCTCATGAATATTCAGGAGATTAAACTTCAGTCTGGGTTTAAGTGAGAAGGTATGATCTCAGAAAGAGGCAAAAAAATCACACTCTGACAAATTAATCTGAGATACAGATCAGTCAGTACATCCAGCGCCCAGAGAGAGAGAGAGAGAGAAAGAGAGAGAGAGAGAGAGAGAGAGAGAGGGGGGGGGGGAAGGGGGCGGGGCTTGTGGCCTGTGTAGCAGCCAGAGCTGAGCTAGAGATTCAGCCTCTTACCTGACAAGGTGCACGTGTGTCCTCCTACAGCGTCACAGGTGCGTAAACCTTGAGCGTCTCACAACAGAGGACAGCAGGACGTCCTCTTTCCTCAATATCCTGCAGACAGAAAAGGAAAGAGAGGAAAGAAACACTCATCAGCAAGTCTCACATACACGACAGGGAGAGATGCAACCGCGAGGTCAACTGCACACGCTCAGCAAGCTACATGTGTGCATGTGGACAGTGGGGACGTGTCCCTAGCAACATTTTGGGAAGACAGAAATGTACAATATTTGAACTTGTTTACACGGTCTTTGTAACAAGGTCATATTAAATCAATGCGATGCACCTCTGAGAGGCTACATCCCAAAGACCATGTTGAGGCATGCTCGCATTCGATTGGCTAAAGGGAAGGGAGCTATCAGAACCTTGCGATGTGGGAATGTCTTAGTGGCAGACACAAAGCAGGCGAGAGCTGATCAGCGTGCTAACAGTGTGCTAAACGATTGGGGCTGTTAGTCCTCACTAGTGATGCCCAAACCCAGGCTTCCTGAAATCGACTCCTCGACCTCACTGTATTTCAACCAGGAGGTGAATCCACCCTAAACATAGCTTATCCTCTTTTGAGTACTCAGATTACATTGATAGGATGAAGATTCAGCTTGTTTCACACACTAAGAGGCCACACCACTGTTCCTCTGTTCAAGTTAGCTTCATACTCACCGGCTTCTTATTCAACTTTTCCAGTCCACCTTAAGAGATGCAGCAATTACATTAATGCAACTACAGCACTTCTTTTTTCTATGAGGGCCTGCCAAAACATTGGTTTTCGTTCCTTATTCTGTTTCTAATAATTGTTTATTGCATCTCAAATCATGTAGAGCTGCAGTTCAGGACCTCTAAAAAGAGTCTGTGCTCGCGGCGGCTGGTGAGCAGCAATGTCTTTGTTTAAAGCTGGTAATTAAACTCTCAGCGCTCCAACTCGAGACTCTCTCCTGCTTCACACTCGCCTCCATCACTTAGCGTTAGAGTCATTGGACAGAAGTTGATCCAAACTTGCTGGAGGCAAATAATCAACTCTTTTGGAACTGACTCTCCATCACTGGTCCACAGACGGGAGTACTGTTTTGAGATCCTAAGTCATTATTTGACATAGAAAATCAACTTTAAGGAAGTCAATATTTCATGATTTCAAGTTTTTATACTGACATAAGTCCATGCTGACTCATAATTTAGACACTAAATAATTATTTTGTAAGTCAAAACATTTCAGAAAACAAGTATTTCAAGATACTCTCAATGTTTGGACATAGAAAGTCAGTATTTCAGAACACTGGTTATAATTTTATAATCCATCCAGGATTCAACAAGTCAATCATTTGAAATACTAATACACATGCTAATTCCAAATATGGGTGGGAATGAACTTGAGAAGTTCATGTAATGCAAAACTTTCAAATCTCTGCTGTGGGAACAAAACCTTATCCCTCCAAGATGCTAACTTTAATAGAGATGTAATAGAATGGAAGTGAATGGAACCAGACGTTTGGTCCCATAATTTTCATCGTAAAATCTATACCAAAGGGCAAAAAAAATAAAATAAAAAATAATATTTTATAATAATAATAATGTATTTTTGCGATATCGATACTCTTGGCGATATGGCAAAACATTCAATAAAAAAAAGAAGCAAAATAAAATGTTATTATTGCATACGATATAGGGCACACCCCTAACTGAGATATTAAAAATACAAGAATTTTTTATCAGATTGTAACAGAAGTCAATAATGCACTCCAAATATCTTCTTATATCCAGGACTGAAGTAAAGTGAATGATACTGGTTTTAGATATAGATATATAATGGGAAATGAGAAAAGTGTGAATGTTTTTTTTGCTAAAAACAGTAAAAAGTAGTACCCTGATGTGATAATTAGGGATGGGTGATATGGCGCGATATTTCAGGGTATAATATCGTTCACGATATTCAAAGATGTTGGTGATTTTATTGTGTACGATACGATATGGCACACCCCTAATGCACAGTCTTCATTGGCCACAACAACACGGTGCAGCTCATTAGCAGCCTTAGAACTGGAAACTTAAATTCATTAGGTTCCACTGGACTTTAGCCAGCATTTCCAAAACCGTGTCCCATCTAGGTGTGTTATAGAGGGTGGAGCATGGATAGGTTTGTCGCTGTTGCACTTGTCTTATATATTCCTGAGCATTACAGCAAGGAATTCATAGAAAGCTGGTGGTTGAATTCTTCCTTCATTCAGAATGTCACCGAATGCACTCAGCATGTGTTTACACACAGCAGAGCGTACACAACCGCAAGACCAGTGTTAGCCTAGCCGTATGTGTTAGCCAAGCCATATGCTCGCAGTGCAAAGGGCAGCCAGCTATATACACAAACAGCTGAATCATTTTTCTCTCTGGCTGCATATTAATTACAATAATAACTAATCGCTTTCTTCACGTCCTGCCTTTGAGTTCATACCTGCCGCGTCCTATTGACTTTACCTCTCTTCATAGCGTGTACGAGAGCTGTTCATTGTAATCAACAGCCTTTCTTAGACAAGTGGTGTGTGTTTAAAACACACAGTGTTCTAACGGATGATCAAATCAGCTAATTGTGGAAATCAGCGGGGTGCAAATCAGAAGAACCCAATTTACTGAGATGGAAAAATAATATCCGATATCAATTCCATACTCCGCAACACTGCGCTGTGATATATGGCCTGAGCTCGGAGTGTATTATGAGGAATAGTAATATTCATAGAGTGCTGTGTGGGTGAAGCCAAACGCCTAGCAGTAAAGAAATCAAGTCAGGCAATGGACTTGAAGGGGAACTCCACCAATATTTCAAAATTTCTGCATTATCCACTCGCTGGGATGTAAACTGAGTCGTGCTTTGATGTGAAACGGTTCAATGTAGAGAAACACATCAACTCTGACTTCTGTACAGTGCAGTGGCGCAATGTTTAACACAAACAAACAGCCACAAATAAGCACATGACACATTTTACACTAGCAACAGCATATGGGTATGGCACTCTTGAGGGCCTGCACGTGTGGCCACACTTACTAATGCTCACATGGCCATGCAGGCCAGTAGTAAACTACTTCAGCTGATTCTGTCGGATTCTGGGCCAGAAACATGCTGCTAGCTGTACTGCAGGAAGACAAGGATGGGCTGGAACATACTAGAAATGATAGTCATATACACACTAAGGAGGAACAGTGGGATGAGTGGGTTTCTTTATCGAATGACCTAACATTGCCTTAATCGGTCACTCATAGGTCACTGAAACTCTACTACTACTGTTATTTGACAGTATATTATTCTTTTTTCGGATTATTTTTCACGCCAATTATTTTCTTCTAACTATTAACAATATTTACACTGTTCCATCTCCAGAATGTTTGGTCTGGGTGGGAATAGAGGTATGGTTTACGTACAAACATTTAGATTTTTCTTCCAATAGGAATGAATGGGGAGAGCAAAAGCTTGTACACCCAGCTTATGTCTCGTTGATTCAAGTCAATCAGTAACAGTAACAGCCTTTCAAAAACGTGAAGAACGATAGTAACCACCCAGCAACCACCTGGGTTACCACCAGGTAACAAGCGCCACAGTCATAATTTGGCGACACTCTATCCAACCATTCAGCAAAATCCTAGCAACCACCTGAGAACCGCCTACATTTTCTATAGGAAATGCATTTTCTGAGTATGATTAAAGGCATATGTAGAATCACTGTTGTACACAGGACCCAGGAAAAAAAAATAACAGAGGGCAGATTTGAATGTTTTGAATGTAAATTGATTCCATATAATAAATCATGTATGATGTAAAAAAAAACAAAATGCATAGCAAAGCAATAATTAACCTACGCATCCAAGGGTCAAATCAATGGTGCTGACAGACGCCAGATGACTATGATGTCGACGACTTGTTGGAAGTAACCGTGTCCTTGCTGGCTGCTGCTGTCCTACCCTCAAAAACCCCATCTGTCTAATCCTGGCAGTCTATTCCCCATCCAGCACTAATACAGCCATTATAAGACCTGTTCTCCAGCATCCCATTCCCATTCATCTCTCCGCCAGCGCGCATCCACGCGTGTGTGTTATGTGCAAGACATGCTGGGTACTGTGTGTGCGTGCCGCTGTTGATGATGCGTATGCCCTCATACCTGTGTGTGTGTGTGTGTTTGTGAGAGATTATGAATGTATGAGGGTCAGATGAGAGTTTAAGGGGCTGATTTAGAGTCTGCGAGAGCGCCCCGCGCTCAATAGCATTAGCGCCCAATGCTAAACAGCCTGTTCTAGCGCCATTAGCATGCTGATGGCTGCACTTTCTTCTCTCGTTCCCTCCTTCTCTCATTCCCTCCCCCCCAAGCCATTCTACCCTTCTCATTCTCTCTGTTTTCTCTTTTTCGCTTGCAGGAAGGCAGTGCGCGTGCTGCGTCTGTTCGACTTCACATTCATGCCACTGTCATGCAAAAACCTTCTGACTCCCGGCTTTTATTCGTTTATTTATTCACTCGCGCCATCTGAAAACGTCAGCTGCGCGAACACTTCACGATGAATCGGCCGACAGTTTTTTTTCCCTTCTCGTATAAATATTACCATTTCAAAGACGTCAGGTTTAGTTACGCGTGTTTCGTTATTTTGTTTTATTAATTTTTTTTTCAAAACGCCAGCTGCTCTTCATCTCATGCTAATGTTTCATGATTTATGATGAAGGGACAAATAGTGGTCCAAAACTGCTCGCTCACTCATGGTCTTAAAAAAGCTGGTTTTTCGAGGGTTCTTCAGCAAAGGGAATGGTTGTTTATTAAAAGCTCTATGCGTGCTGACGTGGTTCCTCAGAATGATGCATTGTATGTGTACCAAGGGTGTAGAACTAGCATGACGGAAGTGATGTGTCCCCACCAATATCCAGCGATTATTGAATTGTTCCCTCCAATATTTTGATCCCCTCCAAAAACGAACCCCAATCTGTCAACGTCTCGTTAACCTAGAGGTGCAGAAAGGGTTCAATCACATTAAATCCTATCTCCCGGTAACACATACAGCCAATGTGATCGGCTGTGTCTTTCCCTGCTGTCACGTGAGACTCACGTTTAGCTACGTTTGAGACTCATGAGATCTGTAGCTACGTTTGAGAGCTCACTGTGCAAGACTCATGGGAGACACATGGGTGTAAAAAGTAAGTGAAGACAACAGCAAAAAAGAAGACAGTGGACATACGTAGCTATTTTTATTTAAAGTCGAGTTCGCTAATGAAATGACTCCATCCTAATAGTGTTAATGGCAATGCTAGGCTTTGTGGCACAGGAGGCTAACATTAGAGCTGGGTATTGCCACTGATCCGATTCGATCCCGATTCAATTCGATTTAATTCAATATCGATTAATTTAGGGATATTTCAGTTACAATAATATGTTTTGTTTGAATATGAAAAGAGATTTTCAGAGAACTAAATTTTGGTAAATGTACAAGGAACACTCAACCTACCTTTACTAAAAACATTAGTGTTTACATGTTTATATACCGTCATGGTTTCTGAATCCAAAATGTAGCCAGACATCTGCTTTCACGTTCTGGGGCGCCTTTACTTGTGCTTCAGCCTTAACTGATGTGAGCCCCCGGCCAGATCTCGTTGCGCTCAGGGGAGGCTGGAATGCTAATTTTAAAGGTCGATCTCGGGTTTATACGAATTGATATCGGATTATTCAAATGAAGATCGATTTAAATCTAAAAAATCGATTTTTTAAACACACCCCTAGCTAACATCGTCTGTAGCTATGAACACCATGGTTAGGAAATTAGCTATATATAAAACAGACTGCCAACTGTTAGTTCTCTTACAGTCTCTTACTGTTACAGAAAGAGAAAACTGGGAGGGGGCGGTAGATTCATAGGTCCCCACCAATTTCAAGTACGGTTCTATTCAGCACCAAAGCATGATGTACTGAGACAATGTCAGGCTTGTAACAATAAAAGATTACGTGTAGATCTCTATACAGCATGATCTGAAAATCTATTTCACCATGCAAAGACATGAAAGCCATGAAATGGTTCTGTATAGAACCCTTAGGTCTGAGCAATATGACAGTATATAGCTTTATCGTGATGACGTGAACACGCCACAGTACGTTTAGTGTATCATATACATGGACACATGTCTCATCAGCACTTGAAGAACACTAATATACATGTTCAACATATATGATATATGTTTGCAATGTTGCCCACCTCTACAACTAAACAGATAGAACAGAACCAGTGCCATTATTACAGAACCCATTAAGAAGCCCCTCCTGAATTCTCAGAATTTATGACTTCTGTTTGAGTTTTTTTTAAATAGCAAGGATATATTCTAGAGACGTTCACGCGTAACCAAGTACTCTGTCACCAGATCCAATATTTTTTTTAAAAAATCTCATTGTTGGGTTCTGCTTCGATTCCATTATGGTAAGAAAAAAATGAGAGCTGAGGATCATAGCAGGCGCACATCCTCTGGAGTTTGAGAGTTAAAAGTATGCAGCATGTGTTTACTGTGTCATTTTGTGTTGGGAGTGGGTTTAGTTAAAGACTGTCTGTGTGTGGGGTGGTGGTGGGGGGAACTCATCAGGGGAAGCATGTGGCTAATGGGGACCTCCCTCTGTTCTTAGTGCCTTTTCTGCTCCTGGTGTTTAAATAAAGACCACCTACTCGCAGCAGAATCACGGCCTGGTATGTGTCTTTCCTCTAGGCTGATGCTACAGTGCACAGGAGAACGAACCAATAGGAGTGCTCCAAAAAAGCTTGGAAAAGAATTCTGGTTCCATTGGCTTACATTAAAAAATGAAGTAGGTTTTTGATCTTTTGGAGAGACCTGTTTTTCATTGGATATACTACAATGCTACTGTAAACATTAGAGCCCCGATGCACAGCGGCGGTCTGGCTAATTCAGCCAGCGTGAAAAACATCCCCGCATTGGCGGGCTATTCCAGCGTAGGCTGGCCGCTAATTCATTCACCATGGTTATTACTAATTAGTAAACAATACTAACAAACAGACATGCATTGTTTTAGTTCGTGGGTGAACTGGAAAAGAAGACCTTTCCCTAAAATTTTTATTTTATTTTTATTATTATTATTTTATTATTATAATATCTTGGTTTTTTCTCTTAAATTTCCTTTGAACTATTTTACTTTTTTGTTATTATTTGTAATCTCTTACCCTATATTTATCTTAATTTCTTACTAATTAAATCTGAACTTTTATCTGTTTTTTTATTATTATTTTTATTATTATTATTTCTACTTTTATGTTCACCTTTATTTTTAAAATTTCATTTAATGTATATTAGTTACTTTCTTCTCAAATTGTTTTAATTTATTAAAGTAAATTTTGTTTTGTTTTTTTTATTTCAATCCCTGTCCATGTAAATGCTCAGCTACATTGAAATTGATTGATTGATTGATAACAAACAGCTTGACTTCAATAGGTTTATCTTCGAAGACCACTCTGTCTGACCACTCGGTCTATATGTGCAGTCGTTTTATTATAAGCCATAAAGAAAAACAAAACAACAGAATACAAAATAAAATGAAACAACGTAACGTAAACAAACGGACAAGACGAAGGGGGAAGGGGACTAGGGAAACGGACCAAGGGACCAGGTAGCAGTATGGAAAGGTGGGCGGGGGGCACAAAGGAACACCCGACAAAAACATAGCCACGTGGCTAGGAACGTGAACAAAGGCACATGGGAAAGACAGGGAATGAAAACAGAAGATGTAAATAGAGAAACAGGGCACACTCAGAATGTTCAGTGGGGTCCATGGGGTTGATTATGGGGTGGACCTCCATGGACCACCTGTATTCAGCACCTTGGCTCAATTAGCTCAGTTTAAGACACTAACATGTTGCTGCATGGTCCAGTGAGGAGAATGGATGTTGTGTAGAAGAGGTCGAGACCCCATGACCGTCCAGTGTTCTGCCAGTAAGCCGCAGCGATGAGCTCATCTGAAGACGCAGCCTCTGAGACTCATCCAAAAAAAAGAAAAAGAAAAAGAAACCTGCCTCAGTTTATACTGAGAACTGATCCATGCTTTCTGTTTACATCACGTGAACCACAAACCACGTCACTTCAACGTTCAAAGCTACAACACAGTCATCAGCTCTTCCCTAACTGTAACATTTCTTTCCTTCACTCTCTCTCACGTAACCCCCTCCCCCCAACTCTCCAATCTCCCTCTCTCTCTCTCTCTGTGCACTCCAAAAGGTTTTCCGAACATAAAAAGGTTGAATTTAATTACAGTTTGGAGTAATGAGACCCCTCAGCTACTCTAAGTGGACCGTTTCATGATAATTAATTCTTCTGAAGCTCAAATAATTAAAAAACATACACGCACACACACCCACACCCTCCAGTGTGACAGAATTCGGCTCACACGCTCGGAAAACACACAACACACGCCGTAGCCGCACGTCTTCCTGATGTGTGTCGGCCAGTCAGACGATTCCAGCATGGTCTCCAACTATGAACCTGATTTACTGTTAATGAGCTCCATCTGATCTTCTCCACTCAGACACACACACACCATTTCACCTTTAGCTTTTATTAGAGAGAAATCTATCAGCAACCTTCCAGTTATCCTCTTTTCTTTCCCTCTGTCTCTCTACTCTCCCTTCTCTCTCCTACTCTTTCTTTCTTTTTCCCTCCATTTCTCTCTCGCTCGCCATTTTGCCAATTCCTGCTTCTTTCTCTGTTACTCTTTTCAATTCTACATTAACTCCCTTCTTTTTTCTCTCTCTCCCCTCTTTCTATTTCTCTCTATTCTCCCGTCTTTCCCCTCTTGCTATTTCTCTCCTTTCTCCCCTGTCTCTACCCTCTTGCTATTTCTCACTTTTCTCTCGCCGCCCCTCCCTCATTATTTCAATCTTTTCTCCCCTGTCTCTACCCTCTTGCTATTTCTCTCTTTTATCTTGCCATCTGTCCCCTCTTGATATTTCTCTCTTTTCTCTCTGTCTCACCCTTCTTGCTGTGTCTGTCTTTTCTCCCCCTGTCTATTCCCTCTTGATATGTCTCTCTTTCTACCCCAGTCTTTCCCCTCTTCTGGTCTCTCTCTTTCTCTATCTATTTATCTCTCGCTCACCATTTTGCCTACTGCTCCTTCTTTCATGGTCTACCTTTTCATTTGTCTCTTCTCTTTTTCTCTGTTTCTCTTTTTCTTAATCTCTTCATCCATTTCTTTCTGGTCTGCTGGCTTTGTTCTATCTCTCTTTTTCTCTATTACGTTTTCTCTCTATTTTCATTCTCTCTTATTTCATTTTCTCTCCATCCTTCCTGTCACTTTCTCCTGCTGCCTCCATGGAGTCATCAAACTACAAATCCCATGATGCACCTCCTCACGACATCATGACCACGTGTCCCCCATCGTCCAAACACAAACAGCCCCCCCCCCCGTGCTGACCTAGTAACTCCTGGCCACGTTCTTATAATCAGATTGATTATGAATATGACAGGCAAAGCTCCTGGATCAGCACACTCACTGAGTTACGACACATATGACCGCTTTAGGCCGTTCATAAATCTTAGAACCTACTGCATGGTCTATAGGCCTGAAACATCCCTCACCACACACAACACGCCTCACCGCCACTCATACCACCATAGGTGGTTTCAAATGACCTGAACCTGCTCATACATCCACACTTACTGCACTGCTATAGACTGACCGGAGATCAGAGCCCTGCTACACTGAAAAAGCTGATTCAGCTCCTAGGGTTGCACTGTGATATTGAAGATATACAGCATAAAACACCCTTGGTCACTCTTTAAGTTAGGCTCTGCTTCTTAACCATTTATTAACTATTGCTACATTATTAATAATAGTGTAATAAAAAGGAAGTTTATAAATGTGTTATAAATGTACTAGCATTATGGTTATAAAAGGTTTTCTGCAAGTTGGTTATAAAGCATCTATTGAGTAACAAGTTAAAAGTGTATTAATAATCTGATTTAAAATGATCAAACATGCTCATGAACCATAATGCTACATAAAATGAGGGCACTTAAAGACTAAGTTCACTGTAACTGTACATACAATTTGCAGTAAAATACTTAGTTACAGTATTTCATTGTATTTTCCAGAGTTTATAACCTTAAAATATTAGTTATACAAGTTCTACTTTAGTTATGGGCCTCAATGGAACCAGACTTTTTTCCAAGTGAAGCATTTCTATTGGTCTATTTAACATAGAAAATTGTACACAATGTCATATATATAAATATTTTTTTGAATTTTTAAATGACATCCACTATTAGTCACAGTCTTCTATTTAGTAGGCTATTGTCAATTGCTTGCAAAATGATTATTAACTGCTTGTTAACACTTTACACTTCTTTAAAATAAAGTGATCCGAGAGCAGAATGTATAAGATATTCCCAAATACTAGACCTTTAATTACAACATCATACTCTGCAGGATTCAGTAGCTCAAGCCTTGTTGTTAAAATTAGCCTGCTGCTTTAATGGAAGCTTTCATTCTGCTATAAATGTGACTGTGTTTGTGTGTGTACTTATTTTTACACTTTCAAACATGTTCATTTCCTACTCCATAAAAATAAGGCGGAAATCAATTGTTGAGAGGTTCCTGTTCTAGAAACATGTTCTACCAACATAGACTGCCAGTGGTGCTGATGGGAACCAGGCGTCGTGAAGTCTGCAACACAAATATAATCGTTTTATCTACTATCTGAAACCTCCAGTGACCTTACATGTGTATTCTAAGCTACTGTACACAGTGTTGATGATGGAAAAACAATGGAAAATCAGATATGGCCTGCATTTAAGGATCTACTTTAAAAGGGTTAAAAAAATATATATCATAGAACAAACATCCGCCTAATCTACTGCATCAGACATCAAGCCTCATGCAATGACTTTCTTTGAGGGGGCTCTATTATACTCTGGTTCCCATCACTACCACTGTGAACATTCCAGGTTCTCAGAGTCATTCTACTTCCAATGGCTTTGTTTACATCCCAACCATTTAATAACTGTAGAGAAAAATCGCAGTCCTCAACGTACGTTACATATAAAGTTGAACTATATACTCATGCTCAGTAAAAAGAAGAGTGCTTTAACTCATATGAACAGGGACTGACGAGGATCCTTCGGCGCCCCTGGGCAGTAAGACCCAACACATACTTAACGCAAGAACATGATTGCAAATGCTTTGAACTCTACAGTCATGGTTTTGCATGTTCTTGCGTTGAAAAACGTGTCATGATGCAACGTGTAAAGCAACACAGGCTGCTTTCTGGGCATTACAGCAATAGACGCCATAACAATATCCAAGTCTGTGCTACTGTGTTACCACTAGTGTGCTTTCTTAGACAAGCAAAGTCTCACGCAAAGTCCATCTGAGCTGGTTTTCAGGCTGTGTGTTTGGAACATGCTGTCTTTTGAGCTTGCAGCGAGTTTGTTTCTGGTCTTTGCATTGTGTTTCTGAAATTTAGTAGTTATCTCCAACCCGTCCTATCCTATAACACCAGTTTGTACCTCAAGAGGTCCTTGGACAAGCGACCAATATCACTACAGACCTACTGCTGGCAAGAAACCACACTCGGCAGCGAAGAACAAGTGAAATAATAGCAGCAAAACAAGTCGATATCGCTTTGCTCCACTAACGCTAACACTGTTGGTGAGTTGAGGGATGATGATTGATGCTACCTTGCACCACTTCTTCTAGACTGGTAAGTAAAGAGCTGTTCATGCTACTATAGAGTTAATATATTAGCACCAAGCAAGCAAACAAGCCACAAGCAATACTCTATTGAGGCATGCTTACCTTATAAGTTCACTATGAGTATACATAAACAGACTACAGTGGTCCACCACCTCAAAATGCTCTGCCAAGATGAGCTCTGTGAGGATCCCTAATGCCAACTGTGCACCTACAGGTGATACAGTCTCTATCCGTACGCCAGCAAGGCGGAGCTACGGGGTGTTTCTAGTGAAAGTAGCCAGTGAGTTTACACTGTTATGTTTTTTTATTGTTTGTTTGTTCCCCCCCAACCCCACAACAACATGACTGCTTCAGTTTGTGCAGCTCGAGAAATACCCGGCGAGTTGAATCAGGTGTGTTAGAGCAGGGAGTTTAAGAAGCCCAGCTCTAGGGCTCTCTGCCCAGCTTCGAATTTCCACACAATAACTGTCAACACAGCTGATCGCTGCACGGAGAGCGTAAGCAGATTGTGGAGAAACAGAAGGAAACAGTGGTGGTTTCTGGCGGGTTACATCAGCTGAGGGGAGGCAGGCTATTGTGCTGCTGTGCCTTCACTAACCTACTGCAGGGCACAAAGCCTACTGCACCCGTATGGCTCTCATTTACCACACACACACACACACACACACTCACACTATCTCTCTCTTTCTCCCTCCACCCGCGGGCCAGCCTTCCTCTCCACTGAAGGCCTATTGGAGACAGACTGATCCACGTACTTGGGTCAACAGTGCGAACATGAGCCAAGACCCCTGCAACATGTGTAATTCAGGACCACAATTAGCACAGGCTCTCTCATTGGTTGGAGCATGTAAGAGTATAAGGAAAGAGGTTAAGAACTGTACTCCATTTTTTTACTTTAGCACAGAAATAAGAGGACCAAGATCTTATTCTGTGATTAGTTTGCCGTCAGTTTAGAATATCATAGTATTATAAAGGGTGCAAAATACCCCCTGGTATTCAGGGGTCCCCTGCTGGGTTACTAATCCACGCTAACGGAAACAAAATGTTTGCTTTAACAATACTTCATCTGGAAAAAGAGCTCATTTCTAATTTGGTAATAAGCTCCTCTTCACACTGCATTATTAATTATTTATAATTATTAATTGACAATTTACTCCTTCCACCAATCTCTTGGGAGAACTGGGTAGGTTTTCATATTTACAAATAAGATACAGCGTATTGTAAAGTTTCAGGCATAGTTATGTTTGTTAGGCTATGAAGGACCAACTGGGTTAAACCAGTTTGCTACGGAATACCAAGAAGCTTGACAGAAGACAGAAACTTGTTTGATTGTGTGTGAAGCAAAGCAAACAAAGATAGTATAACGTCCAAATGAATGTGGTTTTTTTAGGGAACCCCCCCAGAACCAGTGGATGTTGTAATTTCTGGCATTAGCTTTTAGCAGTGTAACTACCATTGCTAGGTACGTTCAAACAAGTGCCAAGCTGGCATCAGCTTCTCCACCTTGGACTTGACTATCCCTGTAGATGATAACTTGAGGATTAGCCAAAGTGAGCGAGCCAAGTGTCTTTGGAATGATGATTTGAAAGCTCAACATGTCAAATATGATTGGTCAACAGTGCAGAACGTGCCATCTGTCGTGCACAACAGGTCAAAGCTCTCGCTGGCTGGTTATGAGTAGGACTGCTTTGTTAAGAGTGTTATGAGTGAGTTGTGTAACGCTCTTATATTGCTTTTGCATACAAGTACAACAGTAAACTGCAGATGTGTGAAGGCATTGAGAGGGAAAGAAACCCGTTAAGGAGATAAACGAGTGTTTCTCTAAAGGGTTTACATACAGATGTCAGGAATCCACTGAAGGAGCTACAGCAGAAGTTGAGAGCAGTTTTCAGCAAGAAAGTTGGTGAAGACTGCACTTTTATCACTCATTAGTTTACTCTATATTATAGTGTAGTTAAATGTAATATAACTCACTTGGTTTATTCTCTCATACTAAGCAACCAAAATCAGCTTAATCTGAATTAATTTATTTGAGTTTGGCAACCAACATCCAGTGAGAGTACAGCAGTCAAGTTTCCATTCAAACATTCTGCACCTTTGTGAAATGTTTGGTAGAAAAAGCTAATTTAGTTGTGTTTCCATCAACAACAGTAACTTTAGGCTGCACGAGCAGGGCCAGCATCAAAATTAAGCACTAAATAATTAGTAAGTGAGTTCACTATTAACTACTAGTGTAGCCTGTTATTAGTCCACAGTCTATTTACTTATTAACTGTGTACTAACTCTGAATATTACACTGGTAATAAACTGATAGAGTTTTCATAACATGAAAACTAACTGGTCCTCAAGTGTTAATTAAATTGAATTTAATTGATTAAATGTTACTTTAATTACTATTATAACTACAGCTTTACTGACATGACTTAATTGTAATAGCAGTTATTATTGTTATTATTGTTTAATAATACCCAGTAAAATGTTCTGCTTTAAGTTGTGGTATACACACTCATGATAAAGAGTTAACCAGATTATTGTAATTTACTGTCAGATCCATCAACAGTCACTGAAAAAAAAGAAGTTTCAGTCGCCCCTTCTTGCATTGTGGCTTTAGCAAAGTTGGAGGTGGATTGAAAACCTCTAGTGGCAACCAACATATAGCAAGTCCTATGCAATAAGTCAGCACCTCAGGTCAGTTTATGTTTATCACAGAATCATCAACAGAGAACACACTCCTACACATTTAAATGCATAAAGCACATTTAATAATTAGTATGCTAAGCTCCGCAAATAAACAGATACTGTGTAGAGAACGTGTCAACATACTTTCCCTTAGAGGAAAAAAAGGTTTTTTTCCAACATTGTTGTTTAAACTTTTACATACAACCAAATGAAGCTGATGGTTCCAACTCTGAACACAGCCTCTCACTTTAATTCCCCATTAAACGTGTAAAGATTCAGAATCAGAAATACTTTATTGATCCCAGGGGGAAATTGCAGAAAAGACTTGAAATTAGAATTTTCCACTGTTGCTTCTATAAGTTTGCTACTTATAGTTCACCTGTAAACACTGTCCTGTGCAGCTTGCTGTACATACTTTATACTTCAGACTCATTAATAAACAAATTCATGTAGCTGTAGCTGAAAATCAAGAGTACTACAATCACACAGCGTTAGCAGCATTAGCACGTCACAGCTGGCCTTCAGCCTGGAACTACAGATGGTTCAAAAAAGATGCATGTGTGTTAACAATGTTAAATAAATCAGTAGTGTTAATCAATGATTATTATTAAGCCATTATTTATGTGCTAACTTGGATACTGTTAGTAACTAGTGGTCTTCTTACTACTTTTTAATTACTATCCCACAGAGCCTGGCTCCAGCCACACTTTGCCACACCTACTCTAGATAATATAGCTCTTCCCAAGCTCCTGATTGCCTGAATCAGATGTATTAGAGTTAAGTACAAGGGGGGTCCTGTACAGCAAAACATTAAAAGTTCATCTGGACTGTGAAGATATATAAAGCTGCTTAATGACTAGTAAAACTACTTGGATCACTACTAAATCCAATTCGGACTTGCTGACTTCGTGCCCTCGCTATGAATTACTCTACTCATAACACATTTCACACCACAGTGACTAGCAGTGACGATCCCGATCTGGCTTCAGGGTTAGGTGAAGGTATACATAGCGGCACTGCAATAACAACTTAATCTCAGTGTGACTCTTTTTCACAATTACATTATTCTGAAGGCCAGTTTTTCACGATTAAGCGGAACTAAGAGGCCACATCGCTGAGCTTGCCAGGTGCTAATGCGCATTATTGCCAGAGGTGGGTAGGAACTAGTTCTACTTCCTATTCCATATACATGAGCAAGGTTTTGATGGAGTATTTCCAAATGCTACTTCACTTCTTTCTATGTAGATTGGTGATGAAAGTAATCCACTTCTCCCACTTTCTCACGTCACACCATGTTCCTAAACGCTTCTCTAGGTTCCATTTCATTCCGTAATGTTGGTTGGGCCATTGAACTGGGGCTCATCTCTCACTTTATGTAATGCATTAGCATTCCGTAAAAGAACAGGGCCTCGGAAACATCAGTCTCAGTACTAATACTGATGCTGGATGTACCTCATTGGACTGCACTTATTTAAGGGACTCGGTACTTGAAGCTACTGGTTTATTCAAGTTGTTACTGCCAGAATAAATAACTTGGAACAAGAGCTGCTTTGGCATCTCCACAGAATTATATTCAGTACTGTAGTGCAACAGTCAGGAATCACTTTTTTCTTTCGTTTAGTGTTTTACGGAGCTTTTCGTCTATTATAAAGTCTAAAGTATATGCCAGAGGGATAAGAAACTCTCTCCCACAAAATCCACATTGTTTTTTTACAGCTGCCTAAACTGCCATGTTGAAATTCCAGCCCTTTTTCTCTGTTACGAGGTGACATCATTTCAAAACCAGCAAGCTTGGTGACTCTAAAACATTTAGTGACTCAGAAATACTTACGACTCTAAAATGTTCCAGTATAGCCTGTGAAAGTGGATAGGATCTAGTGATTTGTTCTACCTGACTTTCAGGATGGGACTCTGACTCCAACTGACACAGCAGATAATTATTACCACTGCAATAATAGCCACAGTGGTGCGGGGGCTGAACCTGTATCAGGATGCTGCTCTGGAGGTTGACCAATCAGAGCACACTGGTTTCACCGGGAGGTGGGGCTTAAAGACAGAGGAGCTACGAAGAGCTGTTATTTGACCACATGCTACAGATGCAGAAGACAGTGATGGGCTTGAAAACCAAGATTTGACTGAAGTAGCTATACGTTCGCTTGACTCTGTGTTTACGCCGCTCTCCTCGCCTCTGATTAATTCAGGACTAAACAGCTGGAGTCGTGATTGGGCCTGGCCAAATCACATTTGAGAACGAATTCTGAATTAAATATGATGCAACCACCGTCCCTACTAGCAAAACAAGAGCACGCACACACACACGGAGGCAGCACATTCCCCGGTGGGTAGTTAACACCGCTCCGCTCTTCGCCACACTCATCCGTTGTAAGTGTCTTTAAATGGAGGCATCGGACGAGTCAGTGAATTATTTATGGTCTCTCTCCTTCTCGCCATTGTCTCTGTGGAATGTTGCAGTTTAGCATGGATGCTAATGCGGGGTGATAGGAGTGCACCGTCTGAGTGTGCGGGCGCTGTGTGTGTGTGTGTCACCAGCGTTTTGGTTAATTCGGGGTGAAAGGCTGCGTGTCCTGGGCGTACACCAACACATACAGAGGCAGTAGGTCACCATAAAGCCTGTCACGTCAACATTTAGCGGTTAGCATGGCGACAAGCGTAAAATGTGCTGGGAAGTGCAGCATTGTCAGGCCCTACAGCCCACCAGACCCACCAGATAGGCTGTGCCACCATTATCCAGAGCTGAAAAGCTTGCCCCCCAGAGAGGCCCTGCTCATTTTAGCATCGCCAGAGCTGACAGACAAGTCAGTAACACAGCCCGTGACTGGTCAACAAGTCGGTACCACAGTCTGTAATTGATCGACAAGTTGGTAACACAGTCTGAGATTGGTCGACAAGTCAGTAACACATCCTGCAACTGGTCAACAACTCTAACACAGCCTGTGATTGGTTAACAAGTTGGTAACACAGTCTGTGATTGGTTGATAAGTTGTTAACACAGTCTATGATTGGTCATCAAGTTGGTAACACAATCTATGATTGGTCGACAAGTTGGTAACCCAGTCTGTAACTGGTCAACACGGTAACAGTCTGTGATTGTTCAACATATCAGTAACAAAGCT
Organism: Megaleporinus macrocephalus; assembly: GCA_021613375.1. NCBI lineage: Eukaryota > Metazoa > Chordata > Actinopteri > Characiformes > Anostomidae > Megaleporinus > Megaleporinus macrocephalus. The sequence goes on from CM038724.1 coordinate 31,411,712, forward strand.
TTTGATTGGTTGACAAGTCAATAACAACCTTTAACTGGTCAACAGACTCGAGCCAAGACATCAGTTTATGCTCTGATTGGTCGACATGTCAGAAACACAGCCTGTGGTTGGTCGACAATTCAGTAACAACCTTTAACTGGTCAACAGCCTCGAGCCAAGGCATCAGTTTATGCTCTGATTGGTCGACATGTCAGAAATACAGCCTGTGGTTGGTCAACAAGTCAGTAACACAGCTTTTGATTGGTTGCCAATTCAGTAACTACCTTTAACTGGTCAACAGACTCGAGCCAAGGCATGAGTTTATGCTCAGATTGTGAAGGAAATAAAATATATTTACACTGAATTGTTCTGATATTTGCTCTTCTACTTGAGGGTAAAAAAAAACAAAAAACATATTTGCACTTCATACTAAGTGGAGATGTATTAGGCTGCACGGAACATTCAGATAATGCAGCAAAACTGGACCACTGATTGCCACAACACCCCAACAGACTGGCCACGACACTATTACCCAGAACAGCCTCAGCCAAAAGGGCAGCCCCCTGAGAGACCTAGTCCATTTTAGTATCGCCAAAGCCGCCAGACAAGTGTACCAGTTGCAGCTGATACCAAATAACACAGCCAGAATTGCTGGCCTGCATGTGCAATCTCCAAAGATCAGTGAAAAACAAGTGCTTTGGCCTCTACACCTCTACAGTCTACTAGCTGCTTCCTAATGAGTTCCCCCTCTACAAACGTTAACAAATAGCACAGAACTTTGTTCTAGATTGAAAAAGCCCCTTCTTACATTCTCTGATTGGTGCATACATCACCAGATGGCCCATATACCCTGATACATTAGCATTTAGCACTTAGCATGGTCAAAACATGCTAATTGTTGATGTAACAGGCTATAGTAAACATCTAGTGATGTGAAAAGGCTCCGTATGGACGATTTGTTAAAACCGGCTAAATTGGAGCACTGTCCACCACAAGAGCCCACCAGACAGGCCGTGACACCATTACCCAGAACCGCCTCAGCCAAAAGGCCGCCCCCAGAGACGTGGAGCTCATTTTAGCATTGTCGGAGTGGCCAGACAAGTGAGTCTCAGCTGCTGACTCCAAACAACACAGCCAAAATTGCTTGCCTGAATGTTCAATCCCCAAAAGCCGGTGCAAAACAAGTGCTTTTGGCCCCTACACTGCTAGCTCCTTAATTACTGGCAGAGAACGCTCGGTTCTTGTATTGTTCTTAAATTTGACAAAAGCAAAGCCACAAGAGGGATGAAGGGAAGGGATCTGAGAAGAGTTATGGATTTGTACCAAATTTCCACTGCCAGACTTGGTCAGCAGGTGTGGCTATAATGTTGCAATGAAAAAACTTGGGGCATTAAATTTACTTGATACAGCAAAATGTTTTCAAAACCTTACCGCACTGGTGTAATATAAATATGGTGTACATATATACTTTATACATATAACATATAACTAGCATACTAGCGTAGGTTTTTTAATCAGTTATTCAATTAAATGTTAAGGATTTACCTAAAATAAAAATTGCTATTACAAATATGTATTTACAAGTGTGCAAAGTTTATTACATGGTGTTATAGGAATGCATTACAATGTATGTGTATAAGCTGCATTAGTACTATGATATCTGTGTACTATATACTACTATATAAATAATTTAACATAAAACCCCCAGATCAGCTGTGTGCAAAAGTTTGGCCACTGCTGGTCAAAAGACATAACTAGCTGATCTATATTTCTTTGTGCTTAACGTTGAATAAAAACCCTGCAAACTATCAAAAAGTGCAATAACTTCAGTACAGGTCACACTTGTTGCTTTTCAGTAGTAATAAAAAACAGCAGTAGTGCATTAAAATGTGCAAAAGTGTGTTCTCTACAGACGATATGTTCACTTATTTACACTTTTCGGAGTTAAAAAACCTACTCAGTTGTATTTCTGCTGTTTTCCTTGCAGAGAGAGGAGCAAATGGCAGCATTTGATAAAGTTAGAATTCTTAAATGAACAAAGAAAACCAAAATTTGGAGGAAATATGATGTTTCATTTCATAAAACCACAACCTAAAGTTTCGGTTGTCAGGCTTGTCGGTCAAACAAGGGCTGACAAAGCCTTATCTAGCTGGCAAAAGTAAAGATAGCTAGCTAAGATTAGCAGGCTATGGCTAGCTACCTTCTCTTTCACCAAACGCATGCTAACATTAGCTAGCTAGCCTGTGCTTAGTTAACTCTTTTTAGAGCCCACGGTGCCATAACTTTCTTTCCTTATATGTCTAGGAATTGTAACTTATCTACTGCAGCCATCTTCTCTTCTCTTTCTCGAAAGCGCTAGAATTCTAGAAGCGCCAGGTTGTTGAAAAAAAAACTAGAGTCTCAGTCAGTCTTGGATCTCCAGCCAGACTCTTTTCAACCTTCCTCGCTAAAGAAGAAGTGAAGTTTGAGCATTGTTGTTTAATTTAACGATCGGAAGGACCCTTTGGATAGCTGCTCAGACAAACGTAGTGTCAGACTTAATCAGCTACGTAGGAACGGGATCAGGTCCATGCTTTTGTTAATTAATTCATTAATTAAATCAGTCATTCATTCACTGCATCCCCTTTCATTTAATTAACTTAGCAAATTAAGCGAGAACACGCTCTCCTTTACAGGAATGACCTGGAAATGTTTAGTCCCATTTTGCCTGGCTGAATGCGCCTGAATGAACGACCCCTTTCCTCCCCACTGCAGACCCCGCGATGCCTGCCACGTCTCCATCACAGCCCCATACATCCTCATTCCCCTCCACATCCATTTCGCGCACTCCTATTACGGCGGCCCTAATGTATGGAAATGAGGACCCGGGTGACAGAGTGCGTGATGTATTAGAACGACACGGCTCCATTCACACTCAGATGCACACCCTCGTTGTTCAGAAATCGATGAATTAGGGTGTGTGTCAAGTGCATAAAGCACTTAAGGCTGGCTTCGGCTTTTATGTGGCAGACGCGTGCCCTCCAGCTACCGACGCCAGATCAGCACGGGAGGCTGAAGGCCTTTGCTTTTCAGCGGTGGTGGCATTGATCCAACGCTCAGCATCTAGCCGATGCAAGCGGAAAACGCTGGAGCGGATATCGGAGGGAAAGAAGAACAAAGCCGAGCCGACTCCGTAACAAATCCGGCCTAAAAATACCAGAGAATAATGTAAAGGGACACGAAGTAGGTGATGTAACAGCCCACGCAGCATAGGCTCGCAAGCCAGATCTCATCAGAGCGGCTCACGCTGGTTAAAACGTTGAAAACCTGGCCAGGCGGGGTCCATTCGACAGACCTGATCGATGACAGGTGAAGTTTTGAGTAGTGTGTAGAGCAAGATGATTGATCTATAAGCAGCTACAACAAAAGCACCCCCCTGTGAAACAAAGTGACCCACAAACATGCTCCCAACTGAATAACTTTTAGAGATATGATGTCAACAACTTCCCACAACTTGCCACCTTAAGTCAAGGCCCTCCATTAAAACTTGCTCCTTTTCAAGCTTACAGCAGAGTTCCTTCATCATATTTAGCTATGATCATCTTTTGAGGCACTAACTTGTTAACATTGTGTGGAAATGTTGTTTTGAATCCCACTGAGCAATAGCAATACAGCTAAGACGCCATATTTCTAAGCCCCAGTTTCCCTGAAAACAAAAACAAGCGAACCAAATGCTGGCGGACGGAGCAGACGTTCATGAAGATATTGAATGAGTTTTATTTACTGAAGGGGAATCCAGAGGGGTGCTCAAGAAGCAAGGCAGGGTCAGAACCGTGAGAGCAGAGATCAGATGCATGAGAAATTGTAAACAGAGTGAGTAAACAAGCAGGGGTCAAAGCCAGAGTAACCAAACAGACCAAACACAGTAAAGTATAAAAGGGAAATGCAGACGAGAGACAAAGACGGGTCAAACATGGAACGGCACACAACAAGACTACTGCTAAGTATTCAAAGACAAGTCAACGGCCAAACCTTGCAAAGAAACAAGGGTCAGCTGGTTGTGGATATTTGAAGTTTAAAGAGTCACAAATGCATGCACAACATGTTAAGACCAGAGATCTCCGACATAACTGGCTCTAAATTTCATTCTGGAAGATAAAGAGGTTAGAAAGTGACCTACTGTCCTCCATAAGATACTAAATACTGACCTGTTGTGCTAAGCACTTGCTTTTAATCTTAATTACAGAGATGTTTTTGAGGTTTCGGTAGTAAACATGGTTGTTATAACTTCTCTGATAACATATGTCTTGGAAAGTCATAAATAAGCAAGATATAAATTATATTCAGAGACTGACACGGTTTTGGAAAAGGACCAAAAGCAAGGAAGAATCTTCTGGCTTAACATTGTTAAAGCTTCAGTATGCATTAAGCTGGCCATTTGGAATTCACTGACCAGTGCACTTATATCCACTCCAAATATTAAGCCTAGAGAAGTATAGACAGAATAATTCAGGTTGAAGTTATAAGGAAGACTCATATCTGAACTGCTTTTTTGAAGAAGTGATCCAACACAGGCCAGCCAATCAGAATGTACTGCCATCCATAGCAGTAGTTATGTTTTTCTGAACGGTTATACTGAGACCACAACCAAACTGTTTACTGAGTTGGTGGATTCTAGAGAAACGTTAATGCCTATAGAAAGCTATTATTATTTCGCTTTTTAAAACTCATTCACAGCAAAAAAAAGCGCACACGAGTGGCTATAAGGCCAAACAGACGACTAGAAAATAACATATTTTCTTCAGATTTGTGATCTCAAGATAACAGAAGCTGTGTTCTTAAGCTCACAGCTTATTAAACTTATGATATCAGAAGTTTTGTCAAGCTTTCAACTTATTTAGCTTTTGATCTCAAGACAAACAAAAGCTGATTTGTGGAAATCATGACTTTATGTCTCAAGATTGATCTCAAAAGTTCTCAACATCCCACCGTACACAGCTTTTGTTAACCTGAGACCACATAAAATATAAGTTGTGATCTCGAGGAAAACATCTTTTATTATTTTACAAGACTATAAAGACAATGAAGTCAAGATCTTAAGATAGCAGTGCAGAAGATGAGAACTACTTCATGGCCTCTCTGGACTGGACTGTTTGACACAAAAACACTGTAAAGGGGCTTCATAGAAATAAACACAGCGAACGCGAGAGAAACATATGGGCCCTTTAACGGTATTGAATAAGTGACATTGTGCCACTTCCACTTTCCTACTTTCTTTCCTCAGCTGTTAAGAAGAGAGCCGAGATCATTCATGTCCTAAAAAACGCTGGATCACGAACGCTGAAGCGCGTTACTGATGGCGCAGAGAAATCGCGCCTGACAATAGCTTGTAAGGCCCTTTGATGTGTGATCTTTAATATCATATCTGATTCGCTTGGTGAATTTTCGTCCGCTATGACAATAAGCTTCATGGAGAGAGAGAGAGAGAGACAGAGAGAGCGAGATTTCGGGGGACTCTCGTTCCTCGATGAACATGAAAGCGAAAATCTGGAATCAAAAGAGACAATTAGCTGTAGTTTCAGCACCAGCGACCGTGCGGTTGGGCCTCTCTGTTCTTTAAAGCGACTGCACAGCCAAGAGCTTACGCAGTTCTCTCTCTCATCCAAACTGTAGGTGATCGGCCCAGGCGTATGTGCTGCCTGCTTGCTTCTTCTTTAGTTCTGCGCTGGAGCTATGAGACTAATGCAGTTAACGAAGAACAGAAACTTGTAGAAACATGCAAACTCAGTGCATAATCACATACAGTGCATAATCATCTCACACAACTGTGATGGCTCATTGAGTAATCTCTAATAGATGTGATTACATGGCTTCTGACATTATATCACAGACTGGTTCCCATTCAGTTGGTCAAAAGTACACACCAAACCCAGGTGTGCACAGCTGCTGATATGCTATGCTGGTTTGAGCTATGCTCCGGTCCATTCTTATAGATAACAGCATGTTATACAGTGGCGGAGGCACAATTAACATGTTTATGTGAGGTAACTTAAAGGAAATCCAACAAATCTTTCAGAATTTCCATATAATTAGAGTAGATTGACATGAAACACTTGTGATGATGGTGATGATAGGAACCAGACGTCCATAACATTCAATTCATTACTTGCATTGAGTTTAAAGCCTATAAGATTGCTTTAAATACATTGCCTGATATCTGAAACCTTTTGAGAAGATTTTGGCCTAAAATTAGTTTTATAAAACCCAGTCAAGGCCAAACAGACCACATACCTTCTTTAACTATTTTACCATCATCATCCTCATAACCATAATTATATGCAAAAGCTCAGACGACACATGTAGGTTCACTGGAGAGCAAATTAATGTTGCTGTATTTGTGCTGTACACACCATGACCCCTGGTTACCATCATCACCACTATAAAGACCAGACAAACTTCTATATGATTAACTACTTTATAGAAAAGCAATTGAAATGACTTACTTAAATGCTTACGTCTTGACTGAATTGCTGTACAGCTCACTGATAGAAAAACCAGCTCCCTCTAAAACAAAACTCATATTGGTTTGAGGCAAGTAGCAGTCAATTAAAGTATGCAGTTTATTACTTTTTCAGAAGATTAGACATAAAACATTACACTTCCATGAAAATGGAGAGATATGAGTGAAAACGAGGGGAAAAAACAGAATTTTCCCCCAAACTTCACTTAGTCATTACGCACTGACGCAGACAGAATGGGGCCTTAACAGCCAAGCAAGGCCAGAGAGACCACCAACACTGTCCCCATCAGATACACAACACTTAGGGCTTTTATCTTTAGAGAGAGAGGATAAAATCAAGCTCCTCTCTCACTTCAGATCTGTCCATCCTTCCGCTATAAGAAGAGAGAGAACTTTGGACGATTGGGGTTTACAAGAATGTGTGGTTGTTAAGAAGCCCTCACTGAGACAAGAAAACAGATAAAAACATTAAAAACATATAAAAATAAGAAACATATGCTGCCAGTCAAAAGTTTAAGAATACTACCAATCAAAAGTTTTAGAACACTATCAATCAAAAGTTTTAGATCACTACCAATCAAACATTTTAGCTCACTACCAATCAAAAGTTTTAGATCACTACCAATCAAACATTTTAGCTCACTACCAATCAAACGTTTTAGATCACTACCAATCAAACGTTTTAAAACACTATCAATCAAAAGTTTTAGATCACTACCAATCAAACATTTTAGCTCACTACCAATCAAACGTTCTAGATCACTACCAATCAAACGTTTTAGCTCACTACCAATCAAACGTTTTAGATCACTACCAATCAAACGTTTTAGCTCACTACCAATCAAACATTTTAGCTCACTACCAATCAAACGTTTTAGCTCACTACCAATCAAACGTTTTAGATTACTACCAATCAAACGTTTTAGATCACTACCAATCAAACGTTTTAGCTCACTACCAATCAAACGTTTTAGATCACTACCAATCAAACGTTTTAGCTCACTACCAATCAAACGTTTTAGATCACTACCAATCAAATGTTTTAGATCACTACCAGCCAAACGTTTTAGATCACTACCAGTCAAACGTTTTAGATACACTACCAATCAAATGTTTTAAATCACTACCAGCCAAACGTTTTAGATCACTACCAATCAAACGTTTTAGATCACTACCAGCCAAACGTTTTAGATCACTACCAGTCAAACGTTTTAGATACACTACCAGTCAAACGTTTTAGATACACTACCAGTCAAACGTTTTAGATCACTACCAGTCAAACGTTTTAGATACACTACCAGTCAAACGTTTTAGATACACTACCAGTCAAACGTTTTAGATCACTACCAGTCAAATGTTTTAGATACACTACCAGTCAAACGTTTTAGATCACTACCAGTCAAACGTTTTAGATACACTACCAGCCAAACGTTTTAGATACACTACCAGCCAAACGTTTTAGATACACTACCAGTCAAACGTTTTAGATCACTACCAGTCAAACGTTTTAGATACACTACCAGTCAAACGTTTTAGATACACTACCAGCCAAACGTTTTAGATCACTACCAGTCAAACGTTTTAGATACACTACCAGTCAAACGTTTTAGATACACTACCAGTCAAACGTTTTAGATCACTACCAGTCAAACGTTTTAGATCACTACCAGCCAAACGTTTTAGATACACTACCAGTCAAACGTTTTAGATACACTACCAGCCAAACGTTTTAGATACACTACCAGCCAAACGTTTTAGATACACTACCAGTCAAACGTTTTAGATACACTACCAGCCAAACGTTTTAGATCACTACCAGTCAAACGTTTTAGATCACTACCAGTCAAACGTTTTAGATCACTACCAATCAAACGTTTTAGATCACTACCAGTCAAACGTTTTAGATCACTACCAGTCAAACGTTTTAGATCACTACCAATCAAACGTTTTAGATCACTATCAGTCAAACATTTTAGATCACTACCAGTCAAACGTTTTAGATACACTACAGTCAAACGTTTTAGATACACTACCAGTCAAACGTTTTAGATACACTACCAATCAAACGTTTTAGATCACTACCAGTCAAATGTTTTAGATCACTACCAATCAAACATTTTAGATCACTACCAGTCAAACGTTTTTGCTTACTATCAATCAAACATTTTAGATACACTACCAGTCAAACGTTTTTGCTTACTATCAATCAAACGTTTTAGATCACTACCAGCCAAACGTTTTAGATACACTACCAGTCAAACGTTTTAGATACACTACCAGCCAAACGTTTTAGATACACTACCAGCCAAACGTTTTAGATACACTACCAGTCAAACGTTTTAGATACACTACCAGCCAAACGTTTTAGATCACTACCAGTCAAACGTTTTAGATCACTACCAGTCAAACGTTTTAGATCACTACCAATCAAACGTTTTAGATCACTACCAGTCAAACGTTTTAGATCACTACCAGTCAAACGTTTTAGATCACTACCAATCAAACGTTTTAGATCACTATCAGTCAAACATTTTAGATCACTACCAGTCAAACGTTTTAGATACACTACAGTCAAACGTTTTAGATACACTACCAGTCAAACGTTTTAGATACACTACCAATCAAACGTTTTAGATCACTACCAGTCAAATGTTTTAGATCACTACCAATCAAACATTTTAGATCACTACCAGTCAAACGTTTTTGCTTACTATCAATCAAACATTTTAGATACACTACCAGTCAAACGTTTTTGCTTACTATCAATCAAACATTTTAGATCACTACCAGTCAAATGTTTTTGCTTACTATCAATCAAACATTTTAGATACACTACCAGTCAAACGTTTTTGCTTACTATCAATCAAACATTTTAGATCACTACCAGTCAAATGTTTTAGATCACTACCAGTCAAACGTTTTTGCTTACTATCAATCAAACGTTTTAGATCACTACCAGTCAAACGTTTTAGATCACTACCAGTCAAAAGATTTAGAACTGTTTTAATGGTCATACAGAGAGTGATGATGTTCAAAGCTGTGATTGTGTTATTTCATGTATTCACACCGTGGCGCTCTCGTTCTTATTTGAAGGGAGAAGAGGAGAACGCTACCTACCCATAATATCTCATGAAAAATAATAATGATGCTGATAACGCAGACTGAAAGCAATAAAGCAGAAAATAACTCTGAGATGATCCTAAAAAATAGAGTTGAACCCACAGTGTGTGCGTACGTGCGTTTTTAGGCCCCAGTCATTAGAGGAGGAGAGCGTGAGGCGACGCTAACGGGTCAAATTAAACTCAGCAGAGCTGACGGCACTGCGGAGACACTGGCCGAGTGAAAGCCTGCAGAAATGCAAGCTTAATCTATTCAAATCTACAGCCCACAGCTAAAGGAGACCAATCTCTCTCGCTCTCTCTCTCTACCCCTCTCTCTTTACCCCTGCAGCATCTTTACTAGGAACTGCACTGCCTTTCTCTTATTAGCCCTATTAGCAAACAGAGAGAGGGGGAGAGAGAGAGAGAGAGAGAGAGAGAGAGAGAGAGAGAGAGAGAGAGAGAGAAGCAATACAATCAGTAAGAGAGGACAGAAAAGAGATAGGAGCAAAAGGAGTGAGAGACAGAAATAAAAAAAGAAAGGGAGAGGGGAAAAGGGGGAGAAAAAAGAAACAGAAAAAGACAGTGCAAGACAGGGAATAGGAGTGGAGAGAATGAAAGAGTGAGAATCACAAAGCGAGAAAGAATCAGAACAGGCAGTACGAGAGTGAGAGACAGAGAGTCATTGAAGATGAGAGAGAGAGAAGCAACAGAGGCAAGGAGAGAGTCAGAGGGAGAGAGTGAGAGAAAGAGAAGGAAGGGGGGGGAAACAAGTGAGAGCATGAGGAAGAAAGAGGGAATAAGAGAAAGGGGTAGGGAGAAGAGTGAGTGGAGGAGAACGAGAGGAGACGAGAGAGAGGGAACCAGAAAGAGAGAGAGAACAAAGACACAAGGAGGAGAAAAGAGAACGGTATGTCAACCAGAGGGAACAGAGAGAGAATAAAGAATAAAAAGAAACATACACAAAAAGAGAATAGAGATAAATAAAGACAAAATGAGAGACACACAGAACAGAGAGAGACAAAAAAGAGAAAGAGGGAGACAAAAAAGAAACAGAGGGACAGAATAGAGAGAGAGACAAAAAAGAGAAAGAGAGAGACAAAAAAGAAACAGAGAGACAGAATAGAGAGAGACGGAAAAGAGAAAGAGAGAGACAAAAAAGAAACAGAGAGACAGAATAGAGAGAGACGGAAAAGAGAAAGAGAGAGACAAAAAAGAGAAAGGGAGAGACAAAATAGAGAGACAAAAAAGAGAAAGAGAGAGACAAAAAAAAGAAAGGGAGAGACACAGGATAGAGAGACAACAAAGAGAGAGAGACAGAATAGAGAGACACACAAAAAGAGAGAGACACAGAATAGAGAGAGAGACACAAAAAGAGAAAAAGAGAATAGAGAGAGAGACACAGAATAGTGAGACAGAAACACAAAAAGAGAGAGACACAGATTAGAGAGAGACACACAAAAAGGAAAGAGAGAGAAGGAGAAAGACAGAGACACTATGAGTATACAATTGTGGGTGTATGTATAAAGACAATGACACACACACATACACACACACACATACGCAGGACCCTGCAGTGCTGAATGATTCAGACGATCAATGAAGCAGTCAAGTGTTGACACCTTATTGTATACGTGTATGTACATAAGTATGTGTGTGTATGTGTGTGTGTGTGTGTGTGTGTGTGTGTGTGTGTTTGTTTAAATGACCCACTACTTCATGTGTGTTGAAGCTGACTCAGTAAGCTTTCTTCATTAAGAACTGCACTTATCAGATTATTAAATTACTAATTAATTCTTATTAGGAAGCTCCTGAAACTCTTTCCTTGATTAATTACTACTAATAAATAATGTAGTATTAGTAGTACTCCAATCTGCATCTTTCTTAATTGTTAACAACTCATTTACATGCTTACTGAGATAGAGCGAGAGAGGAGATGTTTATTAGAAGTTATGTTTAAAGGAGCAGTGTTTAAGATTAAGGGGGGCTCTATTAGCAGAAATAGAATATAATCATCCGAGTATAGTGACCTGTATCTACAACTAACAGCACTCGATGGCTAAAACACCTGTGTTGAATAACCAATGTGTGTTGTGAGAGGTTTGAGAACCCTAAAAAACATAAGAAAGAACAAAAAAGGGGGGAAACTACAGTGTCAACAAAGCAAAAGGAAATCAGCAGAATCAGCAGAAAACCATCTTGTTTGCAGGGAATGAAGGGGTGAGGGAGGAAGGGAGGGAGGGGTTCAGTAGATGGAGGTTACATACTGCTCCTTTAATGAGAAATGGTCCAACGTCATGGACACCGTCTGTGAGACTGAACCGCATGTTTGAGCACAACAAACACACAAGATGGAAAGACCCTCCTCTTATAAAGCTACCCTTCCAAAGACACAACAACAACAATGACAGTCCTCAGCCAAGGACAACACAACTCCCTCTAAATCTAAGCCCCGACTCCGGTTCAGGTCCTCCATGTTCGAGCACAATAGAGCTGCGGAACATACAAACAGAGGCTCTTCATCATCACCGCTGAGGAAGCCGGTCTCAGGGACATATGGACCAAGCAGCTCCTGGAGGGCCCAAGATGACAGCGATGGATGCTTTGCACGTCTCCTTTTTTTTCCCCCTCCTTCGTTTCACAGTTAACGAGAGCTCCCTAAAAGTTGTCCTCTCGGGAAGGAAAAAACATTTCCATGCTGAGGCTTTTTCAGAAGAGCTCTTGAAATTTCATCAAAACGGTTCAGCGTGGAGGAGCCGAAATTGGAGAGAGGGCGCAGGAGAGGTAATCAGCTAAGAAAAAAAAAAGAGTAGAGGTAGAGAGTGCGGCTTAAGAAAATGCTAAAATTGCCTGATCTTGTTTCCAGTGACCTTGACCGCTGAACTCTTCCAGCCACTCCAGAGCGGAGCCCCGAAAAAAGGAATGAACTCCGCGCTGCTAAGGAGCGTCTGTGCGGGCGGACGGGCCCGTGTGCATGTTTCCAATAAACCGCAGGGGTTCTGGTGAGTGTCGGGACCGATGGCCGAGTAGACCAGGATTGACAAGTGTATGCGTGGACGTCAGAAACGGGCCGCCCGGGTCATAAGAGGCACCCAGGGTTTAAACAATACCTTCTTTCATTGCAAAAACAGGGGAACGAGTGACGCAGGCAGGCCTTTTCTATACAGACACAGCACTACAGTTGCAGGAGATTAAACTAATGACATGCTATTGCAGCTTTTTCTATGTGGAAATGAGTCCGCGTCCTCTGATAGGAACAAATTTACATATAAAAAGCTGCTTTTTCTGTTTAGTTGCTGAAAACTTTGCTTCAAACTTTTGCATAGGCCATATTTTAATATTTTATTATATTGCCCCACAACTGTTCACAATGGTGGTGATAGGAACCAGACGTCCACCTCTGAAAAGCTCCCTCAGAGAAAGTCTGTGTATATGCGGCATATGCAGTGACTAAAACTCTACTGTATGATAGTTCTGTGATAAATTCTGTGATATGCTGTGGGCTTATAACACAGCAAATACTATATACTCACCATATATAAACATGTATATATATATATATATATATATAGAGAGAGAGAGTTTACTCCTCAGTCCAAATACTCTCTCTCCTTCTCTCCATTCCATTCACTTCTCTCCTTCCAGCTCACTTAATTCTCAGGATGAAGAGAGACTGGAAAATGTTCGTGAAAAAATAAACAATGACTGTTTTTGATACACAACTTACACAAACATCTGCTCCTTTCGAATTTCAGCACCCACAACTCAAAACGCCTTCCTGTGGGCCTATAAATACGTACACTGCACCAGAGCACTGGGATCCTAATGGGTAACTTAAGCCCTCCATTATGCCTTTGACCTGAGGTCAAGCACTGCCAAAGCCCTCGGCTGCAGGATGCTTTTGATTCGGAACGTAAACAAGCGTGGAGTACACAGCATAGCATAGGCCGTGTGGTCATGTAACCAATGTTCATATATATATATATATATACACACACACGTTTTCACATACATTAATGAATTTGTAAAGTTAGTGTAATCAAGCGGTCTTTAATGTCTCTGTCTTCAAGTGGCTCCTGTATGTACTTATGTACATACTACTCTATACTATAAAGCAATTATTACCAAACTGCTGTAGTCCTGTTCTGAACTGAGGATAAAGGAACTGTGCCATGCTCCATTTTAGCAGTTAGCCTTGTTTTCCAAAGAGATGCTGTTACCATGTTACTATGAGGTTGATCTGAACAGGACTATTAATACTGCCGGACCCACCAGACAGGCCACATTTTTGCTCCAACCAAACATAACACAAAAATGATTGATCTGTGCTGTGTGAGTGAGGCTGGATCCTTACTATGTGTTTGTGTGTTTGTGTGTCAACAGACATCTTGTTTACCTAAAAGGATGCTCTGTTGTGTGTTAGGTGTGGAATTATACTGTAATGTCAGAAAGTAAGAAGATGCATTAGTGCTTTCAAAAGTGTTTTGTTGCCATTTCAGGGGTGCTGTGTTTGCTTTTGAACAATGATTCAAAACTTTTGACCACTAATCCAAAACTTTATAACAGTGATTCAAATCTTTTGATCACTGATCCAATTTTTTTATACAGTGATTCAAATATTTTGGTCACTGATCCAAAACTTTTAAACAGTGATCCAAAACTTTTGAACAATGATTCAAATCTTTTGAACAGTGATTCAAACCTTTTGAACAGTGATTCAAACCTTTCGAACAGTGATTCAAATCTTTTGAACAGTGATTCAAACCTTTTGAACAGTGATTCAAACCTTTTGAACAGTGATTCAAATCTTTTGAACAGTGATTCAAACCTTTTGAACAGTGATTTAAATCTTTTAAACAGTGATCCCAAACTTTAGCATAGTGATTCAAATCTTTTGAACAGTTATTGAAACCTTTATTCTTATCCCTCCAACATTCACACCCCATATCTCCTCATCTCTCCATCCTTCCACATTTTTATCAATCCATCCCTCTACATTCTCATCCTTCCATCTTCACATCTCTCCATCCCTCCATTCTTGTCCCTCCATCCTTTCATCTCTATGTCCTTTTACATTCTCATCCCTCAATCTTCTCATCTCACCATCAGCTAGCTAACAGGCAAAAAGATAAAGTCCTCCATCATTAATCATTAGTATTACAGGTTTTAATTAGAGTAGGTACGATATGATTCTCTGTAGAACTGCAGTATGAAAGACTGAGGAATGAGACCTGAACGTCTTACATGCTTTAAACGTTCATGTTCCAGTCAGAAGCAGCATCAAACCCAGGCTCAGTCTCAAACGGCTGCACGCTCCCTAAACAGTGCACTCTTTTGGGCTCCAGGAGCCAGTATTAAAATTCTTATCTGGTGTACTATGCATGAAGCAGGGAGTAATTTGAGATTCATTATATAAAAATTCTATAAAAAAAATATAACAACACAACACAAAACTTTCTGAGGCGTATCATCACTTACACGCCTAGAAATAAAGCTTCCTAAATGGTTCATAGCTTGGACGTACAGTTCAGAAACCAGAACCTTTATACATTGTGGCATACACAACAATGAGTTCTCTCTCTCTCTCTCTCTCTCTCTCTCTCTCTCTCTTTTAAGCACGTCCGAAGGAGCATTTTTCAAAAACGGCGGACGCACAAGCAACACAAACGAGGGAAGAGTAGCCAGCCGTAAAATTGGACAGCTAACAGCCATCCCTCCATCTCAACCCTCCGTCTCATCCCTCCATCCGAGCACAAACCTCCGAGCCGATGACACGAGAAAGAGAAAGAGAGAGAGAGAGAGAGAAGGAGAGACGGCAGAGGAGAGATGAAACATGAAAAGTAATTGAAGTGTGGATGAATATAGATGGAGACTGATTAGAGCACGGCTGATGGGAGAGAGAAGAAATGTTGGAATTCAGTGTTTTAGCTGAAGGCCTTTTCCCTTCACTGTAAACACCACGTGCTGAAACACCCGCCATCTGATCCTCAAAGCTTGGAGCAGGAAGGTCTGCTTGCTCTGGTGTAATCTGTACCACTTCCATTCAGCGTCTGATGCAACACAACGCATCATTAAAAATGATTATAGAGTCTGTAAACAACAACAACAACAACAACAGCAGTAGCAATCCATATACACTGTCTAAACTGCACAGTAACAGGCCACTGATTGAACAGCCCATAATGACATCATCATCTGATCTCTTTATCTCTCCACAGTCTCATCCCTCCATCATCTCATCTTACCATACCTGAATTTGTTTATCTCTCCATCTCCCTACATCCTCATCCCATCTTCTAATCTCAATCTCCATCCCTCAACATTCTCATCATTCCATCCCTCTACAACCTCATCCCCATCTTCTAATCTCTCCATCTCCATCCCTTAACATTCTCATCATTCCATCCCTGTACACCATCATCCCCATCTTCTAATCTCTCCATCCCTCAACATTCTTATCAATCCATCCTTCTACATCATCCCCATCTTCTAATCTCTCCATCTCCATCCCCCAACATTCTCATCATTCCATCCCTCTACAACCTCATCCCCATCTTCTAATTTCTCCATCTCCATCCCTCAACATTCTCATCATTCCATCCCTCTACATCCTCATCCCCATCTTCTTATCTCTCATCTCCCCTTCTATTCATTTCTTCATCCCTCCATCCTTTTGTTTCTCTATCCGTTCACATCTTCAGCCCCCATCTTCTAATCTCCCCATCTCCAACCCTCTACATCCACATCCCCATCTTCTTACTTCTCCATCCATTTATATACTTATCCCTCCATCCTTTCATCTCTCCATCCCTCAACTCCCTCATCCTCCTGCATATGCCTCCTTATCTCCACCTATCTTTCCTTAAATTTCCTTTCCATCTGCTTTCCCATCCCTTCATCTCGGCCCTCAATTTGTTCTCTTATCTTCACTCTTCACCTCATCATCATCTTGCGTTTCTCCCTCCAGACTGATCTTTTCATCCACCTGTCCCTCTTTCATTGGTTGTTTTTATTGCTCCACCTTCTCATCTATCCATTCCTCGCCCCTCCCTCATCTGCCTCCTAATCCCTCCATCCTGCCTCCATCTGCTTTCTCATCCCTAAGCCTTCTCCTCCCTCCTCTCTGTCTTTCCATCCCCTTCCTCTCTTTTCTCATCCCTATTTCATTCGCCTCTACCATGCCTCTTCATCATCTGTTCCTCCACCTTCTCCTCCATCCATCCCTCTTTCATGGTCCCTCACATCCCACCTCCGCCTGCCTTCTCATCTCTTCATCGCTCCACCTCCTCATTCTTCTGGTACTTCTTTAATTTTGGGAACCTTATGTAAACAAGATGAGCAGTGTTGCTAGGCTTTTCTGTGGCGCCGCCAGTTTGGTGGCTCGGTTTCCGGACTTCAGACTACATGCGCTCAGCTAAATAAAAAAGTGCAGACTCCTTTAGCTCGTGGTGGATACGGTGAGCCCTTGAGCACAAATTGATGTCAACTGTGCCTTTGAGAAGAAAAGACGGACCTCTGTTGTAGCTTTTTGTCCAACAATGTACTTTTGAAACTCGACCTCAAAAGCTCAGCTGTGAACGTTCAACCTGATCTTTGGGGTCTTTAGGGACGCGACTGCTCTCATTTCCAACGAGAGGGCAAAAGGACAGGGTTTCTTGCTCCTCTGCGGTCAAGTGACACAGCAGCCAATCTGCCGGCACTGTCAAGTGTTTCCCTCCAAAACTGCTCAGGCACTCGAGCGAGCAGCCAGTGATTTGGAAAGGCGTGTTCACAGACTTAGAGGGGTGGGGGGGGGGGGGGGGGGGGGGGGGGGGTGTTACCTCCATAAGACGCTGATCTAGAGATTTTTTGTTATTATTATTATTATGAATATATTATTCTATATTTTGTTATTATTATATATTAAATATGTCATTACTCTGCATTGCTATTTTGCTCATATACATAAAACTTACAAATAAATATATAATTAAATAGTTATAGTTATTATTACTGTAGTTACTATTAATATTATAGCTATTATTATAGTCATCAATGTAATCCAAAAATTACAATTTGTGTTAATGTTTATTCTTAGCAGCAGTTTATCAAATGAATCCCACCCCATCAGACCACGAGATGAGATGTCTCACTATGTCTCGCTCTCTGGTAAATTTAACAATGTGACCTACAAACTGCGGCTTTGGGCCTGACAGCTTCTTTATCACCATTCAATCTGCAGACAAAACATGAAAAGTGCTCAGCAGCGAGGAGCTGGACTAAAAGCTGTGTGATGTCCATCAGGTCCAGGTTTTTCTTTTTTTTTTTAGTTCTTATTTTTTGGCCCCTGGTGAAAGCCGTTCGATGGCTGTGATAAAGCATGGTGGCAGCACAACGTTGCCCCTCACCATCCAGCTCCATTCTCTGGAATAGAGCTGATAAGGAGCGCTCTCAATCAAGGTCCTCTGTGGAGAAGAGGTCAGCTCCTCGGACGCAAATGTTAAACACCAGAAGGCTGTTCTGCCCATTACGGGCTGGCGTCAAAACAGACGATGCTGAATTCTGGACGGACACTGTGGTGGAAAGCTTTTTCTGTGGCAAAGAGAGGCAGGCGGGATGCGATGAGGTCATGGATGGAGTACTTAGCTACTCAGTGTATACTTGTATACTTTATATATATATATATATATATATATATATATATATATATATATATATATATATATATATAAATATATATATATATATATATATATATATATATATATATATATATATATATATATATATATGTAGCAGCCTGGTAACTAGGTGTGTGTGTGTCCACTAGGTCCACCTCCATCGGTCAACTGTATTCCCCAACACTGTAAAAGCTGGGAAAAAGATGGGAAGTTGCTGACAGCGTGCGCAGCAGTGATATTTACTCCAGCAGAGTCTGACACTCAGAGATGTAAGCGCGAGAGAACGAGACGCACATATCAGACAAATGACTTGACAAATTTGAAAACATTCAGCAGCGTTTTAGCACTGCCAGAGAAACTGCTGTTTACTTCCACGTACAAACCCCAGGATTATCTATATACACTGTTCAGCTCTGTCTGCTCACACAATGAAGATATGAAGACATGGATCTTGTTACTAATGACATACTAACAGTAAAATCTATAAGCTGATACAATCTAATATACATAAAAGTAAATGTCATTCAATCCGAGTTATTTACAGAACAATATAACATTTTATAAATATCAGGACTTGAAGGTTATTAGGTTACATAGAGTTAGTATCAGTGTTGGTACTCAGTGTTGGTCTATAGATCAGCTATCGGCATCCTTCCTCTACCCGTCCTCTCACCCCTTAATCCTCCCTCTATTCGTCTGCCTTCTCAACCCCTAATTGTTTCTCATCTACATCCTCATTCTTCTTCTGTTCACCTTCTCACTTTCTGCCTTCTCATCACTCCATCAACTCCATTGTTATTGTTATTATTATTATTATTACTATGCTAGTTAAGAAGTGACACTTCCCATGCAGAGTGGTCTTGCAGGTAAAGGAATTAGAGTATAAAGAGTGCTGGTGAAGACGACGTGCCAGCAGTGACAGGTCGGTACTAAATACTGCACCATGACAGCGAGACTGAGAGCACAGATACCAAACAGAATGTTTAATGTGACAAAGCAACAGTGTATAAAGAGGAGCTCTGCGGCTCGCAGGAATAAACTGCAGCACACAGACGGGAGAGGAGGAGAAAACGGAAGCAGAGTGAGCTCTGGGGCGTCACTTTAAATCAAAACAAATGCTGGGAGATGGCAGAGACTTTTACACTAAAAGTAGTGCAGCTCTCTCTCTCTCTCTCTCTCTGTCTCTCTCTCTCTTCCCCACTCTGTCTTGCCTTCACCTTCCTCTTCTATATCTCTCTTCCTCCTGTTTTTAAGCCTTCTACTTTTTGCCTCCCCTCAATCTCTCTCCCTCTCCCTCCCTTTTCCTGTCTCTCTTCCTTTCTCCCTCCCTCCGTTCGTCTCTCTTTCTCCTCACTCTCCCTCTTTCCTCTCCGTCTCTCTCCGTGTGTGTTTGAATGGGAACTGTTTGTGAATAGTAATGTACTGGGTTGTCTGAAGCTGCTGCTCGCTCTGCTCTGCCCAAGCAATCGGCACTGCAGTAATTCAGCTGAAGACAATCCACCCTCCTCCTCCACCTCCTTCTCATCCTTCTATCCTATTGCCCTGTTTTCGTCCTCCACCTCCTTCTCATCCTTCTATCCTTTTGCCCTGTCATTCCTCCTCCACCTCCTTCTCATCCTTCTATCTTTTTGCCCTGTCATCCCTCCTCTACCTCCTTCTTATCCTTCTTTCCTTTTGCCCTGTCATCCCTCTTCCACCTCCTTCTCATCCTTCTATGCTTCTGCCTAGTCATCCCTTCATCTCTCCCTTCTATATTTCGGCCGTCACCTTTCCACCCTTGCTCCTTTTCCTTCTATCCTTCTGCCTAGTCATCTTTCCATCCCTCCTCCTCATTCTCTATCCTTCTGCCCAGTTATCCCTCCATCTCTCACTTCTATACTTCTTCCCTGTGATCTCTCCATACTTCCTCCACTTTTTTCTATTCTTGTGGCCAGTCATCCCTCCTCCACCTCCCTCTCATCCTTCTATCCTCCTACCCTGTCATTCCTCTACCTCCTTCTATCCTTCTGGCCAGTCACCTTTCCATGCCTTCTCTTCATCCTTTTATCTTTCATCGCTCCATCTCTCCGCCACCTCCTTCTTATCCTTCTATCTTTCTGCCCTGTCAACCCTCCACTTCTTTCTCATCCTTTTATCCTTCTGTGCAGTCATCCCTCCATCCCTCCTCCACCCCCCATCTCGCTGCCCTGTCACTTACCTTCTCACTTTCTGTCTTCTATTCTTTCCATCCTGCCTCCTCTGCCCTTTAATCCTTCCATCTCTTCACCTTCTCATCCCTCCATCCCTCTGCCTTCTCATACTTATTTCCATCCTTCATCCACCTTCTCATCCCTCCATCTCTTCTGATCCACCATCTCATCCCTACACTCCCCTTCTTCCTCATCTCTCTCCTAATCCATCCATCCCTTCTTCCTCCCCTCCATCTGCTTCCTTATCCCTACGTCTTTCCTCCACCCCTTGATCCTCCCTCTACTCCTCTGCCTTCTCATCCCCTAATTGTTTCTCATCTACATTCCCATTCGTCCTCCATTCACTTTCTCACTTTCTGCCTTCTCATCCCTCCATCAACTTCTCCCATCATTCATCCTCCTGAACCTTCTCATCCCTCCATCCATTTGCCTTCTCATCCCCATTTCCATTCTCAATCCACTTTCTCATCCCTCCATAACTCATCCTGCCATCCTTCCACCCCATCATCTTGCTACCTCCACTCTTCTACCTGTTCATCCATCCACACAGCCTCTTTCTTTTTTTACCCCTCTGCATCGCTACCTTCGCACCCCTCCTTTGCTTTTCTCATCCACCCTCCTTCATTTCATTACACTATCACTCCTTCACCCACCTACTCATCCCTATTTACCCGGCGCTCTTGTTCCTCTGCCTATTTCGTACTTCCATCAAACAGAGTGATGGTACACAGAAGTCTGGATGAAAAGATGCTCTGGTTTTTACCGCACTGTGTGTGTGTGTGTGTGTGGTGTTGTACACATGCATCTTCTGATTGATACGTGCTGAAGAACCACTCACAGAGCTGCGAGCCGGTTTCGGTTCCAGCCCGTACATCATGAAGGCAGTTGGGTGTGACATCTTGTTAAATATAAATTAACTGTTAACCTTTAGAAGTCTCGGTTATCACTGGCGATGACAAAAGCATGCGGAGCTTTATATGAGTTATTTCTCGCTGGTAGCTCTGCAGGAAGCGCACATCCTAAACTTTTAATCCGCACCATATTTGAGTAAGGCGAGGAAGCGCCACTTTATTATCATTTGAATTGAAATGTCAATGGAGCGCGATGTAAGTACGTAATTAATCGTGTAAGTACATTTCAAATGTGTAGAACAACAACGGGATTAACTCGCGACCTCCAATGCCTAAGATGAAGGATTATTATCTCACGACTTAGTACTGCCACGATTTATTCAGTATCTGCTGCGAAACGCAGGTTCTGTGGATGTGACAGCGAGGGAAGCGGAATCCAGGCCCGCAGACGAGGCCTCGGCGCTTAAGTGGTTAATAAATAACTAAATGAAAAGAAAAACACAGACGACAAACACCGCTGCGAGGAAGTTTAAATTGGCCCATAAGATTATTTGGAGGCAGCTTTGCTTTTTCATGAATTTTGTATGAGGTGCAAGCGAAGCAGGAGTGTGAGAGGAGGCTCGATGGAGACAGATGGTCGTCAGGGAGCGACACCGCAAACTCACGAGGAACCATCACTATTGCCAGAGAGAGAGAGAGAGAGAGAGAGAGAGAGAGAGAGAGAGAGAGTAACAGAGGGAGAAAGGGAGAGAGAGAGAGACAGAGATAGAATAACAAAGAGAGAGAGAGAGAGAGAAAGACAAAGGGATAGAATAACAGATAGAGAGAGAGAGAGAGAGAAAACAAAGAAATAGGAAGAGAAGGGAAAGTGTAGTGAGAAGAGAAGCGGATGGGGAAGGGATGAAAAAGAAAGAGGAAAAACGAGTGACAGAAATTAACACAAAGAAAGAAATGCGAGAGACAGAGAAGAGAAAGCAGGATGGACAGAATGAGAAAAAAGGCAAGGAAAGAAAAAGAACAGAAAACAAGATGGTTTCGAGAGGGAACAAGGGACAAAGATAAAGAGATAAGAAAGAAAGGAATAAGAAAAGAGAGCGAGAGAGAAAGAGAGAGTGATGGGGACAGAACTAACAGGAACAAAGAGACAAGAAAGAGGGAAAGACAGGAAATAGAGAGCGAGAGAGAGAGAGGGAGAATCAGAGTGAACGATGGGGTGGACATATTACTCCTAGACATCTTCCATCGCTATGGCAACCTTAGGTCTCCGCAGCCACCCTGTTGCCGCGGGGTCCGACAACACATGTCAGTCGCAGGCCTTTCACCACGGGAACGCTCAGGTAAAGAGAATGAGCAGCATAACGACGATGACAACCAATAACGGGGGGGTAGAAGTGAAGGAGGTGCAGAAATAAGGAGAAGCGTCCCACCTGCTTCAGCGACTGAGGCTAGTCAGATTGTATATATATATATATATATATATATATATATATATATATATATATATATCCATCTCTGCTAACCAACTGAAACCTAGTTAGACTAGACTTACAATAGCATTGCGCCCTTGTGCTGCTTGTTAATGTTTGAGTGGAGCTGAAAATGGATTACAACATTGCCATCTAGTACTCAGAGGTTTAATCACCTGTGTATCAATACTGTGTTTTTGAGAATCGATACAGTATCACAACACATAATATCCCCATATTCAATACTTCAATATCTTCTTACACCCCTATTATTTAACTCAAGATACAAAAGGTCATACATCTAGGATACCCTGAGAACGTATGCCGTCTCTGTGCTGTAAGTTGTTCCGTTTTTATAAAGAAAAAAGTTGTTGCATGGTTTTAGCTTTATTCATACTAGGACTTTACGTAAACAAGCATGAATACAGGTGGAGTGGTGGGTTTTTTCAGGGAAGAGCAGAAGGCTGTGTTTTTAGTTGCTAGTGCAGGAGGGGCTGTGCTTCTTCTCACTATGGATCATAACCTTGAGTTGTCTTTTAAGAGATCTGAACATTACAGCAGTTTGCACATTATTTAATTACATGTATTTATTTTTTATCAACAGCCTACATTTTATCCAGACATCCCAAATATCTTAATTCCAAAACCAAATATCCAAATACTTGAATATTGGTGTCCTTGGCCGTGTCTACCCAGAAACTACAGCAAGGAATTGAGATTGGACAATTGTTCGGCTGCACATTTCAAGATCTTAACTCATGCATGAGAATTCCATTAAATAATTATATTTTTTTTTAATTCACAGACATCATTGGGCTTATTCCGAAGGCCAAGAAGGCCCCGAGGGTTCCCTGTTGCTCTATGCTTTGTGTGAATGGCTCATAACGAAAAGAAATGGCCCCAAATGGCTTGCCTTATTATATCAGCGCTCATTAAACGTATTTTTTACTTTTTCTATTACAAAGTTATTCTGTTAAAGTCAGTCATGTGCTGCATGTGGTCAAAGTTTAGGTATAGGGGGGAAAAAAAGAAATAAAAAAAAAAAGGCTGAAATGGATAGCCGTTTTAAATATTAAGTGCTGCTTGAAAATGGGCCAACCTCGTAATAATGGAATATGGATTTTCACAATCTCCTCTTTGGACATTCGCTTGCTTTTTTTGAATAGTAATTTGCCACTAAGAGCACATTCTACTGCTGAAGCTGTATGGAAAGGAGGGCCTTTTTTTTCTTGTCTTTTTCTTTTTTTCTTTTTTTCTTTTTTTTTTTGAAAAGAGCTCTCTCTCAATTTGGAGCCCACTTCGGCTTTCTGCGCGCGCACTGCAGGATGAAGGCTCATTCACATGCTGCTGGGGCGATTTGGAGGGATACGATTGTCACACTCGCTATCTGACTCGGCCCACGCCCACACACATACACACACACCTACCTACCCATCCTACCACACACCCACACCCACACACACACATATGCACGGACATTTAGAGCAAGGGAGGTGGAGGAGGCGGAGGAGGAGAAGAAATCGATGCAGCGAAAGCACTTCATTCCTGCTCAATTTCATCCTTTAGTGCCGGGCACAATTAAAAGTCCTCTCTGAGCGCCTTTTCCAATCCAAATTTCTGCGCCGGTGACAGCTGCCTCAAAGTCATTTGCTAAACAAACGGCAGGCGTTTGCGGCGGAGGCCACAGGCCGCCCCCGCCGCGCCCCGCTTCCCCTGATTATATGGCTGGGCGGGTTATCGACCGCCTCCGCCCCGAGGATTCATGGCCCCGGGGCGTTAGTCATAGGATATGGTGGTGCACAATGCAATGGAGGTCAATGGAGGGCACTAGGCAGGGAGGACTAGAGGAAGCCAAGCCTAGCCGGCGCTCGCTGGGATGAGCTCGGGCTGGGACGGACAACTGCTGAGGAGTCGGCAAGCATGACACTAGCGCTAGTAAGAGCATGGCGAGGGTCTGTAACGGGCAGATAGTAAACACACTGTACTGTGTTTGGCCCGCAGCTCCTAGACCGCTACATAGGTATGAATAGCATATAACTAATACTTCTTATAATGAGACTGCTTATACATTCGGCAGCACCTTGGTGTACTGGGTAGCACTGTCGCCTCACAGCAAGACGATCCGGGTTGGAGTGTGGAGTTTGCATGTTTTCCCCGTGCTTGAGTGGGTTTCCTCTGGGTACTCCGATTTCCTCCCACAGTCCCAAAGACATGCATGTTAGGTTGATCCCCCGCTTTAAACTGCCCATAGGTGTGAGTGTGTGCTTAAGTGTGTGTTGGCGACCTAAAGCCACCTTTGCCCGATGGCGCTGGGATTGGCTCCAGCGCCCCCCGTGACCCTGACTAGTGGGGATAAAGCGGAAGATAATGGATGGATGGATGGATAGATGAATGTTTATGTATTCATAACCCTACAAGGGAAATGAGTCTGCCTAACTATGCCCACTCTGGGAGCAGCATGGTATCGCAACAGACCAGCACCGCCTGTGGCATTAGAGGTTCACAATCAGGCATGCTCTACTAAGTCAACCCTAGGATCTGTAGCTGTGACCTTGCGGTTTATGGCCTACCATTAGCCACTAGAGCCAGAAGGTCTGTCTGTTTAGGAAATGCTTCTCCCAAATTGTCTTCCCACATAATGCAGCACATCCCAAGTGATGCATGCAAACACATTATAAACAGTGTCGCAGCATATAAAGCAAAGTGTTATGTCATTACAATTATATTGTTCACTATTTGGAACGTGTATATATGTGTGTGTCTGCCGTTGATGGACTGGTGGCCTGCCTTCTGTCCAATGAGCGCTGGGATTGGCTTCAGGCTCCAGCACAGAAGGATAAGCAGTAGAAGTGTTCACCATTGGGCTCTTTCAAACTTTCAACATGTATAAACACAGCACATGGACAGCCATGAGCTGTTGTGTTTTGTTGTTTTTTTTTTATTTCCTGATTGATCTTAAACAGCCACCGACGCCTCCGAAGTTCAGCTCTCCGTCGCGCTGACCTATTTATGAATGACTCCATTTTGCGCTAAAGTCTTTTTAAATAAAGAGACTGGCGCAGCACTCAGATTAGCATGATTAATCATTTTACACAAATATTATGAGTCATGGCGTGCTCAGCAGAGAGGGGCCAGATAAGATCTTTAAATTACCTGGATGTGGGCTGGATCCAAGCTGGTGCCCCAATTAATCCTCCCCAAACGCAATTAGCGCCGGAGCTAGCCAGCTGCGCACATCACAAAACCAGCTAGAACAGAGCTTATAGACCAAACGCGCACACACTTACTCGCAGGGACTCGACGCTGAGTCCTTTAGCTGTCTAGGAGAAAAACACACACACACACAAGCACACATACACACACACACACACTCTCTCGCTGCTAGCCATGAGAGCATGACGCTAATCAGACCTTTTGCTTCCGTCACATGAAAGGACAAAACGCTCTGCTGAGTCACTACAATGGACACGAGTGTATTCAAAGCACACGGTGAGGAGGGGGGGGCAGCCAGGAAGTAACAACACGACTCTTTGAAATTTCTTTAATCCAAGTCAAGCACGGTGCGAACCACCGGCCACCATCTACAGTCATTACTGAGGCTAATTATTCATTAAAAAAATAAAAAAACACTATCAGCATCAAGAGGTACATGAAAGGCGGTGTGTCGCTTAACGGACCACCAGCTGCCACAGACGGTGGACAAAGCCCAAAAGCACATTTGAGAACTACATATGTAGTTAAAGAAAAAACTTGGCAGGTTTTCATGCCTAATGAGGAGCTTTTAACAACTGAACTGGAGCTAGGCACACATCAAGTGACCTTCCTCACAATACACTTAGCCTTCCTCATATTCACACCAACATATAATCAAGACATGCTTCTAACAGGCTTTCACTGGGAACAGTGGTTGTTTCCCATCTATTTCTCATGGTTACTCTCACAGTAGTCATGGGTTACCATTTTATTGTTACTGTATACTAACTGTATAATGTTATCCTCTAAAGAAATAACCATTCTGATGGTATGTCCAAAACATAATGTATGTTTTGTAATACAGAGATATCTCCTGAAGTTACTATGCTAACCAGCTGGCCCATCCTGTCTCATAATACTACGTTGTATCTAGAGTGAGACACTGTAGAGTCAGCCCAACATAAGAGGATGAAGAAGTAACACTGCTCCCATGGTGTATTCTAACTTGTTCTCAATCAGGGAGAAGGTTCTACTCCAGGTTTCATTATTTAAGGACAGGTAGCCAATGAAAGAAAGAAAAAAAGCAATGATAGCTGAAGCTCTTGACTGCCCGCTGCCCACTACTGGAAGGAATTCACACTCGGCAGCAAACAAAAGCAAAAGTGATATAAATAGAGGCAACACAAGAGTTAAGAGTTCCACCACTTGGTGAGTTAAGGGGTGAAGCTGTCTTTGTAAACAAACTGAAAACCCATAGACACCTGCCCATTGGTTCCTACTGGAAGTGTATATTAGGCCAACATTGCTCTAAGTGGTAATCAACCGTCTGCTACTAACACATTTAACAGATATTAAGTTGAAATATGCTCCAGTAGTCCTTTAAACAATCTTGACTGGAACCATCAAAGGCCTTCAAAAGGAGCTGATTCAATGGGCTCAACAGATTCAAATAATTCAATGACTTCAATCTGCTGCTGAGGTGAAACGCAGTAAAGCCAGAAGTAGCTCCTTAGAAGTAGCCTAATGAATAAAATGAAGAAAAGCAGACTTCATTATACATTACAGGCTTCTCTGAGAACAGACTTCCAGCATTGTCCGTGAGTGAGCGCGCCTTTATTGGGCCTGCTTTTTTGAAGAAGCAGACTCTCCAGACTTGCTATTCCAAACTGCTGCAATCGGCACAACTCAAACATGCGCGATATGACCTCTGATACGATCCAGGTGCTAATTAAAGCTGTTGTTTTGCTGTACAAACAAAGCAGCTACCTCCAAATCGCGCCGTCTTCAGCTCAATCTTAACGAAATTCCCGTCTGAGGCAGCCAAATTAGTAGCAGTCCATCAACCCCAGGGACCTCATTAGATCACTACGGCAGACTAAAGGGTCCTTCTGAGAAATAAGCACTTGTTATACTCTTTAAAAACTTGGCCTCTTTGAATATTTTCAAGTTTCACAGCTACAGGGGTGATGCTGATTAAAACTTCCTCGCAGCGGGCCTATCGTTTGGGTCAATTCGGTGATGATAAATGCAACTTTGCCTGGTTATTCTTTGAGTTTAATAACCCACCCAGCAGTTTTTACACTAACATTATTTCATCATGAAAGCATATAGCACATATAACTTCATTTTATTTAGTTTGGGATGCCATATCTTTGTTATGTAATCCATATATTGTATATATTTGCATGCTTAAAATGTATTATTTTCGCTGCTGTTATTTATCTACAGCTGTCACAGTGTTTTCAAGACAGGCAAGTCTCAAAGGGCCTGCATTATGAGAAAACTAAACCTTTCCACACGTATTTTTCGTCACATACAGTTCAAATGTATGGAAACAGCAACTTTACAGGAGAGGACAAAAACTGACTTCACTTTTAATGCAAGTCAATGGAACCAGATATATTTCCAAGCTATTTAATTCATCATGAAATTTGTACACAATGTAAACGGCAGCAGTCACATTCAAATGGTGTTAAGAAATGAAATTCAACAAAAATGGAGAGGCACAATGCAGGCTTGTCAATCGGAAATGAGGTCATTTGTAAGGAACAGTAACAAAAAGCTATTTAGTTCCAGGAGATTAGAAAATGTCATGCAAAAAGCTGCCTGTTCTTAGTCTAAATAAATAAACCCACCTAACAGGATATGAGCCCATTATAAACTACTACAGTGAAATGCCAGTAAGTGAAACACAAGACATATGGGCCCTTTAAAAAGAGGACACTATGGGCCCTTTAATGGAGAAGGAAAAAAATGATTCCTAACAAAATGCCAATGGAAGTTTCTGTTGGTCCATTCTTGATGGAATGCTCCCACAGTGTAAAGGGCAGCTTGTGATTTGAAACAATATGAGAATATAGCAACAAACTCCTAAAAACAATAGACTTAAGCTTTTCCTGAGAGCAGGTAAATGTTCAGACCATATTTATTTATCGTGTCATCACACGTTTCTTTGTTGTGATGCTTTATAAATAAATCAAACTGAATTGCTGTTTGTAACCATTGTAATCATACCAAAGTGTCCGGTCAGCTTTGGTGAAGACTTCCTGACTGAGGCACTAAGCTGTTCTCTCAGACAGCACTGAGAGATTTGAAGAGCGGAGCGCTAAGGATAAGAGAGCAATCTGTCGGAGCGTTGGAATGCCCTTTTTTCATTTCTTTCTTTTTCTTTTTTTTTTTGCTGACATTTAACTGGTGGAGGAGGTGAGAGGCTGCTTGGCTCCCGCTGAGCTCCAGCTGCCTGCTGCCACACGCGGCACTGACAGGAGCAAAGCCCATCAACCTGCGACATTTTCTCATCTCTCTAACCCCTCACACTCTCATTCACACGCCATGCACCTTCTGCTGACCTCACACGCGCAAGCCATGAAATATATATATATATATATATATATATATATATATATATATATATATATATATATATATATATATATATATATATATATATTCACTACAGAGAATATAAAGGCACTAAGGCACCCCCCCCCTCTTTTAATATAACTGATTAGCCAACACACAACTGGTGCCTAAAGTAAAGTTTCTGTAGTCTTGCCCTGGAGCTGTAAAGCTAATCAGAATCACTTTCTTTCACCAAGTGTGTTACATGGATTCTGTCTTGGTGATTGCACACACCTATATCGCATAACTAAGGTTGAGTGGTATATAATAAGGTATATGGCAGTATATTAAAAAACGATGACTACATTTCTAAATTATGATGTGTCAAAATTCTATTTCACGTATGAACGGCCAAATAAACACGTCCCTCCCGTTTATTTTCAGATGGCTCACTGATCAGTGCTGTGGGAGATTACCCATAGGTTAGACTGGTGAAGAAAAAGAAGTAAAACTGACACACACACACACACACACACACACACTACAGAACACATTCAAGTTCAGCTTTGTCACGCAGCAGTCAACCCTTGAAATAAGTGTCTCGCTATAAGTTTAAGGCCGCAGTACACCATAGCGTACAGCGCTACTATAGAATGTCAGCAGGAGGAGCTGATAAATGCCAAGTTTAAGTTCATTTTTACACTCTGCTGGTAATAAAGTGAATGAAATAAAGCTTTTGTCATGCTTGGTACCAGTTTGGTTCCCTTAAAAAACAGCTAGGTTAGTATTGTTAGCTGAGCTAACAGATCATTAGCACTCGTCTGTTTATCTAAAAGACTGATTGCTGTTCTACATGTAAATTTTAATGTAGCACTTTGAGTCGCTGACTGTTGACCGGTATGTGTACCTCCATGGTTTACAGTTTTTGATGCTGTATGGCGATCTTTAGTTGGAATCAAGTATGGGCTGTGGTGTGTGGCACGTATGGCCTACTAACTAGGCTCCTGTTCTCTTAGCCAAAGCTCTACAGCCCCAAACACCAGAGATCAGGTTAATTTGGGCTTTCTGGCATATACACCACTCCACTTTTACCCTCTCAGACACTCAGACACCACACAAAAGCATCAGAAATGCTTTTACCCAACCAGCCTGGTCAAATTATATATGCATAACTTGAACATGTGTGTTCAAACTTTGGCATAGAACTATACAAAAACAGACATATGTGGTGTTGGAAAACATAAAATCACTTTACTCACAGAATATTAATTTACTTGTAGTATATTAGAGTTGACCTTGATATTTTTGCCGCTGTAGTGCGAAGACGCTCTATAGGGCAGAGTGGAGCTATAGGCCACTGTCAGTAGGGTTTACAATGTTCCATTTAAAGTGCAAGTCGTCCACTGTGGTTAACGAGTGCCACAGCTCTGGGGAAAAAGCTGTTAGCATGTCTGGCTGTGCTGTCTCTGAAGGCCTGGAATTGTCTGCCAGTGCCTGGAATAGGTGATGCCCATGTAGATAACAAATAGGTGATGAAAATACTATGACACTGTGATGGTAATATATGACAGCGTGGAGGTCGGACATTCCATTTCTTATGTAATTCAATGTAGCTGCATTGTTTGAACACTATAGTTTGTACAACAGCCAGCATTTCAGGCATGTTCAATAATAAGACCTGCACCAACATGAACACACTACAGTCATCTCTTATTTAGTCATCTTCACTTTATATATAATGTTTAATATTGTGAGAATAGTGCACCTTAAATCCAGCATTGAGAATCAAATTGATACCCTACCAACAATTTATGTCAGCTTATGAAAGCCCATTGGTCTGATCTACTTGTACCAGCCCACCACCATGTCAGCTTCACTGCAGTGCTGCGAATGATCCACACTGGTTTGAGATTAATTTGATACATCAAGCCTGATGTTTCCAACACGCGCCCAGCTCAGGAGCATTTTCTTGTAACACAACATCATGTAGGGACCTCCAACTCCGACTCCAACCTGAAAGCATTATGTTGAGCCAAACTGATGCGACACTTGCTAGAAAGGAAGCATTTGGGAGTTGATCAAAGCCAGACAGACAGCAGTTTAGTATTCCCAGACACAACTGCTTGTGTGTTTTCCGACGTTGACACATGAACAAAAGCTGAGACAGATTAAGGCTTCAAAACGTTCCGTCAAGTTCCAAACACAGCACGAAGGTCAGACTGAACCATCAGCTGAAAAACAAAACAGAACCATATTATCGATTAAAACACCTAATCATATTACCATGTATTGAACCTTAAAGGTAAATCCTGGCACTCTGTATGTGTGTGTGTGTGTGTGTGTGTGTGTGTGTGTGTGTGTGTGTGTGTGTGTGTGTGTGTTTGTGTGTGTGTGTGTGTGTGTGTGTGTGTGTGTGTGTGTGTAGAGGGAGAGGACGAACACCCCACTGACGCACTCTGTCAGGATCATGATGAATGAATGCAATATGGCACCAGTCACCCTACAGAGTCACTCAATAACACAGAGAGAGAGAGAGAGAGAGCGATAGAGACAAAGAGAGAGGGACAGAAAAAAAGAGAAAAAAGTAAGAGCACGATGAAGAAGGAAAGAAAATAAATAGAGCGCAAACAAAGAAACAGAAGCATAGAGATTAAGATGCAAAGAAAAACAAGAGAAAGCGAGAGAGTAGGAGCAAAACAATGAAGGAGAGAGAGAGAATGTGAAATATCTGGCCTGCTAATTCTGCCCCAATCCACTATAAATTCTCCCTACTGTCATGAAATGAAAGTGTCTAGACTGAAGGGGCGCCACTAATGGTTTCTGTATGGGGGGGCTAAGCCTGTACTATGGGGGTCTAAAGGATTCTACATGAAAATATTTTAATGGCCAAAATATATTAAAGTACAACAAAAAAACAGCTACTTGGTTAAATTGGCTTACAGTAGATCTGTCTGTTGCAGTTTGTAGTAGTATTAGTTACTATTATTAGTTCCTGTTAGAGCCAGTATGGCATAAAAAAATCCATTAACTTAGAATACGCAGAGATCAAACAAAGGCCCCTCCATCAGCAGTGCTCTCATCTTTCTTAGATCAGCTGCAGCTCCTGAATGTACTACTCAGCTCAGTTGAGTCTCAGTTGCTGCAATCAGAGACAGTGTGATGTTTAATAGGCGATGAGACACAACTGTAAAGTCACAGAGGCAAATATTAGATACTCTCAGTAACGTTCAGTGCCCTGCAATGGACTGACGGCCTGTTAAGGGTGCCTCCTGCCCCTCCTGCGACCCAGAAGGATAAGTGGTTTAGAAGACGAGTGAGTATAAGCTAGATATACGTTAAATTCATTTCACTAACCTCCATCAGATCTGTTTCTTCAACCCTGACACTCTCCCTCAGCTTCTTTCCCTCCCTCTCCTCACCCGTGTTCAATACTACATTATTTTATTAAGCTCAGGTTTACAAGAGAGATCAGTCTTGGATTTATTTACTTAACCGGCACATTTTTTTCTGGCCTTTGATAAAAAGTCACCGCCTCTTCATCTCTATCTATCAGGTTGAGGAATTGAGGGATATGCAGTTGCATTACTACATGACCTTTTCACTGACATTCATCTACTATAAACGACAACATGTGGCAAATACCGGTGTCACTGTTTCCACATACTGAAGAGAAAAATACAAAGAAAGAATACAAAGAGCTGTCCACAGCATTGTTAACACTCTCATCATGAAGACCATTCTTCAAATTCTTGAATTAGGTGTAGCCTAAACCATTTTCTTTAAGCCCACAGCTAGCTAGAAACCTGAAAACCAGCTATACTGACCATCATTTACCACAAATCCATATTAGCATGTGGACATACTCAGAATATGGATTATGGCTTTAGCAGTAGAACCAGTAAAACCAGAGACTTACCCCTGGTTGTACAGCTTACAAGATCTGCTGTGATTGGTTGAGCCAGGGGTTTCAGTGCCTCCCACAGGTCACACCCTGCTATCACAGAAGATTGAGATGCGATGGGACGGTTGAATAATGAGGAAGGAATGAGAATATACTATAGAGGATTTGAGCTAGTAATGTTATTTGAGTGGGGGGTCAATAACATAGGGGGGAGCTAAAGATTTCTAAAGCTGGCATAGTGATGCCCATGGAGAGAGATCAAGATTGAGATTAAGAGAGAAAGAAAGAAAGAACGAGAGGAAGAGAGAGATGTTTCAGTTGCGCTGTATATTGAACAGAGTCAGTAAACGCTGGTGTAGATATGAAGCAGTATCTGTTGCTGTGAAGTGTAAGCAGAGAAAGAGCTGAGTGAGTAAATCAATAAGGTAAATGAAGTGAATCTACAGAGACACCTCGCAGCTCTGACTGGACTCCCACTCATCCTCATCTTCAATGACGAGGAACAACACAACAAGTTCTTACTAGTCTCTCTTCCTCTCTCTCGCTCTCTCATCATACACGTCTTAGAGACTCCACCACAAAGTTATCATGTAGAAAACAGGATTAAGGTGGTTTTCAGGCCTAGCGTCTACTTAGTGATGCTGGATCGTTTTATTGGGTTCGGCAGGATTCTTAATACACTAACTGCACCAGTTTATACACGCCTGTTCTTCGATTGGTCGGAAATAGTGAAAAAACAAAGGCCTCATTTTCATTTGACCTTTCACGGTCACCTCATAAAACCAGGTCTAATATATATACACACTATATAAGACACACTATAACGCAAGAAACGTGTCACAGTCAGAACAACAAACAGAAAGCTGATGTGACCTCTGCTCAAGTGTGATGGCTGGGTTTAAGTACAGATCAGCACAGAATTGATTAGACTACAGCCCCACTTATCATAATTACATTTCATGGTCCATGCGACAAAATCTAATGAGTCTCTCTTGCTTATCTGCCCCCCCACCCTGTAATGGTCAAGTCAGCCACTCGCCCACCACTGAGCAGGTACTGTTTGGGTGGGTTGATGGGTTGCTCACACAAACATATTTTCCCCCAAAAAACTAAAGAAGGGCGTTATTAACCCTCCATCCTCAACACTATTGGGAAAAGCATTGAACAGTACAGATTTTGAGCTGCAGCCACACATACTTGTCATCCAGGGTTGCCAGATTTGTGGATTTCCTAACAAATCCTTGTTTGAAAGTGCAGCATGGGTGGATTTTATACAGTCACTGGTCATATTTTTATTTGAATGAATGTATATTTAGTATATCCTAGTGTTGCACAGCTGGCAACCCAACCCAAGTTAATAGTCTCACATTATAGGAATAATAAGAGAGCTCACAAGAAAATAGAGTTTTGTTAGCTGTGAATATGTTGTGTTTTTAACCTTCAGGTTAGTTTCAGCCACTGGTGGGTTAAGTTGTGCTTGCTGTTTCACTCTGTTTGGAACAAAGGCCTCTACAGACTCTGACCGCTACAGCTGCACACGCTGCCTATTCACACACATATGGCGAACAGAGAGATCTGCAGATACACTTTAACCAGAGAGATATACAGTTAAATCACACACACTTGTTAATACAGCACTGGTTAAAGAACAAGTACATTTGTTTACCCCGGCAGTTTCCTGATTTGTGATTGGGTGATAGTTTCCTGCAGTCTGAGTGGGTGTCGGGGGTCCGTCCTGTGTTCTGAAGGTGTGTCCGTCTCACTGCCTGATCATTATTGACCCGAGCATGTGGCCACTTTGACATCATGACTGATTACCTTCTGTTGCCGCGGGAACCCTGCGAGGGCAGCTCGTCGCTGGGGGAGCACAGAGACCGCCGTGCTCCAACCCAATCACCACGGTAACCTGACACATGCGGCCCACATCGCCGCGGTTACCTGACAACTCGTCTGACGTCGGGGGCGACAGTGCACTGAGCTAGATTGAGACAGGAAATGATCTATAATAGAAATGTCTTTACTTCTCTCTCTCTCTCACCATCCCTCTTTTCTTTTGGTTTCCTGACCCCCTTTTTATTACCCTCTTTCTCAATCATCTTCTCTTTTCGTTTCCTCTGGCCTTCGCTCTCTCTCTTTTACTCACTCTTTCTAATTCACTCTGACCCCCTCCCTCATTGATGCCTGTTCTCCTCTCTCTCTCTTTCTCTCTCTCTCTCTCTCTCAATATCCTTCTTCTTTCCTTCTTCCTCTGTCCTCTTTCACCCTCTCCCTCACTCCCAGGCTCACTTTCCCCTTTATATCTTATTCCTTTTACCTTGCTTTCACTCTCAACTTTTTTCAGTACCTTTTTCTCTATCCCTCCTGCTTTCTCTTTTCCTCCCACCTCTTCCCCTCTCCTTCATGGCTCTCTCTCTGGTCTGGTCTCTCTCTCTCTTTGTGTATGTCTCTCTCTCTCTCTCTCTCTCTCTCTCTCTCTCTCTCTCTCTCTCTCTCTGGTCTCTCTCTCTTTGTGTATGTATCTCTCTCTTCCTTTGTGTATGTCTCTTGCTATGTATGTATCTCTCTTTGTGTACGTCTCTTGTTGTGTGTGTATCTCTCTCTTTTTGTGTATGTATCTCTCTCTCTTTGTGTATGTCTCTCGCTGTGTATTTATCTCTCTCTCTTTGTGTACGTCTCTTGTTGTGTATGTATCTCTCTCTTTTTGTGTATGTATCTCTCTCTCTTTGTGTATGTCTCTCACTGTGTATTTATCTCTCTCTCTTTGTGTACGTCTCTTGTGTATGTATATCTCTCTTTTTGTTTATGTATCTCTCTCTTCCTTTGTGTACGTCTCCTGTTGTGTATGTATCTCTCTCTTTGTGTATGTATCTCTCTCTCTCTTTATGTATGTCTCTCTCTCTCTCTCTCTGGTCTGGTCTCTCTCTTTGTGTATGTATCTCTCTCTTCCTTTGTGTATGTCTCTTGTTGTGTATGTATCTCTCTCTCTTTGTGTACGTCTCTTGTTGTGTATGTATCTCTCTTTTTGTGTATGTATCTCTCTCTTCCTTTGTGTACGTCTCTTGTTGTGTATGTACCTCTCTCTCGTTGTGTATGTATCTGTCTCTCTTTGTGTACGTCTCTTGTTGTGCATGTATCTCTCGTTGTGTATGTATCTCTCTCTTTGTGTATGTATCTCTCTTTGTGTATGTCTCTATCTCTCTCTCTCTCTCTCTGGTCTCTCTCTCTTTGTGTATGTCTCTCTCACTGTGTATGTATCTCTCTCTCTTTGTGTATGTCTCTCTCTCTCTCTCTCTCTCTGGTCTGGTCTCTCTCTCTTTGTGTATGTCTCTGTCACTGTGTATGTATCTCTCTCTCTCACTGTGTATGTATCTCTCTTTGTGTATGTCTCTGTCTCTCTCTGGTCTGGTCTCTCTCTCTTTGTGTATATCTCTCTCACTGTGTATGTATCTATCTCTCTCTCTCTCTCTGGTCTCTCTCTCTTTGTGTATGTCTCTCTCACTGTGTATGTATCTCTCTCTCTCTCTTTGTGTATCTCTCTCTCTCTCTCTCTGGTCTGGTCTCTCTCTCTTTGTGTATGTCTCTGTCACTGTGTATGTATCTCTCTCTCTCACTGTGTATGTATCTCTCTTTGTGTATGTCTCTGTCTCTCTCTGGTCTGGTCTCTCTCTCTTTGTGTATGTCTCTCTCACTGTGTATGTATCTCTCTGTGTATGTCTCTCTCTCTCTCTCTATGTATGTATCTCTCGTTGTGTATCTCTCTCTCTCTCTCTCTCTCTCTCTCTCTCTCTCTCTCTCTGGTCTGTGGACGTTGAGAGATGAGTGCTGGTTCAGTGTTCGTTTTATCAGAGCAGCTCATGGGGCATTTATGACTGTCACTCCGTTGACAACTGAACTAGCAAAGACAAATGGGCTCGTGAGCACGGTGGACTGCGCCCGCGCGTTCTCCCGCTTTATACCCACGTTTAGCCTAAACGCTTACAACAAGAGGACATTTATCTGAGCCTTCCGCGACACATCCAATGCTCACTTACTTCCAGCTTCCATCAGAACTGTCCGCTCTAACTTTCCTTAACCTTTAGTGAAAACATGACAGCCCAATTCATTCATTCTCTCCAGGCTGGGAAAGGATGCGAGTCACCGTCAGCCACAGCGTCCCTTCCTTCCCTTCCCTTCCCTTAGCGACGGGCACGATCCTTGTATGTCAGCGATTCCGAAGAGTTGGCGTGAAGACAGTCAATTAAGTTCAAGGTGAAAGAGAAAGAGAGAGACACGTGTCATCGTTTTTAAACGCCTCGGTGGGCCGCCCCATCAATCCAAGCCTCGTTGGCCTGGGAAGCATTATTAGGGACTTTAAGTGGCGCTGGCTGTGGAGGCGAGCTACAGAGGCGGGAAGCGGGGCCAAGTTCTGAGGCCCATGCACGCTTTGTAGACCCCCTTTCCATCTCTTAGAAATGAACACACATAGCCAAATCAGCTTCATATGCTTTACTGTAATCCCTAATAAACATCACCTGAAGGGAAATCTAACTGAGAGTCATTTAAAGCTGCACTATTTAAGATTTTTGGACTGTAAGAGAGGTTCAGCTTCCCTGAGGGGATGAATATAATGACTGCGAGCGTGTTAACACAGTTTTCAAAGACGAGGTTGTAAGTGAATTATCCACTGTTGTATCAGCATAAAGTCGTTCAGGCTTTCGAGGCCTACACATCGGGGCGGACCTTCTGTTTGAGACCGTGCGTGTGGTATAAATATGTAAAAGTTGTATGACGTGACTACACAAAGCCATTTTAACACGATTCCTTCCAGCGTTGGGCCTGAACACGAGCTTTGGGACGACCTGTGTAACATGCCATAACTGAAAAGATGGGCATATAGCACTCAGGTAGCCAGGAGATGTTTATGGCTAGCACATCCTATGGTTTTTTAAGACAGCTCATGCCCAGAAGATGGTCAGTCTATGTGGAAAACCATAAAAACTGAAGTCTATAAGTGTGTGTTTGCCAGAATGAACTGAGACTACATTCTGTAAAGAGCGCTGAATAAATTAGCATCACGTTCTGGACTCTTTATTTGATGCCAAGAAAAGAAGTTACAACAGAGTGACGATGCTGTTGCAGCTACCAGATGGAACAACGTACCATGTCTTAAAAGATACATTCTGGTGAGAAATAGCATCTGTTTACATAAAGGGAAGCATGCAGCTAACTATGCTCATGTTAACAGATGTATTACCTCACGTCCTCTTTGAATTTCTCTTCTTGGCACCCAATAGCAGGTCCCCAATTATTACAAATGCGGTGTCGTTGATTGGAAGCAGGGGTCATAATGTCTCTCTGCACCAGGAATGTATTGTTAAAAATAAATAAAGTCAACCCACTCTATATAAGAGTGTTTAAATCTCAACCACTGAACTTTGTAAAACCAAAATAACTGGCTAAACCTATAAAAAACAAGGTTTTACCCCAATTCAAACCTCAAAAACCCTTTAAGCCATTCAGCTTCTGGACTGTTTCACTTTTTTACAACCACATCAGAATAGATTGGATTTTTTAGTCCGACAGGTACCGGGACGTCGAAGTAGCGCATGTGCAGATTTGCGCGGCTTTTTTTCCCCAGTGGCCATCGCCGTCCTTGCAGCTGTCAGTGCTTGAAGTCCCTGCTGGCCGAGAGGGTGCTGAAAGGATTTAGTGAGGCAGATTATTGGTCGGTGATTTGGCCCGTTTTGGAGATCATTGGCTGTGTGTGACCGATGATGGATTGAATTCGGATGCACCTTCCTTTAGCACACGCTAGAGCCTCCGTACACAGATCCATCAGGCCCGGTGACTGCTCGGATCCTGCGGGACGAGCCGCTCGCCTTCCTGTTAATTCCAACTTCGCGCTATCGATTGGGCGAAAATCAATTGAGCCTAAGTCACTAAGCCAAGAGGGAGGCGGAGAGCGCGTGAGAGAGCGAGAGAGAGAGAGAGATAAAAAAAGACACATCTCAGATTAAACATCTACAATAAAGGAGGAAGAGACACATGCTCTGCTTTAATGCATACACAAGTGAGCATCTCTCAGAACTGAGATGGAAAAGAAAGAAAGAAGGGAAGAATCTAATAATAATAATAATAATAATAATAATAATTATAGAAAGCAGTCATTCTAATAAAAAGGGACTGCACTGCAGAACCTTAACCATGTCTCCACTCCTAAGGGTTAAAGCTCTGCTTGTAGCGGGATGGAGGCGCGGCGGTCTGATTGAGGCTGTGGGCAGAGCTGGCTGAGAGCGGCGCAATGCCTTATTTATGAGGACGCGCTTTGTTTAAACGGGTAAATGATGAGGGAGGAGAATAGAGAGGCTTAGGAAATCTTTAGCATGCCGGAGACGGCCGAGGTGCAGCTGACCTCAACACCCTTCTCCTCTCTCAAGCCTGTAATTGGAGAGTTAGCTGGTGCTGCGGCACTTCACACCGCTCTCTCTCCGCAGCGCGGGCTGCTAGAGACCTTGAAGTGAAGAGCGTTCGGGCCGCAGTAGCACGTCCAGTACTTTGCCGAGCATCCGGGTCATCCGTCCTACTCCCGGGCGCTCTGGACGTGTCGTAGCGCTCAATAACGCAGGACGGAAATAGAACCGCTGGAGGACCTGAAACGATTTGTCTCGAATTTCGAACACAACAGCGCAGACCACTCGGTTCGATCCCAGAGCTCAAGGGATCTAACGTGAAAAAGAGGGGACGAAAAAAAAAATAAGGGAAAACTGTTGTAAATCTCAGCACGCCCTGAAAAAGATTGCTCACTTGCTGTCAATGCTTGCCAATGGACGATGCGGTTTCCTGGCCTTGTCCAGCCAACTAGCCATAGACCAAGCGTCGCTGATGGCATGGATGGATTGTCGGTATGACTTATAAGACAAACGACGACGAGAAAGTTGATATCTGTTTCTAATGCTTCATTCAACTTTAAATGACGCTGCATTTACATCCAGGTGCATGGATAGGCACCAGAATGCAACTGCTGCTCTATTTAAGGTAGAATGAAAACTTCTAACTAAAATCTTCTCAACAAGAAGCCAGCTGAAGCCAGTCCTAATGTGATTCAACATTGTTTACGCTGGCCAACCCCATAAAGCTAGTGTTAGAAAGCAATGTTTTACTATATAATTCAGTTTTGGGTGGGTGTAGGGGGGGTTTCAATATTTTGCACAATGAGAATCTTCTAGATTTACGTTGGTTGTTAAAAATATTGAGATAAAAGATGCTCCGGAATAAGGTGTTAGCCATTACAGTGGTTCGAATTGAAAATAAAGCTATGGTATATCCCCAAACTGTGAGACAGCTCTGGCCATATTCTGAATGCACATGCCTTTGGCTACGTCAGCCTCAGGCAGGTAATTAGTGACCTTAGCAAAGTCTGTACAGCAAACAGTCTGTCAGACTGTAAAATGCAGCTTCTCTGGGAAAAATTGCTTTGTCTGCTTTAAATGCGTCTCTGGATAGAAGCTGATGGAGTAAAGCAACAAATCTGCATCAGCAGGAACACATAACAGATAGAGGAGTTTACCACATTAAGCCAAGTTTGAAAGCAAGATGCAAGGTCCTTTCTCCAAAGCACAAGCTGCTAGAGACCTCCAGTACTTTGCTGTGCACTTTGGTCCTGGATAACTAGATGCAGCACTGAACTGCCTGAGGGTAGCCCAATCTACTGTAACTATGCCTGTACCTCCACAGTACCATATTTGCAGGCCCTAATCTGCCCACTGTACCTGAGACTGGCGAAAGAGTGAATTTCTGAGCTGCATTCATGTGTGAAAGAGCATACTACCAAACTTGACAACCTTTGAAGAGCCACCATGGTCAACAGAAGTAGCCAGCCTACATGGGACCCCTTGAATACCAAGAGGTAATTCACACACAAGTAAGAAGCATAATAGAATAAAATAAATGTGTCACGTCACAATGATAGGCTCTGGATAGGCTCTGCTCTGAAGTGTTGGAAGAAACATGACTGACGACCATGCATGAGGCAACCATACAAGTCCAAACTCAACTACAACACTCAAAACTGAAGGTCAAAGCACAAAGGTTAGCACAAAAATATCATATTATATCCTTGAAAGTAAAGTGTTTTGATGAATGGACCAATAGAAATGCTTCCAAAATGGAAGAAAACATTGACTTACATTATAAGTAAAGAGTATTGTTATCTATATACAGTGACGATATACTACTACTCTTTAAGGTATTGTGTGTTAAAACAACATATTTTTCCAGAAAAACAGAGGCTCTGGAAGCTAATAAATGACCCTGGAGACAAAGCGACAGCCATCTTTTTCCTTATATTTACACAGTGTCAGATTGCTTAAACACTTGATCAAATTTAAAGCCAATGCATGACGATGTCAGCAATATCAGCTACATTAGCTTACACTGCATTAAAGAGGCAAACCTCTGAGCTGACTGGCTACTTTCAGGTAACGAGGGCTGGGAGGAGGGTGTGATTTTTCACTAAACTTGTCCTTTATAACGGAAATAACAACATTAGCCCATATGAATGTGACACTGATTCAGTATTACACACTTCCTGACATTTATCTTTACATTTACGTCGAGCTGCGCTGCTGATGTTGGGCTGCGTTCGCCGCCAACGGGTGTGCGAGAAAAGCGGCGGCGGACTGACATTTATATTCCAAGGTTCTAAGGGCTGGAGCTCGCCACTGCAGTGGGGGGACTGAGGACCAATTAGTGGTTCGATGGGGAGGCCTAGCAATGCCGCTGTGTGTGTGTTAATCAGTATGCTGCTGCAGGTGCATTGTTGCATTACGTATTCAGGCTCGAACTCGCTCTCCAAATGTGCCATAAATTAACTTCTCCAAGGCCTGCGACCCGGCGTGCACGGCCCTCTAAAAAGCAGCCTGCCTCGGAAAAGCATAAAAGGGTATGTTTACAGGGAGGGGAGGGGAGGGGGGGGGGTATAGGAGGGAAGAGAAAAAAAAAACCCAGCAAAATAAAGCTGCATCTGTCAGAGAGAATCCAAAGAAAGGCCTCTATAACTCTATAACGAGAGTGGCACGGGCGCGAGGAGATAACTATAACCCAGCTGGACTGCAGCTTAGCAGGAACTCCGTAAGCCAATCCGATTCCCGTCAGTAAATGTACTAAATTAGATCAACTATCCATAATAAACTCTCGAACTGGCACCGGCGCAGCCTAGCCAACTCTTTATACCTTCATTACGCCGAGCTGAACTGGCATGGGCGCGGGCGGACGTGCCAAATCCCGTTCCTGCGGCGCTAGGGCCGAGCGCGAGGTGGCGGCTCGACCAAATGTCATTGGAAATAATGCGGGCGCA
The DNA here is from genome assembly GCA_021613375.1 of Megaleporinus macrocephalus. Taxonomy (NCBI): domain Eukaryota; kingdom Metazoa; phylum Chordata; class Actinopteri; order Characiformes; family Anostomidae; genus Megaleporinus; species Megaleporinus macrocephalus. The sequence goes on from CM038724.1 coordinate 31,454,223, forward strand.
GGTCACTACAACTGTTTTATTACGCGGGCCGTAATTGCGGGCCTTGGCCGGCTAGGAGAGTCTGCAACTGGCCGCTGAGTGAGGAGCGCTGTTAAATGAGCCATTGGCTAAGCCATCGCTGGTTTTACCGCAGTATCAATGAAGCATTGTGTCCCCAGCCGCTCACACACACACACACACACAGCCTCTGTTTCTCTTTCTCGCTCACACACAGTCTATCCCTCCATCTCTCTCACACGTTTTCAAAGCTCATGCTTGCTATATAATCATGCTAAAGCAGCCCATAGGTGAAGCTTGCTTCTTTTGTTCTTTAGGCTAAATGTGCCTAACAAGCAATGGAAGCTCATACAACAGCATAACTGCGTATAATCATCACACACTTTCCACTAGGAATCTCTGTGGTATCAACCAACCTTGACTGCTGGCCAAGTCACTGATCTATACACTAATGAATGCAGCCATATAGTAAAGTCTGTTTGTTTGGCGGCCATCTTGGCAGCTACTTCCAGCCAAACAAGACCAGATTTCTATTTCTTTCACGCAGAGAGACCAAAACACTCCAAACTGAAGGTCAACTGTCTTAAGAAAACATATTTGCATTTACAGATAATCAGCGTTTCAGCTTAACAACGCTCCAAAAGGCTTCCATTTTTAGCTTATTCTGGATCTCCACAGCAAGCGAGGGGCTTTTTCTGCCAGCCCCATGATATAACAGGTGCCTTGGTGTAACCAGCAAGAAGATAGGCTGTTTACTTCAAAAGCTGGACTTGTGAACAGACGGCAGCAGTTTTCCCATTAATATTTCAACAAGTGACCAGTCTACGCACTTATAATGACTCCAAAACTACTACACGTTTTACCTCGAACATCAAAGAAATTCATCAAAAAAGAAGTTAGTGCATAAAAGAAGTGCATATACATTTTCTATATCATCGCATGTTTTTTATTTTTCTACATCACTTGAACACAACAGCTGCCTTTATGTTCGGGGAAAGTTTCATGATGAATGGAGCAATAGAAATAGTTCAAAATTACTTGGAATAAAACCACTTTATAGTAACTGACAGGGAAAAATAAAAGAATGTTTTTAGCCACTGCTGTTAAGTTACTATTTTGGAAATAGCCACGATGTACAATTATTTCTACACACGTACAAAATGTACGTACAATTATTTTTCCAACAAAACAAAAATGCAGTTTCATTTCTGCTGTTCCATACCTAGCGAGTGTGCCCCGAAGTGGTTACAAAATCAGTTGTGCTCTTTCTATTACTTTATGAAATACAAAGGGTTTGTCTATCTATCTATCACACACTGTCGGGCGGCAATCTATATAATAATAAGCATACTGATAATAAGCATTCCTTGCTACCTTTAGCTGTAAGCTGTAAGTCATTTGAGTAATCCAGTCTCTCTATTACAGTAATGTCAGTGATGATCAGTCATATAGCTGAAATGTGGTTGGTATAGCGTAGTGGGTTACTACACTGCCCTCCATTCTGTAGGGGTTCTATTCCCCACCTGGTAACCACCTTACACTATACTAATAAAGTCCCTGGGCAAGACTCCTAATACTACCCTAACCTACCTGTGTACAGGTACAGTGCAACGCTACCTCAACCTACCTGTGTACAGGTAAACTGAAACACTACTTTCAACTACCTGTGTACAGGTACACTGTAACACTACCTTCATCTCCATTTTTATTGATATTTATAGTTTTACATCATATGGACACAAGAGCTGCCCTTTATATTGTGTGAATCATTTCATGATGAATGGACCAACAGGGCTCCAAAATAGTTTGGAAGAATTCTGGTTCCATTGACTTGCATTAAAAGTGAAGCAGGTTTTTGGCCTCTCCTGTAAAGCTGACATTTTGAAGATACATATTTTTCTCTGGACAGCGACGATATGCTATTATCCATAAAAATGTTTTTAGCTGTGCAATCTTCTATAAATAAGATGCTAATCAGTGGGATATAAGATTCAGTAACGTATTGGCTACAGTAGCCTTGTACAAAACTAAAGAAGCAGCTTCCAGAACGAGTCTTGGCTGACAGACTGTATCTGGTCAAAGGTTGAAAACTGTGTGAATCACATATTTCGCTGAACTATTGCTTCCTGTTTCTAACACGAGGGCCACACATGGCTTTACTCCCGTCTGCATTCATATCACTGGTTTCAGCAACGCGTTTTGGCTACAGTTCTCCGTGCCAGTATTTTCTCAATCCAGTCCTTGAGGACCCCAGGTGGTCCAGGTTTTACCTCAATCCCAGACTAATTCACCTGGGGGGGTATTTCACAAAACAGGATTTCGCAGTTAGCCATTTCATTTAGGCCTAAAAGCCAAACCTGTACACAAAAGGACGCTCCTGTTGGAGTCATTACATTTGGCTTAAGTTATGAAGCTAATTGGTAATCCTGCTTAGGGAAATACCCACCAGGACCAAGAAATCAACAAACAAACCAAAGAATACCAGCTGGAGGCCTGGACTGTAAAGCACTGGCGGTGTGCAGCTCATTATGCATTCACATCTGCTGTAAAACACTCTACCTGCACACACAAAGAACAGCACATATCAGTTCTTTCCTATTGTTTTGGAACCTAGATGTGCAAATCAACCCAAAGTAAATTAACACTGCGCCAAAACTGCAACAGAAATTTCAACGGAAATGCTTTAAAACAATAAAATGTTGTTACACTGATTTACATTAAATCTTATGAATTATATTCCAATAGGGGCAATAATAGCACACATCTCACATTTCTTAACACATACACTATATATATATATATATATAAATATAGAGGGAGAGAGTGTATAATATTATTATTACAATTATATTACTATATATATTAACATATATAATACATCACCTATAGAACACTGTTAATATATATAGAATTGAATGTTCAAATATTTCTGTGAATTGCATAGATAATTCTTGTCTGTGTGTGTGTGTGTATTTGTTTTTGATTAGTAAACTGTTTAATAGACTTATGTACTGTAGGTTAAATGCTTTGGCACCACTATGTTGTGATATGGTCATGCCAATAAAGCATTCTTGAATTAAATTGAATTGAATTGAGAGGGAGAGAGAGATAGAGAGATAGAGAGATTATATATAAGACACAACCATCTTAAGGAGAGTTGTTGGCCCCAAAGTGGAGAAACCCCTCTTTAACCAGTGTAAGCCTCAAGGTTACATACCCTCTCATTGAGGATGATCACTAGCTTTTCTGTCTGTAATGCCATCCAGACTGTGTGTTGCTTACTGACCCAGGTGAGACCTGCTAAGATGAATGACGTGCTGCCCGGCCAATGGCTGTGTGAAACAGCCGAGGGGGTGGGGCCTATTCTGGTGTTTTTCTTGGGCTTTCTTTGTTCGGCGTAGGTCAGCTTGTAGAAAAACAATTACGACAGAACAGCAGTGTAGTCTTTCATTCAAACGCTACACTGGGCTAACGACACAGTTTAAATGCATTAGAGAGAAAACAGCAGGGTCATAAAACACACAAGCACACATGCATGTGTGCACACACACACACACACACAAGCTAATACACTGGCCTCAAGCTAGTCGCAATACAGCAATGCAGTCCAATGCAATGCATCACAACAGTGTCTGTTCTAATAACATTTTATGCAATACGCCACAATATCCTGCTGCAGCTCTATGCCAGATAGATATGAACATTTAGTGGCTACCAATTTCAAGAGGTTAAGATTATATTATATACATATATATACGTATTATATATACATTTATACATATTATATATATACATATATATGTTTTCATTTTATACTGTTACTGACTGATGTGAAATATTATTGTATAATATTGTGTATACATTGTATCATTGGAGGTTGGGTTTCTATTATTGCTATTGTTACTTCTTTTATCTCTTCATGTTAAAGACATTTGTCATGTCTTTGGTTTCCCCAAAAGCATTTTAGTGGTAAAGGGGAATTCTACCAATTTCTCAATTTTTTGGAATAATTCAGTCCTGAAGAAGAAAACAGATGGAAACAGAATTAGTCATCATGCCTTCTTTGGGGGCTACTCTGAGTTACGCCTTTCACATACCCCTTATCCGTGAATGTATTAAAACAAATGGATGAAAATACATTTTGAGCCAAAACAATGTGTGAGGTATCATGTGTGAATCTGTAATTACTCTCTGAGAAGGAGCTGTTTGAGGTGGACGTCTGGTTCCCATTACTGGTTTCGCAATAAATTGCTCATATTGGCTTTGATTACATCTGTTCCATCTAATTAAATAAAATGTTTGAGAAACTAGTGAAGTTCCCCCTTAAGATCATAAGAATTATCTTTTGCGTCGAGCTTTCAGGGAACGCAGCCCGGGTTGGTCTGTATGGCTGTTATCTAGTTCAAAGAGGACTGACCCTGTCGCTGTCTCTCTCGTAGCCTTAAACCATCGGCTGCTAGTATCGTCCAGAGTGCCAGCTGGGTTCCAACACAAAACAGCTGTTATAGTAAAACTACATCTAGCGGCTGGAAAACAGTAGGGGTTTCAAGCGTCCGAGTGAAAAATCTTACTTCCACTTGATAATGGCTCTCATTTGAAAACAGTCATTTTAAGAACAGATTTTTTGAAAAGGGTTTTTAAGGGTTCATGTCTAATTCAGTTGATTTCCCCATTTCCAGATGATGTGATCTACTCATACTATTACCAGAGACAATACACTTACAAAGAGATCATGTCATTGACTTCATCTCTTCACTCTTTGGTACTTTATAAGCACTTAGAAGGCTGATTTGGTATGTATGTACAGTTCTGTGCAAAGGTTTGAGGCACTTGGGGACATTATGACATTTAAAAAAACTTTTTTTTTTCAGAGAGAAAGCTTTAATTTGCTCAGCAATACACTATGTTTTAAATATTTTAACAGTATTAATACAGCGAGTAGTGTTTTTACATATGTCAGTATGTTTATTTAAGCCCTTCCAAGTTTTTCCTTGTGGAAACCCAGGATTATTTACAGTTATCTAAAACCTGCTTTGACTGCTCAGTACTTCATTAAGCTAAATCAAGATTGCTGCTGAAGGAATTGAATAAATACATACAATGTCTGCATCTACCTCTTTTAACACAAGATATTCTTGTTACTTTGTATTGCATTTACGTTTATTTCCATCTGTTCTAATGATATCTGGTGTTCTTACTGGAGGAAATACATTTATTGCTATGATGAAGGCTTTTAAACAACAAGTTTAGGTGCCTCAGAGTTTTGCACAGAAGTGTGAGTGTGTGTGTATGTAATACATAAGTCTGTATGCACAGTTCATATATGAAACCTGAATTGCCAAAACATAATTTGCATATATCCAACTACTCTAGCTTGAAATTCTAAGTAAACCATACATGGAGTCAAGTGGAAATCAGATATCTTGAATTTCCCTCTGGGATCAACGAACCAACCAACCAACCAACCATCCAACCATCCAACCAACCAACCAACCAACCAACCAACCAACTAATCAACCAACCATCCAACCAACCAACCATCCAATCAATCAACCATCCAATGCCGAATACAGGCTCTTTAAAGCCTCCTTTGCTGCCAAGATGGCAACTTGTTTATTATGATAAAGGTGAAAGCAGGCCACCAAATCTGGCTGGTGGTCCTAACCTCAGCAGAGAGGGCTAATAATAATAATAATAATATAACTTTAAGTAAGTGTAGTACAATGAAAACAGAGAAAAACGTTAGGTAACACGTACTATGGATCCTGTACACACAATGTTTTACAACTGCATGTTTAAGGCATTATATGGCATACACAGCACTTAACAGTGACAGACATGCACAATGCATTACAATATCTGTTCAGTTCCCAGTTCGGTTAAATAAAGCAGCATATGCGCATGTTTTTTGTAATATTAAACCTTTAAAGCCCAACCTGGGTCAAAAGTGACCTGTCTGAGATTCTATTTGACTGAACTGTCTTAATTTTGATCATCACATATACTTTAATATGTTAACCCTTGCGTATCCACTATGGAATTTGATAGGAACTATTGATATTTGCTGTCAGGAACATATGTACAAAGCCAGTTTTTAAAGGTTTTTAATGAACACATTAGACAATAACATCTAATGATTCCAACAGATTTAGCGAAGAGAGACTCAGCAATACAAAAAATAACATAGCAAATGAATATGGGCCAAGTTCGACCCATGTTGTCTATTAGAAGAGGTTTGCTTAGCTAGTGCATCAAAGGGTTAAAACACCATCATCATTTATATACATAGCATTAGTAACTGATGTTTAGCGGTAGCCACGGTTTTGATTAGTCTTAGTTTTATACAGGAAACATACTACATCATGTTTACAGTGTTTTAATGAGTGGATATTATAACACATTATGAAGCCTAACATTATATTAAGTCATGTACTTGTGCTTTTATAAAGTGTTATGCATGTAATCATATTGACTTATAACGGCTTGCTATTGTTATAAGTATTATTTATGCTATATAACACATTATAAACGTATTTATAAGGCATTGTAAATACAGGGTTCATAGGAAGTGTTAATTATATAACTATAATATATTCATTCACCATTCACACTCAAAATGAAATCTTTCATTGGATTAGGCGTGTAACGTCTTCAAATTCAAAATGCTTTAAGCTCGGCACGGAGGAAACTCGAACTCTTCTTCCTCCGTATATTCTGAACTGATCAAAGTGTAATAAAAGTGTTTCTGTTATCCTGGACTCGCTGAGCTCTGTGGAGCGCGTGCGTGAGCAGCGGCAGCAGCAGCCTATAAGTGGTTTGACCCCGAGGGCGGTGTTAACGATGTGGGAATATGGAGGAAGCTCGGGGCGCATTAGGGAGAGTGTGCGAGAGTGTTTCTGTGAACGTACGCGAGGGCCTGAGAAGTGGCTGTGCGTGCGCGTGTTCCGTTTGGCACACGGCTCCCGTATCATGCCCTCTTCAGCTCTTATTCAAATTGGACGCATAAATTACAGGAGGTGGACCTGTAGCCGCAGCGGCGCGCCTCAGGAAATGCCCCTTCTTGCATACACTGTTCTCCGTCTGCCCGGCTCCCGGCCGCTTACAGGCCCCTATCCGATGAGAGTCAGCGGATCGATACCATTCCAAACTCATTTCTAATGATCCGACTCCTCAAACTCTGCGCTGATGTTCCTTTTTATGTTGATGCAGGGTCTGTTGCAAAGAAGGTACAGAGTCTAAAACAGTTTCTTCTTGGAACTTTTACATTAAGCGAAGAGATGCCAGCCAACTGCCAGAGAGATGCCAACGAACTGCCAGAGATGTATGGCAGTTCACTTGCTGACTGTTAGCTAGCCAAAATCTGATATATGGCCATATATGGACTCAGGAATGTGTTTTATATTATATGTACATGCATTTATGTATCAACAGGTATGATATATCATATATATCATTGCTGTCCAATCAAAAACAAGTACCTCCAAAATTGCAACAGGAGAGAACAAAAACCTATTTTACTTTCAATGTAAGTTAATGGAACCAGAATTTTTTCCGAGCTGTTTTCACTTCTATTGGTCCATTGATCATGAAATTTTCACACAATGTAAACAACCATTGGCATGTTCAAATGATGTAGAAAACTCAAAATCGACAAAAAAAAATGTTTTTCATTGGACAGCGACGATATGAATCATACACACATCTATATATGTCTGATGTATATGGATGTAGTTACTATTACTATATGTTTGCTTTTGAATATTAAATACACCAATTAATATCATGTGTTTTTTTTATGGTGTTATGCTATTACACTACTTTTCACTGTACATATTGTTGCTGTCCAAAGAGAAACATCTACCTCTATGTTTGTCAAATTTCATTCTTCAATATCATTTGAACAAGACCGCTTTTCTTTATGTCCTGTGAAAGTTTCATGATGAGTGAACCAATAGAAATGCTCCAAAATCACTTGGAATAAAATCTCTTTAAACTAACTTACATTGAAAGATGAGTATGTTTTGTCCTATCCTGTAAAGTTACTACTCTGGAAATACTTGTTTTTCTTTGAAGATGCATAAAAACCATATGACGTGAAACAAGGCACATGACTGCGGTATCTCCAAGACGATGACCTCTCAAGTCGATGTAACCAGACCAATGTAACCAAACTCTCATTGTCGTTGTTCCTGTTTATGTGGATGCATAATTTGTTGTGAAGAACGCAAAGGGCCAACAGATTAGGGATTAAGCAGGGAAATCACCCAACTGGACACCAACTGGTCTTGCAGCAACCGGGTACCTCTGTTCTATAGCAATGCCATAAAGAATCCTTTAAAAGTGGCCACAAAACTGGCCAGAGAGCAGTCTAGATGGATTCCTTCCCATTACAATTCACCTTGTAGACAGCAGAAAGACTCTCCAGTCAAAAAGAGACACAGCTAGCTCTATATAATAGATAACTGCTTTTAAAACTAATTACTAATTAAATACCTGACTAATCAAATTACTATTGCCTTTTCACAGCCTGTCCTCTGTTTAACCTTCTGTCCATGCAAAAAGTGATTTCTTCTATTATGGTTCATGTTACTCCACTTTCAGTAATCCTTCGTGAGTAGCATTTCATCTGTTATTGCCATGTAGTGTAGTACTCAGCAACACAGCCTTCCCGATGTATTGGTGTTGCCATGTATGCTTTTTTCACCACAATACCCAGCATGCACTGCTCAAAATATGTCAAAGTAGTGCACTGATCTATCCAACTTTACAGGAGAGGGAAAAAACATACTTTACTTTTTAATGTTAGTCAATGGAACCAGAAATCTTTCAAAGAGATTTTGAAGCACTTCTATTGGTTCATTTATTCTGAAACTTTTATACAAAGCAAATGGCAGCTGCTGCACTCAAATGATGTAGAAAGTAAAAGACTAAGAAAAAAAACGAAAAAAAATGAAGATACATTCTTTTCCGTAGACAGTCATGATATTCCGCCTCCTATCAGGAACAGCAGATCATTTTAAACAGCACCCCCATCCCAAAGTCCTCTTTCACTCTTCCAACAGCTCCTTCCTAAAGCTGTTCTTACCAAGTAAGTGGTTCAGAAAATTCACAACCCAACCCCATGTTGAAAGCACATCCGTGGCTTTAACCACCATAGGTCTGAATCTCCAGGCAAGCTCACAGAGCAGCTTCACTCCCTCTACCAGGCCCACAAAACCTCTCCTAGCAGCAGTCTAGAGGGTAATAGCACAGTGCAGGCAAGGGTTAACAAGCATTTCACAGAGGTGGCCTAACTCATACATCACAGCCGTAGCACAGGTTTAGTACGGCAAGGCATTGTTCGAAGTCGTCCTGGGAATACGTGCTGACTCCGTTTAGTTATTTTCAGAGAAGAAATGTTTAGCTTGGGCTGTTTCGCTTTCATTCATACCAGGACTTTTATGTTGAAGAGGCTGAATACAGGCGGAGTGGTGGGTTTTTTATGGTAGAGCAGAGTGCTGTGCTTTTGGAATCCCAAGAACTGGAATGTTACAGTAGTTTGCCCTTATTGATGGCCCAATATATATATATATATATATATATAAATATATATATCCAAACCCCAAAATCAAAAACCAAATACCTTCCTTGAGTGCTGAGGTTCAGTCCTATTAGAAACTACTAGATATGAGCCAATGATCTAAAATGACCCCACTTCAACCCCAAAAAGACTTTCCAAAACTGGTCTCAGAGCAGGCCAGATGGGCTCCTTCCTACCAGCATCCTTCAAGCTCCTCAGTAGACATGAGAGATTGATTTAGTGTTTGCCTAGCTGGGGCTCAGCAGGCGCAGGCCAAGACCCACCCCAAACGTTTCCACCACCTCAGCCCTTTCCCGGCCTGTCAACAAAGCCAAAACGCCCCACAACTAAGGGGGTAAATCCCCGTCTGGCAGCGCCGGCGGTGGGCAGAACTGCAGCCTGGTGTAATTGGGGGCGGAAGTGAGGCGAGCGAGCGGGGGCCTGAATTGATTCGCTAATCCGCTTCATTATGGAGCGACAGCATGGGGGTTAGCACCTCACACAAAAGCGGGGTTAGAACATGGGGTGGGGTGTGTGGGGGGGTGAGTGTCGTCTTTCTTTTCATCCACGCGCTTCCACACCAGGCCTTCTCGGCATCCCTCCCACGCGGCGTTATTCATCCCTCCATCACCCTCTACTACTTCCCTCCCAAACGAGACGAGCGAGCGGCAGAGGATAGACGACAGCGTGACTCACCCAACCGAATGGCTCTGGAGCCTCCTGCTGCTTTGGCTTCTTTCCCGTTTTATTGCTCCCACTTTCCAACCCCCCCCCACCTTGGTTGAACCTCTTACAGGCTCAACTGCCTCTTCTCCCTTTCTCTATACTTTCTCTCTCTCCTTGTGGCACTCAGCAAGGACGAAAGAAGCAATCTACTTAAACCAAAACAAGACTGTGCTTCTGGAAAAAAGTAAAGAAAACACTTCTCCTCACATCTTCCGCGACCCTTGTACCAGAACAATACAGCTCAACCGGGCTAACTATTGGTGGTGACCCTGAAAGCCACGCTCCGATATCCAGATATCCCTACTTGACCTCCCTCCTGGTGCGCTGGCATCTTTTCATAGCCTTCTCTTTGTCTGAAGAAAGCTGGCTCAGGCCCTGACCCGACATAAGAATAAGAGAACTAAGCCATTGGGTCCTTCTGCTGAACATTTGCCTGCTTTTGCATTGACTTCTGTACCAGTGCTACCAGGAAAATGACAACAACTGGTTTAGTAACCAGTGCACCACACAACCTTATACCAGTGCAATTCAAACCACTACAATCAAAACATACTTCACCACCACTTGGACAGGGGCATATGTTTTAAATGACATTTACATGTATTTAAGTATTAATAATGGTCATACAGGTATAATATATATATATATATATATATATATATATATATATATATATATATATATATATATATATATATATATGGCTATGTATGTCTGAGAGGTGGGGGAATATGTGCCAGTATACTTAAAGTAGTTACTAATACTATACAATATTTTAGAGGGTAGTAAAAATCTCTCTCTCAACATTAACTTCCATTGAAAGTTAAGAATGTTAAGAAAGGAAAACCTTATGACATGAAGACAGCATATGACCACTGCATCTCCAAATTCAGAACAGAAAAAAATACTTTGGTCATATATGGACGAAGTATGCTAACAAGTATATCAAAAGTATATATACACACACACATACACACACACACACGCATACATACATACATAGTGATAAAGCTGGTATACTTCAAACAGTAATAACTAAGATAACACACTGTTGCAAGCATTACTTAAACTCTTCAGACCACTAGAAGCCCATCCTCAGGTGGTCTCAGAACAAACTATGTGGTGATTAGGGCCAATCAGGGGGTCTGTTTAGCTGTTGACGCACCGTACAAATTCACACAACGGCATCACTTTAAACAGACAACCTTTTCCTTTGCAACACTAAAGTACACAACAGCTGGAGTGCTAGCTAATATGAAGATCTACACTTCTAAACAAATTGCAGGCTTCCAGTAGCAGAGGAACATACTGTAATGGAGATCAGTGCACAGTAGCTAGCTAAGCATCTCGCTCGCGTGCTTCTGATGAAGCTGTAGTCCTGGCCTGACTTGAGAAGAAGAGCGTCCTGCCCGGTGGGGTTCGAAGCCGAGCATTTGGTCGTCTCTGCTGGACGGCATGTGGAGTAAGAGGGCTAATCGAGGGCGTTTGATATGATCCTGAGAGGACTCCCAGACTGGATGGTCATTTGGCTGGGAGCGTGTTTAGCCCCCGAAATTTCTCTGATGCACCACTTGAGGGTCTGTGTTCTCTCAGAGCTGCTGAGTGGAGAGGAGAGAGGAGCGAGTGAGTTTGCTGAGTGTCAATCTAAAATACATCTCCTCTCAGACCAGCTGCCTTTCTCATCTCATTCATCTGCTGCTGCTGTGCATCTCTCTTTCTCTCTCTCCTTCTCTCTCGTTTTTTTTTTTTGTTTCTTGCTCTCCCACTCCCCTTCACTCTTCCTCGATCCACATCTATTCCTTTTCTGGCTTTCTCTCTCTCTTCCCCCTTTTTTCTTTCTCTCTCTCCACTTTACCTTTCTCTTCTTCTCCTCTCTCTCCCTGTTTCTGTCTTTCTTTACTCCCTCCTCTCCAACTGCCTCACTCTCTCCCTCCTCTTTTTCTTTGTCTGTTTTACTCTTTCCCTTCTCTCTTTTCGCCCTCTACTCCATCTGCCTCATTCTTACTTTTTTCTCTCTCTTCTCCGTCTGCTTCACTTTCTCAGATCTCTCGTTCCGCCCTTATCTCTGTCTGCCTCACTCTCTCCCTTCTCCTTTCTCCCTCTTCTGTTTGCCTTACTCTTTCCCTTCTTTAATTTCTTCCTCTTTTCCATCTGCCCCACTCACCTTCTTTCTTGCTCCACCCCCTACCTTTCCTTTTCCCTCACACCCGCCCTCTCATTTATTCTACCCTCTCTCTCTTTCTCTCTCTCTCTCTCTCTCTGACTGTAGATAGCGCCACAGTATTTTTCAGCCAGACAGTCAGGTATAATATATTATAGCAATGAGACGGAAGCAATTTTAGGCTAGGGGAAAACTTGTATGTTCTACTCAGTCTCTCTCTCTCTCTCTCTCTCTCTCTCTCTCTCTCTCTCTCTCTCTCTCTCTCTTTCTCTCTATTTTATGTTCCTGTCACACACAATCTCCCCATAGGGGTCCAATGTTGTCACCTTACAGGTGTGACTGCACTCATGCCCAAAGCCCCAGAGACTCCTGAAGTTATGGGCGTCTCATGCAGAGAGACAAGAAAGGGAAAGAAAGAGGGAGAGAACGAGTGAGGGAGAGAGATAGATTGCTGCACTGGGGCAACCAGATGGTATCTATCAGCAGTAGTTACAGTTGGTGCGTACGCTGGTGTGTAGTCAAGTAGGCTAAAGCCCATATGCATTGCGCAGGGTAACAACGCTGACATAATCATAGCTCATATACTCAGAAGGCTATTATATTATGTGCCTAATAACATCAACATCCATTACAGTAAACGTGCCGCAGTCTATCTCCAGACATTTACAGAGGCCTGCTCAAGGGTATTAACAGACTGATTTAACCCCCCCACCTCACCCGTCTGTTCTCTGCTGCGAAGGCTTTACATTGCTAGGAGGACTCGGTTGCATTCGGCCACAAGAGCATTAGTTAAGTCAGGGACAGAGGTTGGACGATTAGGATTGGGGATACTCCAACTCATCCCAAAGGGCTGAATCAGTGCAGACAGCACACTCCAACCACTCCACAGCCCAGAGCTGGAGACGGTTTGTCCCTCGAACTGACACTGAGCATTGAGTATGGTGACCTTAGTCTGCTTCGGAGCGTCCCGCTCTCCTGTACGGGCGATGCTGTTCTATGGAAGCGGCTGTGTCAGCAAGGAGTGCACATTAAAAGTAGCTGAATGCTCAAGTTGTATTGTACGTGGGTGCCTCTGCGCTCTGCACAAAAGTGCACACGATCTTACGAAGGTTTCAAGCCTGACCGAAATTTTTTCACAACACTATTCCAGTCACTGTGGCGAAGAGCAAGGCCTGTCACATTAGCTTTGACAGCCATCTGATGCATTTTGAATGAGATTTTTTAAGGTAATTTCATATTCACATTAAAAACATATACTGGTTTTAAGCACTGCAGTAATATATATATATATTACTGCATATATATGCATAATTAAAACATATGCATATGTTTTAATTATAATTGTAATTAATTATGGTTGTAATTAACTATACAACGTTATGCCTGGCATTATAAGGTATAATAACACCTTATAAATCTGTTTATAAAGCATTATGAATACAGGATTCATAAGAAGTGGTACCAATATGACAGTACCTTTGCTTGTCTGCTAATCCAGGGACTACGTTGGTCACACTTTTGTCCATGTGTGCCTCCGTCAAGTTATGTTGCTTTAGCTGAAAGGATTTCATTTGGTAATTTGGTGACTTCTTGTTGTGCAGCATGAATAACACTGCCATTTCAACCCACAATAAGCAACAACTTTGTGTGAAAATGTCATGAAAGCAATACAATATTTTAGTAGCAGCTCACAAGGCTACAAGAAAACACCTACATAAATATTAACACATCTTATTCCCACCAGCACTGTAGCAAGTGATATGACAGCTACTCCTTGTTGGATCAGCTTTTATAGATGTATATATGCAAGCACTTCACTTAGAACACCAGTACGCCTATTCATTAAGGCAATTATCTGACCAGTTAATTGTGTAGGCAGATAAAATCATGCAGCTATGGCTCAGCAGCTTCAGGTAATGCTGATCTCCTGGGATTGTCATACATTACAGTCTCTGGAATCTAGATGGAAACACCTTGTTGAGGAGAGGTCAACAGAGAACGGCCTGACTGGTTCCAACCAACAGAACTACAACTACAACTGTACAGCTGTGTTGGTCGGAGAGGCATCTCGGAGCGCAGGACACCTCAGACCTTGTGGTGAACGGGCTACAACAGCAAAAGCTCAAAGATTGTTCCACTTCTCTCAATCAAGAACACAAAGCTGAGGCTGCACTGGACACGGGCTCACTAAAACTGGACTGAAGAGTGAACAAAAAAATAGCCTGGTCTGATCTGGATGTCTGCTGAGGCACACAGATGGTCAGGATTTGGCACCAACGGCATGAATCTACAGACCCAACCTGCCATACATGGGCGGTCCAGGCTGGTGGAGGTGGTGTAATGGGGTGGGGAACATTTCCTTGGCACATTTTGGGCTGTTAATAACAATCAGTCACAGCTCGAATGCCACAGCTTATTTGAATATTGTTGCTGACTTAACAACTACAAAGCAATCGTATCTCAAATTTGATTTCATGAACATGACAATGAGTTCAGTGTTACTCCGAGACCTTCCCAGTCACTGGATGTGAAACCAAAAGAACACCTTTGGGATGCAGTAGAACGCATGAAGGTGCACCAAAAACATCTGCAGGAACTGCATGATGCAACTGTGTCAACATAGACAAGAATCTCAAAGAGAAATTTTCTATTTCTTGTGGAACTGCGGCTGCTTTGGGAGCAAAAGGTGGTCCTACCCAGTATTAATACAGTGCTCAGACAGTGTGGGTTTACATCTTGAAAGGCTTATGTAAGTGTAGCCTAACTAATATCTCCTGTGCTTTATGTCATATATGCACAGTCGTAACCCAGTTTCAGTAAAAAGGCCCACATTTCACCCACAAACGACAGACATGAAACAGCACGGGAAGCAAACAAAGGCTAATGGGCACACAGGAGCACCCACACACCCATAGACACACACAACAAACGAGAACGTAAATGTGTGGGACACACACACACGTTCACTTTGCAATTTGCAGCAGGTGCTGCTGCTGGCGCCTCCTCCCTTTTCTAATTGTTTTCCTGGCTTGGGCAAGAAATTAATTTTGCTAATTAAACAGAATGTATGTGAAAGGCGCCGTGAACAAATGGCTGCGCCGCTCGCCAGAGCAGCTGAGCTGACGCCATTCGCGCCCAACGTTCCAGGCAATCTTGCGCATCCGTCAACGCGCAAACACACTCGGCCCGCAGCCACACGACTGCGTTCACCGCGTATCGAACAACGTGTCAGACGTTTTACAGGGGCGCTCAAATTTAACAGTAAAATACTCTTCCTGCGTATTTCAGCCTTAAAAGACGGCCTGTTGACCTCGGACTAGCTAACGCAAACTTATATTTCTGACGACGCTCTGGAGGACTGGAGAAGCCAAGCTAATGAGCCAAGACACAGACTGTGGTTGATTACTTAAAGCAATAGAATGTAGGATTTGGAGACCCCTCTGGTGGAAACATGCTATTGCATGCAACATGCAGAAGAGCTTATTATTGTAATGACAGTTGAGCCTGAAAGTGGATGAATCAGACTTTTTTAAGAATATTTAAAGAGAGCTCTCATTGGCACTGGCACACTGGCAAACACACGTGCTTTGAGAGCATGAGGGAATTATCTAGAACCCTGTTTCCAAAAATGTCGGGACAGAATAAACCCTATATTTCACTTAAAAACAGTACACCAAATTATACAGTGCCGAAACTGAAAAACTGTATACACACCTATTTGGAATTTGAAAACGTTGGTACAGAATCCTGTTTACCGATGTGTTAGTCACCTCTTCACCAGCTCAACACTTCGGGGTCTCTATTTTTATTTCATAGGGCACCAATTGTTTTAAGTATGTGACTGGTGTGGACTGCTGGCAGGCTAGTTTGGTAAGCATTGTGTTACTGTAAGACACACTGGGCTGCAAAGTCAGCTGTGATATGATTCCTTTACATGCAATGCCATAAAACTATAAATATATAGCATTATAAGGCATACACACTGCCTTATAATGCCAGGCATCAATGTGCATAATTGCTTTTAGTCATAAATACATGCACAACGTTTTATATAATCATTATAGATCCAGTTGCCAAACATAACTGACTCAAATTAATACTCTAATTAATAATTATGGTTATTTTTTGTTTTACAATACTTGCTCAAGTGCTGCTTCTGTTTAGCTAAGTTGGCAGCCACAGTTAATTTAATTAGTTATAAGCAATTAAATAGGCTTATACCAGGCATTATAAGCTATTATTCCTTATAATTGTAATTACATATCATTGTGAACACAGGATTCATAGGAACTGTTACCATCTTATTGGAATAAACTTTACAATGTTTGTTGGTTTATTATGAATACTGGATACGGATACAAACGGTGCCGTTTATATTCATTTATACATATCAATGTACAAGTTTACAGACAAAACAAATTTCTAAAGAACTTTATCCACATATATGTTCATCTCCTGAATTGAGACTCAAAGCTAAACAGTTATGGGTTAAATACATCTACTGGTACAGTGAGTGATCATGGCCTCCTCCTTAATGCATGATTTTTAACCGTTTCATTGAACGCTACCAGACTTTCCAGCTTAAACGATGGTTCAAGAGTTCAGGAGCTTCGCAACGAGGCAAGGCTAAGTGTTTCTTTCAGGTAAGATTTCAGCTCCTCTAGTGAAGAAGCAAGACTCTTGAAATTGACACAGGTTTAAGAACGTGACTCACTAAAGCGGCTAAGCTGAAAACTGACACGGGCACGTTGCATTGTTTCAGAATAGTTCTGTTTAAAGGAGAAAAGAAAAAAGTAAATCACAAAGCTGTCTCAGCGCGACGCAGAAACAAATGATGTGGAAAACCAACCTATTATAAATTAAATCATTCCATTCCACCACTTCTGAGGCAGACGCAGCTCTGGCTGAGGTTACGGCTCGAGTGTGGGAAAAACAGCACCATTGTTGTCGTCTCACTGTGTGGGAGAAACGACGTTGTGAGAAAGGACGGGTTTCACGCTTCTACCAGCTAAACCGAGAGCAGATTGAGGCTTATGTCTTTTAATAGAGAAGGTCGAGATCCGAGTGTGGGAAGCTGATGCTGGATCAGCTTGTGCGTCTGCAGGACGGGAGTGTTTCACCTTCACACCGTGCCACGGCCTTGAGCTGCAGCTGCTAGGAGGGGAGCAGATTGTAAACTTCATTATCGCTGACCTCCGAGCAGCGGCGACGCCAAACCATTGCCGAACTGACCCTACGCATTCAAATCCTCGGAGAGCCAGGACTGCTGACCCAGGATCAGCTTTCTGTTTGCGTCTGTGAAACATTCCAAATGTTACATTTTTTCTGGCCATGATATGCAAATGACCTCTGTCCCTGATTGGCCTCATATTGTGTCTTGTTCTACAAGCAGTCCAGGCTGAAACGTACCAAAGCAAACAAGGCTACAACTCAGAGGGCCGCTGGGGGGATGTAGGAACTTCCACACATCCGAAAGGAGTGGCTGATCTGTAATGACTAATCTACTTCCTGGCAGTCAGGCACAGCACGACATTGAGAATCGTGGGATCAGACATGAACATTCAGGTACTTTAATGAGAAATTTTGGGATTGTAGACTTGTTAGGGTGGGAAGAAAAAAAGGGTGAGAATGTTAAAACCAGTGGTCAACAACCCTCCACCTTCTATCTGCATCTGGAACACTGCCCAACAGTAATGCAACTACTCCAGCCAATCGAAAGCTTATATCCTCTGGGGCAGGTGTTGGAGACTATGTTTGGAACTACAAACCATCAGAAGGTGGTTCTCCAGGATTAGGGTTGGAGTCCACTGTTCTAAACCAATCCAACACAATGTGAAGGTGGAGCTGAAGCTAGGAGGCTTGGCAACATCCTTTCTCCATTCTAAGGCCCTATACATTTACATACCTGTGACTAAGCTTCCACAATCCCCACCACAGGCCCCATCTCCTCCCTTTTCCTCAGTGCTTTATTAGTCCTACCACAGCCATGAACGCAAGGGGGTCAGGCTTTCCATCTACGGATTTTAATCCGAATTCTACAGACGGACCCTCACTCTGGACCCTCTCAAAACATCTTTTGCGTTATTCGCGACGCAACGAACAACAATAGAAAATCCCGAGTGCAGGGATTAGAAATGTATTTATTAACGTCTACACCGGTACTGTGGCTTTCAGATAGGCTGGTCACACAAATCTGATCTGACCGCTTAAGAAAATAAGAGTGTGGCCTGTTCTCACAAAGAATCTGAGAAACAAATGCCATTGGTCTGCAGTCTGAATGCAGCCCACGTCTATACAGCCTCCTTACAGGAATCAATCTGCATCAAAGCCTGACTGTTTTCATGATTTTTGTGATGTCACAAAATGACAATCTAGCAAGCTAGCTAGTCGAATGCTATTCTTAGGATTGTCTTCGTTCCTTGTGAGAACTCGCTGTCCAAAGAAAAACAAGCAGTTCCAAAATGCCAGCTTTACAGTGATACAATATATTCAATGCAACCAGAATGTTTTCCTAGCTGTTTTGGAGCGTTTCTATTGGTCCATTTGGCATAAAAATGAAATGTGAGATAATGAAACAAGACTACTCACAGTTAAATCATTTCCCCACTGCTTCAGACTGCCTGCCTGAGTAGGCAGTGCTAACCTGCTGCAGGCTTAATGCCTGGCTGAATATAAAAGGCACTCATGTTTGTGATGTCACAACCCTGATGAATGCAAACTGAGCCATTTTTGCAACTCAGCTCCCATATGCACAGAGAATGAACTTCCTGCGTATTTTAGCCTTAAAAGATGGCTTGTTGACCTCGGACTAGCTAACGCAAACTTATATTTCTGACGACAGTCTTGAGGACTGCAGAAGCCAAGCTAATACGCCAAGACAAACACTGTGGTTGGTTACTTAAAGCAATAGAATGTAGGATTTTGAGACCCCACTGGTGGAAACATGCTATTGCATGCAACATGCAGAAGAGCTTATTATTGTAATGACAGTTGAGCCTGAAAGTGGATGAATCAGACATTTTTAAGAATATTTAAAGAGAGCTCTCATTGGCACTGGCAAACACATGCGCTTTGAGAACGTGAGGGAATTATCTTGAACCCTGTTTCCAAAAACATTGGGACAGAAAAAACCCTATATTTAATTAAAAAACAGTACACCAACAATATATCCAGTGCTGAAAAACTGTATACACACCTATTTGGAATTTGAAAACGTTGGTTTTCCATACCAGTTCAGCTCCCATTTGTACAGAGAATGGAGTGGTTTACAACCAGTCAAACGCATCCGAAAGCCAGGGATGTATTCAAGTTACGGGGCCCTTTAAGCCTGATATTCGGGATGAGACCGGCGCAACAGACCTGCTATGAGAAACTCGCAGGCGCTGCTGCTCTAAAAAGCAGTCCTGGCTATCGGTCTCATTAGAACAGACAGAAAGCCACGGCGTTATTAAATCAAGCTTCTCTGGAGGAAGGCAGGCCAATTCCTCCCTCCTTCAGGCGGCAGTTCTGGTATTTTGAGAATGCGCCCCAGACTGGATCGGTAAAATAAGGGAATAACACTGTTTCCTCCCCTTGGGGCCATGCTCTCACTCCCATTAGCTCTGGGACGGAGCTGCAGCTCGCCACGCTGACTTGATGAAGCTAATTGAGGAGCTACATGCTTCGTTTGATATGGGAAGGATGGGGGGGTGCAAAAAAAGACCTGCGGTGAAAGAACGTCAGGGGAGCCAAAAAATGGGGAATATTTCTGTTTAGACTGGGGATAACGTGGGCGTAGAACGAATCCCAAGGACATGAGGAAATTCTTTCTTAATGCTTTTCTTATATATATATTTTGGACTGCCTTTTCTTTCTTTTCCAGACTCAACAAATCAAAAGAAGAGCCACAATGGCTCGAAGCCCCGAGCAGTCCAATATCAGCCGCTCTAACAAACCTGAAATTTTAGGAATTAATAATGTGTAAAAATAAAGAAAGAAAATACACGATTCTGTCACACAGTGCCAATTAGACTTGGGTATTAGCGGCGGATTCTGTCAGGAAGTGACAGAACAAGATGCGACAGAACAGCACAGCGGATATAACTGACAAGTTTTAATTAAAGGGCTCTTATCCTACTTTTTCCAGCCTCTCAAGTCCGCTC
This sequence comes from Megaleporinus macrocephalus, assembly GCA_021613375.1. Taxonomy (NCBI): domain Eukaryota; kingdom Metazoa; phylum Chordata; class Actinopteri; order Characiformes; family Anostomidae; genus Megaleporinus; species Megaleporinus macrocephalus. The sequence continues at coordinate 31,474,807 of CM038724.1, forward strand.
GTGATAACCGGCAATTTATGCACCCGAGACGGTCCTAATTCATATATACTTGAACTTACTTTATCCTTTCCTTGTTTCTGGGCCTTTAAGACTGATATTTAAATGACCTCTGTTCTGATTGGCTGCAGGCCATAACTTTCTAGCTTAATATATTACTATGCAACATTCACATGAATTGGCAGAGCAAATCTGCTGGAAGCTGAACGAGCAAATATAGGAACGTTGGTTTGTGTGATTGGCCTTTAGCAATATTTCCCACACAAAACTAGCTTAGCAGCTTGGAAAAGTAGAACTATACACATCAGTAAAGAAATTCCACAAGACGCCATGCCAGGTATAGGGCAGGGGTATTATTATATTTAAAATTCAGTACGGTCCAGTTAGAGGAGATTTCCTCAGGCCAAGGTCCGGACCGTCATCATTTCTTTTTTTTTTTATATTTTATTTAAACTTTTGCATTTTAAACATCACACAATACAGAAACAAAAGCACAAGAACAGACATTCTAAACCCTCCCCCATCCAACTCCATATATCTAAATGAAAATAAATAAAAATAAGTCAATAAAAAAAAGAAAATTGTTCCATATTAAATTAAACTGTCTCTGGCTGTTTTTTTTTCACAGCATCTCAATCGCTCCATCTGAACAATGTGTGTCATCTCACGGACCGTCATCATTTCTAACTTGTGTTATGTTGCCATATCCTGTATATTTAAGTTACCTAGTATCAGCATCTTATACCATCAGCAACTGAAAGACAAACCTATTACACATACCGTTCAGTATATTTCAGTAAATTTACCTGTTTAAATGCTGAACTGAATTAATTATTTATAAACCTCCAAATATTTTTTTTTGTCCCTACTTCAAGTAAAAACAAGGGCTACATTAAAAAAAAAGACTGCTTTAAAAAAAGTGCATCTTAAAGTGTTTATTTATAGAGAATGTAAATAAAACGTGCGTCTTCTTGTTAACTGACGTGCTGGTTGTACAGAGTGGTATTCTCCAAAACTAGACGAGTGAGTCCATTCCAGAACCGTTCCTATTAAACAGTCAGTTTCACTGTTGACTTTTCTGTTTTTACGTTATTCTCTGACTCGCTTTAGTCTCCGGCTGCTGCTTCTCACAGATCTAATTGGCTGAGGAGCCTTCAGTGATCTTACAGCCCATGTGACTGGACTCTCAGTTCACTGCGCTGTAAAGCCTGTATACTGTAAAGACAAGAAAAGCTCCGCCGCTTAAAATAAACACTGTCAAAATGAAATCATTCTCAATAGTTTATCAGTTTGGGTCCGCATTGGACAATGTCTGGGTCTGGATCCGGACCACCGATTAGTGACCCCCGGTATAGGGCAAAAAAATCTGATCAGTGCTCTGAAGCTTAAAGAAAAAGCTCAGCATTAACATGGGACATGATGTTATTTGCCAGAGAAACATAAGGTGTTTATATTTGTTTACATCTGTATGCCCATCACTGCAGCTCCATCTCAAATATTACTAAATAAAAGCTGCTTATTATCAAACATGTATCTGCTTCTACATTAAAGGGGAAATGTCAACAAAGTCATTAAGAGTGGTTTGATGTGAAATGCTTTGTTCTAGAGAAAGAGTCAGAGTCAGAACTGTTCTCAGTGGAACCAGCTGTTCAGCTCAGAAAGCTCCCTCACAGGATGTAATTATAAAAAAAGATAATATATACACAACTGCCTAACGTTTGTGTTTTAACAGTTTATTTTAATCCATCGATCATAAAAGGAAACAAAAATGGTGTAGTATGGGGTAGTAAATTAAATGACTATATGAATCCCCCTTTAACAGTTCACTTGTCGCTGTCCAATGAGAAAGTAGTATCTACAAAATTGCAACTTTACAAGGGAGACCAAAAACATACTTTACTTGCAGTGTAAGTCAATGGAACCAGAATTCTTCCCAAGCTATTTTGGAGCCCTTCTATTGGTCCATTCATCATGAAATATTCACACAATGTAAATGACCATTGGTGGGTTCAAATGATGTAGAAAACTCAAAATTGTCAAAAATGTTTTTCATTGGACAGCGACTATATATACTTATATAAACCATTCATTTTTAAGAAATTAATATTATTATTCTGTTCCACTTTCTATGATGTAGCTCTTACAAGTATTAAAAGACTTCAGACGTCTGGTTCCATTCACCACCACTGTAAACCATTAGGTACTTGTCTCTAGAAAATAAAACCTGAATGACTTACTAAATATAGAAGACCCCTTTAAGTAAAACGATGAAGCGTAAGTGACACCATTTAAGGTTTGAAGTTCAAAGGGCAGGGTTTACTTTCATCTTCGTCTCAACATCCCTTTACAAAAACACATAGAGAAGCACGTTTTTATTAACTGATTATTTTTGGGGGATATAACATCATTTCTTTTTTTATATATTTTATTTAAACTTTTGCATTTTAAACATCACACAATACAGAAACAAAAGCACAACAACATACATTCTAAACCCTCCCCCATCCAACTCCATATATCTAAATGAAAATAAATAAAAATAAGTCAATAAAAAAAGAAGGAAAAAAAACACATAACAACAACAACAAAAATATTATGGTCCCTTTAATTTCTCCAAGAAATTGTTCCATATTAAATTAAACTGTCTCTGGCTGTTTTTATCGCAGCATCTCAATCGCTCCATCTGAACAATGTGTGTCATCTCACGGACCGTCATCATTTCTAACTTGTGTTATATTGCCATATCCTGTATATTTAAGAGAAGCATGTTTTTATTAACTGATTATCTTGGGAATTATTCACAGAAAGATCATGTAATTAACTGTTCCAGTGGATAGAAAATGATGTTAGAAGATATAACTCCTCATAACAAGGAGAAGATGTGCCAGTTTAGCCTGTAATATTCCAACCCAACACAACTTCACTCAGTATGATGGGGTTGCACTTCTCAGCGTTACTAGGAAAGCTTATTAACATGGAAGAAAAAAATAACTGAGCAACGTTCTCAAAACTTCATAAATGTCAAACAGCACGTCCATTTGGCTCCGATCTGACGGAGCGGCTCAAGAACGAATGCAGACTGCTTTGTGTGGGCCAGCAGCACCGCAGGCCGAGAATAGAACGGTCGAGAAAGAAAGAAGGCCAATGAGAGGGCTCCATATGGAAACAGTCAGGACAGCTTTAACGAATCACAGCGCCCGGTCTCCGAAGGTTTCGAATTAACCTGCGTGGTTATAAATCGCCCTCGTTAGGAGGCAAAACCGTGCAGGAGCCAATGGAAGCAGAGCTAAATCATGTGGCAAAGCGTGTGTGTGTGTGTGTGTGGGGGCGAATGTAAACACGCTCGCACACTAGGACACGGGCGGGACGCGGGATTCATATTTTGTCCACAAAGACAAGAATCCGTTTAGAAATTCAGGGGATCGAAAACAGGACCCAGGACACTTGGAATTCTACAGCACATGGATATTAAAGCCCTCAGAATTGATTATTTACGTAATATTTCTATTAATTTAATAATTAATAGCAGAATTTAGGGTTCAAACTATTGCATTTCACTAGCACTGTATCCCATGTTTTCTTGATATATATATATATATATATATATATATATATATATATATATATAATCCACCAACCATTGCATAACACATTCCCTACTGTGGTAAAGAAATTCCGGCTGCTGCCGTTAAGTGCAGAGGTTATATCCGGCTTATATACCGTTACAGGGTTTTTGTTTTGCACTGGCCACACAAAAAATATGAAAACTAATTTCAACCATTGTCAGTTATCCTCTCTACACATGCAGCTCCCACCTTTAAGCAACATCCTCAAAAGGGGTTTCTGGTCTTTAAAGCAGATCACACACACACACACACACACTAGAGACTACCGTGTCACCACACAGGCAATGTTATGTTGGCCTGAGTAATAAATAACCAGAAATACTAACTACAAACCACACATTTACAGGAGAAGTCAAAAACATGCTATGCTTCTAATGCATGTCAAGGTAACCAGACGTTTTTCTGAGGAATTTTGAGCCACTTCTTTTGGTCAATGTATCCTGAAATTTACACATGATGTAAAGGGCAACAGGTACTTTCAATTTGTGGCAAAAACTGAAAAACAACAAAAATTGGGATACAAGGGTTTGTATATACACTGACTTGGAAGACTTGGCATTTAAAATATTAAAATAATGCCGTATATAACCCTGTATAATGTCCACCAGACACTAATTATTACTAGTATTACTTGTCACCCAGCAAACTGCCAACTGATAGATACAGATGGCATCCTAGCAGGAATGTTAGCTGTCTGGTTTTCTCCTCCTGGGTTAGTCAACTAGTCAGGTGGGGGTATCAAACAGCCCATGCATCAAATACATGGTTGTACCTGCTCTCACCTTCAAGATACATCAGCAGAAGTAGGAGAGACACTTCTTTAGGGTTGAATAGTCATGTTTACAATAGTCTAAGCAATGGCTACGCTGGCTGGAGCATCTCTTTAACTGCACAGTTACAAACGTATAGCCTTTTAAGAAGTGCAACCATAGTGAGTTGGGAAAAGATGAGCAAGGAAGCCTAAAAATCTAATTACAGAATAAGTATTTGTCACAGTCTATGTCTCTAGTATGCTCTATTACATATTATTTCTTAGCACTATGCAAATGTCTTATCATTGCAACGTAAACAAGCTAGTTTTCATTGAATAACCAAGATTCACTAAACAATGACGGCAGCCCTAACAGACCCTGGCCCTGGCAGGTAGTGAGTGGGCTATGCTGTATATGGGGCATTCCTAGCTGGACGATTTCCGTCGAGCGCAATCTGTTCATCGGACTTTGGTCACAGTGTGACACTTCCTGATCTCTATTTCACTCTCACACACGCAGCACAGGCGCTCACCTCCTCGGATAAGCCCCCCTGACCCAATAACCATTGATTAGCGCAACCCGCTGATTCAATTTGAGAGCAGATGGGGTCAAAGGGCCAATCAATCGGAGCATAAATGAAGGAAAGCAGAGGCCTGGAAAAAAATGAACTATGATTCAAGTGATTAGCAGCCTATTCATGTTCCAGTACTGGGTTTATTTAAAACCCCCTACCCAGCCACATGGTTACTCGCCCTGAACACACTTTCCTTTAGCTGAAAGATCAGGTGACTCTGTGCATGTGCCCCAGGAGAGCAATGGACAATAATCAATCACTTCATTGGCCACCTGCATGCGCAGCAGTGCTCTAACATAATGTGACGGCAGTTTATTGAAAAATAAAAAGCACCAGCAAAAGAAACATGGCTCAAGATTATTTTCGCCAGTGGGGGTGGTGTGGATTCAGCCCAAGCCACTTCCATTACTGGCTCATGAAAAAATTTGGGCTCAGGCTTATTTTTTATATTAATATTTTAGAATAAATAGCCAAAAAAAGAGGGAACTTACCAAAATGCACTCATTTCAATACACAATGGCCAATCAAAATCCCAGCCTCCTACACCAACGACACCCTTTCAGACACCCAGCAACAGTTTACAGCACCACTGCAACGGACACGTCTACCAACGCTGGCATGACAGTTATGAGTTTATCGAGTTATGCATCAGCGGCAATGCTGTCAGCGTTTATGTGGGGAGGACCGATTTAAGGACGTGCGAACGGATCGAAAGCATATAAACACCACATTACTAATTATAACAGTAGGTTTTCACGTTCAGCACTGATACTGCAACCTTGAGCATCAGCACATACAGTTACACAATACACAATAATGTGTGCACTTTGCTTAACCTAGCCACCTAAATAACTTCATGCTGAAACTGTGGAACAAATATTCTACTTCTATACAGAAGGAAATCCAGACCAGAACATGACTCAGTTATGCAACACTGCTGTTTCTTTCTATTTCAACTTTCAGGAGCGTTTTTGATTGGTGAGCAGGATCAAACATTACAAAGCCAATCTAAAGTGAACTTTATGAACTTTTAATGAATCATACCACATTATACTCTTCTGCTGCTACAACATTTAATAATTAGCTGATGATTATGATGGGACTGTGATATTGCGCACCCCAACTGTGACTACAGGACATCTGTAATGGGACAAGGTGGAAAAGACTGTGCTGCATTATTTTGACATCTGTGTGTCACTGTCTGATGAAAAACAAGCATCTACAAAAACTTTACAGGAGAGACCAAAAACCTACTTTACTTTCAGTGTAAGCCAATGGAACCAGAATGTTTTCCAAGCTATTTTGGAGCAGTTCTATTGGTTCATTCATCATAAAATTTTCACACAATGTAAACAACCATTGCCGTGTTCAAATGATGTAGAAATATCAAAATCAGCAAAAAAAGAAGAAAAAAAATGTTTTTGTTCATTAGACAGCACACACACATAAACACAAACACATATATATACACACACACACACACATTATATATATATATATATATAGGGCTGTGCAAGAACCTAGTGATACAACACGTATTGTGATACGGTGGTCACGATTCAATATATTGCGATACTGCAAGCAAAGTGATATATTGTGATTTTTCAAATCCTACTATTAAAACACACCACTGTATGAACAGGTTGCCAATGCTTACAATATACAATAGCATTGCACCCTTGTGCTGTTTATTAATGTTGGAGTGGAGCTGAAAATGGATTACAACACTGCCATCTAGTGGTCAGAGGTTTAAACACAACACACAATGATTTACTGTCTGCCAGGAATCTGTGTATCGATACTGTGTTTTTGAGAATCTATATAGTATAACAAAACAAAATCTCGATATTCAGTATTTTCGATATTTTCTTAAACCCCTTTCATTTGCATATTGCAGCCTTCTGCTGCCAGAAGCATCCCCTGCAGAGACCAACACTGCAATAACGATTAACAACAGTTAGACTGTGCTGGCCTACAATCGTCTTTCAGTCTCTCAACCGGCAAAGTGTGGTTCATCAGTTCAACCCAAAAATGACTAAGTTATTAAACTAGCTTAATCCAGCTCCTCCAATAAACACCCAGCTTAAAAACAATGATCCAACAAAAGCATGTGATTGAAAAGAAAAACTTGTTGCAGCAATATTTTATGCTGAAACCTGAAACCTGTTTTCCACACTGTACAAACCAGCTGAGCGTCCCAAAACACCAATAGAGAAGACTCGCAATCACTTCACTGCTCAGAAAGCTGTATGCATGCTAGAGCTGCCCAATGCAGACAGTAAAACCTGATTTCTTCTGCTATCTCAGTGCTGCGAAGGCGTATATCATCATAACGATCAGCAAGTAACAAAGGGCGCAGCAATGATGACGTCCTGCATTAGCGACCGTGTCTAGGTTAAGGTTAACAGATGAGGCTTGCTGGTCATTTCTGAGAGGCATTAATGGCTCACACTCCAACAGTTACCCACTTAATGCACGAGGGCCAAGGTCAACAGCTCTCTACACAATCAAAGCACACAAACCCACACAGACGCGTGCACACGCACAGAGAGATAGCATGTCCGCCGTACGGGAACCAGTACTGAGGGTAAACAAACAAAAACAACATGCAACATGCAACACTGACAGCCTATTAGAGAGAAAACATGTCGATACAAGCTTTTCAGGTATCTGCCAATAACGAGTACCGATACCGATACCAACTCTGACTTAAATGCTCAATATATGGCTATAAATCCTGATATTTATAGTGTTCCACTTTTTATATGTTGTATTTTTTATGTCTTATCCTGAATAAGATGTAATAACCTTGAAAGAACACCATTTACTGGTTGAGTAACTGCACATTAAAAAGTTTTAGAGCTATGAAAAAATAAAAATTGCCACAATGCAGAAACACATGCAGCCATTTAGTCAATAAGCTTCATGGTATCGGCGCTCTCTATTGCCGATACCGATACTGTAAGTGCCAGTATCGGCGCCAATACCGATACGATATCGGTGCAACACTAGTATGAACTATTTTACACCAAAACACTCTGAATGACTTTGTTTTCATCTCTCAATCTTAACCATAAAATTATATTTATTTATATATATTCACACACCCAAATAACCCTAATTATTGATGATGCACAGGGGCTGCAGATGATTCTAAAAAGCCTGGAAAACCATAAAAACGTTAAAAATAGAGAGAATGTAATTAACATTCAAAATATATTATGTTTAAAAAGATTGTGATCAACTTTCAAGGCAGAAAATCTGATGAGAAACATTGTGCATCCTACAAAACTACTGTCTGTTACAACACGTGTTGCTGTTTATGTGGCATTTTATGTATTTTATAGATTTGTTTTATGCATTACCCCTTCAGGCATAACAACCGCCGCACAGACTCCCTTAAATGACTATGAATATATAATTCCAGCATATTGTTTATTATTTAAAGCACCCATATGCTACCTTTCCCCCTCCCAGATCCACAATTCGTTGTACATGGCCAGCCTTTTTACATTACACAGGCTGTTTCTGCTACTGGTGTGTGGATGTGATTCTGATTGTGTGTAGTATTGAAGAAAGTACCAATGGGACGAGTGATTCCAAACTTGGGACCACCCAGTGGAGCCAAAGCTATGAAATCCACAACGACTCAAGGACACAAAGAGCTTTCTCCTTCTTTTCTGGGCCCTGTTCACACCTCCTGAAAGACGGAAGGAACAGAGCTCTCGTTTGCCATTTCAGAGCTGCTGTTCCTTCGGATGAGTCTGATCAGCAATCTTATCTCAGGCTTTGCTTCCTTTGAACCTGAAGAAGCTTCCCCCCTACCCTACCCCGTCCTGGTGGATTTGCTTTCTCTGGCATTTCACAGGGGAATGAGTCTATGAAAAGCAATGAATGAATGAATATATAAATATCTGATCGTCCGTCTCTCCGCCTATCTGTCTCCCTCAGCAGTAAATATGTGGTATCTGCACTTCAGACACATTGTCGTGCATTTAGAAAACAACAACAACAACAACAGCAGCATCAGCAACAGCAGCAGCAACAACAACACAGGGACAGCTATTTCACCTTGAGCAGTCTCCAGAGGAAAGCTAGTCACGGTAATGATTCATTTTCTCCCCTCGGTGACACTAAATGTGCCCCGAATCCCAATAACATGAGCTAGCGTTGTACACACTTTAGTGAAAAATGATCCCAGGTGGCAGTAAGAGATCTTGTCTGCCCACCTCTGGACGCACACGGCACGGGAAGAAAGCGTTTCACGTGGCCGCTCGGACCAAGATTCCTCCATACACTGCGTCACTTACCTTCCATTCATCCAGGGAGCCGCTTCCGAACGCGGCTCATCAGCATTTCCAGTGGCCTCAATATCCAAATCCAATCCTTTCAATTAGCTGCTAATGGGATTCTTTATTACTAAAATGAATTAGAGTGAAATTAATAATTTAGCGACCGCAGTCGGCCTCACTCCGAGAGCCGCTAACTAAACAATTAGGTTAATAAAAAAAGAAAAAAAAGAAAGAGAGACACTGCAATGTCCTACACTCGGCTCCTCGCATCCTCTGATGCATTATGCATGCGCTGTTTTGGAAAGCAAGTGCCTGTTTCCTTGGAAGAGAAGGTTCGGAAGAACGGACACTCTCAGGTCCCTCTCAGGAAAATACAACGCTGCAATGCAAGGCTGCATTCAGACAGAGGCAGAGCAGCCGACGCTGCCCGGTTTGAAACAGTGGCGGTCCTCTCACGCCACTGAGCCTTTTGATGAATCGATTCACTGTTTCTGGCTGCAGGACTGGACCAGACCGGACCGGACTGTCCAGCTGTGCGCGTGATGCACATAAAGTAAAGAATCCCAAAGCTGCAATCAACAGGGGCGGTGACTAATCGCTCATTTTAAGAAAATCTGATTAATCGCCGAACGTTCTAATAATTAGGAGTCCAGTATTAATCGTCTGTCGCTCATATAAGCTCACATAACCCGATGAATAATCATTGCACCCATAATCATGATACTCCGAATAGTCGAGCGCTGAGACTCGAATTAACTGGTGACTAATCAATCAGTATGGCTCACGATATGGTGACGAATAATCATATCACTACAACACGGCTCTACAGATCCAGGGTTATGAAACACAGTGTTCATTATATGCCGCCGATTAATCAGTGCGCCCCCAAAACTACCCACATCCACGGGGGTCGATTAATCGGATTAATTGCCCCACAGTTTTAAGGGGGCTTGAGACGCGCCACCGTTAACAACACGAGCGCTGAGAGAGGGGGGAAAAAAGTCGATCAAAAAGAAAATAATCGCCAGCGACACTGATGCACCTACCGAGCGACCGTCGAGATCCTGCGGGGAAAGCTCGCTCTACAGTCCCGCCGCCGCCGCCGCCTCCACCTCCTCCTCCTCCGCGCGCGCGCGCCACCGGCGATCCAGGGAGGCTATAGCCAGTCTATCTGCCCCCTGTTTCCAAATGACACCAGGTGAGGTTTTGTAGTGAGGGGTGGGGAGGGAGTATGATGAATTCTTCCTCAGTGCCCCCTGAGGGTGCTGGAAAGCGGGTCCGCGTATATCCCGTGCGTCCGTTTTTCTACGCGCGTCCTGGGGCAGATCCGCATCTCTCGCGCGCTCGCTCTCGTGCCATCACGCCTTCCTCTTCTGTCTTCTTTTCTCTTTTGGTGCCCCCTCTCCTCTTCCCACCCTCGGGATCCGTAAACAGCAAGAAAAGGAAGGGAAAAAGAGAGGAAAAAGAAAATAAACGGCCAACAGTGGAATAATTGCTGCTCGCGCTTCTGCGTTTTTAAAGTGCACGAAGCGCTCGAGCCGCCGCGCCGCCGCCGCCGCTGAGAAGAAAAATACAGAAATGCCAGAGCAGCGCGAGCGCAGCGCAGGCTGAAGGAGCTGAGGGCAGGGTTGCCAGATGTCGCCTCCAGAGACGCGCGCGAGTCTCTCAGCAAGGCGCGCGCGTCAGATTTTTTCGAGTTCGCGCTGAGTATGGAGAAGGAGCCAGCAGGAGCGTTAAGTCCTGAACCGCATGTGGTCATTCGAGCTCCTGGAGACCCCAGAGTTGGCCTACAACCCCAAAATTGCGAGCACCTGAAGATGATGGAAGGCTCCCGAGGTCCATAATTTGGATCAGATGTGCGGAGCAGCTCTCCAGCAGCAGCTCTGGTCACGTCTGATCTCCACAGACCTCATTTTGGTGAAAACATACAAAATCCACGTGCTCTGATCTGTTATCTAGGAACCATGGGTTAGAAGGGCACTACAGTTGACTATTGCCTCAAACACAACCCTGACCTTCTGACCATCTACTCATTTAACTTCACTCAAGATGACATACGTCATTAACGTTCATGAAGCATTTGGCATTGACCTTTTTATTTGCGATCACACCTGGAATGTTGACTTTCTACATCATTAGCTAACTTCATCTTCAATAACCTCTGGTTGAACATGTTTACATGTAAACAACCCAAAGCACCAACAATTACATTAAATCATATAAACTTATCATCACCAAGTAGCACATCTGCAGGTGTTCTGGCCCCCCAGAGCTCAACTTTGTGTCTCCTGCACTATCCGGGCTCAGAAACCTAAAGGTTTACTTTTGTCAGCGCAATCTGGCAACCCGCGCTAGAAGCACAAGGTGAATTGAACAGAGGCTGCCGCAGCTCTCACCACTGAAAGGACACGAGTGCCCCCTAGCGGCGGTGTATGATACTGCTCTGCGCTTCTGACGGGTTTAAGAGGCAGGCATCGGATCTTTAATCACTTAAAAGAGGGTTCTCGGCTGATATAGACTCGAGTTGTAATATGAGCCTCCAAACTGAAGTCACTTTCTAGTTCCTGAGGCTGGAAGGGTATCAGCGTCTGATGGAGAACCTCCTTCTTATAGTGATGCAGCTATGATCTGCTCCACCTGGTTCGCCTGAGTTTGTCTTGGGGGGGTTAGTGATGAGAAACGGGGGCTGGAGAAGTTGTGGTGAGTTCTGTCTTCATGAAAGTTCACTGAGATGAGGGGATGTAACTCTCACTCATGGCTTTTAGCCACAGTCTGTACTAGTAAAAGCTATAACTTGACATTAATGTCAATGTCCAAATAAAAACATCTCCAAAAACGACTTTCTTATCTGTCAATGGAAGGGGAACTCTACCAGCTTTTCTGAACTTTCAACAAATGTAAACGAAGAGCGCTTGGATTGGTTCAACTGTTAATTGTAAAGATAGATTTCTTAACCGTGGTGGTGATAGGAACCTGGAGGGTATTTAATCAGTGAAGATTTCTCAGTTAGCAAGAACGCTTACACCCAAAAAGAAATATCGTCCAATAGGACAGCCACCAGCTCTCCTCCTATTGGCTTAGAATGACTGAACTGAGAAATCCTGCTCTGTGAAAGGCAAATACTATAAGCAGCACAACTGTAGGCATCTAATCAACTCTCCAGTTATTTTGTATGGAATGTTGGTGATGGCAAATAGCAGAAAATCTGGAAAAGAACGTTTTCTTTGGGAACTATTGTGCCCTGTCTGTACTGCATGTGAATGGGATTCTTAAAACAATGTAAGCTAGGGCTGTGTATTGGCAAGAACCTGGCAATACAATACTGTACAGTATCGTGGTACAGCGGTCACGATTCAATATATTGCGATATTGCAAGCAAAGTGATATATTGTGATTTTTCAAATCCTACTATTAAAACACACCACTATATGAACAGGTTTGCCAAAGCTTACAATAGCATTGCCGCCTTGTGCTGCTTGTTAATGTTGGAGTGGAGCTGAAAATGGATTACAACACTGCCATCTAGTGGTCAGAGGTTTAAACCCAACGCACAATGATTCACTGTCTGCCAGGACTCTGTGTTTTTCAGAATCGATACAGTATCACAAAGCATAATATCCCGATATTCGATATATCGATATTTTCTTACACCCCTAATGTGAGCAAACCTTTTCCTTATCAACCGTATATCAGTGTGTTAGGCATCAAGCAGCGCATCTGTACTCATTACATGGAATTACTATCTTCAGGTGCGTTTTTAGAGGCACTGAACACCTCAGACTGTCAGTCTGTTTCCTATTAGCACAGCCGTGAATAGTTCTGATTGGGTTTCTCCAGAATGTAACTCTGCTTACAGGTAAACAGCTTATGTATGCAGAAAACAGATACTTGACTGTGATGATATTGTTTGCAGAGGAAGTTCTAGAGGGGTGGTATGCAAAGCTATGGCACACGCTCCACCCACATTCCCACCAGAAGCATAGTTGTTGTGTTATGGTCTTTGTTTAGGTGGTTGTTTGTTGGTCACACATGTTTGTATGTGCTGTGTGGCTTTTATTGTGTTAAGTTGTGGGGTAGCTTGTGTGGGGTGTTGTGAGTATGCCTCTTTTCTGCTGAAGTCATTAAAGACTGTGTCTCATATCACTAATCACAGCTGTGGTCTTCGTTTTCTATAAAGCTGTGATATGTTCAACTGTAGCTAATACAAATTTAGAGTTTTTGTGTGCAAGCAAAGTCGATATATAGCATATCTGTTTTCACCAGTGAAGTTAGCTCAGCTGTAGTGGCTAGGGTGCAATGCTTCAGAAACTGGAAGTTTCTGCTTAAAATGTAGTTAATGCTAGTGAAAAAATGTTTCATGTGTAAAAATAAACTGGGAAAAGTTGTGAATTCTTACTACAGATAGCTGCAATCGTACATGCTCAAGTATTTTATGTCAGATTCAAGAAAACTTGACAATTGATAATTTCCGATAAAATCATGAATTAAAAGCTAAAAGCAAAAGCTTTCTGTAGATATCACCTGAACATTAAGAGTGTCACTACCAAGCAAATGTAAATATATCAACAATACTTTTTCTGTACAAATGATACTAACGTTGACAGTAACATTGCTGCATTGAGTTTGTGGTCTGTCTATCCCAGCAAATCGTCATTCCAAAAAACCAGCTTGTTTAATACTTAGTCAGTGAGTAAAAGCTTATTTAATGGTTCAAAACAAGTGAGTTGTTATAGCTTCAACCAAATAAGGGCACTATGATTAGTCTGTTTGTTCAAGTGTATAAAACAGCAAGCCTAGGTTTTGAACTCTCTGATAGTAACATCAATAGTAACAATTCAGTTTATTTCTGTTGTTTAACTCTTATTTTTCCTTTAAATGTTGTTTTCAAAGAAACAACACATTCACATGTTATATGTGGGTTAGATTTAACTGTCTATACACTCTACATGTTTTAAGTCTCCTGACCATGAATGTATTTAGTGTCTCTGCTAAATATTCAGTTTCGTTAGTGTTAAGTTGGCTTAAATTGCTGCTTATGCTAATATATATTTCAATGTTGGTGTTGGGTTTCATAGTTTTGAAGACTCTGTATGAAAGAGTTTTCGTCTTCACGTCAAAAAGCAGTAATCTTGTTGAGGAGACTTTGTGGTTTATATGATTTATGTATTGGCTGTTTGACTTTAAACTCCATGTAATAAACTCCATGTATAATTTCGATGGACTTGAAGAACTTTAAAAGCTTAATCTATTCGAAAAACCAAGTTGTTTCTAATATTTTGAGCAGCCTTATGGTTTTGCAGTGCACACTGTAAAACCTAACTGCACATCTTAATGATTGAATTAACACAGATAGATTGAGTTGACTTTTTTCAAACGCTTTAATAAAATTCATAATTAATATTTATATTTTAAATCAATATTTTCCTGGTGCAGAGAGAGCTGAGCCAAAAGACAAAGCTCTCGATTTGCTGGTCAATCTACGTTCCTACTCTCATCTGTGGTCATGAGCTTTGGGTAGTGACCAAAAGAAGGAGATTGCGAATACAAGTTTTCTCCACGGGGTGTTGGGTTTCACCCTTAGAGGTAGGATGAGGAGCTCGATTATACAAGGGGAGGCTCAGAGTCAAGCCGCTGCTTTTCCATGTTGAGAAGAACCAGCTGAGGTGGTTTTGGTATCTGGTTAAAACGCTTCCTTAACGCCTCCCTGTGGAGGTATTCTGAACATGTCGGATGGGGAGAAGATCCCAGGAAAGACATAGGACACACTGGAGGAGTTATATCTTTCAGCTGGCCCGGGACGCCTCAACATCCCCCCAAAGCAGCTAAACGAAGTGGCTGGGGAGAACGAAGTCTGGGTTTCTCTGCTTAGACTGCTACCCCTGCGACCCGATGCCCAGAAAAGTGGTAGATAATGGATGGATGGGTGGATTTTAGTTTAGTTGGACTTTACAGGCCAATCATTGGTTGTTTTTAAAGTTTAGTGGGGCTGTATTGTTTTCCACTTTGTAACTTTTGGACTTTCAGACATGATCTTGTGTTGAGTCGGGTTATTGCTATTTAGGATCCTAAGACCTCTTATCTTTACTTGTTAACTGTTTGGTAGGTGCTATCTTTTGCAGTAAAACTCATATCATTCCTATTGGCTCTTAGTACCATGAATTTGCATATTGGGCACGTCTTTCCACCTTTATTTCAATTTACCATCTGTGTGTTGTCATTCTACACAGCCTACCTTTCTTTGGGTAGTGTTTTTTGGGGAGTTAGTTTTAGCTTTGAGTCTGTAGGTGCTTTTGCCAGCTCGTTTTGGTTGTATGACTATATTGCTAGTTTCTGTTGTCTAAGCTGTGCTTATCTTTTCCCTACAACTCTTTGGAGGGTTATTTACATTTTATATTTATTCATGTTTTATACATGAAAGAGGATATGAATGCAAATATAAATATGTTTACAAACAAATATGAAGAAACAACAAACAAGCAAACAAAACTAATGAGCTGACAAGAGGAAAGATATAAAATAACATGAAATGTAACCAACATATTAAGACAGTAGATAACAAAAGGTAGCATTAAAGGTATTTTGCAATGGAAATCAAAAACACAAATACATAGGGATCAATGTGTGTGTGCATGTGTGTCTAGGTAGAGAGGTATTATTGTTATTGTTATGCATAGCCCGGTGTTAAGTTTGGTACTGCATCTCAGTATACCTGTGCTTATAGTACAGTTGGTTTCACTGGTTGGTCACTATTGTAGGAGGTTAATAATTGGTATCCAGATCTAATTGTACTCTGGGATTTTATATTTAGTGTAAACAGGTGTTATTCCCATAAATATATAATCTAATAATAGGTTTTTCCAGTTCTTTCCAAAAGCTTTGTATGGGTGTGCAATACCATATGGCGTGGATATAGTTATCTGTGGTGTTCTGGGTGCAGTGTGAACAGATTTTCAGAGGCGTTTTTTTTAAATAATTCATCTTTTAAGTGATCTCCGATCACCGTAATTCAAGAAGGAAGTTGGCACCATTATCTTTCCAGGTTTTAACAATGTGCCAAACAGGTCGCAACCCAGTCCCAGCCATTTCAGCCTCTCTTTAGTTATTTTCTTTGCTTTTTTGACTATAGTTTGACCTGGTTCCGTCTTTAAAACCATCACAGGATACGTCTCATCACATGGTTGTTTAGAAAAGAAGAAGCTACTCACTGCATCAGTTAGAGTTAAAAGCATTGCCGCCAGCTGAAATGTAGTGACCGCTGCAGGTATTATCCAATTAAAGGCTCTTAAGTATTTACCTGTGTTGAATTTGCCATACCTTGTGTACAGGCCCTATTTTATGTTTATTTTTTCCACATGTTAAACGTACAGACGTGTGTTCTCTTTACAGGACACTTCCACTTCTTTTCACGTTCATGGTCATTTGACCAGGCGCACCCAAACCTCTGCCCACGACTGCATTACTGCACTTTCTGGCTTCAAGGCTTTTAATGATGTAAAAACTGGCAGGCTGCGGGTTGAGGGACTTTCATTTAATATATTTAGTCATTACATATTAGTCCTTACAAAAGCTATTCATTCATCTAACTTCTGCATCTGCTTTGGACTGTCCTGAGTCTTTGAGCCTTCAGGCTTTGTGGGCTAAAGCCCTCTGAGGCCCCTGGCAGTCACAGGCCCCTGGGCACTGTCCCCACTTTCCTGGTCGGTAATCCATCCCCATCCCTATTGAGCTGAATACTGTGCCTCGCTTTCCAAAAGCAATTCAATCAGACTTCTTGCTTTGCATGCCAAACATAGGCCACCTTGCAGTAGCTAAAGCTATTGCAGAAACGCAGATGAGTTCAGGATAAGACAAACCAGGGCTGGCACCGGATGACTACGTTATGGTTGTGGAATTCCAAGCTGACTATGGGGTGATAAGCAAGCCAGTGTAGTTTTTCTTGTTTTTTTGGGTTTTTTTTCTGAGCAAGTCACTGTACCCCTATTCACAAAACCACATAGTCTCACTACTACACTCCCAGCGCTCAGTATCACGGTCAGAGCAAACCCTCGCCGCTCCACGACCCACTACACTCCCAGCGCTCAGTGTCACGGTCAGAGCAAACCCTCGCCGCTCCACGACCCACTACACTCCCAGCGCTCAGTATCACGGTCAGAGCAGACCCTCGCCGCTTCACAACCCACTACACTCACAGTGCTCAGTGTCACGGTCAGAGCAGACCCTTGCCGCTCCACAACTCACTACACTCCCAGCGCTCAGTATCACGGTCAGAGCAGACCCTCGCCGCTTCACAACCCACTACACTCACAGTGCTCAGTGTCACGGTCAGAGCAGACCCTTGCCGCTCCACAACTCACTACACTCACAGTGCTCAGTCTTACAGTCAGAACAGACCCTCGCCGCTCCACAACCCACTACACACACAGTGCTCAGTCTCACAGTCAGAGCAGACCCTCACCACTCCACGACCCACTACACTCACAGTGCTCAGTCTCACAATCAGAGCAGACCCTCACCGCTCCACGACCCACTACACTCACAGTGCTCAGTCTCACAGTCAGAGCAGACCCTCACCGCTCCACGATCCACTACACTCACAGTGCTCAGTCTCACAGTCAGAACAGACTCACACCACTCCACGACCCACTACACTCACAGTGCTCAGTCTCACAGTCAGAGCAGACCCTCACCACTACACGACCCACTACGCTCCCAGTGCTCAGTCTCACAGTCAGAGCAGACCCACATCACTCCACGACCTACTACTAAGATGCAGGAGGATGCTCTGTACTGTTTTCTTTCTTTCTTGTATAATACCAAGTTTATCTGGATTTTAACATTGGCATCCATGACTCGACAAAAAAACAACAACACCTGGTTTATTTCACTGCGGCGGTCGATGGCAACAGTTGCGGCTATCGAACTGCTGACTGAACGCTCTGCTTAACGTCTGCAAAACGTTGCGGCTGGCAGCAGCACAGTTTTGTGTCTCGGATCCATGAAAACCATTGAAAATCCAGTTTGCGCTTGTTTGTCTGCTGCCAGCCTGTGAACACATTGTAGTTGTTGCAGCCTGACACACACTATACAGACAAAAGTAAGCTTGTTGAGCGGTCTGTTTAAATCCATGGGAATTATAATAAAATAGTGCGCCCCTCCCTTTTAAACAGGAAGCTACTCAGGATTCCCACCCACTCAGGATTCTAGCAGATACCATGTCTAAAACAATAGGGGTAACATAGAAACAAATATAATATTTAATCAACATAAACATATATGTTAGTCCACTAGTGTATACACAGTATATGTTTAGGTTCTTATTAAGAACGTAATCAATAGCATGCTTTTAAACCACATTCTTTCTCTTTCTCCACAGGTTCTCCTCTGTTCCTGGGTCACCATAGAACCTCCTGGACCTCAAGAAAACTAGGATCACTTGGATTTACATTTAGTAAGTATACAAACTGGCATGTAAGCACCACCATGGAGATTTCTGCTGTCCAGTGCTTTGTGCCACTGGTACCGCCAAAGACCCTGTTTGCTCAATTAATCACAGATGTTTGCTTCTTCTGCTTTCACAAAGTTTTCAGTCATTTCGTCTCCTACCTCACATGTTACTCTAATGGGACTCAATCAGATTTGTTCATTTTTCTTTCTCTACAGTTCTATATACTTGTTTTGCTATCTGATGTAGACCGGAGGTGGATGCTCATCAGGGTCTTGGACCTGGGACTCCATAATAAACCTTGACTTGTCATTCAGTTGTCACAATGATTAATCTTAATATATACATATTCCTATAGGTTTAATACTGACATTAAGGTTAGGTGTGTTGAAGCAGATCAGTGATTTGGGAGGACTGACTGACATCATCACTTCTTCACCAAACTTTACTGATGACATTATACACGTAAGTAACTAGAATCCTTCTGTCCTCCACCAAAGCCAGATATATCTATCAGACTTTCATATAGTGAAGTGTGTTTCATCACTCCACAGAGCACGTTTCCACTGCTTTACATCACTCCAGCTGCCATTTAGCACACACTGCACACTGCTCAGCCATGGAAGCCCATTTCATGAAGCCCATGAAAGCCATTCGTGTTCCTTCCAGAGGCAGTTCCATTCCAGGGATGCTTCCATTTCACAATAATAGCACTTACAGTCATCCGGGGAATAGTTAATAGGGCAGATCTTTCACAAACCAGCTTCTATACACCTGTTAGCAATGGGCGAGACTAAAACACTCGAACTCAATCATTAGGACGGGGCTCCACATATTTCAGGCCTTCTAAGTCACCCTTGAATCCCTGGCACACGTCTGAGCACTCGTAGGCACGCTTCCAAACTAAAGTTATGAGGAAGACGGCTGAGAGAGAGTCTGCTTTTCAGTCCCAGTCGTGGGGCCTCACCTGCACAGCCCGCTTCTGTGTTTGCCCTGCTCTAACACACCTCATTCATCTCATGAAGGCTTTGGTATTTAACTAGCAAAAAAAATGTGCCAAGCCCCAGGCTTCAGGCCTCCTCTCACTTTATGGCTAAGGACACGTTTAAAATGGACAGACGAACGGCCCGGTGTGCAAAAAAAACCCCGCCGAGGTGGGGTGGAGGGGAGGGAGTCCTTCCTTGCTGGGGCCGTTAGTCAATCACACTGATTGATCCATCTCCGGTGAAAGGTATTCTCAGGCTAATTGCGAGGGATTTAACAGAGATGGTGATACTTATGGGTTCAGGTCCGAGCGGTTAGGCTGTCATCTATCCATTAGCAGCCGATTATGTCCAGGAAAATTGGCACTTTGACATCATATCCAAAATAATGGCGCTACTTAAGCACTTATATCTAGAAACTCATTTTCTTGTGCCATCAGCGACGGCTCTTCCAGGCCCCTTTTAGTGCCAAACCCGTGTGACAAAGGCACACGAGTGAATCTTTCCACGAAAGGGCAAAGGGACCACCCAAGCGGAGTCAACTTTTTCTATTATCTGTAGTGTGTAGAAGAGCTGGAGATTTTAACTTTTCAACTTTTTTAAGCTTCCTCACAATGGGCTATGATATTAGGCAGCTAAAGTTCACTAAATCGAGGTAGATATAAGATTTAATGACGTCAAAATAATCATATCATACTGTGTATATAATGTGATGGTGGATTGTGATGGTATTTTATAAGGATCTTGATATTTATACATTGAAAAACATGTGTTTCAGATGTATGGTGAAGGGGAGTGTTGGTATGGTATATGTCACTGGCTTTCTGGGTGATGTCAGCGGACATATCTTTCCTATTGTTTAGAAGCTTCAGAAAAAGGTTCATAATGCACTTGGAACTTGCATCTATCGAGTTGGCCCACTCGTTTTTTTACCAATCTACCTATAATTGTATGTCTTTAAGGGTTCTTTGTTAAAGGGAATGGTTCTATTTAGAGTAATGAGCTTTATATAGGACAGTTTTATGCATTTATGCATGGTAAGATGGTTCTTCAGATTGATAAGGAATGAGTTGGGTCTATATAGGTATGCTTAGATATTTAGGTATACAGTACTGTGCCATACAGAAAGCTGTTATTTACTCAGCACAACACTTACTTTTAATTTATATTAAATATTCAAATAGTATTTGTACAGGAAGTATTGGTTTTATATGTCAGTGTGTTTATTTACCCTTTTCAAGCTTCTCCTTGTGGCAACCCAGTACTACTTACAGGTTTCATCTAATACCTGCTTTGGCTGCTCAGTACTTTATTAAGCTAAATCAAGACTGCTGCTGAAAGAACTGACTAATTCAATGTCTGAAGCATCCAGGAGAAATCTGGAACTACACTTTGTTCTTCAAACTGGAGCTCAAGATATGATCTACTTGTGCTACTGTGTATTGTATGTATGATTATTTACATCTGTTCTAATGATATCTGGTGTTCTTACTGGTGTTACACTTATTGCTAAAATTATAGCTTAAACAATCAGCTTAGGTGCCTCAGACTTTTGCACAGCAGTGTACTGAAATATTTAGATATGATTCTACATAGAAATCTAGTTTTATATAGCTTAGCACCAAAAAGTCTTTGTAACAGCAGCAGAACGCCTTTTGCTGCTATATAGAATGATGTACAGCAAACTGTACATTAATATGAAGAACAATTTTCACCATGCCTATGGTAATTTCAGCATTGGCCCATGAAGAGTCATCTTTCAGAAGAGTGTCCACCACTGATCAGTAAGAATATGGATATCTATGTACCTGTACTGCAGGTTTAAACTGTGGCCTGTTCTGAACCAAGCAAAACCCCCTCAACTTGCTTTTCCTCCATTGTTTCTTGTTTGTTTCCTGCACTTAATACCTTAGCTCTGCCTCTTGGGGGGTAATTCAGGAAGCTGCTGAGTCTGCTGACCAACCCCAAAATTATTTTTCTGTTCTGTTTTTTATGGAGAGTTAGATGTTGCCTCACCATGCAGTTATGCTGCAAGAAGCTTAGAATCAATTACATTTGTTCTCCTTCATGGTGGCTAGTCTGGTTGAATGCCTATAGAAATGCAATCCTGAAGCTGGATAATGTCTTTAATGCTGACTGGAGAGCTAGTTTGGGAGTTCTGTACCTATACATGACTCCTATTGCATTAATCTTATGTTGCATGGTTTCTGCAGGTGTAATGCACTTTGGGTGAATAAATAAAATAATAAATAAAAAACAGGACACAAGTCAGACCATGCACAGCCCTGGCAATACATATAGTTGTGTAAAGAAGAATATAACATACTATGATATATTAGCAGATGACCAGGAGTATATGACCATAGCAGTCACTGATGTAGCAGTCATAAAAACATACTACACTTGGTTAATACCAATACTCTCAACAAAACATGCAAAAATGTGAGCAATGGCATGTAGAAATCACAATCAAGTAAAGTTCTGCTTTACTTTACCTGCTTCCGTGACTGACTCTTCACTTCGAAAAACCTCTCAAACTACAGCATGATGGACGCAGAGGAGCCGACAGAAGAGATAGCTAGATAAAACTCTGGTTTATCTCACTTACAGTAATGACTTAATAGTCTTATCACTTCTTATTAGCACGTATGAGGGCCGGAGTGGGTCCCTGTTTCAGCCCGGGAGTTTCATGCCCAAATCCGACCCACTTTTTCCATGGAGAAGGAATCTGAATAAATGAAACAGCAACTATGCCTTTTTTGTTGGGTTTAAGTTCAGTTCGGTTTATGTTGGTAAGTAAATATAAAGCACTACACTTAAACATGTTCAATTCAAATTTGAATCAGATAAAGATTTAAAAGGTGAAAAATGTGATAAAGATGAAAACGTATTTTCATTTGTATATAAGCAATAAATTGAAATTAAAATAATTTAAAATTAGAATTACATTTTTCTTCCCAACAGAGAGGAGCTCTATTATTAGGTTTACACTAAACTCTTAAGTAGCTTCACTACACGCATGTTTAATAACTTCAGCATCAACAGCTTCCTATAAGCAATGCACTGGTTTCTCAACTTTATTAACAACATTGTCTATAGGCATGAGAAAAAGGTTACCTTCTCTGTGTATGTTAACACAATTTAAGGTATATCACAGCTATTCTATATGTTATAGCATACATTACAAATAATAATCTTAGTTATTATACAGAGTTTAAATAACTGTTAGACTGTCCTCTACCTGTCTGGAAGGGGTTTGCTGCTCCAAAGGTACAAAAACATTCCAGAAATTAGTTTGGCTATTAATATCCTACAATTCTAAATTATGTTTATTATTTTCGATTGCAACTGGCTATTTGTTATTAATGGTGTGTAATTGACATTTCAAATATTGTGCTATAGCCTTACACTGACAATACAAACTTATTTCCATATCTCTGTTTAGCGGCTGCAGCTGGAGTCTGTCCTAAAAACAGCTCTGTTCATTTCACTCATTTAGCAGCATCTTTTTTCCAATGCCTTTCTTTTTTTACCTGTCGTTTTCGACTCCACCTGGCTTCTTTCTGCACTCCGTCACCACCGACTGACGCCTCGCGCTATTTTTCCCATCCAACCGACCCAAACTCCAGACTAACATGAGCCGGCCCATCTGGAATCTTCCCGAATCTTCCGATTAGCCGCTCCGAGCCTGGACACAAGTCAGACAGTGCACTGTTCTGGGAATACATAGAGTTGTGTAAAGAAGGATGTAACATATTATGATATATAAACAGATAACCAGGCGTATATGACCGTAGTCGCTGAGTTAGCAGCCATAACAACAGTATAGGAATACAATACCTGGATAACACAGTATTCTAGCAGCCAATACTGTCATGGAAATGTACAAAAATACAAGTAATTGTATGTAGAAATCACAATTAAGTGAAGTTCTTAGTTTGACATGTGGTAGGGGTTATTTATTTTATTTTATAATGATATGTATACTAATTATTTAAAATTATTATGTTGAAATGTCAGCCTATTTAAATAATAAAGACGCAAACTGTGTCATTCAGCGCGGTTGTTATGAAATGGACCACTTTAGAGAAACTTGAGTATGGCGTCACATTAATGTCAACACTGGAGCGGCGCAAAGACGAAGTGAAAGATATAAACCTGAACATTTTAACATTTCAGGCATGTAAATGTTTTATTCATGAGCGCAAATGTAAAACTCACCAACACAGAAGCTTAAATTAGAGAGTAACGGCGTCACGGCTTGTTCCCCGCCTCTGCAGCACAGGCCCGGCGGTTTATCTGGTTGCTAAGCGACGGCCGGCATCCAAAACAACAGCTGGAAGCCTAAAAATCCGCTAGCATAAATGCTAATGGCATTATAAAGCAGTATAAAACTACCAAATTGTCAACAACTCGTTGCAAAGTCGCTAATAAAATGCTGTTTGTGTGATTATATGACAATAAACACCAGAGAGAATCGAAATAGCTTACATTTAAAACGACTTCACTGTTTGTAGATTTGCCTGCGTTGCATCAAAGGATTGTTTTAGCGGCTGGGGAAGCGTTTTATGCTTCCTTAAAATCAGATTAAAACAAGGTTCCTCAGTAGACAGCATGTTTAAGATATCTTAGAACTGGGACAGCCTAGGTTTGTGTTTTAACATTTCGCGCACTTAACTGTTTCACTCGCGAGCGCAGAAAGAGAAGCCGCACGCGCAATTTTCAGTAGGAGCCGACAGAAGAGATAGATAAATAAATAAAACTCTGGTTCATCTCATTTACAGTAATGATTTATTAGTCTTATCACTTCTTATCAGCACGTATTCACTCGTTCCCGCTGCAGCTGGCTCAGTTAGACTCAGTATATATATATATATATATACATATATATATATATATATATATATATATATATATATATATATATATATATATACATGGTTATCTGTTTATATATCATATGTTACACGCTGAAAACAATAAAATAATAAATAAAAACAGGACACAAGTCAGACAGTATATATATAAATATATAAAGTACGATCACTACATTTCCCCACAGTCCCCATCTCTCCATTCCTCCCATTAATTTATATCTAAATATGTCAAACAACGCTGAAAACAATAATAAAATAATAAATAAAAAACAGGACACAAGTCAGACAGTGCACGGTACTAGGAATACATAGAGTTGTGTAAAGAAGGATGTAACATATTATGATATATAAACAGATAACCAGGTGTATATGACCATAGCACTCACTGAGGTAGCAGCCAGTATACAACAGTATAGAAATACAATATTTGGTTGACACAGTATTCTAGCAGTCAATACTGTCATGGAAATGTTCAAAAATACAAGTAATTGTATGTAGAAATTACAATTAAGTGAAGTTCTTAGTGTGAAATGCAGCAGGTGTATTTTTTATTTTATAATAATATTTATACTAATTTAAAATGCTTATTTTTTTAAATGTCAGCCTATTTAAATAATAAAGAAACGCAAAGTGACAGATTTAAAGCTGTTTAAAGCTTTAACATTTCGCCCACAGAAATGTTTCACTCTTGAACACAAACGAAAAACTGGCCATCGAAGAAAGAAAAACTGCACGTGCAATTTTTATAAACACGTTTAATTAATTAATTAATTCTTCGTTTAATGTTTTTTCCTCTCGGGCAAAGTGCAATACCATCGGCGGCTCAGTGAGCTGGAGTTTTCAGAGTGGGTGTTTTTGACAGTTTGCAGGGCGGAACATGAACCAAATGCTACTAGCTGATGGTCCCTGGTTTCATGACTGACTTCTCACTTCGAAACATCTCTCAAACTATAACATGGTGTAAAAATAGATAAATAAATAGAAAAATACATAAAACTCTGGTTTATCTCACTTACAGTAATGATTTAATAGTCTTATGCCTTCTTCACTCGCTCAGTTAGACTCATATATTAGGTGGATATTCGCGTTTGGTCGCTGCTGCAGCTCATAATTTAACAAACAAACAAACAAACAAACAAACAAACAGCCTCCTGAAATCACTACATTTCCCCTATTTCCCCTAAACTACTGGGAGAAATGGAGAGATGGGGAACTGTGGGGAAATTTAGTGATCGTACTTTGTTCTCTGCTTCACCCCCACTTACAAAATGTCTTTTCAGAGATTTTAGGAGGCTGTTTGTTTGTTTGTTTGTTAAATTGTGAGCTGCAGCAGCAGCGAAACGCGAATATCTGCCAACTATGTGAGTCAAACTGAGCGAGCTGCAGCGGGAACGAGTGAACACGTGCTGATAAGAAGTGATAAGACTATTAAATCATTATTGTAAGTCAAAATAAACCAGAGTTTTATTTATTTATCTATTTATCTCTACTGTCGGCTCCTCTGCGTCCAGCATGGTGTAGTTTGAGAGGTGTTTCGAAGTGAGCAGTCAGTCACGAAACCAAGAGCCATCAGTCAAAAGCGTTTGGTCTATGTTCTACCCCGAAAACTGTTAAAACCACTTTTTCTGAAAACTTGAGCGCAAAAGTTTTTTCGTGCGCAGAGCAACGGACAGCATTGCACTTTGCGCGAGAGAAAAAAACAGTGAAGGGGATAAAATCACGTTGAACGAATAATTTGAACTTATTTTCTTTGGCTACTTGTCCTTACATGAACGAATAATTTGAACTTATTTTCTTTGGCTACTTGTCCTTACATGATCTAACCAGGAGCAGGACCTTCAACAGGATTGACCCGAAAGTAGAAAACCCATGGTAGACACTGTGTCCACTGGTTCGTGTCGCCACCACTCCCAGATCCTTAACTTTCTCTACAAGTAACCACTTCACATCAGACCCCCGAATTTATTTAGACCTTAATGATTGAACATGTGTGAAAAGATCATCAATTCATTGTACATATAGATTCTTCAAATTCTGATTGTAAATTCCTTACAGCGATGCTATAGAAGAACCACTTCTGGTTCCCAGAGGAAGCATTTCTATGGAAAATTCCTTAAATAAGCATTTTGGTGAATGATATGTGCAAATGCAAGGAACTTTGAAGAACCTCTATATGCAAGCTCCATACGTTATAAAAGTTCTTCCTAGAATGTCAGAGCCAATAAGAATGTCATAACCTTTACTTTTAAGAGTTTGGGATCTTTTTTGCTTGGGTAGCACGATTGAATCCAAAGAAAAACTAAATTCTCCAAAATTGCAACTCTACAAGAGAGGCCAAAAACAGCCTTTACTTTTAATGTAAGTCAATGGAACCAGAATGTTTTCCCAGGCTATTTTGGAGGAATTTGTACACAATGTAAACTGCAGATGTCGGGGATGCATGTTTTTCTTCCGACCTCGACTATATTTCTTCCACTTGGACCTAAATCATCTTAGGGCCAACAGCAATTCCCTCCACTTGTTATCCAACATGGCCTTGTAAACCGGGCCTGCTTGGAATACATTTAGTTTTCCTTTGGCGCGATTATACCCGTAGTTTAGCCTGATCTATTATATCCCCAGAGGTGTACGGTAAAAGAGAAATAAACACATCACTTCCCCATTCAGCGTTAAATGGAGGTGCTATCACATTACTGAGAGGTATCAGGCATGAGCGGCAGACTGAAATAGCAAATAACAAGGTGATGCATTACTGCAGGTAAAAAAGCTTTCCAAGCGCCGGCGCCATTAAGAGGCTGCGGGGAACGTTCAGCCAGATTTGAGACCATTTCGAGAAATAAAAGCCAAGCGTGTGGACATTCAGGACAAAAGACGCTAACGGTTTGGCCTGGTTGTGAACCAGGTGGGATTTTAATTTTTTATTTTTCCCTGAAAAATGAAACATGTCTTATTGTGGTGACTTGATTCAATGCTGTTGGCTTAAAACTAAAGTTTATTATATAGCTGCACTTCAGTTCTGCAATAAACGACTGTATGTTTCTCTGTATACTTCATTATCCCACTTTTATCCTGTCCTTTAATGGCCAGGACCCCCACAGGACCAACAAAGAGCAGCTACTATATTTGGCTGGTGGGTCATTCTCAGCACTGCAGTGACACTGGGTGTGTGGTGGTGGTGGTGTGTAAGTGTGTGTTAGACTGGTGTGCAGTGGATCAGACACAGCAGTGTCCTCTCACTGTCCACTCTACTAGACACTCCTACCCTGCTGGTCCACCATGTAGAAGTAAAGTCAATTCAATTCAAGTTTATTTGAGTAGCACTTTTTACAAAGCAGCAGAAGTTTGAAAACAGACAGTTATAACATATATATCCTCCAGTGAGCAAGTCAGAGGCAACAGTGGCAAGAAAACCTCCCCCAGACTGGAGTAAAAAACCTCAAGGGGAGAGTCCTCTAGTGAAACAGTATTTATAGTTTAATAAACTAAATACAAAAGAAAAGTTGAGAGGATCTCTGTTCTCGGTCTGGAGGCCAAAGTTTTAGAAGCTGCACAGGTAGAGGCAGTCTCTGATTAAGGCAGTCTCTGATTAAGGCAGTCTCTGATTATGAAATGTGGGAGTGAACTGAAACAGACCCATCCACTCTCAATGCTGGTACATCTAGAAGGCAGAGTTATGTAATTGAGGGTGTAGCAGTTGGTAAAGCCAGAGACCTACAGTTTTCTATTGCTTCATCAGTGGTCACAGGACGCTGCCCACAGGACACTGCTGGCTTAATAATAATTGAGCTTGGTGGCCTATTCACAGTCCAGCAGTGACGCTGAGGTGTAACGACTTCAGCAGCCCTGCTGTTTTCTTTCTCTCTTTACTTTTCCTGAGGTAATGACTGTCCTCTCGTCCGTTGAACGCTGTTGGAGGACTGACCATCAGGGCCTCCTCCCCATCATCACAAGCCAGCTCTCCTGTCCATCTGTGTCTACTGCTACACCCTCAGTTACATCACTGTGCTTTCCAGATAGCAGCATTGAGATAGGATGGGACTGTTTCAGCTCATGCCCACTTTACATAAAGATTCAGTCAGAGACCGCCTCAGTCAGAGACTGCCTCAGTCAGAGACTGCCTCTATCTGTGCAGCTGCTAAAGCTTTGCTATCCAGATTTCAAACAGAGACTCATTTCTTTGGCATTAAGTTTAATAAACTGTAAATACTGTTTGATCAGAGGAGGATGGGTCTCCCTTTGTGAGTCTTGGTTCCTCCCAAGGTTTCTTCCTCTAGTTTGAGGGAGGTACTTGCCACTGTTCTTGCCACTGTTGCCCCTGGCTTGCTCAGTGGCGGATATATATGTTGTAACTGTCTGTTTTCAAAACTTCTGTAAAGCTGCTGTAAGACTTGACTTGACTGGCTGTGTCTGATCCACTCATACCAGCACAACACCGGCTACCAAACCACCAACCCATCAGCGTCACAAACTGTAGGCTGTTCGTTGTAAGGCTGACGGAGGCTTTCCTTCTTTCAGGAAAGGTTACATGAAATTATCGTTTTATTAAACTCACCACCAAATTATTCAGAGAGAGAGTCGGGTTTTACGTAAAGAGCTCAAAGCCCGTGTTTGCCCGCCGCCTGAGAAGCGTGCGGGTGCAGGTGGCGCCCGTGATTTCTTTTGTTACTTGTGCGTGTTTGTTCTGCGAGGGCTGTCAACAGAGCGGGTTTGCGCGTATGCGAATACGTGCTCGGCTAATAAAAGTTAAATAAGCATCGCCCCGCGCTTTCTTTAACCACGCGCACTTCTCCGTCTGCAATTACCCTCGATAAACAGCGGGGCTGGTGCGGAATGGCTAAGGCCGTGATTGAAATTCTAGCACTGCGAGCTGGCCCTGCACTATTGCAACGTGCTTAAAACCCAAGTTGGAAGGATGTGGAGCTCTGCAGAACTACTGATCTCAGGCCGCAGATGGACTTCTTCTTTTTTTATATGAGGTGCACTCGCAGTCACTTACACGTAGCTCGCGCTTGCGCACGTAGAAAACTGGATCTGGTGCTGAAGGAGCAGAACGAGGAGTCTGACACTTTGTGGGTTTCTTTTTTTTCCCTCTCCTCTTTCTTTCCAGTTCCTCACCCGCAATACATCATCCAATTTTCGGCTGCTATGATGTCTTGCCCGGAGCCGATCGATATTTCCAGGCTTGTTCTCGGAGTTATATTGTCTCGAGGACCAACCTGGATGGACTTGGTCAAGCCCGTACTTGCTGTGCAGGCACCGCATGTCCAGGATAGTTCTCTCGCAAGGCCGCGTGGAGAGCGCCTGATGTGACCGGGCTTTCTCGGCATATCAACACCTCTAATAAGCTGGGCTGATGGAAGTGACGGAGGATAACAATGTTGAGAAGTTACATGAAGGCTAGCTCTGCAGAAATGCCTGATCTTCCTGCCTGTAGGCTGGAGCTTACGCTGGACCTTAAAGCCATCTCTTTGTTTCTACACTCACTGTCCATTCTATCAGCTTTACTTTCTTACCCTGTTCTTCAGTGGCCAGGACCCACACAGGACCTCCACAGAGCAGGTATTATTTAGTTGATGGATCTCTGACGCGGTGCTGTGTTAGTGTATGTTGTGCTGGTCTGAGTGGATCAGACACAGCAGTTGTTTAAACTCTGTGTCCACTCACTGTCCGCTCTATCAGACACACCTATCTTGCTGATTGTAGATGTAAAGTCTGAGACAATAGAACAATTGTGTTGGTCCTCCTCTAGACCTTCATCATTGGTCACAGGATGCTGCCCTGTTGGCTGGTGGACTATTCTTAGTCCTTCTCTACAACCTATAGCCTGTTAGCAGGTCAGTGATGTTTTTAGTTTTATGCTGTGGTTAAGATTGTAGAAATATATTGTGAAATATATGTAGTGGTCTATTAGCTATTAGCCTCATAGGCCTGCCTCTATGTTCCATCAGGCCCATGTGATACGTCTGGCCAAGTCATTATCTTTTGGGTTTGGGGCTGCTTCCTTGGGGGTTCCTGCCATAAATGATGGGATTCACTGAAACATAAATTTTTTGTAACCTCTGTAGCATTCAGTGTGCCCATCTGTAACAACAAGCTTTTAACAGACACCATAGTATGTAAGAAATATTCACAGCAATATATATATATATATATATATATATATATATATATATATATATATATATATATATATATATATATATATATATATATATATATATATAGTATAAAATATAGTTAAAACCTGGTTTAATGCAACACAGCAAATCAAATCAAATATAAATGTTTGTAAACAAACTGTTTCACTACATACAGAACTGGGGCTATAATGTCATATGTAAAGCCAGATGTTAGACACTCATACAGTTACAAAATCCAGAATTTGACCGGGGCCAAGTTGTTGAAGCCAGATAGCAAACATTGTTATGTCTCAGAGGCATTGCTAGTGTTGAGTGTTGTAGACCATTTAATTGTTGGGACGTAAACAATGTCATTCAGGGTGGTTTGGTGTGAAATTTACTGACTGATTTTTTTTAAGTGGTGTTGATGGAAACCAGGTGGCGTGATGTCTACAGCACCTATTTTATGTACTATCCAAAATTATGGTAAAATAAATCTAAACATGATACATTTTATTTTGGGGCTACTTTGCCTTACAACACCCTGCATGTGTACCTCCGCCATGAAGATTTTAAAATATGTTTCATGCCAAACCCATATTATGTATCTAGGTATTCAAAACCACTTTGCGAGGGGGCTTTTGGAGGCATCAAACTCTTCAGATGTCTGGTTCCTATCACAATCGCTGAGAACAATCCTCTAGATTACATCAAACTACTACGACTTCACATAACTATGTAATTTTGCAGGGAGGGGGGCAGTTTGCAGGGTTTCCACTGTTTTACTGTACTTTAGTGAAGATGCTCTACTCCAACCTGATTTGCCCGGCAGTGCAGGTATATTCCCCATATTCTCTTTCAGTTGACTCAGCAGCTAGTTGATTTATTGTGTGCTAGTGATGCAAGGTTAATAATACTGATAGGCTATTCATAACAATATTGAGTATGCATGTCTGCACGCATGCATGCATATCTGTGAAAGTATATGATAAAGCAGCAGAGAGAGAGAGAGAGAGAGAAAGCAAAGTGTTATTCTATTACTAATGACTCTTGGGTAACTCACAAACTCTGACATACACTTTATAACAAGGCCCAATATTAAATAAATAAATAAACTTTCTCAAAGCGCCACAGTTGCCACAGTCCCAATTGTAATACCTCACAAAAACATGCTGCTAATGAATTCCAAAGGCCAAATCTCACATTCTGGCTCACGCCTGTCCATTTCCCAAAATAAAGCCTCCTAAGAGGTTCTCGGCTTGGACGTACAGTTCGGTCCTGAGGCTGCGACAGATCTGTTCTGATGGTTATTTCTTAGTGGGGCTATAATCAATTACAAAATACGTCTAAATGAGCATCGACGGGTTGTTTCCCGCGCACCCGCCCCTCTCACACTCTGCGCTCCGGTGATTTTAAAAGCCCCCCGAAATCCAATCCGCCAGACGCAACGCACGCCACATCAAAACCGAACCAAGCCAGCAAATGCCACATCGATATTTTACAAAGCCGAGCCGCACCCGTCAATAGAACCCACGCTGTAAATATTGACCATACAAACATCCAGCAGCACACACACACACATTCACACCTGCCAGACTTCAAGGGTGGGCCGGTGTCCATTACTCTGTTTTCTGTTCAGTGAATCTAAATGTACAAAGTGCAACATTAAGTATCAGAGAGTCTCTTTTTATGTATTCATATCACCACCGTGTGAAAAATGTATAGATTTTAAAAAATGAAGCTGGTCATCTCGGGATGGAGATGGAGATCCTAAAGTCATTGTCATTATCTGTCATGTCGTTATATTTACATTTCCATTTACAGCATTTAGCAGACTTATCCAGAGCAACTTACATAAGTGCTTTGTGTTCAGTCAGAGTATGTATCTCTATCTAGCACAAACAGTAGTCCAAACTACTCTTGAGCTCAAACACTGCCATAAACAAGTGCCAGTGCTGATACCTAGAAAGGAGACAACACAATATAAAGTTAGACACAGTGCAATACCTAGCAAGACAGAAACACCTACAGAGAAGAGAATAACTACAAGACTACATACAGTACAAGTGCAATACTTATCCAGTGTTCCTAGAAGATCAAGTGCTATTATGGTTTATACCGATGCTTCAGTACATTAGCGCTTATAAGAGCTTTACAAAGAGATGGGTCTTCAGGCTGTGTTTGAAGACCGCCAGAGAGTTCACTGTTCGGACAGCCAATGGAAGTTCGTTCCACCATCTGGGTGCCAGGATAGTAAACCGTCATATTTGGAAAACCAAAATCAAGACGATCTCTAGAAAACGGTCTGGTTATTTCGAGAGAACATCATTTTTTTAAAGATATCAAATGATGTCATTATCGCAAGAAGCCTAATTTCATTGTTTCAAGGTCAGAACCTTTAAAACATAGCTATTTTAAGGTCTCAAGAAAAACATATGGTTATATTAATAGAAAGAAGGGCTTCTTTTTGAGATCTGAAGGAATTGATCCACTCATCTCAGTCGAAAAGCATTCCAGAAAAATCACCTTGAGAGTCTAGTTTCCACTGGGCTGATATGATATGGTACAGTTACTAGTCTCAGTCCAGGCGTATCAGACACTGGGCGAATCTGTTTTCCCATTGAGCAGCAGAGCTGCAGAGTGTGTTGGTCACATGATTTTTCAAGCAACAACAGAGGTAAGAATAGAACGTCTGATCCTGTCAGGCCTGGATCATCACGTTATCAGCCTTTGGATGTGAATATTTAAATCTATACCCTGAATTTGTTTTTTGAAATCACAGCGGGTTAAACAAAGCCACCGTGGCACCGTGATGGCAGCGTAGTAAACCAAGCATGGCGCACGTCTCTGCTATCTCCATTTAAGACGTTTGGGTTGGTCACATGATGTTTCAAGCGACAACAGTGATAAGAATGACGGAGCTCCAAATTTTGATCTTGTCAGAACCAAATGTATGGAGGGCAAAGATTGACATGAGTATAATTAAATAAATGTACAACTAAATAATTAAATGCAAAAAAAGGAAAAACATTTCCATTTTTCTACATTTATTTATTTTCTTATTTATCAATTTATTAAAAAATTTCTACATATATTTATTTATTTTTACATTGATTTATTTATTTATTTCTACACTTATTTCTGTATTTCTACAATTTGTAATTTTTTATTTTTACATTAACTTATTTCTACGTGTATTTCCATATTTCTACATTTATTTATTTACCTATTTATACATT
The DNA here is from genome assembly GCA_021613375.1 of Megaleporinus macrocephalus. Lineage (NCBI taxonomy): Eukaryota > Metazoa > Chordata > Actinopteri > Characiformes > Anostomidae > Megaleporinus > Megaleporinus macrocephalus. The sequence continues at coordinate 31,508,708 of CM038724.1, forward strand.
TATCGTTTTTTACATTTACTTATTTATTTCTATATTTATTTCTGTACTTTTATATTTATGTATTTACTTATTTATACATTTATTTACATATTATTACATTTATTTGTTTATTTTTGCATATATTTATTTATTTATACATTTATTTTTAAAAAGCTATATGTGGAGCAGTCAACACAACAGAAATGCAATAAAGCAAGGAAACACACTACGTAATTCAACAATGGTTTCTTATAAAGCTTGCGTCTACCGTGGTACAGAAATCCTTTACCACAAGGAACTCAATGTTAAAAAAGAAAACACAGAAAGCCCTTTCACCTCAAGCTGTCAAACGTCCTAGCTAAAGCATACCGCCACAGCTGGTGAGGAAATGTGTTTTTTATATACCTCAGGTGTCAATTAGCAGATCATTGCTGTCAAAAAAGTTCTTTCTTAACTTCTAAAAACACTGACAGCTTGACTGAAGTAATGGTGACTTGCGTAACGTCTCTAAACAGTGATTGGTGGAAAGAATGAAGCAGGCGTTTAGGAATGATGTGGAGAGCACTGTGTTTCCACATGTACATTTTCTTCTAACTGCTCGTGGGGGCCCCCTAGTGGCACCGGCCCCTCGGACTGGATATTGTGGTAATGGCTTAATCTGAACATAACAAGTAAGATAAACTCATCATGAGAAACGGCACGAATCAAACACGTCTCTGTGGCCTTTCAGGACATCCATACGAGATCCGTGTCTGTAACAGTGGCTTAATCACAGCGGTGCTGTGAGATGGACCAGTAAGTCTATTAGGGCTGTCACTCTGTCACTGTCCCGCTGGCACACTGACACGGGCTGACAGCACCTGAGTGATTATTCCCCGTCGCCGGAGCCAGTAATAATTGCGATTATGGCAGTCAGACTACGCCTCGTCTGACTGCTGCTTCAACGTTCAGCTTTTGTGGGAGCGAGACGATAGATCCCACCGGACTGCGTCAGCAGCCCCAACATGCTTCTTTAATCTGCTATCTCAGAGGGCAAGAGAGCGGCCCAATTTTTCCAACACATATTACAAGGTCCCTGTGCTGATTATCAGACACACTTCCTCTGACCTGCATTTAAAGGAGATGAATGTTTAAATGGGATAGATCAAGAAATCTATCGTTCCACCCCATGTACCACATGTGATGCGAATGACAATAAAGTCTCCTTGAATCCTTGAATCCTTGAATCCTTGAAATCCATTTGACACAGCTTTGCTCCTTTACTGAGAAGGTCATCAGCTAGGCCTGTACCTGTAATAAATAAATAATAATAATTAAAAAATCACAGAAAGATAATATTATTCCCAAACAAACACATAGCTAAACAGATTGGGCTACTTAACTAAACGCTGGGTGAATTGATGTTGTACACTAATATTTACTGCACCAAACTCCAGAGTTACACTACTCCAGCCTTTACCCTGGTTCAGCCCCCGATTCTCAGTCTTGACTCTGGTTGGCTGTGGTTTCTCAGATTTGGGGACAGATAGGGTCGACAGTCCGGAAAAAAAATCTAGTAGTGTGCAAGGAGGGCATTTCAGGCCAGTCGAAGTATATGGGGCATGTTTGATGTTGTCTAGGCACAATCTGGTAGTGTATTATGGTCAGTAACCCAGTCTGAATAGACTCTAACCATCGAAAACTGAGATGAAAATAAAGCAAGGAAAACTTGTTTAAGGTACAAGCACAGTGGTGTGTATGTACATCGAAATCTACTGCTCTAATCATGTGCTTACACCCATAACCATCATGCAGAAATGTTTACCTGCTTTAAGTTAGCCAGAAAAGTCTATAGAAACCAGGAAGGTACTCAGTCTTTTATAACCTGTTAGGATTTTAAAAGTAACCTAGTGTATCCAAGACTTAACATAGATTAAATTCTTCTGTAAACACGGCTGTTGAGCTGCACTGGTTAAACACAGTTTGTGCTGCAGTTGCATACCATGCCTATACAAAAAGCTGCTGCTATGTACGCTGTATATTTTAGGGCATCCTAAAAATATAGGTGAAGTGTGTTAAGGGGTGCATGTGTCAGTTTCAAACTGCCTCGAGTGTCTTAGGATGAAAAGCCTTGGCAAAGCGGCCTCAGACAGGAAAAGGCACGTGCCGTTCACATGTTTGGAGTGTGTCTGTGGGAATTTGAGCCCATTCAGTCAAACAAGCATTTGTGGGGTCAGGTAATGATGTTGCACAGGAAGACCTGGCTCATAGTAAATGTTCCAATTCATCCAAAAGGTTGAACAATAAGCTTGAGTTCAGGGCTTTTGTGTAGGCCACTGGCGTTATTCCTGAAACTCCAGTCAAGCGGGAACAATGAAGGGGTGCCGGATGTTGGAGACAAGTACAAGGCACCTAACTCACAATGAACAGGGCCGCCCATTGGCAAGTGTGCCCTCTAGTGTGTATACATGTGCATGTGTGCTCAGATGGGTTCAATGCAGAGGTCAAATTCGTCTTTGTGCACAAACTTGGCGGCATATAATTGTCCAAGTGTGTTGTAGCATTAGCATTAGCATTAGCCGTTAATGGGACTAAGGAGCCCAAACCCTGAAAAAACAGCCTCAGACCATCATTCCTCCTCCACCTAACTTTGCTGTTGGCACTTTGCATGCTTATAGGTATTGTCCTCCTTGTCACCGGCAAACCCAAATCCATCAGTTATGATTAATCCCTCAAGAGAACACAGTTACACAGCTTCAGAGTCCAGTGCTGGTTATTATGCATATCATGGTATTCGGCTTGTGTGCAGTTTCATGAAATTTCCCAACACATAGTTCTGTGTATCTTCGTGACTGGTTTGTTGTTGCACCAAGACACTTCCATTACACTTACGGTTGATGGGAACAGATCTGGTACGACAAACTGGCTTGTGTCAGAGATGGTAGTTCATGTTTGAAGTTACTGAGCTCTATAGTATGACCTATGGTACTGTCAATGCTTGTCTATGGGTATTGCATGGCTTTGTGCTCAGTTTTATCCACCCAGCTAGCTAAGGTTGTGACTGAAACACCTGAACTCAATAATTAGGATGGGTGTCCACAAACTTTTGGCAATGTAGTGCACTGTTGTCTGTTTGTATAGATAACTGTACATCATACAGTGTAGAAACCATGTAAACAAGTCTATTAGAGAGATGAGGAGTGATGATTAGGCATGAAGCGAATTAAGTGTTTACTACGTATAAGCTAAATTAGCCGTTTAGCAAAAGTAAAAGTAAAGGCTTTGGACCCCAAACATGTCTCGGCTGAGTGACTACATTTGAAGGTAATGTGTAAATTTGCATAAATTTGATTTGCTGACAAATTATCACTGAAACGATGGACTGTACATAGCAAGCAATGTACAAAGGGAGCGCCTCTATATGCAGCAGAGCATGACATAGCTAAGAGGTGGCGAGGTGCCTGGCGGTGTGTGTGTGTGAGTGTTAAAGGGGTTGAAAGGAAAGGTGAGTTCATCTCCATGTGTCCCCCCTGTCTGCTGCTGAGGCAGTTTTTGATAGGCGCGGAGGGAGCGGGTGGTCCCTGCAGGATTGTGATACGTTTAACTTTGAGCTGTGTCACCAGCGCTTTGGCTAAATCAGATTTGATCAGCGAGGCACATCTGGCTCAAAGAAGAGCTCCTAATCCTATAAAACAACACGCGCCGGGAATATATCCATCTCAAAGAGCTCGCCAACGCCCTTCTCAAGGCCTGTGTGTGTGAGTGAGGGAGTGAGTGTGGGTCACACGTGCAACCTCTCCACACACACACACACACAAAGATCTGATTGATTTATTGGGTGTTTATAATGAGGGGCAATGAAGGTTTAATAGTATTGCTTGTATATAATTATATTATATGTTTTGCTGCTGTCAAATATGTTTTCCTTTGACAGCAATCCGATGTCTCAATGTTCTACATCATTCGAATACAGTTTACGTTGGGTGAAGATTTCATGATGAATGGACCAATAGAAATGCTCCAAAATAGCTTAAATATGTCTGGTTCCATTCACTTACATTAAAAGTAAAGAAAGTGTTTTGGCCTCCCCTGTAAAGCTTCAATTTTGGGGATGCAGCCTGTAGCCTGGATACAGGATGACATACGGTAGGACATGTAGGTATACAGGTTACATATGGCATTCTGGGGCACATCAGATGTTGCAACTGGGCCTGTTGATCCTTCACACTCCTAGGTAGCTGAAACTGGTGTCCCAGCTCGTCCCATATATGCTGGCTTGGCATTAGAGCTTGCAATAAGGTAGGAAGTGTTGGAAGCTGGTGAAGACATTTCTGGGAAGTGCTTGCTGTGTGTAAACACTGTTCCCAACATCTCCCAACAGCTTGGCCAGAACAGCCTAGAAGGCAGAAAGTTCGTTGAAACGACCAACCTGTTTCTCTCAGTCCTGTTTCTGTCAGCTGAGCAAAGAAGCAGCATTCCAGTCAACCATCCCGCACTTCGAGGTGCACAACCCAAAAGTAGCCTTCGATAGCTATTTTATAGACAGCAGGGGAAGAAATCCCACATTTCTATCCGGTTCTCATCTGTATATAGTATTATTTGCTCAGTAAAGCATTATTTTTTTCAAACTTCAAATAGTATTAATAACCCCAGTGTTATTTGCTGTTCTCATCTAATACCTCGTTGTACATTGATAGATAGATAGATAGATAGATAGATAGATAGATAGATAGATAGATAGATAGATCTTATTATTTATTATTTACAGTACTCATCCAATACATGCTTTGACTGGTTTCTTCTACAAACTGGAGCTCAAGATATGATCTACTTCTTTACTTTGTATTGTATTTCTGTTTATTTACATCTGTTCTAATACATTTATTGAAAGGGGCAACAAAGTACGCAGGGAAACAGATGAGCTGTAGATAAAGGAGATGTACCCAATTAAGTGTTTGTATATTATTTTATATTATATTAACAGCTTTGAGAATGAAAAATTGTGTTTATTTAATTTTATCAATAGTTCTCCTCGTGTAACTATCCTAGTTGGACAACCTGGTAAAAAGTCAGATATTATATTAAACTATAATATATTCAAATATTATATATTATATGTTAATATATTAAAATATTAAAATCTCTCGCTGCAAGACTGCACTGCTGCAGAACAACAGTCCCTATGTTTCTGGCTCACAAGACACTCTGCTGCTATTAATTCATAATCAGCACTTCATGGTTAAAAATGAAAGCTTCACACGTCCCATTTACCTTTCACACATAAATGAACTAAACCAACCCAGGCCATTAAACAGAGTGCACTACAGCTCTTTAACTACTTAAACACACTCTCACTTCACATTTTCAGCACAAAGTCTGACAATTGATCATTATACAAATGTTACTTACACATTGTAGCTATTTAAAGGAATCCATTGTAAGACCTGGTTGGTCTGTTCTATTATAGAAAAGCCAAAATCAAAACTGGTCCATGTTTTTACAGTGTCCTTTTTTTTATATTGATATTGATTTTCATAGTTCCCTTCTCTCTCGCTAGCTGTGAGGTTTGTTCATCATGGCCTGGTCAGCTCCAAAAATGAAAAGGATACACTGGATTTACACATGCCTTTAAGTAAGACATGTAATGTCTTGGGCATCTGTGGGCTGGGGGTTAGTGGTCCAGCCCTGTGACCGTAAGGTTGCCGGTTCAATCCTAGGGACTGATAGGACATGACTGAAGTGCCCTTGAGCAAGACACACAACCCCCAACTGCTCCCTGGGCGCTGTGGATAGGGCTGCCCACTACTCCGGACCAGTGTGCTCACTGCCCCCTAGAGTGTAGGTTTACTAGTGTGTATGTGTATGTGTAGGTGCTTCACTGCATGGAGTGGTTACATGCAGAGGTCTAATTATTTTTAAAAAATTATAATCAGACCTCACTAATTCATAACATTAGTAAAAGGAAAGGTATTGCAGATGCCTACAGTATGAATGATAAGCACCTTCATCTTTTTTAGAAAGTTTTGAGTTATTTTGGCTGTGTATTTGGGGGCACTGTCTTGCTATCTATCTATCCATCCATCCATCTATCCATCCATCTATCTATCTACATATGTTCACTGCCCTGCTGCCTCTCTTCAGCCCCTCCAAGCCCACTTCACATTGCTAAGGACCTCTGAGGATCAGTTGTCATGGCAGCCAGCAAGCGGCGCGTAAGTGTTCGTCTGAGCTCGAGTTCCCTGCTTAGTAATGGACGCGCATGACTCGTTTGCTGAATCGGTTCAATTCGATTGATTCCTTTCCCAAAACTACTTATTTAATTTCTGATACGAACCGATCAAAAGATTCGAAAGAATCGGCCCCACTCCGGCTTATAAGCGGCGCTCTTATTGAACTCCTTTAAACCACAATTTCAAACCAATGTGTCTTGTTTGGTTCTTCTGGAAACGGTATACGTTTTTTTTTCCAGAATTAAAACAGCCTGTTTGTTAAAACGCGCAGTTTAACAAGTTTGCTTGTTATGACTTTGGTGGTTATGTTCTAATATGTGCATTTATTTAATACAAATAAAACACATTTGAGTCACGAAGATTCAAACAGTTATTTTGTGCACAGTAGAAAAGGCTACGATTCATTCATTCATTCATTCATTCGTGGGAGTCGACTCTCGCTCGGCTCATGTGAACGACTCGCTCGAAAATTCCCGTCACTGTTCCGTTAAACGGGAGCGACGGGGAAGGTCCCGTAACGAGATAGCACACTGGAGCAACATTGGACCGCAAGTAAGTTCCCGTTTAAGTCCTTCTGTTGAAGTCTCAAAGCTTTAAGTCGGGTTTTCGCTATTTTCACAGCTTAGACTGACTTCTATTTTTCGGCCACTTTGTTGTAGAAGACGTAGCTTAGCTACAGCTAACGTAAACGCACAGGGCGAGACGGGACTAAAGGCTTATCTTCCTGCGTTTATAAAACACTGTGTACTGAATTGACTCATGATTGTTACTTGTGTTTCACACCATTTCCCCGTCGTTCGGGCTTCGTTTGAGGCGGGTTTGTGCTCCTACGTTGCTGAAAGTGTCGGCTGTATCGCCTGTTGCTTCTCCGGGAGGAGACTCAGAAAAGCGGATTGATGGCTGTCCTGCTGTTCGACGGCGGCGGTGTGGGAGGAAAACAGACTGGCTTTAACTGAAAACATAATCTCGCCCGAGCGGGTTGTTCATTCATGAAAGTTGTCACGCTGTATTTACAACAATTACCAAACAATATGGGACTTTCTGAGACAAACATGATGCTTAAAGCGACAGCATCCGAGTAACAGGCTAGCCCGCAGCTAGGCAGCAGGTCCTTAATACTGTAGCAGCACAGATCAGACAGTAACAGACTAGACCACCAGTCAGCGTGTAGTTGTACTTGTTTGTATAATCTCACATGTTTACATGCTTATATTTATATTTCTCTAAACGTTTATAAACATGAGTGGTTTGCTTTACCGCACAGTTTTGTGCTGATAGTTTCTTTTTTCTTTTCTTTTTTATGGGCATAAATTCAGCGACTTGGTTGAACTGATGTGCTGCAGTACTGTGTGAATGTATTATATTTAGAAAGATATTTTTTTTCCAGCTAGGAAGCTTTTATTTACTTTTATTTATTTAAAATAGTTACATAGTATTAACACAGTAAGTAGTGCTTTTACATGTGTCTATTACTGTGTTTATTAACCCTTTCCAAGGTTCTCCTTGTGGTAACCCAGTATTATTTACAGTTCTCATCTAATACCTGCTTTGACTGCTCAGTGCTTCCATTAAGCTAAATCAAGATTGCTGCTGAAGGAACTACATAAACACATTCATACAATGTCTGGGGCGTCCAGGAGAAACCTGGAACTACACTTTCTTCTTCAAACTAGGGCTCAGGATATGATCTTCTTCTTTCTAAAGAAGATGTTCAGGCTACTTTGTACTCTGTTATAATGATATCTGGTGCTGTTACTGGTGAAAGTAAACTTATTACCTAGTTAAACAGTGAGCTTAGATGCTCAGGCTTGACTACAAATGTTAAGCTGTGTTTTCAAACAATATTGTTTATCTACTCAAAATTTTGACAGAAATATTAGATTTTTCTATGTGTTGGGTCAGACTTTGGTCAGTATTTAAGAAGGTTTTGGCCTTCTGGGAGCTGTTCCTGCTGATGTTTTATTTTATATAAGGCTTTTACTTGAGAATGGCCTTAGGCGACTCGTGTAACCCCTTCAGGGAACTTGAGCGAGTCCTTTATTTGGTATTCTACGCTCTAATTAACTACGCTGCTAATTGCTAGTTATTGAGGGCGCTACAATGACGGCTATTGATTGTTGCAGGTTCTTTGGCACAACTTCTGAAAGCTAAAGCCTTCTAGACGCTGAACAGTCCAGCCTTGTTGGTAATTGGGGGCTACGTGGGCCAGAATGTTATTGCCATGACTAGCCAGAATCCGTCTTTGAAGATTTTGCCAGCGCTCAAGCCGTGTAGTGATTATGGAGTTCGAGTCTAGTTTTTAGGCTGTTTCTAACAAAGCACCTGCTGCTGTACTCAAATTCTAAAATACAGTGTCTGTTATTTAATGCAGTATATCTGTATCTAGTCTTGTAGCAGAATGAATGTTCATTAGCCTGACTGAAGCACATGATTGCTTTTAAGCTAAGACTGGGCAACGCTCCACAAGTACCTCAAAGATATTCCATCAAGTTTTGGCTCTCCTGACCAAATTACACATTTTGTAAGTTGAAGTAAGTGAACACATCCTCTGCAGAGAAAACTTTTTTTTTGTTTGCTAAGAAAATGAAACATACGATGAAGAAGTTCATGTTTTATGTTTAATATTTCCCCCAAAATAGCAAGGTTTGCACTAAAATGCATAGAAAATGCCAAACTTAAAACCCCAGTGATCCACATTTATTTATGGTATTTATGTTCTGATTAAATAAATCTTGTTCTTCTATTCCACAATAGGAATGTACAGAGAATATTTTATTAATGTCTTCACAAATGTCTTCCCAAATGGTCTCAATGGTCAACAACAGTATTTCTTTCCTTTCTATGTACACTGAGCAGTCTCAGTCTTGAGTAGGACTTCTCTAAGTATTTCCTAACCAATCAGGAGGCTGATGTCTCTGGCCCTGCCCACACAAAACAGATTCCATGTCTGAGAAATGAAGTGAGTTAAAGCTAACCCAGCATAACCAAACACTAGCAAGTAGCAAAGCTTGTTGCCTGTTAATTTGTTTATATATGAGCATTGTTTATCAATTCATTCACTTTTCTTTGTCTATACATTTGTTCGCTCGTTCTTCTTTCTGCACGCCTGTCTGTCCGTGATTTTTTTTACTGTCACATATTATGGTTTTTGTTCTGTATGAATGGTCGAGATGCTGATAGTGTAATGCCTTTGATGTGTTCACTTTGAAAACCAGTAAAAACGTGTAATAACTTTTATATGTGACTATACATGACGTCTACCTAGCACTCACAGATTCTGATTGAGCTCATATGTAGTTGCTGATGGTTTAAAATAAGTTCACACCTTGAGTGATCCAATAATTAGTGGATGGCGGTAACTATAGGTGTAAATAGGGTTCAGATTATGGTCTGTTCACTCAAGCAGCATTTGGAGGTAATCATACGGCTATATAACATTTGGATTCTAAGGCATCTTAATGCATAGCCAACAGCAATAAAACTACACTGGCATGAGAGCAGAGATGGAGGCAGCTGCAAACCTTGTTTCTTTGTGTCCTCTGCTGTTTGTTTATAAGTTGAGAAAAGCTTTCACATTTACACAATGGTACATTTCTGTCCGACAACATGTATACTCTACAGGATGGGTGTTAATACAGGGTAAAAACAAAAGCTAACTAGATTTCCTGCATTTTAAGTATTTGGGTAGTTAAGTTAGTTATTATCTAATTATTTGGCTGGGCAAAGTAATTTCTTTAGAAGATTTGCTCTAAAACCACCCACCTTTTGTTTATAACCAGAGAAACGCTCTCTCAGTAGGCAATAATCCATGTTGTAGATGTGACTGTGCCAGGTGGCAAAGTCAATTATTGTAGCCCAGGCTGGCCATAGGCAAATGACAATCCTTCAGTAAGAGCATTAGACCAATACAAAGACAACAACAGCCCTCTATTAACCCTCAGACGTCAAGAGTTATTAACGTCATTGTGCTAAGCATTTAGATGCAATGGAATAAGTAATAACACAGTTATGTCATGATTTACATTCACATTTGATTTTGGTTCACTGTCAACATGTTTGCATCTGCACACAATCTATCTGTTTGTATTGATGTGAATGACAAAGCGAGCCAAATGTGTAAGGGCTGTTTTTTTCTGCTACAGTCTAGACTACAGTCCACAGTAAGACTACAGTCCACATAATTTCTTTACTTGGCAGAAGTCATTATAATATAAACATTTATTATATTAGATAATAATACAATATTGAAACCAAAGCACTGTTATTGCTGGCAGTAACTGTAACGTGTGAGAGATTATATAGCTTTGCTGTTTCTCCTGCAATCTCATATGATAGTAGACTCATCAGAATGAGTTAGATTTTTGGAAGGCTGTGAGTGGTTTAATGTTTAGGTTAATGTGAAAGTGCTGAGTTAACTTAATTATTAAGCCTGTGGAACTGGATCAAGCTACAGCCAGATAAATAATAAATGCATGTGTGTGAATCATAGTCTAACAGAGCTTCTTCAACTTAAGTCATGTAAACTAACTATATAGAGTAATTATTTAATTACAGTGTTTGTTTATGTATTTCTTCTTCTTACAGGTGTTCTTTTGCGAGTTAGGTGAAGACTGAAGACTGAAAAAGATGATTGAAACGATTGGTAAGTAATACACTGTTTATTCTGCACTGATTGCTGATTTGTTGCGGTTGACAGGTTGTAATGGATACCAGAATAAACCTGTTTTGCAATGCAGTACAAGAACAGTAAGCACTTCTTTTCACTTCTACAGCTCAGATAGTCAGATAGATGGCTGGATTGCTCCTGTGACTGGCCAGCTCTGATGTTTACAGCTTTGATGTTCCTATGAAGTGTGGGTAACCAGCTCTGTGATTTCTGTGGGTCTTTTTGGGCGATTGCCTGCTATCCATGATCGCTTTTGGCCAGTCTGTTCTGTATGTAGGCTTGATTTCCTGTCCTTTGGCATTTTAGTATTTTTTTTCCTCAATGCATAAGACAGTTTGGTTCGCTTCAGCTTCTGGAGTTCGTCCCTTGAAACCGAAGCAAGATAAGCTTTGACATTTCCCAGACACATTCCAGATTTCCAAGATTTTGAAGTGTCAGTCACATGCCACTGATGGCATAGCACCATGCAGGGTCGAAGCCAGTCGTTTGACCTGTGATTGCCACACAGGCTCGAAATCTGCCTAGCAAGAAAACTGTCTTATCCATTTAGTGAGGTGGACAGCTAGAAAAATATACAGTCTAAGTCATTCTACATTTAGACCTGTGCAGAAAATACAACAAAAAAGCTAGGGACGGATGATGTGCTCTCGTTATCAAAATAAACGAATGAACTAATACACCTAATAAGCATATCTGCACCTGTTTCTGAACACATTGTAGGTATTGTCAGTTTTTCTGTAACAGTGACCAATTGCATGCTTCTTAAAAGAGTACTCTGTGATGTATTACAAGCAGTGGTGAACCTGTGTACCTCACACAGCCATAAGCCCCCAATCCAACTCTATAAAAAAGGGACAGGTAGGGAAAAAACAAAGAACCGATAACAATAAACAAACAATACTAATAAAACAACCCAGGCTTGGGGGTGGGTAGCCTGAACCCCTACTAATGAACGAGGGCTATCATTCAGTTGGCTAGTTGTTATTGTGCAGGCTGTACAGTTAGCAAACATACCCACCATTTATTTATTCAATTATTACACGGAAATGATTAAGCAGAGTGCTAATATACACACTTGAACATAACCGGTCTTTTAAACGTGCTAGGTGCTGCAATACCCTACAATGATATCATATATATATATATATATATATATATATATATATATATATATATATATATATATATATATATATATATATATATATATATATATATAATACCTAACACACATACAGAACTGTTGCTGTTGAGCTGCTCTGGTCGAACATGCCTGCCTAAATAGCTGTGTATATGGTAGAGTGGACATGTTAGTACATCCTAAAACCACAGTGTCAGGAATCAGATATGTTTGGTATAGCCAGGTTCAATTATATGGCTACAAACACCACAGCACTGGATGGTTTCTGCTCTTTAGTATTACTAGATTAATGACACTTTTGTGGCCAAATTTAAGGTAACGATATACTAAAACCACTTCTGCTGAAATGCAAGTGCAAGAGGAGTATGAAGACAGATCTAAACCAGCTAAAACACACACTCAGCAAACTCCAGCGGAGTCATTCACTAAAAAAGCGCCTTCACCCAATGACGCCAGGATTGGCTCCAGCACCGCGCCCCGCCTCCGACTAGCGGGATAAAGCAGAGAATAATGTATAGGTATTAATATCCTTTAAAAAAGTGCAAGCTAGTAAAATATAAGACTTTTACAAACACATTTGTAAATAATGCACCATATAATTTATTATCATCATCAACAAAATTACAGAAAATATCAAGATAACATTTTTTGTCAATATCGCACCAAGTGCAGAGATATTTAACATACGAGCCTGTCTTAAATAAGTGTTGCAGTTGTTATCGTCATTGTTATTGTCTCTACTGATGCTTTTGGAGACATCATCACTAATGTTGTTGAAAGCACCAGCAGATGCGCTTGCTGTGACAGTAATAACAATAATAATAATAATAACAGCAGCTGCACTTGGTCTTCCAGGAATTAAGAGATGTACCCTAAGCTTAACCTTCGTCAAATGAAAGACAAAGCAAAAGAACTGCATACTAGCACTCCTTTCCCTGACGACTACAGCCGCTGAATGCATCCTAGAAAATGTAATTACAAATAACAGGCTTTTTGGTTCTAATAATAATACATTTTATTTATATAGCGCTTTTCAAGAACTCAAAGACGCTTTACAAACAACTTTACAAAAACATACAAGATACAGTCATATAAAATATATAATAAAAAGTGAAAAAAATAAAACATTTTAAAGTGGGAAAGGGAGCAAGCAGCAGATAGAAAAAAAGCTGACCTAAAAGCTGAGACAATGAAAAAACAGTTTGAGACCAGACTTGAGCACTACAGCCCTATCAACCACCTCACCTGGATCCCAGATTAACAGGTCACTAGTTATTTTCCAAAATGTTATCAGAGCAAATAAGTAATTATAAGCACAGGCCTGTTATAACAATAACATACAGTCGTATTGCCCATCCATAGCAGCATCTACGTGGGCCGTGTTAGCATTCAGCAGGATCAGAATACAGCTTACATTGACCCTGGCCAGTCTTAGGTCAATCTTTTAGAGTTATTTCTATCAAACAGTGTGATACTCTAATTGTTTACTCGAACCTGTTTGTGCACACAAAAGCAGAGATCACAGAGGTTTCCAGGTTTGTTCAAGCTCTCTGCATGTCCACTGAGATTGCAGAGAGAGTTGTTGTTTGTTATTGGATTTCCTGTCAGTGCTTTGTGAAGAGGCACTGTTTGAGACCACTGTTAAAGAGGTGCTCACACACGCGCACACACACACAAACACACAGTTTGGGTTTAGTCACGCTTCATGAGCACAGAAACAGCCTACACGGGTCCAGACTCTCCTGCAGCGCTGCGCTCTCCACACCCGCACACCTGCACATCAGAGTGAAGATTAAGGGGCTTAGGTTGTTATTTTATTATGTGTCATGTGTAAGTTCTTGTGTATGCTTGCATATATATATATATATATATATATATATATATATATATATATATATATATATATATATATATATATATATATATAGACTTTTAGTGTGTATCAGTGAACTTTTAGTATAAATTAATGGACTTTTAGTATGAATCAGTGGACATTTATTAAAAATCGGTGGTCTTTTAGTATAAATCAGTGGACTTCAAGTATAAATCAGTGGACTTCAAGTATAAATCAGTGGACTTTTAGTATGAAACAGTGGACTTTTACTATAAATCAATCGACTTTTAGTATGAATTAGTAGACTTTTAGTATGAATCAGTGGACTTTTAGTAGAAATTAATAGACATTTAGTAGAAATCAGTGGACTTTTAGTAGAAATCAGTGTGCAGCCTCATTCAGTCTATTGTAAGTACCTGTTTGAAACAGCATGTAAAAGTAGGCCAAATCTATTTGTTTTCTTCTTACGTGACACAAATGAGTGCACGACCGTGATGAGCAAAAAACACGCCGAATCTGACATTTTTAATTTGGGACATTTTCATATGTGGTATTATGCTATTATGCAACAGTGTATTTTATGTTAATGCAACTTGACACTCTTCAGAATGTTATGATGCTGAGAAATCAGAAGGCTCTCAATGCAAGCGCTTCATATTCGAATAGAGATTTTAAAAGAAAAGGCTGAAGCGGAGCCATAGGAGATCAGGCCTGTCGGTGACAGGTTCAAAGTCTGAAAGATGAGTAAAAAAAGCAAGAATGTAAACCAAAGAAGCGTCTGGCGCTGAGTAATATGCTCCTTTTAGAGCAAGCTTGAGTGGGTGATGAATCTAGCTGTCAGCCATTGGATCTTTGTGATCAGTCCTTGTGATGCTGGAGAAGATGAAACTGAAACCTCTGAGAGTGGAGTTGCATCCGTCATGATTGTTTATTTCTGGACGAGTGTTTCATGTGAAGCATTGTTCTCTTGTGTGCTGTGGACAGTTCAGGAGCGTGATCTGTTCAGATATCGGTCACTTTTTAAAGACGTCATGGACAGCATTAGAAGAAAATCTAATTTAGGCCACCGCTGCTTGCTATGTGAACGTAGCCTGAGATTCTTCTTTAGCTAGGGTGATTCAATTCTATGGAGACATTAGGAACGTCTATAAAATATTATTTAACCTTCAGCCTGTTTGGACAGATTCTGTACCAACCAGTGGAATCAGGCCCACATCGAATTTTTAACCTCTCTTTGCTCCTAAGCAACATTTTTGGCTGGCAGCTGTGGTGGAGCAAGTAAACAAACTAAGCAGGAAATTCAGGAAACAAGACGGGATGTGAAATTCTTTATAGTCTGACTGGAATAAAACCACATTCTGAATCTGACAGGTACTGAAAAGGTGTTGTGGCTTTATTCATCTAACATAATAAGACAGCTGGCGTTAACACTAGAACCTGGCGATACTATACGTATAGTGATACAGCGGTTACAATATCAATATATTATGATATACTGAGATATTACAAGCATTGCAAGTCATATATTGTGATTTTTCAAATCCTACTATTAAAAACACCACTGTATTTACAGGTTTGTCAATGTTTACAATAGCATTGCACCTTTGTGTTGCTTGTTAATGTTGGAGTGGAGCTGAAAATGAATAACTGCACTGCCATCTAGTGGTCAGAGGTTTAAACACAACACACAATGATTTACTTTCTGCCAGGAATCTGTGTATTGATACTATGTTTTTGAGAATCGATACAGTATCACCAAACATAATATCCCGATATTCGATATTTTCATATTTTCTTACACCCCTGTGTGAAAATATCATGCTGATCTGACCAATAGAAATGCAGAATCACTTGGGAAACGATCTGGTTCTATTGACTTGCATTAAGTAAAGCATGTTTTTATCCCTACCTGAAAAGCCAATTTGGTTTTTCTTTGGATGTCCACGTTTGGCGTGTTTTGTTGATTTGCTAAGTGAAGAATAAAAAACACTTACTGCATAATTACATAAAATCTGAGCTGTAAAAAAGGTACGGCACATGTTTTTATTTCAAAAATAAAAAGAAAACACTGTGTATCAGTGATTGCAGAACAAAAGCCATGTTTGTGTTTGTTCCCAGTAGAGAATATGTGATATAATTTAGAAAACCAACAAACTAAATGGGTGTTCAAACTTTTGCATACAACCTTAGATCTCCTGTACAATTTCCTGAGGCTAACCTTGAACCTAATGCTAACCTTAACCATAGGAACCACAAAGAAATAGTTCTAATCTAAAAAAATTACTTTAGCTGGGACTTGTTTTGCTGGTCCTGTAGGTTAGCTTCTGTTTTCTCTGGTTTGCTTAAAAAGTCAAAACATTTTTGCCCTTAACAGCATATTCAGACACACACACTCACACACACATACACACAAACACGTTTGTATTAATACATTTGTCATAGGTCATATGTTTCTATTGTACTTTGTATTACTGTAGCTAAGTAATACTACACCTACACCTAAACCCAACCTTAACCTTAACCTCAGTATCCAAAAGGCTTTTTCTGCTCGATTAGTTTTTCCAAATAAACATGAGTTTTAAAGAAAACAACAAGTGCTCAAGTGAAGGCTCCTCACTTTACCAGAAATTCATAAAGTGCTATACACAAATACACCACTACAAGAACACGCACACACAGTTCTTTGCACTCTCCAATATATCAGCCCTTCATCATTCTCCCTCATACACACACACACACACACACACACACATTCTCTCTGTGAAAGAGATTTTACACTCAGAGGCCCTTTTTTCATTTTTCATTTTTTCCTCTCTGCTCAGCCGTGAGCTGATCTCTATTGGGCAGTGTTAGAGCTAGCCTTAACCCATGTGCTCTGTCTCTCTCTCTCTCTCTCTCTCTCACTCCATCAATCATTACCTCCATTCTTAGCCGAAGCAGGGAGGGTAGTGTTACCCAGGAGGCATCTCAGATTCTATTACCCTGGTTTGGAACAAAGCGTCCAGCAGCTACCGCACAGAAAAACAAAACAATGGCAGGACACAGTGTTATTGTTGTTTTGGAGTTATTGCTGGTGCCCGTGTTTACATAGGTTTATGAGTATGATCAAGCCGAGCTGGTGGTGTTCTGGTGCAAAAGAAATTAAATCGATATTTTTTTTATTACTGATATTGGCAGCTGCTGTAACACTGTTGTGTCCGTGGCTTCAGTGTCTCAATGGATGTATGGGAATGTTCTTTATTTCTGTGTCTGATAAAGGGGAGGAGCATGCTAGTGTTATCTAATAATGGGTAACACCTTTACTGTATGGTGCTGTTCCTACGGCTACATGACACCTATATTAACTTGTCATAACAACTGACTTAACCTCACATAAACGGTTATGCAGTCTTATTCCAATAGCCGTCCTAACGTCATCCGTCATAACAGCTGCTTTAGTTTAATTCATAATTCAACAACAAATACAGCCGGTATAGCAAATACTGTCTAATGCAATAAGCCTTTATAAACACGTCTATAGGAGTTTCATGTAGGCAGTAAAGTGTTACCTAAAAAGCAAGTGTGTTAGGGCTGTGGTGTTCTAGTCGACTGGTTAGCAAATCAGTCATAGCATTCTTGTCCATATAAGATTCTAGATCAGATTCTGGATCAGTTGAATTTATGTATGTATGTCTTTTTAATTGAATTAAAGCTGTAGGTATGCCTGCTAATGGAAGTTTGGACCTTGTAGCTAGTGAGTTGTATGTATTATGAGGTTAAGCACTGCACTGATTTAGCTACTGAGGAAAGTTTAAACAGCCCATTTAGTTAAAAACCGATTGGTTTGCAGCTTAGTTCAACATTGAAGTTAATGTTTTTCAGCACATTTTTAAATATCTGCCTGTTAACAATTTAGCCCTGCGCTTTGAAACACAGAGGGGTTTTGAACAATGCACAATACAAAGCAGCCAGTCAGAATAGAGCTCAGTTACAGACTGTACTGTGCAAAGGTTTTAATCCCTTGGGGACATTTATATTATTATATTTAAAAAACTGTTTTTCAAGACTGGAAGCTTTCATCTGTTCAGCAAAACACTTTATTATTTAAATATTAAACAGTATTAATACAGTAAGTGGTGCTTTTGCATATGTCAGTGAGTTTATTTAACCCTTTCCAAGCTTTACATTGTGGAAACAGCCCAATATTATTTACAGGTATCTTCTAAGACCTGCTTTGACTGCTAAGTACTTCATTAAGCTAAATCAAGAATACATTCATATCGTGTCTGGAGCTTCCAGGAGAAATCTGGACCTACACTGTCTTCTTCAAACTTTAGAAGTATTTCTTCTTCAAACTGAATAAGTATTTATGTTTATATTTATATTATCTGTTCTAATCATATGTGGTGTTCTTACTAGTGAAACTACTCTTATTGCTAAAATAAAGAGTTTTAAACAATGGGCTTAGGTGTCTAAGACTTTTACACAGTAGTGTATATCAGTCCTGAAGTCACAGTAACAAAAACAGGCTATTTAATTAATCAGAGATGAAGAAAGATAAAAAAGGGAGATGTAAAAAAAATCAATCTGCTTTTGGTACATGAAAGCACACAAATGCTAAAGTGGTCAACATGGGGCGGGGGGGGGTGCCAAACAAGGAATATGTAGTACTTGGGCTGAATAAGCACTGAATAAAGGTTAGATGTTGATGTTCCACATGAATGAAATACATCACACTGAAAGAATTACTGTTGTTCATCTTATTTTGGGACTGTGTTGATATAATGTGGCATGGAGTACATTTAAAGCAACACTTCTTTCAGTGCGATCCATGTTTTCTGTGTGTTACTTGTTTATTAGCCTTTCAGTTCAGCTTTGGTTGAGCTACACAGTCCTCAGCAGGTGCATTGAATTTGCTTGTATGTGTCACTACTATATCATACAGACACAATTTCGTCTTTCGGTTTACTTACATTAGGCTGCATTAGTGTCGACATGCTATCTTTCAGTCACATGGAAACGATGCCCCCATCTGATGTAAGATGAGGTACATCACTGTTACAGTGTGCAGTATTCTAGGCTGATGACGGAATAGGTTTGATTTGTAAATACTGTACTCTCTTCACAGACACCCAGCGCTGCCTGCAGGCAGTGGAGCGATTGCAGGCTCGACTGAAGGAGAAGGGGGGTGACGTCCCCTCTGATGAGAAACTGAATCTGCTCAAGTCTGTCCTGCAGAGCCCTCTGTTCCACCAGATCCTTGCCCTGCAGAAGTCCGTACAGCACCTGAAGGAACAGGTAAGAGAACTACGTTACCCACAGTCCACTTCGGCTTGCAACATCTATACAAGACAATTCTCACAGTGAATCTCACACAGGAATCAATTAAGCGCGCCATTAAAAATCACCAGTTAACTTCGATTCAGATCATTTCATATCATTCAGAATTATATATTATTTTATTTTTAATAATGTTTAAATGTAGGAAATCCTATGGCCCTTTACAGTCCATTATGATGAATGGACCAAAGGAAATGGTCCAGAATTACTCCATTCATCATAACCCAACCCCCCTCCCAATGTAAACAGCAGCTGCTGCATTTAAGTGTTGTAGAAAAATAAAAATCGACAGAACTATATATACATGTTTTTCATTGGACAGCCACAATATATTATAAATCTTTTCAAGTTTTAAGTTTTTAACGGACGTAAGAATTCATTAATTGATGTGACACATGAAGATTGATGCTTTGAAAAGTGAAAATCACACTATGATGATGTTTGTGCTTTACACCCCTAAAATATGACCTAGGCTTGTAGCCAAACATCTATATGCCATATTCTTGACAATGCAGTCACAACCAACTGGCAGCTACATTCGGTGTTCAGCCTCAGGGCAGAAAAAAATGTATAGACTTGTGTTCTTGACTAAGAAAACAGGTCTCGTTTTATAAAACACTCACCATTTAATTGACAGTCAGAAATATTACCCCGAAACTCTTTCAGCCTTATACTGCCATATAGAGTTTTGCCCTGATTGCTAAAGCATCCTAAGAAACAAAACCCCCAGCATTACTAATTAGGACCGTGTAACTAATTAGAACGGCACTGCAATTTAGGCTCATTTGGCGAACTGAGCCATTACTCATTTGTGAAAGATAACAATTAATACATTACATAATAATATGCTCAGTCGATTTGATTCCTGCGACTAATGCAAATTGCTGCGGAAATCTGTGCCGAACCATAAATTACAGCTACACTCTCCAGCAGTGACAAACAGGCTAGTATCCTAAATGCACTGCAGTGTTCTTGTGCTCTTTGTCATGACCCACAGCTTTCATACTTGGGTAACTTTGGCATGTGGAGTCAGTCACTCGCTCAATATGGAGCCTTTAGCCACAGTATGAAGTGTTTCAGTCTCACAGAGTTTAGAGAAGCATGTTATGACTCACTGTTCTGACTTTGTAAAACTTTAATCATCCTTAAGCACGTCAGCTGCTCCTTCTTCCGCTAGAACCGCAGTATGTAAGTCAGAGGTTACAGTTACCGTACAACTCCCCCAGTAAGAGTGCAGATTTGGGATCAGTGTTTGCGTAAAGAAAACTGATAAAGTGAGGCTCGCAGGCAAGGAGTGCATGTTGTTTTGGCTCAGCTCTCCAGCAGATTGGAATGAAAATAAAGCAGTAAGTCCAGTAAGTAAGTCCAGAGTGTCAGTATTATATTCAGAGTATCTGTGGCTACATTGGCTGAATCATTGGAACACAATTGTTAACAGAATAAATAAATTGGAAATCAATTGTTCTAGCTTCTGTTTTGTTGTACTACTCAAATGTGGTTTGAGCAATTGGTTGTTAGGACACTCTTGCTCAATAGTGATGCACAGCTAAAAAACATTCTACTAATAAGTGAGTATAAAAGGGAACAACCTTCTAGGTTAGTTTAGTATCTGAAGCATCAGCAGTTGATGGCTTGCTGACCGACTCAAAATGACCAGAAAGAAACTACTTTCTTTAGAGACCCGTCAGCCATTGTTGTGTTAAGGAAGAAGATACTCCATTGAAAACAAGAACATTTCACTGTGATCCCAAACTTTTGAGCAGTAGTGTATATATATATATATATATATATATATATATATATATATATATATATATATATATATATACATACATACAATAAAACACATGTGGTATAACTTCTATTTCTTGTGTCATAAAGATGTTGATAAACCAAATATTTAGTCTTTGACGTGTATTTAGGGGTCTACAATGTAATTTGCATCCTGATACTGGACACAATGCTCATAATTATACAAACTCAGTATCTAAAAAGTTGGTAGAACACAAATACAAGCAAAATGCACTGCTTTATATATCTACTTTGATCTGTATTTGAACAACAATAGTTCAAAGACTGTTGTTTTTTTTTAAATACATGTTCATTCTGAAATTACATGCTCCAAAAGGTTAGGGCAGATGAACTTTAAGACTAAAAACTTCATAAAATTTCTTAAACCGGTGATACAGTTACACATGGATGTGAAAGCGCATCTAGGGAAGGTATTTAGGGGCAATGATGGCTGGAGACTCACCATCAGCAGTGCGTTAACAAAAAATCAGTTATTTTAGGGCTGTACCCGAGTCAGAGTTCTGTCAGTTGAATTGGATTTGGTTGTTTAATATGAGGTGTTGTAGTGGTTAGTCAGGTGGTGTAGTGGTTAGTACAGTGGTGTAGTGGTTAGTATGGTGGTGTAGTGGTTAGTATGGTGGTGTAGTGGTTAGTACGGTGGTGTAGTGGTTAGTACAGTGGTGTAGTGGTCAGTATGGTGGTGTAGTGGTTAGTACGGTGGTGTAGTGGTTAGTACGGTGGTGTAGTGGTTAGTATGGTGGTGTAGTGGTTAGTACGGTGGTGTAGTGGTTAGTACGGTGGTGTAGTGGTTAGTACGGTGGTGTAGTGGTTAGTACGGTGGTGTAGTGGTTAGTACAGTGGTGTAGTGGTCAGTACGGTGGTGTAGTGGTTAGTACGGTGGTGTAGTGGTTAGTATGGTGGTGTAGTGGTTAGTATGGTGGTGTAGTGGTTAGTACGGTGGTGTAGTGGTTAGTACAGTGGTGTAGTGGTCAGTATGGTGGTGTAGTGGTTAGTACGGTGGTGTAGTGGTTAGTACGGTGGTGTAGTGGTTAGTATGGTGGTGTAGTGGTTAGTATGGTGGTGTAGTGGTTAGTACGGTGGTGTAGTGGTTAGTACGGTGGTGTAGTGGTCAGTATGGTGGTGTAGTGGTTAGTAAGGTGGTGTAGTGGTTAGTATGGTGGTGTAGTGGTTAGTATGGTGGTATAGTGGTTAGTGCGGTGGTGTAGTGGTTAGTATGGTGGTGTAGTGGTTAGTATGGTGGTGTAGTGGTTAGTATGGTGGTGTAGTGGTCAGTACAGTGGTGTAGTGGTCAGTATGGTGGTGTAGTGGTTAGTATGGTGGTGTAGTGGTTAGTACGGTGGTGTAGTGGTTAGTACGGTGGTATAGTGGTCAGTACGGTGGTGTAGTGGTCAGTATGGTGGTGTAGTGGTTAGCACTGTCGACTCACAGCAAGATGATCTGGGCTGGGTTTCCGGTCCGGGCCGTTCTGTGTGGAGCATGTTCTCCCCGTGCTTGAGTGGGTTCCTCCGGGTACTCCGGTTTCCTCCTACAGTCCAAACACATGCATGTTAGGTTGATCACTTACCTCTTGGCTCCACTAGGACACTGTGACACCCCTGCCCCCCATGACCCCAATTAGTGGGATAAAGTGGAAGATAATGGATGGATAGACGTTCAATAGAAAGATCTGACTATTCATTCATCTAACAGTCAGAAAATCCATGGGCGTGTGTTTTAGTGATGCTTTTAACCTCTCTAGGAAAGTCAAATCAAACTTATTATTTCATTTATTTTGTATATGATATGAACTGTATTCATTTTTGCTTTCCATATCGGTGCATCTATGACTGGCATTGACATTTCTTTGATCTTCATGTTTAGTATCAGCAGTTATACTCCAGAGCAACTCCTGACCTTTAGTCAGCTCTATTGTGCTGAACTAATGAGGCTACCTCCTGCGTTTATGGACTGTTGGAGTTATTACATAATTGACATACTGCAGTTATTCTATTTAGTATAATATTTACGATGATTATATTCACAGAGTGCTCTCAAAATCATATATTTGTTGCAACAAACAAAATAAAATGCGCTTTATTGGGACTAAAATATTGAAATAAACGTATCATGGGTCTTAAGAAAATGAGGCTAGCTCTAACTTTTGACTGGTGCTGTAACATCTTTAGAGGACAGCAGTGAGTGATGTTTGTTTACTTGAGCTGGAGTTGTGTCTGTGGGGGGCTATTAATCAGCAGCTAGGAAGAGAGATTGTTCTACCACTCTGATCAACCCATTTTATCCACTCTAGGCGTGTACTTTAAAAGTTGCTTACAATAAAGAGACAAGACAGCTTGTTAGTTTGTTAGTCCAGTCCTAAACCAGCAGTGTAGTGTGATGAATGAAGGTGTGATGGCTGCTCTGTGTAGTTCCTCTGCAGCTTTGGTATGTTGGGCATCTGAGTTCCACCTGAGTGAGAGTTTGTAGTGAAACTATGTGAGCTATGTCGGGGGAGGCTGGGATAGAGGAGGAATGGAGATTATCAAACGCCTGCTTACTCTCACTCTCTCTCAGTTTCCCTCCCTCTCTGTCTTCCTTATTTTTCTTCTCTTGTTTTTCTTTCTCTCTCTCCCTCTTCTTATCTCTCTTTCTCTCCCTCTCTATGTACCTCTCATTCTCTCTCCCTCTCGTGTCTGCCTCTCACTGTCTCTCACTGCTCTTTGTTTTTCTATACCCTGTCTCTCTCTGACTCATTCTTTGCAATTCTCTCTCTCCCTATCCCTGTACTTCTTCTTCTCCCTTCCTTTTTCACTTTCTCTCTCCCTCTCTTTTGTTCCCTCTCTCACTCCCTCCTCTGACTGCCTCTCACTCCTCTATACTCTATCTCTCTCTGACTCATTTTTACCTCCTCTCTGCTTTGTAATTATTCTGTTCTCTTTTTTTCTCTTCATGGTCTTTTGTCTCTCACTTTCTTTCTCCCTTATTTTTTTTCGCTCCTACCTCATTTCTCTCTCTCTCTCTCTCTCTCTCTCTCTCTCTCTCTCTCTCTCTCTCTCTCTCTCTGTTTCCCCATCATCCTTATTTTTCTTCACTTGTTCGCTCTCCCTCTCTCCTTCTCTCTTCTTCTCCTTCCTTTTCATTTCTGTCTCTCTCATCTGACTGTCTCTCACTTCTATCTCTTTTTCTATACTCTATCTCTCTCGGACTTATTTTTACCTCCTTCCTGCTTCGTAATTTTTCTATTCTCTCCATTTTTCTCTTCATGGTCATATCTCACTTTCTTTCTCTCTTATTTTTTATTGTACCCCTTTTCTCTTTGCAACTCTCTCTCTCTCTCTCCGTTTCTTCCAGTCATTCTTATTTTTCTTCACTTGTTCCCTTTCTTTCTTTCCCTCTCTCCTTCTCTCTCCCTATCTCTGTACATCTCCTTCTTTCTCCCCCTTTTATTTCTCTCTCACTCCTCTCTTTGTTCTATACTCTATCTCTCTCTGACTCATTTTTACCTTCACTCTGCTTCGTAATTTTTCTATTCTCTCCATTTTTCTCTTCATGGTCTTTCCTCTCACTTTTTCTCCTTTATTTTTTCTTCTGTCTTGCCTTACTGTACCTCTTTTCTCTTTGCAACTCTCTCTCTCTCTCTCTCTCTCTCTCTCTCTCTCTCTCTGGCCCCTCCTGCCTCGTTGTGTTCTTATGAGGGGCTGCCTGTAATGTTACTAATGACTCATAATTAAGCATAAAAGCAGCTTTATTCAGCTGCGATTTGCCAATCAGTCACTGTAATAAATGCTAAATGGAGCCGAGCCAGATTATATTCAGGAAAGTTACGATTCCAGCTCACAGTCGCGACAGTTAAATTGAGAGCTATGAACCTTTCTCCTCAGACAGGAAGCGGCGCGAGAGAACACTGAGGCGGTAGTTTAGTCCGGAGGCGTTTGGCGCTCACAGCGCACCTGAACAAAAACCTCATCAGGGCCTTTATTTGTTTGTCCCACAGCCTCCGCTGGACCCCAGCTGTTTACTGCAGCCTGTAGGCCAGGCTTTGTCTTTGTCCCCATGGTGACCAGACTGCAGGGGGAGATGGTGGGGGGGGGGGGGGGGGGTGAAGTGGGGCAGAAGCAATTTCTTAAATGTGCAAGAACCAAACTGGAACGCTAATCCTCTTAGCAACGCGAGCTCACGAACAACACGCATACTTGGTGCTAACGTAGCTTAGCGCATTCAGAAAGCTGCTCGCACACGACCGCTCTTCCTCTGAATGGGCTAAGCTCGGGTTAAGCTACGTTTACAGCAGAGAGCCCCTTCACAGGGATTTACAGTACACTAAACCAAACAAATGACACTGCAGGACATAATCATTTAACGTAAAGTAGCCCTCAGTAGTTATTCTTTCAAAAAACGATGCTATTTTCTGCACATTGTAGCTCAGAGTTTCTATTTGTTTGCTGTGCATATTGGGGAAAAATATGCAGAACTTTTGTGCCATAACTTTTTAACCACATTGCAGAAGTTTTACCATACAAGTCTGTTATTCTTAGCCTCTCACTCTCTCTTATTTCATTGTGCAGACACCCGATGGCTTTTAAAGGCTAAGCACCAGCTGATATGAAAGTGTCAAACACATAAATACAGTGGAATCTGAGTTCCTATCTTGTGATTATTAATAGTCAGAAACCAAAAAAGACCATCCTCTCACTCCGTCATCTGTAGCACTCATTTAACGCCTTATCACAACTATGGGACGTAGGCTTACACGACGACTGGATCTTAAGACTGGCTCTTTTGCATGTGTGGTTTGACTGAAAGTCTTAGGATATGGTGGTCTGTTTTTACATTACAGCTCTTTCAATTCAGATTCAAATGTCACCTGTTGATAGCAGACTGTGGGCCTTCCTTTTCTGGATAGTTTGATTATTTATTTTAGAATAAACTCATAGAGAAAGAATAAAGTCTGTGTTTCGGGCTGCAGCCTCGTCCCTTGCCACAACATACAAACAAGATACAAACTCAGCAGTAGCTTAGAGAGAACGGCGGTTCTGTTTAAATTAAACAATGATATACAAATGATACCAACAATCGTGTTTATTAAGGAGGAAATCTGAGACTGTTTGTATACTAGGACTAGGTAAATCGCCCCCCGAGGAAAGGTGTAAAATGTGACCATTCGAAGGTCGAAGGAACGTTAGGCAGTAAGATTTCTCTGAGCAATGTTGCTAAACATTTCATTCACGTTCTATTGTTTTTTTTAAAAAAGAGAGTGTGTAATTAATGAAGTTATACATAATGCCTATCCAGTGTACATTCTATGTTGACTGATCTAAGTTTCTTATGTAATTTTAAAGTCAAACGAAAGACAAGAAACATGGCAGAAACTAGGGATGCACCGATGCCACTTTTTCCTTACCGATACCAATACCGATACCAGCTTTTCATGTATCTGCCGATACCGAGGATCGATACCAACTGTGACTTAAATGCTCAATATATGGCTATAAATCCTGATATTTATAGTGTTCCACTTTTTATATGTTGTATTTTTTATGTCTTATCCTGAATGAGATATAATAGCCTTGAAAGAACACCATTTACTGGTTGAGTAACTGCAGATTAAAACATTTTAGAGCTATGAAAAAATAAAAATTGCCACAATGCAGAAACACGTGCAGCCATTTAGTTAATAAGCTTTATGGTATCGGTGCTCTCTATTTCCGATACCAAAACTGTGTATAAGTGCCAGTATCGGCGGCAGTATTGGTGCAACACTAACAGAAACGTAAACTTTCTTTTTCCTTAATTATAATAATTCATAGAAAATAACATTCATGCTTTTATCATCAGCCACAGCTAAAGGTTATGTAATCTTACTGAGAGAAGTCTTTCTCTCATCAGTAGATCATTCCCACCGGGCAGTTATTTCTCAAATCTCATCTCTTATGTTTTCTTTCTTTCTTCTCAGAAGCATTTAAAGCAGTGTTTTCCAGGTGTTTTGCAAAACACACAGCACATCCTGTACAAAACATCTCAAACAGACAGCTGATATATGATTGAGGTGGAACGTATCACCAGAGGAACCATAAAGTTCTGCACAGATGTTTCCTCTGTCATATTCCGTCTTGATAATTGATGCACAGCATTTTGCACTTTGTCAAGATCAGGGCGGGCGGGTAAGTGCGGAAGTTAATCAGGCAGTTGTGAGGTCTAATTAGGAACACGTGTGGCCATATGGGCCAAGTTGAGAAACGATCCCGGAAGGATCAAAACGGATGTGTTTTTCTCTGCTTCGGAGCGACCATTCATATTCTCAATCGATGAATAAATAAAAAGCCAGTTGTAGCCGCCCATAGATCAGAGGAGCATTTTGTCTAGTCAAGTCAAGTTTATTTGTATGGCGCTTTTTACAACGATGTTAACACAAAGCAGCCTTACAGGAATTTAAAAGCATGAAAAACATGAAATCACAACACTTTACTTGTGGCAAGATAAAACTCCCTCAACTGGAGGAAGAAACCTTGGGAGGAACCAGACTCACAAGCAGAGACCCCCCTCCTCTGGTCGAACAGTATTTACAGCTTATTAAACTAAAGCTGAGTCTGAAGGTAAAAGCTTTAGAAGCTGCACAGGTGCTACATCAGGTGGATGATACAGCAGTGCAGTCAAGGATGTAGCAAATGGCACGAATGGAGAGGAGAGTTGGTTGGTGCCGGGTGACAGGGGGACAGAGACAGAGTTAGTTCTGGTTTGGGTTAGTACAGAGACTGAGTTAGTTCTGGTTTGGGTTAGTACAGAGGCAGAGTTAGTTCTGGTTTGGGTTAGTACAGAGGCAGAGTTAGTTCTGGTTTGGGTTAGTACAGAGACAGAGTTAGTTCTGGTTTAGGTTAGTACAGAGGCAAAGTTAGTTCTGGTTTGGGTTAGTGCAGAGACAGAGTTAGTTCTGGTTTAGGTTAGTACAGAGACAGAGTTAGTTCTGGTTTGGGTTAGTACAGAGACAGAGTTAGTTCTGGTTTGGGTTAGTACAGAGACAGAGTTAGTTCTGGTTTGGGTTAGTACAGAGATAGAGTTAGTTCTGGTTTGGGTTAGTACAGAGACAGAGTTAGTTCTGGTTTGAGTTAGTACAGAGACAGAGTTAGTTCTGGTTTGAGTTAGTACAGAGTGTTTAGAGTGTAGCTGGTGACTCTGGCAGATCTGATTATAAACAGAGTGAACTAAAAAGAGAGAAGCAGCACAGGTGCTACATCTGGAGGATACAGTAAACATCCTTTTTGTCTGTTTCTTACTTTCTCAAACTCTCTCTGTCTCCCTCTGTGTCTCTCTCTCTCTCTTTTCTCAGGCTCCGTGTGTAAACTCAGATTATAATGGCGCGTACGTTGATTTGTCTCAGATTAATGGACAGCCCTCAACAGAGGAACATGAGCACATCATTCGTGCCATGGCACAGGTGATCCACATGAACTCACACATATGGTTTCTATGTAGGTCCTTTATGGATTACACCGGTCAGCCATTAAAACCACAAACAAAACAGGTGCACCTTGTAGTTCAGACTGTAGTTCATCTGATTCTCTGTATACTTTGTTAGCTCCCTTTCACCCTGTTCTGTTTATCAATGATTAGAACCCGCAAAGGACCACCACAGAGCAAGTATTATTTGGGTGGTGGGTCATTCTCAGCACTGCAGTGACACTGACATAGCGGGAATGTGTTAGTGTGTGTTGGGCTAGAGAGAGTAAATCAGACACAGCAGTGCTGCTGAAGTTTAAAACACTGTGTTTGCTCTAGGGGTGTAAGAAAATATTGAAATATGGAATATCAGGATGTTATGTTTGGTGATACTGTATCAATTCTCAAAAACACAGTATCGATACACAGATTCCTGGCAGTGTATCATTGTGTGTTGTTTAAACCTCTGCCCACTAGATGGCAGTGTTGTAATTCATTTTCAGCTCCACTACAACATTAAAAAGCAGCACAAGGGTGCAATGCTATTGTAAACATTGGCAAACCAGTTCATATAGTGGTGTGTTTTAATAGCAGAATTTGAAAAAGTATATCTCTATATATTGAATCGTGAGCGCTGTATCATGATACGTATTGTATCGCCATAGTCCACTCACTGTTCACTGTATTAGACGCTCCTACCTTGCTGGTCCAACTTGTAGATGTAAAGTCAGAGATAATAGCTCATCTATTGCTGCACAGTTTGTGCTGGTCATCCTCTAGGACGCTGCCCACAGGACACTGTTGGCTGGATGTTGCTGTCAGTGTCGCTGCAGTCCTGAAAATGATCCACCTCCCTAGTAGTATGTGCTCTGTGATGGTCCTGTGGGGGTCTTGACAAGGGTAAAAGGAGATAAACAATGTATACAGAGAATCAGATGGACCACAGTCTGTAGTCATGTGCTTCTATATGGTGGTATTAGTGGAGCTCCTCTGTGTTTATATGTAGTAATAGTCAAAGGTTCAATCCTAAACCTAATATTAACCTCAGAACAAAATGAGTGCTTTTGAGATTTTACTTAAATAAGCAGCACGGACACAGGACCACAGTAAGTGGGCAGTAAATGCAGAACAGACTTTACAAAAGAACACACAAACCATCCTCTCAGCCAGAGCTTTTGACTGTAACAAAGCATAATTACTTAATACTAAAATAATCTCAGTGTTTATAAACAGCATTTCATTTGGTGCACTCTTTTTATCATTTATTGTTGTGTGTGTGTGTGTGTGTGTGTGTGTGTGTGGTGTGTGCTCTGTGTGTGTGTGTGTGTGTGTGCGTCTGCTGTGCTTATGTGTGTGGCTTTATGTGCAGGGTCGGTACGTCACTCATATTGAGCTGGTGAAGCCGATATCTGGTGGTTTGGGTTTCAGCGTGGTGGGACTGCGTAATGAGCACCAAGGAGAGCTGGGCATTTTCATACAGGAGATACAGACTGGAAGTGTTGCATACTGGTAATGGAACACACACACACACACACACACACACACAATCTTGTCCTACTGTCCTTTTGAGGACAATGGCCAAAGTGACACGTGTCATTGTATAGACTCTGTACGTGCTCTGTATCGTGTTTCTAACACTGCATAAAAGATGTGCAAGTCTTCTTTCATGGCTGAGAGCGAGCAGGCAGGCTGATTCCCGAATTGGTAAAAGCATATTATTGATTTGTTTAATCAGAGTAATGATAAAACACTACTGAGGTGTGACCTATTCTTATTCATGTGCTTTCTTGTTTGGTTCAAAACCCCATCACAAACTGATTGAACATAAAAAGCGCAATCTGTTAGATCATGCTTTATACATATTCCATAACAGCACCGAGAAAACACATGATTAATGAAAACAGCAGGTAGAAATAGCCACCGTTCTGGGACGGCCTTACAGGATTAATATTGTAATAGTTTATAAATCTGTTGGTTATAGCAAGCCCTAAACTAAACCCTGGTTTTTAATACTAACTCCAACCTGGCAGTAGAGAATCACCAGTTTAAACCTGTAATGCTAAGAATCTGCAGATAATCTGTAAGGGGCTATATAATTGTAAGTAAATGTTATTTCATAAAAAGAATACATTGTTTTTTCATCATTAAGACTATATTCTGTGACCACATGATGCGGCCACCAAACCAGTGATGCAGATGCACAAATTTAAGGAACAGCTTGGATTTCATGTTTGAGGATTAGATAGATAGATAGATAGACAGACAGACAGACAGACAGATAGATAGATAGATAGATAGATAGATAGATAGATAGATAGATAGATAGATAGATAGATAGATAGATAGATAGATAGATAGATAGATAGATAGATAGATAGATAGATAGATAGATAGATAGATAGATAGATAGATAGATAGATAGATAGATAGATAGATAGATAGATAGATAGATAGATAGATAGATAGATAGATAGATCGATCGATCCCAGAGGGAAATTCAAGGCATCCAGTTGCTATTTCACAGGTACACTAGGTAAGACAAAACAGGACACAACCAAAAAATAAAAACTAGAATACAAAATAAATAGTATATACTAAATAGAAATAGAAAAAGTCTTTCAGTGTGTGTGAGAGAGTGATTGCAGTAGTGCAGTTAACCAGAGTAAACAGTTCAAACAGACTTTGGTAGTGCAAATACTTAGTTATGCAGTCGGCAGTGCAAATATTTAATTAAAGCAGCAGCACTGTTTATATGTGTAGACTGTATAACATGATATATAGTGTAAGAGTAACAGTAAAGTCATTATATATATAGTTAACAGTGTATATAGTTATACAGATAAATCTGTGAAATAAATATGTAACACGATACAGAAACACTCTGTACTGCTGACTCTGCTGAATTCCATTATTTTACTCTACAGTGCGTGACACTGCTAATGGGCTGTTAGAAAGCATCAGACAGTCAGAGATCAGACTCTGCAGCATTCTGAGTCAGTCTTGAATCTATAATATTTCTCTCTCACATACACCAATGATGGCTGGTCAAGGCTCATGAAGATTAGTAGTGACAGTGTATCAAGATTAGTAGATGCTGGGCTTCAAGCCCAGTTCAGTTCAAGCCTGTGTTGTCTGTTATATAACAACAACGCTGAACAGAAGAAAGGAAATCAGACTTCGTCAGTAATATATGGAGTTGTATCTAAACTGGTCTGCGTTTCATTATTGTATATAAAAGTAAAATACTAAAATACTAAAAACTAAAATAGCATGATGAACATGTAGCAGTAAACAGTCTCACTATCTCTAGGCTGTATCAGTTGGTCTTTGGCAGTGTGTCTAGACTGAAATAACTCGATTCAGGTGTGTATGTCATTTCCACTTTCATACAACACATTGCATCACACTCTATTTCCGTTCCCTTACTTTGGACAACAGTGCGCTGATGATATATATATGTGTAGTGAAGTCAGTGTCTCCCTTTGTTTTGCAGTGCAGGTAAAACTGATGGAGTTGAGTTTTATTTAACTGTTGGCTCTTGTGTATCAGTGATGGTAACCTGAAGGAAGGAGATCAGATCCTGGCAATAAATGGACAGCCACTGGACCAGAATGTCACCCATCAGCAGGCGGTTGCTCTGTTGCAGAGAGCATCAGAGCGCGTGTATATCACAGTCGCCAGAGGACCCGTCCCTCAGCTGTCCAGCCCAGTAGTGTCCAGAACGCCCAGTGCCGCCAGTACACTGTCCGCACATTCTAGCGCGGTAAGGCAGCACATATACACAGTTACAGTATCTGTATATATCCAGCGTAGTTTTAGATACATGTTCACCCCTGTTGATCTGGTGGTAATAAATATTTACTGTATATAGAAGATTGCTGTCTAGAATTTGCAGTATATAATACTTTTAAATATCAAGTAAAGCATCTAAAAACCTTTTGATATCTAGTTATCCGGTCACAGAGGTCCACTAACAGCGATTGTGTTTCCATTGTGTTAGACAGACTGTTTGTGTTACTGCAGTATTAAGTGAATGGGCGGAGCTAAACTGTTGTAAACGTGTAAACATGTTAATTTTTATGGTTTTCAAAACCAAAAACAATGTATTTATATAAATGGACCGTGTGGTCTGAGGAGTAAACGCTGGTCCCTTTAAAGCTTTGACCTGTCAGTCTTTTACCCACCTCTTTGTTCGTTCATCTGTTCATCTGTTCATTCTTTTTGTCGTACTCTCTCCTGTGCAGACTCACTGGGCTCAGGTGGAGACTATAGAGCTGGTAAATGATGGCACTGGGCTGGGCTTTGGTATTGTCGGAGGGAAGACCACTGGAGTCATTGTCAAAACCATCCTACCTGGCGGCATTGCAGACCAGGTGAGATATTTATAAAAAAGTAAAGTAAAGCCTCATAGCTCCACCTCGAGGTTAAGGCTCCATTTGTTTTTGCCTGAGCTTTTCCTTTAATGCTGCCTGTGTCACGTTGGTCAGCCTGTGACTGCCATAGTATGAGCTTCTTCCTATAGGCTCTGTCCATTAGCATTAGTATGTGTATCTCTCTGTTGTCTGCCTGTTGAGGAGATTAGTTTTAAAGTGTTTACTGTTTAAAGCAGAGAAGCGCTAGCTGCCGGAATGCACTAGCGTTCTCCAGAGGGTCTCTGTCTGTGTCTGTGAAGAGGAAGTGGGAGCTAATCCTGTAGCTTACTGAGCCATGCAGGATAAAACTTTAATAAAGACATCAAGTCTGGCCCACTCTCACTGTTCACACATACATGCACACCCACCAGCTAAGCCGGTTTTGAGAAGCGTGGGAGACGTCAGTATTTTGTATGTATTGATTCTTGCAGTGCTTTCATTAAAATAAATTTACATTAATTACCTTTACTGGGCACTTGGCATTCACATATGTTCAGAGGTATTAATGTCATTTTACTGTACGTGGGAAAAACATATTAACAATTAACATATATATTTGATATATTGAACAGTGAATTTTTCTTTAAAGAGCTCTGACATAGAGCTGCCACCGCTGTTTTCCATTTTTAACAAGTGACTGAAACCCATTGATCGGGTTGTCACCTGACTGAAAGTAAGAGCGGGGTCCGGTCTTGTGACTGGAAGGTCACCGGTTTGATCCCCTGGACCAGCAGCACATGATTGAAGTGCCCTTGAGCAAGGTACCTTATACCCCAACTGCTCCCCAGACACTGTGAATAGGGCTGCTCACTGCCCCCTAGTGTGTGTGTTCACTAGTGTGTGTGTGTATATGGGTTAAATGCAGAGGCCAAATTCCGCTGTGTACTAACACAAGTGGTGAATAAATAAATACTCCCGCGCTGGAGCAGTGGTTAGCGTGCTGCTCCCGTGGCCCCCACGTGCTTGTTGGTGGTGAGTCGGGTCCCTTTCTCTTTCACCTGTAGGGGCAGTCGTGAGTTGAAGGTTAGAGATCCAGTCTTGTGACCGGAAGGTCACCGGTTCGTTCCCCTAAACCAACAGGACCTAGGCACCTAACCCCCAATTGTTCCCCAGATGCTGTGGATAGGGCTGCTCACCGCTCTGGGCAAGTGTGCTCACGGCCCCTAGTGTGTGTGTTCACTAGTGTGTGTGTATAGGTGGGTGTTTCACTGCACCGATGGGTTAAATGCAGAGGTCAAATTCCGTTTTTACTCCAGAAGTTCTAACCAATGAGAGAGTTAGCTTGAGTGTATGTACCTACACAGAGAAAAAATCTTATTTTATATTTTTTGATTATTCCACTGAAATTATAAGGCCTTTTCTGAAGACCTAGAAGCCCCAAGTCTGTCCAAATGTAATGAAATAAATACAGAAATAGTGACAAATATTAACATTCAGTTTGCTTTCACAGGTTCACGTCTGCTCTTTCTGTGTCAGACAACAGCAAATCATGTAAACAGTCTAGAAACACTTCAGTTCAATCAAATTCAGGATAAATATCTGACGTAGAAGCTATGTTAAAGTGCTCCATACACATCTACAAAATAAAAACGTATTGAAAACCACTGAAGGCTTCTAGCAGCCTCTCATAGAAGTAAGCATAGCACTTCTGGCTGCCTTACTAACATGGGTAAACTAGCTAGCCCCGAGCTACGGTAACCACACACATCCCCACCTGCATGGCCTGTCTCTCCCCACACTCCTTCCTGCAGTTGCTTATATCCTGGATGTCCCTTCTCCTCCTGGAGCGTACCATCCTATGGGATACAAGAAAAGAGCTTTAGGTGCGATTAGCAGTCTTCATCACATGTTTAGACTCTGCACTTTCTCTTACAATACATTTGCATGCTTCTGCTAACTGTGGAGCTACTTTCGGACTGATAGAGGAAAGAAAGTGTTTAGATGTTACATTTAATTACACTTACTAGTTTTCTTCTGACTCCTCCTCCTCTCTTTCTCTCTCTCTCTTCCTCTCTTTCTCTCGTAGGACGGTCACTTGCGGAGTGGTGATCACATCTTGCGCATCGGTGAAACCGACCTGTACGGTTTGGGCAGCGAGCAGGTAGCCCAGGTGCTGCGGCAGTGCGGCAACAGAGTCAAACTAGTCATAAGCCGAGGGACAGTAGACGACACCTCATCTCTACCTGCAACACTACCAACGGTTGCTGAGCAGCAGGTGAACTAGTTGGTTAGGATACCTGAGTGCGCTCCAGTGCTGCTAGAAGTAGAGTGGGTTGCTGTGGTTAGGCTGCAGCAATGATTATATATTTATATCTACTAAATAGTGAATGTGTATTAATAACTGATAAACCTTTATCTGACTGAGCTTGACTTGTAAACGATCATATTCTATAAGATAAGCCTTTCCTGTATATGTGGAACACATAGCTGTAGGTACAAATGTTTTGTTCTGTTCTGTCCTATAACGGCAGGGTGCTGAAGAAGAAGAGGATCCAGATGCATTTGATGTGAGTTTGACGAAAAACGCTCAGGGCCTCGGCATTACCATCGCGGGATACATAGGAGACAAAAACTGCGGTGAGATTTAGAATTGGTATTTCAGATTTGATTGATATTATATATCTGTGTGATATTACAATACACCACATATATATTTAGGAATTGTACTGTCACCTTGCATCAAAATATTGTACATTTGTTGTGAATATTTCTTACATACTATGGCATATATACTAAGCTTGTTTATACAGATGGGCACACAGAGTGCTACAGAGATTGTGGGAAGTTTATGGTTTTATGGCTCAGCAGGAACTCCTACCCTAGAACATCTGCCCCAAGCTCAGGAGATAATGATCTGCCATACGGGTGGAGGCTAGTTGACCTGTAGTCAGCTGGACTTAAATACAGTGTTTGCTGGTTTGAGGTTAGACCAAGTTTCAAGAATCGTATCCTCAAAAATAAAGCTTATACCCTGAACTGGTCTCCCTCTTCATTCTGACAACAACTAGTAAGAAGCTTGTTTTTCACATATTCAACGTACTACTCACTATTGAGCGACTACACTGAAAAAACAAGGTGCTTTGCGTTTACATGATTGAAGTAAATGAGGTAAGCCAATACAAAGACAGCGGTTGTGTTGATGTAACATATTTTAACCCACTTGACACACCTTTACTGATTTTCTTCACCAGGGATGGTGATGGGAACCAGTAGTCATGATATCTACATCACAAATATACCCATTATAATTACAATTCAAAGCCAACAATGAGCCTGCACGAGTCTTCTTGAGTTGTTATACGTAAGGATGGTTGTTTTTTGGGGGGACTAGTTATTGCGCCGCATGTACCACTCTGCCATAAAAAATATAAGTAATATAAGTACTTTCTGTACATGAGCTTTCAGAAGCCTTAAAGTCTATAGACGTCTGGTTCCTATCACCTCCATTGTAAAGAAACCCGACACTGCTCGTTAGCCTCGCTGGTTTCTGGTATAACCAATAGAGCAACATCTCAGTTCAGTCTTTAACTTGATGCTCTTTGCTTAACCTGCACTGTGTTTCATTTCATGTCGCAGAACCTTCTGGGATATTTGTGAAAAGCATAACCACAGGAAGTGCTGTCGAGCAAGATGGCCGTATCCACGTGGGAGATCAGATTATTGCTGTGAGTGGTTCGCAGAGACTTCTCACAACAGTATCCAGACATGAAGAAATCAGATTTAAGAAATGTCAACAATTGTTATGCTGTGCTGCAACATCTGTTCACTTATGCAGAACTTGTTTCTCATTTTTCATTGTACATCTGAAGTAAACACAAAATAAACTGCACGACTGCATTAATGCATTTGGAATCAAGCAGTAACATCAAAGCACAAAGAAAGTCACATATTTCTACTTTTCATGTTTGCATATGTAGAACTGGCAGTAATACTGAGCACTTCATGTAGTATGTTAGTGTGTTGGTAAGGGTTTATGATGGGCGATGATGTGCATGTACGCGAGTGCTTGCTTGTGCACATATCATACATGCGTCGCTGTCTGAAGAAAAAATGTGTATCTCTACTTTTGTATCTCCTTTGTTCAGTTTATTTTTCTACATCGATTAAAAGCGGCTGTTTATGATCTTTGGATGAGCAGAAATGCTCCAAAACAGCTGGGAAATAATTCTGGTTCCATTGACTTGTATAGGAAGAAAAGACCTCTCCTGTAAAGTTGCTATTTTGGATAGACTTGTTATTCACTGGACAGCAATGCTATGTGTTTGTGTGTGTGTCTCAGGTTTATCTCTCTTATACAAGCATTCTTCTATATTAACAAGCTCATGTTTAGTCTACTATAGCATAAAAGAGCTTGTAATATTTGCATACCTTAAAAAAAAAGCTAAAAAAGTATCCCATCTCAATGAATTTGCAGTGTTATGTAGTAACAGTGTATGTGTAATGCAGTTTCTATAATATTAATGCATATTGTAAATGTCCCCACTGCTCCGCCCTATAGTAGAAAAATAATGAATTAATTGTTTTTAGAAGATTTTGAGTATCTTTTTCAGTTGAAGTGATTTGTATTTGTACAGGCACATACTTTTTGAAACGATCAGTGGTTTATCCAGTTTTCACAATACAATGCAATGCAAAGGAAAGCCATGTATATTTAGTGTAAGCATGTCTTGCTCATGTCTGCCCCCTGCAGGTGGATGGTATGGACATACAAGGCTTCACCAATCAGCAGGCAGTGGAGGTATTACGACACACCGGCCAGACCGTCCACCTCAAACTCGTCCGCCGCGGTTTCAGGCCGGAAGAAGCGCCCCCGCCAATCACGCCCGTCACCACAGAAACTAAAGCCATCCCCAGCGCGTCCCAAGACACAAGACTGGAATGCGTTGCCATAGACACTACTCACGGTAACCATGATATTAATAACGGGCAGAAAGGGTAACAATTATCTATAATTAGTTGGTCAGTTTGTTGATGCATTGATGATTAAGAGCTGTAGGAAGCAATTATAATCTGCCGAGGTCCACAGCCAGTAATAATAACGTCTGTCATTAAGAGGCACTCAAAGCTCTTGTTTCACATTCTTAGCTCTTTACTGTGGGCTTGTAAAAGAAAAGGAGTGGGTTCAATGTGTGTGTGTGTGTGTGTGTGTGTAAATGTGTGTGTGTTGGTTTTTGTAATGTTTCTATCCTACAATGTCTTAAACTGTCGTACAAAACGTCTTTTAAGAACCAAAAATCTGGTTCAATTGACTTGCTTTAAACCAATCCTAGTTGGAATAGTATGCATCATCAACAATATCATCAACATGTGTTCAAGTCACTGGTTGCTCAATGTGTTTCGTGTCTTATGAGTTCTCTGCTCTCTGGGTTGGGGTGGAAGTTTGAGTCCAGGCAGAGCCCATGTAGAGCTCTTCTTATGTTATGTCTCACAATTTCCAGAGTTCCAGAATTAAAGAAAAAAAACAACAGTGAAAAAGTATCAGCAGATAAAACTATAATGAAAGCAAACATTTAGTTTAATACAAATAGTTAAAAAGAGCTCCAGCTGAAGGAACTACAGCAGTAAATGAATTGTAAAATACTGCATACATTGAAATCATGATATTTTCTATGTCACACTGTTGCAACCAGACTTATTGTTAATTACATATGAAATACTCATGAGAAATATTACATATAGGTACCTACACATACATACAAAGTCCGAGACCACCTTCTATTATACAGGGTGACTCAAAAGTCTCAGGACACCCTTTTATTTCAGAAGCGAAAAGAAAAAATCACATATCTGAATACCCCAGCAAGTAATGGGTAAGGGGGCCTATCTTTTAGGCTATGTCTCGAACATGGCCGGCATCTTAAAAGGCCACCATATTTGATCAAGGGCAGCATGTTCAGTGTGCTGTCCCTGATGCTGAACACAGATCTGAAGGCGCAGTTCAGCACCAGGGACAGCACACCGAACTTGTTATTCAATGTGGTTGTTGGTGCAACTTTCTGTGTTGATAACGTTTGAACCACAAGAGATATTGCAAATCTGATTGCATCAATCGATTTCTGAGACAACTCTGCTCTACATGACCACTTTCCCGTTGGAAAAACTTGCCATTGATCCAATATGGTGGCTTTCAAGATGGGGCCATGTTCGGGACACAGCCTAAAAGATAGACCCCCTCACCTGTTACTTGCTGGGGTATACAGATACGTTGTTTTCCCTTTGGTTTCTGTAATAAAAGAGTGTGCTGGGATTTTTGACCTTGTAGTTTGTTGTTACTGCTTCTCACACACCAAACAATCCTAAAGACCAAACACAATCAATGATGTTGAGGTACAAACTCTAAGCCTCAAAACTCCATTGTTTTGAGAGTCCCAGCAGCTTTTTTTGTTTCATTTGCTTAATTTCTGTTATTATGCCTCCGTTTCAAGCAGCTACACGTCTTTCAGACTCTCTATTAATGTCTCCTCTCACAGTGGAAGGATGGACAGAAACATATGTGGATTGTTA
The DNA here is from genome assembly GCA_021613375.1 of Megaleporinus macrocephalus. Taxonomy (NCBI): domain Eukaryota; kingdom Metazoa; phylum Chordata; class Actinopteri; order Characiformes; family Anostomidae; genus Megaleporinus; species Megaleporinus macrocephalus. The sequence continues at coordinate 31,547,994 of CM038724.1, forward strand.
TCAGATCTCCCTCAAAGTTTAAAGCCTCACACACTGTTTATCTGACAGTTCTGCTGGTCTGCTAGGTCCTGCACCATTGCTAGGAATCCTGTTTTCTCTCTAGCTTTCAATCATTCTTTGAACATTTGAGTGTTGGAAACTCACTAATGTGCCCGGAAATATACACTGGGAAGAAACCAAGGGCGGTCTCTGATACTGATATCAGATATCCGCACAATGCATGACCCTAGGTCCTGACAAGGTTTCGAAAACGAGTGCGCTTGTGTGTGCATGTCTGTTTCTGTAATTACAGCACTAGATTTAGACTCGCAGCCAAACCTCTCCGCCCATCCCTCGTTCACTCATCCCTTCATCTTCACCTCTCCCTCTATCCCATCATTTTAACCAGCCTGTGATTACTGAGGGACATGAGGAGAGAAAATAAAACAACCCCATCACTTTAGATGAGGCAAAGCACAGGGTGTCTTCTTCCGAGAAAGTATGAGACAAAGACGAGAAGAAGAGCGAAAGAGGAAAGAACAGAGAGACTCTTGTGTCCCTTGTGTTACATTTTAACGTGTGTATTCTTATACATTTAGAAGAAAGGTTCCATGCTGACGTATCAGAAGCTTCCAGAAGCACAGCCGATGCCGCTCCTCCATGCACACCTGAACGAAAGAGCGGTATGTAAAAGTCTTATTGTCTTACACTTAATTTTCAGCATTATTATGTGCAATCTATTATGCTTTTGTGTTAATTGCCAGTCTGGTGTGTTTCACTTTTCTGCTAAGTGAAATAATAGTGATTTTTTACCTGCTTATTAGCGCTAATTGTCTCTTAATTGTTGTCCTGCAGGCATCAAGCTAAGCCCAGAGGAGGAAGAGGAGCTGATGATAAAATGGCAGAATGCACTCGGCCCCAGCAATGAAGTCATTGTAAGTAATTCATACGATAGTGTAGCATATAGTTTAGAATTAATAATAGTTAAAAACCAATAAGCCAAAAATCACCAACAATGACAAAAAAGGTTATTCTGTGTTACCAAGGACAGTTCTTATTATAGAATCCCATCCAATAGGATCCAGAAATTAGCAGTTCACAGCGTGATCATTCATTCAAAGCCAGTCACACTGCTGTGTAGAAGGCACACTGCAGCATGTGATAGTGCTGCAGTTTTGTTTATGAATGACAAACATGTTAATTAAGTAAAATGATGGATTTTTTTTATTTGCACAGTGTCGGCTTGCGAGCCCGAGCTGCCGTGATTGATATGCGTGTGCAGATAGTAATCTTCGCCAGTAATTATACGCAGTGCACTCACAGGGCCAGACAGAGCAGATGTGCTGTGAAGGGCTCCACCGCAGCAGAAGTGTTACAATGAATCTCAATATTTTTAGATTTGTTTGTTGTGAATTGTTCAAAAGGCATGTTATTTAGCTGGGCCTTATCATTTACATTAAGCAATATGAATTATTCAGCATATACTGTAAAGTATTAAGGAACTACTATGCATTGTTTAGAAGCTAATACTACAACTATGAATGATCATTTAACTTCTATGAATTATTCAGTAACTACTGTGTATTATTGGGAAATCAATATGATTTGTTGACTATTATTAGTCAATAACTAAGAAGCTATTTTGTAGCTATTATGAATGATTTAGTAACTACACTCAATTGTTGAGGATCTATTATCCAGTAATTACAACGAATTATTTAGTCACAATTATACAAATAAATCTTATGCAAGGTTGTTGGTATATTGGTGTGTGTTTGTGTTTGTGTGTGTGTGTGTGTGTGTGTGTGTGTGTAGGTTGTACAGGTAGAGAAGTTCAGTGAAAGTAGTGGATTAGGAATCAGCCTGGAGGCGAGTGCTGGTCACCACTACATACGGTCAGTCTTACCTGAGGGGCCTGTTGGACGTTCTGGAAAACTGTACAGTGGAGACGAGCTGCTGGAGGTACAGTGTGATCGCACACACAAGTTTGTTTGTATACGCTGTCTGAGTATGTACACCAAGTGTGGTTCTGAAATCTGATTGGATAGGCTTTGTTGAAAGCCATGATAAAACACCTGATATATACAGCTTGGGCTCGACACTTATGTGATGAAAGTTGAGTCAACGTTGATCAATCGCTGATGATGTTATGAGTAAAGCCGTATGTGAAGGAAACTCTTTGAAATCAGACTCCATAAAGTCAGTGACAAAGCCAAACAGGTCAGTAGAGCATGACGTGCCCTTTACAGTGAACCATTACAGTGAAATTTGTATCCGGCTGAGATGCTTGGCTGCGGTGGAGGTCCAGAGAGCCGTTAGAACACCATAACTTGCCAAGAATAAGAATAACCAACTTCAGACTTTACTGGATTATAGTTGGGCTGAAAGTTTTTAACTAGATGTTTTACCAAAATCATTGAGCCCAGTGTGGGGCAGTATGCCTCATATCCAATGACTCATGACAATTTTATTGTATTATTTTGGAATCCTTAGATAACGAAATGCAGAATCTGATCTTTGATGTAATGTTTATTAATATTTGTGGATAAATATTAAAACAAAGCCAAACTCCACAGGTAAAACAGTAAAGCTCCTTTCAGGGCAGGTCCGGATCGCATTACTGGCCTTCAGGAAACTGGAGATACGGTTTCCTCACCAGTTGTCTGAGGTGTCCATGATGTTAGTGTCATAATCACATGACCCCTGACTAGGGCCGGACAATATGGGAAAAAAATCTTATCACAATATTTTTTTTCATATCAGTTGATATCGATATATATCACTATATAAATCAGATCACTATTGCCTTTTTACTTTAAGTGAGAAGTAAAAATATAAAAATTTAAAACTTCCTCTAATCCTCTAATTTATTTTTTTATCCGAAGACAATGTACTATAGAACATTATACAACTCTTATTGGCTATTCGTGTTGTCTCTCAAAACATGGACGGAATTTAATTCTATTGACTTTCTATCGACTAGGTCTTATAGTTCTATAGAGAAAATGTTATTTCACGATAATTATCGTTATTGTTTTAATGCCCAGCCCTACCCGTGACTAATCATTGTCAAGAGCCATCAGCATGCAGTGAAGAGTAGTTCACTAGTCTGTTTAACGCCCAGTACAGACTTAGGAGCGGATCCAAAAGCTGAAATCTGTATTAACCTGTAAACAATCCGAAGCCTTATTAAACAAACCTACATAAGGAAACAGTACATACAAAGACTCCTGCTGAACACTGTTTGTGTTTATGCGGCAGGTGAATGGTATATCTCTGAGAGGTGAGACCCATAAGGAGGTGGTGAGCATTCTGAAGGAGCTGCCCGTGTGTGTGTACATGGCCTGCTGTAGGCCTGCCCCTTTGCCCTCAATTGACAGCCAACCTGACCAATCAGAAGTGGAGGAGGTGCCTACCGAGCCCACAGAAAAGGTATAACAATCATTTTGCCTGCACATATCTGATTATTGCTTGGATATTGGGAAATGGAATGGGAGGTCCTGAGTAAAACCAGAGCTGTCTCAGGATTAGCACTAACAGAGCAGAGCACTTCTTTACTGGAGCTTTAAATGAATAGATATATTCTTTTTAGCGTTACTCCTCGCTTGTTTATTCACGTCTAAAAGCGTGCTGGTCAAACAGCTGTCAGATTTGCCCTCGTCTGGATTATGTCAGATTATGTTATGCAGGTGGACAGATATAATCCTAACCCCACGGCAGAGACGCTCAGACTGACAAAGGTAAACGTAGAGGCACTGTCACATGACAGACTTTGTAGTTTTATTTCTGACACACAAGCTTTAACGCCACGAGATCTAGCTAGAACTTCAGACATGACGCTAAATGCATTACCTTGTTTTCACCTTTGGAGAAAACGTTTGACAGAGATTTTGTGTTCTTTGCATGAAGGTCTTGGCTGATGTCGAGGATTTCTTCGTGTCTGCCGAATCGGAGACAAGAATTAGAGATCATGTGACGGAGGAGGCAGCCGGAGCTCCTTTGGCGATGTGGGAATCGGAGATTCAGGACATCGAGCTGGAGAAAGGAGAACGGGGGTTGGGCTTCAGTATCCTGGACTACCAGGTGAGAAGTCGTTTGAGTCAGATTTTAAGAGCCAATAGAATGTATTGTGCCCAGAACCGTGTTTTTTAAATATACAGAGCTGCTATGCTAGCCTCATGTGCACCCTTTATGTTCTAGAGATGTTGCCTTCAACTCTAAACATGAAAAAAAGGCTCTTCACATTTGCACATCTCCTACACTAACAATGTTTTCTCAGAAAATCATTCACTGAAATGTCTTTTAGGGACTCAGTGTGCTGCTTCTGTGGAATTACTCTGAAGCTTTCAATGTGCCACCTGACTTTTTGAGTTTAAATAGGAAAAAACAACATGTTCTCAATGTCCTACTTATGCGTTTCAGTGATAATCCCGAAAATGAGTCGAGATACTTATTTGATTATAGCAGTTTAGTAAGGGTTTTTCTCCATCTCCTAAAACAAGGTATAATTTATCAGTAGTGTCTTAAAAGTAAAAGTTGGAAGACTTTTTTTAACAAGAGCAGCAGACACATAGAGTCCTCACGTGTGGACCTGCTCACAACTATGTGTGAATGCTGAGGAGCATGGTCGCCAACTTTCTGCAGAGTCAAACACTACAGACCTCCTATCTTCATGTGGCTCTCAGATTAGCTCAAGAACTGTGCATAGAGAGCTTCATGGAGCAGCCTTGTGATGAATTAAAGCGGAAACTGTGAGCCAGGCCTTATCATCCAACATCAGCATTTGACCTTACAAGATTTTAATTCCCATAAAGACTCCCCAAACCGTGTGGAAAGCATTTCCAGAAGAGCTGAAGCTGCCAAAGCTGCGAAGGGTGGGCCGACATCATATTAAACCCTATGGATTAAGAATGGGATGTCACTCAAATTCATATGGGTGTGAAGGCAGACGAGCAAATACTTTTAATGTATAATGTATGTGATCCAAGTTCTAACAGACAACAACGCTTCAGCAGTCACGCATTAAAAAAAATAACATTTATATTATAATACAAAGATTTCTGTTTCTGACGAACACTGAAAAAAAGTGAATTAGGATTATGATGTCTTTGTAAAGATGACAGGCTTTAGTTTTGTGTTTATTTACTAATGATTCACCTCAGAGATGCTTAGTGTGACATCAGTTATCACAATAATAAAATATAAACCAATGGCTCTGTCATACACTCGACTCCTGTTTACTGCATTCTGTTCATCATACAGCAAAAACCACGGAGTGGTAACACTTGTTAACCAAGAGTATCACAAGTTTTATGACTGGGAGTAAGAAAAGGATGATCTCGTGCTGGTTTGGTTATGTGTCTGGTAGATATTGCCATGGGCTTATGATAAGAAAGTGTTTACATTCGCTTAACACAGAAATCAAAGAGAGTAGAGATTCACTCTGATCACAGTCGAAGTGAAGACTGAATCACAGAATTGTTTCCGAAAGAATTGAGTCGAATCATTGTGAGTTCACACCCGTACGGTTTCCGTGTGTGTGTGTGTGTGTGTGTGTGCACAGGACCCTATGGACCAGGCCAAGACGGTAATAGTGATCCGGTCTTTGGTGCCGGAGGGCGTGGCAGAGCTGGATGGCCGATTGTTACCAGGAGACCGGCTGATGTACGTAAACAACACCAACCTGGAGAGTGCCAGTCTGGAGGAGGCCGTGCAGGCGCTGAAGGGGGCCAACCTGGGCATGGTCCGCATCGGGGTGGCCAAGCCACTGCCTGTAAGAAAGCTGAAATGTGCTAGTGATTGGAGTGAGAACAGTGCTTGTGCTCGCGTGTGCTCGTGAATAAGCGTCTACGTCTGCGTGATGGTGTGTGCTGCAGTAACCCGATTCCTCCACAGGTCCTGTGAATATTTCATGCTGCAGGCGAAGTCCTGTTTATGTCTGAGGAAGTTTTTCGAAGCAGATAAAATTGTAATACTTCAGTTCTGTTTTTAGAGCAGCTTCTCTTCAGTGTGTTTTCTGGGGAAGATTGAAATCTGGTGTATGTGGCGGCGGCTGGTTTATCCACAGCTTTTCATCTCCAGAAGACTCGTATCTCCGCCGTATCGTATCGTTTCTGCATTGTGGGGACTCTTTCTCTCTCTCTCTCTCTCTCTCTCTCCCTTTGCAGTTCTTTTTCCTTCTCTCCTTCTCCTGCTTTCTTATCCTTTCTCTTTTTTTCTTTTGTATTTCTTTCTGTTTTCTCTCTCTGCTTTCTCTTGATCTTATTCTTTCTTTTTTATCTTCTACAGTTCTCCCTCTCTTTGCATTTCTCTCTATTTGCACCCCCTTCTCTTCTCTTGCTCTCTCCTTTCTGCTCTCTCCTACTCTATTTCTCTGTTTATCTCCCTTAATTTTTTTCTCACTCTTTTTTTATTTTCTCTTGTTTCACTTCTTTCTCTTTTTTTGTTTCCGTTCTTTGTCTGTTCTCTCTTGTAATTTCTTTATTTCTCTGTCCTTCCCTTTCTCTCTTTTGTTCTTTCTGTTTTCTCTCTCTGCTTTCTCTTAGTCTTTTTCTTTCTTTTTTATCTTCTACAGTTCTCCCTCTCTTTGCATTTCTCTCTATTTGCGCCCCCTTCTCTTCTCTTGCTCTCTCCTTTATGCTCTTTCCTACTCTATTTCTCCCTTTCTCTATATCTTCCTTGATTTTTTTCTCACTCTTCTTTTTCTCTTCTTTTTCACTTCTTTCTCTTTATTAGTCTCTGTTCTTTGTCTGTTCTCTGTTGTAGTTTTTTTTCTGTCCTTCCCTTTCTCTCTTACCTTCTTCCACTGTACTCTGTCCCCCTTTTTCTTTCTCTCCATCTTTTCTTTCTTTATTTTTTTATTCTGTCTTTCTCTCAATTTCTCTGTTTTTTTACTCTCATTTTATCACTCCTTGTTGCTGTCTTTCTCCTGATTCCTCTCCTCTTTTCTCTCTTTCCTCTTTCTTTGATCACTCCTGCTGTTTTTTTCTATTCCTTCTTATTATTTCTCTCTCTCTCTCTCTCTCTCTCTCTAGCAGTTTATTGAAAGTTTTATTCTGTAACTTTTTTAAACGACACAGAATTTCATCATGTTGAAGATACTTATGATGAAAAAAAAAGAAATGATTTTTCAATGCTCATTCCTCTACAGGTGATCTGCATGTAAAACACCTCGCAGCTCTGAATCAGATATAAAAATTCAGATGTCAGTGATCATAACAAGTATTAGTGATCTGCTAACACACCTTGCACTACTAACTTGCTCAATCAAATTGTGATTATTAAACTAATCAGTCGCATCAAACCCAAAGCCAAAGAAATCTAACTCGCAGCCGATTTTAATTCTCACCTTGAACCTTCAGAAGAGTTTCACTGCGCTGTCTTTACAGAACAAGGATGACGCCGCCTCTTCCTCCTCTATCTTCTCGGTTCTGGTGCAAAAGGAGAGAGATGAGGATGAGGAGGAGGAAGAAGTGATGTTCCGTGCTGAGCCTGCACTGGTCAGTTCGTAACGAGACTTGGTGCCACCCAAAGCAAAACATCCAAAGACGTACGGTCTCTGTAGCATGTTACTAGTGCAAGGCAGCAGAAGGAAAACAGTAGAGAACTAAACTGAACAGTTATTACTGTCATTGTGTTTTAAAAAACAGTGCAGTTATCTTAGTTTTAATAATTTGACAGCCTTAATAATTACATATTTAAAACTGATGGCAAACGATATCAGAAGATTTCATTTTGCTGTGAAGGTAGTTACAAATGTGAAGGAATTGTCATTTGTGAATTGTGTATTTAATTGTAGTTAAATCTTATATTTCATATTTGGGCAGCTTTGACTTAAAAGAAAATATTTTTTAAGCAGTCCAATTTGTTGTAGCTGTATAAGTGAAATAAGTGAAATATTAGATTCAGTAATTCAGCATCTTTATTTTGTATTAGTTTGCTGGATTTATTTTTAGTTCTCCTGCAACCTCTGTTAACCGTTACTGGCATTACTGCCATTATACCATTGTTGTGTTTTTCTGGTAAATGGTATTTCATAGATAAACAGATTCGCAGTGGATGTTGTTGGAAATAACTAGTTATTTGAAAGATTTATTTAAACATGAAAACTACAACCACAGAGTCAAGCTAGTAAAATGTGTTAAAGGCATTAAAATATATATTGTGGTTTATAATTTATTGTGGTAATTTGTTATTAAAGTGGTAACAAGCCTAGTAGTTATGTATTGTGACATGTATTTGCCTGCGCTTTACAATATATATCCACCAGTTTAAGTCTGAAGGATGTTTTTTTTTCTGCAGAACAACACTGATAGCTTTTCAGCACATTCAAATAATACTAATAATATTTATTTACTGTTACAGTTTAGGAGTGACTGTGAATTCTGTGGGTTGAATTACATTGAAACATGCCCGGCAATAGAGAATTAGGCTTTAGAGTCCAACGGTGTAAAATGGAAGTCAAATAACAATAACAATAATATCATTATTAATAGTTCAGCCAGATCAAACTGCAATACTTTCTGGAAGAAAACCTTAACTGCTTCTTTTGGCCTGTTTAACAGTATGTGTTTGGATGTATGTATCTATGACCCCCCAGAATCTGATCTGATTGACATGACAAACTGATTCCAGATTGACTCTAGTGATGTGGACCTGTCAGATGAGAAGGCGTACAATCGGCACTTTGGCGATGAGGAAGACGACACGTTCCAGGCGTCAATGATCGCCCTCCATGGAAGCACCTGCAGCGCCGATCTGACCTATCAGATGACTATGCAGGCCTCCACGCCCCAGGCATGTAGAGCCAGTCACACTTAGCAGATTTACTGTAGCCACCAACCAGTGGTTCAACATGAAGGTTGTGCTTCCTTAAAAGACTCCAAACACTGTACAAACTTTTTCTTATGTAGCCCAGATGAAATCCTACATCTCACCAGTTAGCACAACTATTAACTACTGCATAAACAAAGTAGAAACCATGCCTAATTTTATAGATAAATGTATGTTAGACAGTGAAACCTTATAAACAATTCTGAGAATACTTATTTCCACCCTTCGATTAGGAAATGTTTCAATAACCAGGAAATCCTAGAAAAAGAAAGTCAGAAAGGTTTAGTACTTAATGTCTTATCAACATAACCTCTCACAGCATTAACACTAATGGTAATTGAATCTAATCTAACGTAACTTTATAAGTTTCTCTACATTAAAATAAAATTATAGTAGCATTTCCTTAACATCAGTCAATGTACAGGAACAGTGGTTGTTTAAGAAGGTAAGTACATCTTAAACATTAGAGTAATCAATCATCACAAACATTAGCTGGCTAGCTTATGTCTAACAATGCTTGCTTTATATGGAGTCGTCTTTTTTTGAATGCTGCTGTTGTACTGACTTCAGAGAATAGTTACTGTAAATATAACTACTATGAAACTAAGAAACCAAAATTTAAATGTAACTACTATCAAACTAAGAAACCAAAATTAAAATGTAACTACTATCAAACTAAGAAACCAGACATGAAATATAACTACTATCAAACTAAGGAATCAAATTGAAATATAACTACTATCAAACTAAGGAATCAAATTGAAATATAACTACTATCAAACTAAGGAACCAAAATTTAAATGTAACTACTATCAAACTAAGAAACCAGACATGAAATGTTACTACTATCAAACTAAGGAGCCAAACTTGAAATATAACTACTATCAAACTAAGGAGCCAAACTTGAAATATAACTACTATCAAACTAAGGAGCCAAACTTGAAATATAACTACTATCAAACTAAGGAGCCAAATTGAAATATAACTAGTATCAAACTAAGGAACCAAAATTTAAATGTAACTCTTATCAAACTAAGAAACCAGACATGAAATGTTACTACTATCAAACTAAGGAGCCAAACTTGAAATATAACTACTATCAAACTAAGGAGCCAAACTTGAAATATAACTACTATCAAACTAAGAAACCAAATTGAAATATAACTACTATCAAACTAAGAAACCAAATTGAAATATAACTACTATCAAACTAAGGAACCAAATTGAAATATAATTACTATTAAACTAAGGAACCAAATTTTAAATGCAGCTACTATTAAACTAAGGAACCAATTTGAAATGCAACTACTATCGTACTAACGAACCAAACTTGAAATATAACTAGTATCAAACTAAGAGACCAAAATTTAAATGTAACTACTATCAAACTAAGGGACCAAACTGAAATATAACTACTATCAAACTAAGGGACCAAACTGAAATATAACTAGTATCAAACTAAGGGACCAAACTGAAATATAACTACTATCAAACTAAGGGACCAAACTGAAATATAACTACTATCAAACTAAGGAACCAAACTGAAATATAACTACTATCAAACTAAGGAACCAAACTGAAATATAACTACTATCAAACTAAGGAACCAAACTGAAATGCTGCCAGTCATTTTTAATAACTTCAGGAACGAAATAAGCAGAACTGCTTTTCAGTGTCTGTAATTTTGGAATAGTGGACCATCCTTCCTACCTATAGATTTACTGCCCAATAATGCTGTGCCTTTTACTTGGTCCCCCATAGCACAGTTCACCCCACCCCCCTCAAAAAACTCTTCTATAAATTAGCCTTCTCCCACCCAAACAGCTCTAATGCCCCACTGAGTGTCATTAGCTAAAGTAGCCCATTCCCACCGCCCATTCAGAGAAAACACTTCAGCTTGCTGTGTCGTCTCCTGTATAATGACTCTCCGTGCCATCATTTGGGGCTGTATTGCAGCAAGGCCCATCAGCTCTGATTTTATTTGAGCTTTTATTGGTCCTGGTGGGTACGGGCGCTGTTCAGTTTCAGCGCAGGGCCACCACTGAATCATTTAGAGAGATGGAGCCGTGTTATAGCTGTCTGAAGCCCGAGCGCAGGATGTTTGGTCTGTGTGATTATTTTCGTTTTTTATCCTCCATTGTTTTGTGAACAAAGCCTCCTAGATCATCGTTCCAAGTGCTGATTGGATTTTTGGTTACGATAAATTGCCACACAGTATGCTTTTCTGAATATACCACGGCTGTTAGTACCTCTAGAACATTGTACAACTGCATCTACCATGAAAAAGACAAATTATAATACAAAATAAAAACACATGTTCCTACATGTTGGTAAGCTTTAGATCCTGACACACAAAATCTCTTAAGTTTCAAGTTGTATTCTGCCATATCAGCCACTGTTATGTTGTAACATGAAGTGAATGTGGCGATGTTTGTCTTACCCAGAAGAACACTTGCCTAGACTCCTTCATGGAGTATCCCTTCGTGACGGCGTCCAGAATCGCAGACGATACCGAACCGTTTTCTCCTGAGGGCGAGGCGGCCGCGCTCAGGCATGAGGGTGGCTTGTTAAGGCTCGTCCCTGCCCACTCCGATCTGATAGTGGACCTCCGCTTTGAAGACTTGGAGCCAATGGATTCGTTGATGTCCAACGTTGGAATATCTAGAGCTAGCCCCACCTCCGCTTCTAAAGAAGAGGAGCTAGTAAAGGCATTATATACGGAGACGGTTCCAATCATGCCAGAGCTGAGGGTTCCTAAAAGCATTTATGCTGGGGACTCTCAGGAGGAGGTAAAGAGTTCCACACCATCTGTGAACAGATACTTGCATGTTCTTAGGAGAGAGGCTTAGTATTAAATGTCAAATACTGACCAAATATAGGGACAATACAGCAGACCAGCATGCATATTCATAGAAAACTTTAGTACATTTTTTATATACCATAGCGTTTCTTCAAAGCTTATGAGACAGATGGCCCAAAGAATGCTGCAGAGCTCGCGGGAAGGTCGTGGCTTTGTGACCTCCGCCATATAGGGCTTTGCATATCTGGCTTAGCAAACCCTGCGACTTACCTTAGGAACTTCTATTCGAGAACCACTGTCCACCCAGAGTATTACCACTGACCAGGTGTACCACATGGGCTAGAAGGAGCAGGGCCTATAAAAGACTATGCAGTCGGAGACACCATTGAGACCAGGGTTTGAGAGAAACAATGGTACCGCAGTCTTAAGGATAAAAGCTTATCCTCTGAAGTTACGACAGAACATAGCATCTAGATTGAACAAGCAGACACTCCACGAAGGTGGAGATCAACCTCCACTCTATAGGCTAGCCTCAGCAAGCTCGTTACAGAAGTATGATGATTTTTAATGCAGTGTGTTTGTTTGGAAGTTCAATGTAATGTAGAGAGAGAAGGTAAATACATCCTGAACATTACATCTATCACTTATATATCTTGTCTAACATTAGCTGTAGATCAAATGCTGAACATGACATGATTCCACGCGTCCTAGCTCCAGGATTCCCAGGACATACTTTGGAGAAACGTTTGACTTTGTGTGGAATCCGTTTACCTAGAGTCTCATTTGATATGTGCAGAACATCAACATTGCAAACCATCGCTTTGTCAGCCATAAGCTTCAGGTTTAGATCAAGAACAGTTGTGAATACCCTTCGTCATCGATTTTGCTAGCTCTTGGCTTGCTGCCTAGCAAAGTGGGCAAGTTATTGTCAGCACACATGCTGTATTAAACTATGAAGTATTTCGAAGCACTTTATTGCTGCCACTTAAAAACAGCTTTGCCCACCATTTTTTATTGGGGCGGAATCACAGTGATTTGTGGGCATGTTTTGCTCTTGAAGTCTATCTTTATGCTTGCCCCTCCATAGCATCATCTAACAAACGTCTTTTAAGCCTATACAGTAATGGAAAGGTCTGGTGTTGTGGCTCTCTCAAGGACAGATGACAGGGGCACAGTGTTAAAAGCAGTATTGAAACGAAAGGGCAAATCCCCCCCAATCCTCCCCGAGTGCCAGACATGCGTTTATTTTGAACCTCCCATCCTCTTATGTTTCCGCTCATCCCATTAGAAACTGTGGATAGATACAGTTACTCCAGAGCCTCGCAGGTAGTTTTCACCTCTCTCCAGACCGCGTGTCCTTGCCCTGAGTGATAATGCTGGTGTTTCTGGTTCTGTGATTTTCTGTGTCCATACAAAACTGTGTCTCCTCTCAGGAAGGGGATTTCCCCATGGTCAAAACTGCAGAAGAACCCGATCAACCAGAAATGACCCCAGGGAGCAATTTTGAGAGGACCATCACTGTCGTCAAGGGCAACTCAAGTTTAGGTTGGTCATTCATCTGACATCTGAAGTATCTCATATTGTGCTGCTTTACTTTATTGGAATATTTCTGTTTTTTTCTAAGAGCCAGAGACCACATGACATACGTTCATGTAAAACAAACACATGCTGTTCATCATTTTTAGGAGATTTTAATTAAATGTGATGCTGTTTTTTTCTTGTATTATATATTTATATGAAATATATAATAGTTAATGGTATCTGCCACATCTGTAGTGTACGGTCAATGATCACAGACCTTAATACGCTTGTATTAGTTTTATAAACAACAACAAACAAGAAAATACATGGCCACTTTCCAACCTTCATCCTCTTCATCTCACATATAAAGGCTCTTCAGTGCTGTGCCTTTAAGACTGATATATGTTAATGGCGTGTGTTCAGATTCGGTAACCTGTATTGTGTGTACATTCTAAAAGCAGTCCACGCTAACACATTCACTGTAGCGTCAAAATAAATGGGCGGGGCTAAACTGCTCTTGCCTTAAAGCACAAATACATAGAAATCATTGGTGCTTCAGCACCTTTAAATATGGACTCTATGGATGAAGGTATGAGTGGCATGCATTGTAATTGTTTACACACAGACTTTCGCTTCATGATAAGATCTCTTCACATAAAACAAGATAATCCTTAATCCTCCACAGTGGGGAAATTTACTGAGTTACAGCAGAAAAGGGATAGCAATGCACTCAAGTACAAACAATAGATACAATGAACAGTACAGTATATACAATATGATTAAGAAAAGTCAAGCACTCTTAAGACTGTATTTATAATAAATGCACATTGCAATTATTTAGATTATGTATTTGTACTGTTTCTTAAAAAGTATACTTCATATGTAGATGTTGTACTTTTACTTCCATTACTTACAACAGTGAACACATGAACAGAGACTCTATACTGATACACGTTACCTGTGTTACAGGTATGACCGTTAGTGCAGTGAAGGACGGTGTGGGTATGCTGATCCGCAGCATCATTCACGGAGGGTCTATCAGCAGAGACGGGCGCTTAGGGGTTGGAGATCTAATTCTAGCTATCAATGGAGAACCGGCCGGGAACCTTACCAATGCACAGGCCCGAGCCATGCTGCGCAGACACTCGCTCATTGGACCTGACATGGGGTAAGAGCCAGAGACCACATGACATACGTTTATGTAAAACAAACACATGCTGTTCATCATTTTTAGGAGATTTTAATTAAATGTGATGCTGTTATTGCAGTATATTGCAGTATATAGTCCGAAATATGATTTCCTCAGAGATATGTGTTGTCCCTGTCATAAGGGAAGTTATCATAGAAAGAAAAAATATTTAAATATTAAACCATACATTTATTTAACAAGATTGTTGCCCAGCTAACCATGAGTTATTTCCATTGATCTGTTTGTGTATTCAAATAGAGTGAAATAAATAGAGTATTATATGAGAACACTTATTTGTTTTACAATAGGTACTGTACACTAGAAACACTGGCATAAGCTTAATGTAATGATGCCACAACAGAAAAACAGTAGGCTCATAAAAACCTCAACCTAAAATACAACTGCAGTTAATGCAAAACCTACACCCCACCACAATCTTTGAGTGTAAACTCTCTCTCCCTGAACCAGCAACATCTTTAAGGTGAGTCCCAGCAGATTATTAACCACCTCCACAGAAAATAAAAACATGGTCTGGCTTCATATCAAACCATTTAAGCTTATCAATGCCCAGTGGTGATGCCCCTAGACCCTGCATGCACTTCAGACGAGAGAAACTTTCACATGAACATGTTTCTGTGACTTTGCGAGAGGATTGGTTGAACTGGGGAGTGTTAGTTGCTCGAGTACTGCTAACTGAAGCGCCTGTATCAGTAGCAGCGCGTAAACACATCTCAACATTTCTAGATCTTCAGTTGCTCCAGAGGAGGAGCTCTGCCCCTTTTATATGTGAGTATCTCTAACTCCTACTCTAACCGCACCATTTTGATTAATTTCCTCCTTCTTTCATTCTGTCTGCTTATGCTGAGGATTATCCAGATGTATCCAGATCCAGAGTAGTACAAATAGGACCGCTGAAAAGTTGCAGGCTAGCAAAAATGTTTGAAGTATTAAGCTTAAATTTGTTACGCGGAATCGTTTGCTTGCCTCTTTTTACGATAGTCAGCACCGGGGAAGGTTACCAATTGCTTTCTTCTGGAAGTGCTAAAGCTATCAAAGCTGCTGTAGAGCAAATGTACTAGAACTGCGTTTAAAACATAGATTTTTACACTACATTAAACTGTGTAAAGACAATGATCTTATAACACGCAGCTTAATGATGATGGTAGCTAGCAGGGTGGAAAGTATATCATGAGGACCATTAAGATGGTGTTCCATGTTGCAGATTTGACCACGTCAGTGATAGAAAGATTAGAATCCTGCCCCGCATGTACTGGAATACGAATACTATGGACTGGGGCCTATTATCAATTTATTCGTTTTTTCAATTTATTGATTATAGTAATTATAATTACATAGAAGCAGCATTTTTTTCCGTTTCATCTTGTTTGTATGAGTACTGTAGGGTCAATCTGTTATCCAAAAATCCATACTTAATTTAGTTGTCCTGGGAATGAGTGTCAGAGTTGCCAAGAGTTGCACACTGATACTTTTATAATAAGTGCAAAGCATTCTTTATATTAAATGCTGAGACCCTGTTTACATCTGGCCATGTCATGTTGCATCTGGACTGAAACCAGATATATGCATTTATACTTAATCTATGGTCACCATGGGTTAATCTATGTGTCACTCAATTGCTGTCGTTCGAAATTTGTCCTGTTCTTTTTTTTATGCTGCTTTTTTGTACTGTTTTACATTCTCTACCTCCTGTTCTACTTATCAGGGTCTTGAATTATGTGGGTTAAGACCCAGTGAATCATAGCAAGATGATGAATAAAGTAAACAAATTAAACATGATCTGATCAAAACTGCTGCTTTATTTAACTAGCACGGATAGTTAAAGGCTGCAGAATTTAAAATATAAATATAAATGGGTGTTTTCTCCATATTCAACCCAGTATTGGGAGGGTTTTGTTCTGAGTCTTGGAGAGACGATGTTTTGAAATGTTGGAGTGATCTGATTTACATCAGTTTTAAGTGCATCCTGGGTGGTTTATCTCTATCCAGATGTATGAAATGACCAGGTATTGCCCCAGTCCTCTAGTGTAGCACTGAATGTGTGCCAATGTTAGCTTTACACAATAAAGGGATGAAAGTTTGCTGTCTCTTATTATATTTTCCATGTAGATATCTGGCAATGAAATTGGAACCACATCCACCCACGTTAACATTATTTGTTTTTTTTATTATTATTATCTGATAATACCAGTATAATTGCAACATCATTGTGCATTCCGACTGTACTTGGTTGTATTAATTTTTAAAGAAACCCTATATCAGTTTTTAATTTTTTAAGCTTATTATTATATCAAAGATTGGGAATCTTCCCCTAGTTTTAGTATTTAGTAAGTTTAGTATCCTCTTGGCATTCAAATAAAAATAAATAAAAGCAGCATGCATGTTTAAACTAGGCATTACTTTTGGATAGCTGGATGTACTCAGCAACTCCTCAACACTAATGATGATCTGCTCTTCAGTGTAAATCTGCTGCTCAAATCTGGGTATTTCTTCCTCATACCAGAAACATCACCACTTACCACTCCACCCGGGCTCTCTCCGGTGAAACCTCACTAACTTGCTTACATCACTAACATGCAGTGCCTTCATTACTGTCCTGTTGCTGTCATAAAGCTGTTCATCACTCACTAACAGGCCTGCTGACTCTCATAATGCAGTGTCTAGGTCAAGGCATGAGGATCTGAATCGCTGCTGTTCGATTCACTGTTTGATCAGCTCCGATTAAGTCCGCTTGCCTTAACCGCTGTGTGTGCATGCTGAGCTGTGCCGTGGGAATGAGATTTGATTCACTTCCATTAGATCTGTCATCTTCACTTACAACGAAAAGACCCTGAAACCGCTGATTTGATTTGAGCGCTGAACCAAGTCCTCTTACCAAAGTGGCTCCACCAGCAAATTGACAGTCAGACTCACGAAACTTGGGCCATGTTTGCTCAAATTCGGCACGGCATCCAATTCAGCTCGGGACAAGCACGTCTAGTTATTTGTTACAATGGACGAAAGACACAATCTTGATTTTCGCAGTGGTGTTGCAAGGTATTGCAAGGCTTTATTAGCAGTTTCACCTTGGGCTGTGATAGGCAGAAAACACTGTATTGGAACTCATTAAATCTAAGCCCGCTCTCCAGAAAAACAAGCAGGTCCCTGAATGCTAATTAGTGTACAAGCTTAGAATTTCATCCGAAATGCACTGTCTGCTTTAATTCATCGGCACAAGTTAATGGAATGCTGTAATAAGGTGTCTCGCTTTGTCTTCTTTAAACAATGGTAATGCCGTTTCCAGAGGTATTTGGAGTTCTTTATTTTTAACTTGACGATGACACATCTAATAGGTGGACGGAATGTGAAACGCAGGATCTTTAGCTCATTAGAGGTGCGTGCTTGTGCATTTTTGTGTGCGTATGTGTGTTTTACAGTATCACCTATGTACCAGCTGAGTATTTGGAGGAATACCGAGCTAGTAAGCAAGCCACAGATGATTTCTTTGACGTGGATGCATCTAGTACCGCAAGGTAAAGGCACGCATGTCATTAGAGCTTTGCTTCTTTTACAAGACGAACGGAAATTACGTAAACAACATGAATCAGAAAGTTGGGATAGTATCATGATGCCACAGCATGTTATTTAGGGCATTTTCAACATATTTCAAAAAGAGTTAGGACTTTTACCACTTTATATTGTTGCTATTCCGTTTCACAGCACTTAAAGGGTGACGTTCAGGCATAAGCAAACTAGCAGTTGCTAGTTTGCACTACATATTGTAGTGCTGGACTATATATATATATATATATATATATATATATATATATATATATATATATATATATATATATATATATATATTTTTTTTTTTTTTTTTTTTTTTTTTTGCATATAGTCCTATTATCAGCAATTCTCAGTCCTCTGTCTAAATCTCCTGGTACGGCCACCAATCCAAGTTAAGGATGTTATTGGACTAGTTGGTTGTTAGGACACTCTTGCTCAATTGTGATGCACAGCTGAAAAACATTCTACTAATAAGTGAGAATAAAAGGGAACAACATTCTAGGTTAGTTTAGTATCTGAAGCATCAGCAGTTGTTGGCTTGCTGACCGACTCAAAATAACCAGAAAGAAAAACTTTCTTTAGAGACCCGTCAGTCCATTGTTGTGTTAAGGAAGGAAGATACTCCATTGAAAACAAGAACATTTCACTGTGATCCCAAACTTTTGAGCGGTTGTGTATATATATGTCTTTTAATATTCTGTGGCATTATCTTCATTGGTCATTACAGTTTCTAACCACAGAGCCATTCTTGCTGGACATGTATAGGTTGGAGACGTGAATATCAACATAGCACTGACACTGACAAATGTCAACACTGAGGACCTCAGGATAGCTACTGCAGATCCAGTAACTAATGGGGTTCCTCATAAAGACAGATAAGGAGAAAGGGGCTGACAGACTGCAGTAAATGTAGATGAGCTACAGTAGGCAGTGAACAACAAGTGGACATGACAAATATGAATGTGAGTAATGTGTACTTGTGTGGGGCAGGTGTGCAGCAGAGCTTCCTGAGAGGGAGGATGGAGAAGGAGAAGAGAGTGAACTACAGACGGCAGCTTATAGCAACTGGAACCAACCTAGAAAGTAAGTACACACACACACTTATTCATACATTCATTGACCACATCCACCTTGTACTTCCACGCACTGGACACTTTATTAGAAACATCCACCTTGTACTTCCACGCACTGGACACTTTATTAGAAACATCCACCTTGTACTTCCACGCACTGGACACTTTATTAGAAACATCCACCTTGTACTTCCACGCACTGGACACTTTATTAGAAACATCCACCTTGTACTTCCACGCACTGGACACTTTATTAGAAACATCCACCTTGTACTTCCACTCACTGGACACTTTATTAGAAACATCCACCTTGTACTTCCACGCACTGGACACTTTATTAGAAACATCCACCTTGTACTTCCACTCACTGGACACTTTATTAGAAACATTCACCTTGTACTTCCACTTACTGGCCACTTTATTAGAAACACTGACTGTATACTTCCACTCACTGGACACTTTATTAGAAACATCCAACTTGTACTTCCACTCACTGGACACTTTATTAGAAACATTCACCTTGTACTTCCACTCTCTGGACACTTTATTAGAAACACTGGCTTGTACGTCCACTAACTGGCCACTTTATTAGAAACACAGACCTTATACTTCCACTCTCTAGACATTTTATTGGAAACATTCACCTTGTACAATTTAGCCTAAAATCTAGAGTCAGTAGGTTTCTCTACAATTAATCCTAATATGTCTTTGTTTGTGGATCTAGAGTGGAGCTTTACAGGGAGGCAGGAAAATCTTTAGGCATCAGCATTGTGGGTGGACGGGGCATGGGCAGTCGCCTCAGCAACGGCGAAGTGATGCGGGGCATCTTCATCAAGCATATCCTTGAAGACAGCCCTGCAGGACGCAATGGAACTCTGAAAACTGGAGACAGAATCGTGCAGGTATACACACACACACACACACACACACTCTGGCAGACATTTGGCCGCTCATATCAAGTCAGTTAATCTAAGAGAATCTAAAAAAACAAAGAATTGTAGAAACATGTTCATTGGATATATTATATTTTTAACTAACAAGCAGTATTCCCATTGTGTTGAATACTGTGGTAGTGCTTTTGAGCTTTGTGTTGGAGTTGCGGTAATAAAGAATATCTGCCTGTCATGGAAACCAATAGTATGCTTTGACAGAATATCAAATTGTTCTCAAATTCAAACTCTGACACAAGGTGATGTGTTCATTAACCGTATTGCTGCTTGCACTAAAACCCATCCAACACAGCAAGCTATGGAGACAAGTTGCTTTAGTAGCTAATATCTGTTGCTGTGGTGATATTTAAGTAGCATTAGGCACAGATCAGGCTCTGGATCTTGTGTAATGGTATAACACAGTGTTTTTTTTTTTTATCATACGTGATCTGTGTGAAAATTCATCGAGTCTGGTAGGTTGTTAAAACATCCAGTCGGGTTAACAGCCCCTTCTGTGACCAACATCTAAAACGTTGGGGCCAGAGGCAGCGTGTCGTTAACAACTGCTCCCAGGCACCAGAATAATTCGACGCTCATGCACGTTTATGTTCGTTTCAGGTGGATGGTGCAGATCTAAGAGACGCCAGTCATGAGCAAGCTGTGGAAGCCATCCGTAAAGCTGGGAACCCTGTAGTGTTCCTGGTGCAGAGCATCATCAACAGGCCCAGGGTCAGTAAGCACCACTGCTTGGTGGAGTTAATGCACACATGCCATATACATGCCATGCCCATCCACTGATTTTCCAACCACACTGGATGCTGAGCTAAGTTAAAAACATCTCCAGAGCACAAACATGTTCCGCCCGTGAACTGAGACTTTGAAACTGCTCACATGCAGGCGTGACGACTTGTAGTCAGTTTGGTTGGGTTCACTGTTTTAAGCATGGCTGGCATTCAGGACAGACATTAACGCAAATGTTAATTCTAAATTTAGCAAAAGTCTGTGATGTATATTAAATTGAGTGTAGTGATATGGAGTAGCAAAGCAAGCTATTTACAGAGTCGTGGAAAACAGACAATAATAACAACTTAACCATCAGGTTAAAACATCTAAACGATTATGATCAGTTATAAAATCAATGCACCTGAATGGCCACCTCTAGACTGATGCGCTTTGACACCCCAATGAAGTAAAAGTCTTTTGTCAAGTGAGGGAATGCCATGACCCCCTAATTCATTTACTGCACTAATGGAGAAAGGGTCTCTGAGGGTCTGCCAAGTTTAGACGGCTCCACTGCCAGATAAACAAGAGGATGGCGATGATTAAAGTATGTTAAGGAGGAAACCGTCACCTCAGCCTTTTCACAAAGCCTTAGTCTTAAGCCCAGCCGAGCATGTATTCAGAAAAATCTCCGCCTCTTGATGAAGTTGTGGAGCTGTTTAAGATTCTGTGGTCAAAACTCGTGTAATAGTGAATGAATGATGTGACTGCATGGCTTATTCTAGACAGTATACGCTTAGCATGGCCCCGCTTCTCCTACCTCCTCTGCAATGCTTTTCCTTGATGCTGCTATGTGCTGCTGCGTGCTGTAGGTAGGAGCTGCACAGAGCTATTTATTGTTTGTAGTCTATTAAATATTATATAAAAAGCTAGTGGTTAAGCATAGCTAAAGAAGAAAGAGGATTCTTGCTACTACATTTTACTAGTTGACTAGTTATTTAATAAGGATAAGTCATGTACTATAGTTGAAGAAAGCAGGACAAGAGTGTTACAATATGGCCATATCATATAATTTAGAAAAAGCTAATCTGGAGTCTCTGACTGCTACTGCTACGTAATGCACAGAACTGATAGCGAAACATAAAGCATATAAACATATTAAGGTTGTTTAGGGAATGCAAATATGCCATCTTAGAATAAAAATAAAATGATGACCAGTGATGACTTCTCTTTACATTCATAGATATTAATAGATATATAGTCTAAATAATAAGTAGGATATCAGGTGTTGTTATATATATTCATATACTGCTGTGAACACCAGATGTCATTATGTATATATGTCTCTTTTGGCCACTGGAACTATTAACAATAATAATAATGATGATGATAATAATAACAACAATAACAATGATATATCATTGAGTCAAACAACAAGCAAGGGTCAAAACAGAGCACAATGAAAACCAAGCCTAATAAGAGGTGGAGCTTAGTACAAATTGAAAACACTAACAAGGACAAAATTACAGTAAACAGAACTAGACGGGTGGTTGAGGGAGGCGGATTCTGGGATCTGTTGTCCAAGAAAGGATTGACGTGTTGAGTGATGTAGGCAACAGATCCAGAGGAAGATGTGATCGTTGCAGAAAAGCAGAAAAATCTGATTATCAGAGAGCTAAATAAAAAAAATAAACAAATAATGAAATAACATTCAAATATTGAATAGTAAAAGACAAAAGAACAACAGAAATTGGTGTTGTACAGTCGCTGTCAGGCACAGGATATAATTGGGATCAGGTCAGAGTCGTATTGGTACCACTTACAGGAATCTGAACCTGAAATGAGTGCTCATTGTTACCATCTCCACTCGTGTTTACCGTCGTTCCTCACCCTTTTACTCACATACTGTCATTACTCCATCTCCCCATAACATGTCCTGCATGTTTGCCCTCTGTCTCTCTCTTCCGCTCTCTCTCTTCCCGCCGTCTCCCAGCCTCGCTCTATGCAAAGCCCTCCTTCATCTCCGCGCCTAGAGAAACACGATGCTGCTCTCAAGCTCTTCCTGTGCCAGGTAATTTCAGTTCCGCTCTCTCAGCTCTCGCCGCTTATCTCTCCTCGCAGACCTTTCCACCTCTCCACTCGTTCATTTGCATCTCTCATTCATCTCCACTCCACTAAAGTGCTCTAAAAATGAGCCAACAAATTACTCCCGAGTGACTCCGGCAGGGAGAGAAGCAGAAAATCAAGCCCCGGATTTAAAAAAGCAGAGCCTGTGCTCTCTTAGTGTCTCCCTTTTAAAGGCAATGCTAACATTCAAAAGTTTGGAATCACGTGTCATATTAATAGTAATGATAGTAAACGTGGAAAACCAAATTTCACCAAATTCTCTTGCTTAATGTAGGAATTGGTGAAGTTTCAAAATGTGTAACATTTATTTCTTAGGTCATAGCGTCCAAATATGGAAAGCCAAATTGCAAAAACAGCCCAACAGTGATGCAGTGAGCCAGCTGCATTAGCCCCACCCACTCACACTGAAGTTATAAGGAGTGTTTCAGCTTTTTCAGGGCTTTTCGCATAAGACCAATAAAAATTTACTTGCATATGTTCTTGTTAAAGGCGCAGTAGTTTTATGAGAGGATGGAAAATATAAAAACAAACTATGAGCATTTTCACTACTTGATACCAAAACACCAGACAATGTTTTTAAATTTACAAATTATATTCATACATTTTTTTAAAAAGTTAAAAGAATTAGGAATTCAAGAATTTACAATAATAAATAATCTACTACAATGATTTGTCTGTACTTGTTTATGGTTATAATGTCTTGTAAACTTTTCTACCCCAAAATTCAGGCTATTTGTGACTTTTATTCTAAATGCTGTAGAGCTCTTTTAGTCATTATGGAAGCTCTGATAGCTCTCATAGCAATAATAGATTGGGCAGTCGTGGCCGGAAGGTTAGGGTCTTGTGACCAGATCCCCAGAACCAGCAGGCCACGACTGAAGCCCTTGGGCAAGGCACCTAACCCCAACTGCTCTCTGGGCGCCGTGGATAGGGCTGCCCGCTCTGGGCACGTGTGCTCACTGCCCTCTAGTGTGTTCACTAGTGTGTGTACTGCACATGGGTTAAATGCGGAGGTTAACTTCCACTATGTGCAAACACATGTGGCTAATTCTAGTTTTAAATTCTAAAAAAATCTGATTATCTAGAATTACTTAATATTTCAGATATTCCTGCAGATGGTTTAAACACAGTCTTATCTCATCCTATTAAAAACATTGATTCCAAACTTAGAAATGGCTGTATGTCTGGGTCTTAGTCTTCGGCACTATATAAGAAGCATATAAAGTTACTTTTGGAAAAAACAGAGTAAATTTCATTAGTTTTGGAAACAGAAGTGGTACTGAGGGTTTATATGCGGACGTTTTCTGCTCCTGTGTCGTGCGTGAGCACTCATGGTGTAGTTTGTTGAAGCTGTAGGTGTGTATTAGTGTTGGAGAGGTGTGTGTGTCTTTAGTAGTGCTTTAACTCCTTGTGTTGTGCTTGTAGAAGCCTCCTGTTCCCTTTCTGCAGCTAAACAGCAGCGAGCCGCCGCTCCGCTCTAACGCACCAGCCCGCTTTACACTCACCCCTCTACAGGTTAGAGCAACCCTGAGTGTGTGATTGCGTGTGAGTGTGTGTGTGAGAGAGAGATGTATTGATGTATCATTTGTTATGTGTATTCAGAAATACATACAAATGTATATACACAGTCCCCTCCAAAACCTTATTTCAAGTATTTTGAGTTCATTTATTAGTTCTTTCTTTTCATTGTTTGACATGGGAGCATTTTTTTTCTTTTATTTGAACAATTATGTCATCTGTTGTGTTAATTGAATAAGAAAATGTGAATCATCCAACGTTATACGTTTCTGAACAGTTAACAATTACTAAGGAAAACCCAAGGAAACTAAGGAAAGCCGCTTCTGACAGATAGAGAAGAATTTCACAGTTTGGGCTTTTGTCAGATGTTTAGCTCCTTATTTAAAGGCATTGACTTATTTTCACACAATGTTTGATTTTTATGTTGAATAAGTGATTCCCCTTCCCAAATTACAAAATTTTTGAATCCAAAATAATAATAATAATTTTTTAATCCAAAATAATAATTTCTTAAATGATTGACAGTGGCAGTATAACTTCACAGTTTGGGCTTTTATCTCCTTATCTAAAGGCATTGACTTATTTTCACACAATTATTTTTTATTTAATGTTGAATAAGTGATTCCCCCTAGATTACATAATTTTTTAATCCAAAATAATATATATATATTTTTAATCCAAAATAATAATAATAATAATAATATTTTTCCATCCCAAATAATAATAATATTTTTCAAATCCAAAATAATAATAATAATTTTTTAATCCAAAATTAAAAAAAATATTGACAGTGGCAGTATAATTTCACAGTTTGGGCTTTTGTCATGTGTTTAGCTTCTTATCTAAAGGCATTGACTTATTTTCACACAATGTTTGATTTTTATGTTGAATAAGTGACCCCCCCATCCAAAGATTACATAATTTTTTAATCTAAAATAATGATTTCTTAAAATATTGAAAGTGGCAGTGTAATTACTTATTTCCCCAGGTTTTTAAATAATGCAAGAAAAGATGTTTAAAGGTCTTTTTTTCTGATTAGAAAAAAACAAGTAAATAACTTATATACATAGAACACCTTACACTGTATGTCCAAGACTGTAGAAAGCATGGACAGCATGGCTCCGTGCCTTTCTCCATGATGATGTCAAATTGGAACCAGAGTTTGCACCGTAGAGGCATGAGTCGAAGTCAGATACCCCTGCTCATTTGGTAGGCCTGCACCTTCCCCAGCAGCAACGTCAAGCACATCACAGACTGCCTTCACTGAACCCAAGCTGAATGAACAGGGCACTGCTCTGCCACTTTCTGTGACTTCTCAGTTGACTAACTTTACCTAGCAGCTGAAAATGAGCCAACAATGACAGCAAAGAACTTCCAACTGTAGATTGAAACGGATGCCTAATGCTTATCAATACTGTAAAACAGAAAAATGAAAGCCATGTCAGACAAAACAACTGCCCCGCTATGTCAGCTTGGGGTCCGTGCTGTAGAGAAACTGAGAGGGCCTACATACTCACAAAGCTGCTGATTAGCTCAGCCCCTAGCTGTCAATCACCCTTTTAATTATCACCAGAAAGCCACCAGAGGGCGTCAGAGTTCATTTTATTGGCTTCATTTTTTACTCCCTGTAGTCCAGTTCACTCATTTTGTAGTAAAGCAAAGTGTAGTTTGAACTACTTCCAGCGCTGTGACACCATGCTACACCAACCCAACATTCTCTAACAAGCATTGAGATGTAAATAATAGATTTTTATCCACTAAATCTGGGTCCTCCTTCACATTCGAGGGTGAGATATGGAGATTGGCTTAATGAACTTTGCAAATTTGTTTGCAGAACATTTGAAAAGGGAGCTATCATGTCTTTTCAACGACTGTTACCAGGAGAAACTGTTTCTCAGCAACTCCAAACACTCATATAGGACATAGTTTCGGTTTTCTTGGGAATATAAGGCCGAGTTTGTTTACATGGATGTTGTGCAGTTTAATGCTCAGTGAAAGTCCCCCCGTCAGCTGCTCGTGAAGTCTCAAGCCAGATGTGCAGGCGGTGAGTCTTTCTTCTTCACGACACCCGCAGCTGTGTCAGTACAGATGGCCACTAAAACTCTCTTTATTTGAATGCCTCTAAACAACAAACATAAACCACCGGAGCCACTCAGTGCCAGCAGTCCGCCATTAAAGAACGCCTTAATTATGCTGGATGGCCTCATTTGGAGTGTTATATACAGCTAGAGAGCTGCATTGATGGTGTTATCTCAGCAGTTATGAGTGAAGGATCTGTGTCTGTAGGTGCATTTCACCTCGAGTGTGTTTAATAAGTCATCTTGAAGCACTTTCAAAGTCTTTATTTGATCATTTATGCTCATGCAACAGACATCAACCACAGACTCCATTGAGGACCGACCAGCGCCCTCGGCGAAGCCCAGCAATGGCAAGGTCAGTACTTTCAAATCTTCAGATACAAAGTGATACAAAGTACAGTAGGTATGAAATGAATGGTGCTGTACTGAGGTGGTTGACATATGCACTAACGTTTCTCAATGCCAAAGATACCACTGCTTTTTGGTAATGCTCTGTTCCAGCTAGCAAGGGCTTAGTGTTTAGCTTGGTGTTTAAAGGGGCCATATCTTGAAAAAACAAACTTTTCCTTTTCTGTATGGGCTAAATGCACTGGTAAAGGTTCTAACAGCGCTTTTCAACTTTGCCATCAGTATGGCTGTGGATTAGACACATAAAGGAGTGAGGGTCAGTATGGCTGTAATTTAGACACAGAAGAGTTTGGGCCAATATGGCTGGATTAGACACATAGAGGAGTGTGGGCCAGTATGACTGTAGATTAGATACACAGAGGTGCGAGGGTCAATATCACTGTGTATTAGACAGATCGAGTGAGGATCAGTATGGCTGTTAATTGGACACATGGAGGAGTACAGGTCAGTATGACTGTAGATTAGATACACAGAGGAGTGAGGGTCATGATGACTGTAGATTAGATACACAGAGGAGTGAGGGTCAGTATGACTGTAGATTAGATACACAGAGGAGTGAGGGTCAGTATGACTGTAGATTAGATACACAGAGGAGTGAGGGTCAGTATGACTGTAGATTAGATACACAGAGGAGTGAGGGTCATGATGACTGTAGATTAGATACACAGAGAAGTGAGGGTCAGTATGACTGTAGATTAGATACACAGAGAAGTGAGGGTTAGTATGACTGTAGATTAGATACACAGAGGAGTGAGGGTCAGTATGACTGTAGATTAGATACACAGAGGAGTGAGGGTCAGTATGACTGTAGATTAGATACACAGAGGAGTGAGGGTCATGATGACTGTAGATTAGATACACAGAGGAGTGAGGGTCATGATGACTGTAGATTAGATACACAGAGGAGTGAGGGTCAGTATGACTGTAGATTAGATACACACAGGAGTGAGGGTCAGTATGACTGTAGATTAGATACACAGAGGAGTGAGGGTCAGTATGACTGTAGATTAGATACACAGAGGAGTGAGGGTCAGTATGACTGTAGATTAGATACACAGAGGAGTGATATTTTAGTGTGGTATTAAGTCAAACACTGCAAAGTATGTAATCAGCCATAGTACAAGTCCACCACATACTATAGCAACCACCTAGTGACACTATAACAATTGCCCCAGAGCTTCCCTAGTATGCTCTGGATATTCAGAATGCGGGTAGAAAAATCAGAACAAATCAGAACAAAGAACAACTTGCGTATCGTCACTGTCTTAGGAGAGGACAAAACTGTCTTCACTTTTAAAGTAAGTTAACGCAGAGAGATTTTATTTGAAGTGATTTTGAAGCATTTCTATTGGCCCGTGGGTCATAACAACAAGCAGCTGTCAGGTTCAAATGATACAGAAAAATAAAAAGAAATGAAAATGAAGGTACATGTTTTTCTTTGGACAGCGATGATATATTAGAAACCAGGTCTTAAAGACCTGGTAAGAATGCCAGAGGTTATGAAATGATCATCTTAAAGTAAATAGAATATAATAAAAGAATATGGTCCCTTTAAAAACATGTGTTAAAGTAAAATGTATTGTTTTGAATATCAGTATACAGTAAGTGTGTTTGTTTAGTAGGTCCTTTGTAGTCTGGTCTTTCTTTCTCTCTCTCTGCCCTTCTTTATCTCTCTTTCTTATTGTCTCTCTTGCTCTCTCTTCTTTGTCTCTCTTTTCCTTACTGGTGCTGGTTGCTCTCTCTCTGTTTTTCTCTGTAGGATGTTGAGAGTCACAGTAGACTTTTCCTCCGTCTCTCCCCAACTAACCCTTTCACCCCTACTCCGTTTAAGGTTTGTGCCTGTGTGTGTGTGTGTGTGTGCTTGTTAAACATGTATGTGCTGTAATGAAAATAACTCATGCAGTGTTTCATGTTGGTTACACATACATGTGGTACTAACAACTCCCCTCTCCTTTGTGTGTGTGTGTGTGTGTGTGTGTGTGTGTGTGTGTGTGTGTGTGTCAGTTTGATTCTAATGCCAAATTGATTTGAGTAGATCTGGCTGCTTCTCTCATGTGCCAGATAACGGGCAATTCCAGCCTTTCCACATACATTTGCCTTTTTATTGACTATGCAGTGATTTAGTAGCAATAATCTTAATGTATATGTGTATTAAACAGTAGTGAACAGTGAACATTAGAGCTAGACCATCAGTTTTTGTCAGAAAATAATTAATATACTACAAAAAAGCCTAACTGGCTGCTAATTCAAGCAGTGCTGAAAGATAAATCATATTTGTAAACATATCACACAAGACTAAAATGCGATGTAGCCCTGTTTACCACCAGTAACCACTCAGCACACTCCTATATTAATCAATGCTTTCACACTGGCTGTGCATGTGAGGTGACCTACCTGCAGTTTCTAGTTGAAAACAGTTTTTATATTATTATATATAATCTAAGCTAATCAGCTGATCTACATATGTTTAAAGCTTAAACAAGGCTTTGGTCTTGAATAGGTTTATGCTCGTATGCTCGGTTTCTTGCTTAAATAAACTTTGTTCAACTTACGCTAACCCTAAAAAGGTTAACAACATTAAGCTATACAAGAAATTTTTGTCATAGTATAATTTTTAGTCTACAATATATATTATAGCATAAGTATTTTTATAATAACAGCATGATCTACAATCAGCAATCAGAATGATTACTTAAACCAGAAAATTGGTTTATCGCAGTCAATGGAACCAGAATTTTTAGAAGTATTTCTATTGGTCCATTCATCGTGAAATCGTCACACAATGTAAACGGCAGCTGTTGTGTTTAAATTATGTAGAAAGAAAAATAAAAATTGGATATACATGTTTTTTATATAGGACAAGCCTAGCGCTAAGCTAAGTCTGGTGTCTAAGTGGCCTGGGGCGGAGTTTTTCGTTAACGTTTATGTACCAAGATGGAGAAAACGTCCTGGATAGTATTTGTTTTTGAGATCCAGCTGAAACGAGTAATCACTAGTCATTTCATTATGCATAACCTTAGTTTACCAGTAAGGGATGCGTAAGGCTGTATTTTGTATCTCTCTTGCATTCACATGTAAACTAAAGCATGTAACAGTTTTGTTTAGAGGGCTGTTAAATGTGAGTAAAAAGAAATGACAGCTCAAGAAACTTCTTCCTTTGTATAGAAACACTTATATTTTCTATTAGAAACAACAAATAAACCCAAGGGTATAGACTTTCTAGTGCATGAAAGCTATATTTACCACAAATATAACAAAACTGCACTGTAGCATTTTAAAATAAGTCTTTACCCTATAACTGTGTATGCTACATTTTATAACTGAAATGTTCTTTGCAATATATTAACACATGATGATTACCAGCTGGCATGCCTGATTTTGAAACAATAAAAAAATCATGGTGATGATTAACCATTAATATAGTCTGAAAGTGTTTAGCTGAATGCGTTCAGTGACATTACTATGGAATTGCCCTTAACAGGCATGTTATTATGTTGCATCTGGCTTTTGCTTTAAAAGCTGGCTTGATTAGTTGGCTTTGACTAATGAATCTTTTAAGCTGTTTAAATTAGTGTTAACAATGATAACGTTTCCTGCTTGATCTGTAGTTTGTTATGACAGCGCACGTCTAAGGTAAGTCGAGCTCCAGTTTGCTGGCTTTAGACTTGTTTGAATCATTCTACATATTTAACTGCTCAGTTTATTACTTCTTCACTAGCAGTTTAATACGATTGCTCTATACTGTGTTTGCTGCTTTGTTATAACCTAGAATGGCTCGTTTAAAATGAGGTTGAAGACGTAAGGAAATGCAAGAGGAGTGAGGCGGCCAGGCCAGAATTAAGAGTATTTATAACCAGAGCATATTTATTACGTTTTTAAAACATCCAACCTAAAAAAAATAAGCCTAAGAGGAGCCAACAGTGACGGTGCCAAGGAAAAGAATAAAAAAAACTGTAAGGTGGCAGCATTTACCGCCGGCCACCAGAAGGGGGCCTGGCCAGCGCAGTAAAAAAACACTGGTGGCTCTGGGTCAAAAAAAAAAAGTCCCAGAACCCCCAGAGGTAATCAGTGCTGACCAAGCTCACCTGTCTGGCAAGGCATATATACACAGCCAAACAGCTCCTCTCTGATGCACCTTTGTAGAAGGTGCAATCGGTACTGGTGGGTATTAGTAGGAAAGAGAAAAAGAAAGGAGAAAAAAAAGAGTAAGAAAAAGGAGCAAAGTGAGAAAAATCAGAGAAGTAAAAAAAGAAAAGAAGTAAAAAATCTTTCAGAGAAAGACCTTAAATAAAGAGAAGCTAAGAGCTAATTGCTTCTATGCTCAGCTCTACCCTGAAGAGCTTGCCAGCAGTGAGCAGGCTCTGGATTATTTTCTAGTTTTCCTATATACTTTGGTAACTTCTTAGTTTGAAGACACTGCTTTTGGTGTTTCCTTTGTTCGATTTTCCCGCCTTTTTGGTCTCACCGCTTTTAAGCCCCTTTTGCACTACCGTTTCACACCACCAGTGGTGCAGTGGTAGCACACTGGTCTCCCAAGGTTGGGAGTCCCATTTCCAGCACTGGCAATTTGTACCACAAGCATGTGCACTGTAAATAAACAAAGCACATACAATATAACAATATTAATAATAATAATAACTACATAAACCAAAAACATAAACTGCACTTGGGTCCACCACACTGGAACAAAAACAAAACATTTGTTTACCAAAACAAAGAAAGCAAAACCTACAAACATAAATACACACAAATTCTATAAACACAAATTACCATGTGATGTGATATACAAGTCACCTCAACCCTACCTGTTGGACTCCTCAGATATAGATATAGATATAGATATAGATATAGGGTTGGATGTCTACAAACAGTGGTTTAAGTAGAGAAATAGGGACGCAAACCCATAACATCCAACACAGTGAGCTGCCTAGATAAACACATGGCAGAACATGGTGGTAGCAGCAAGGGAACCAGAATCAAACACAGCATAGGTCTCGCTTCCAGTTTGATTGCAGTTTGCAGTTGATAGAGTCCGTTGCTCCTCCCATAAAGTTCATGTGAACCATCAACCTACAGAAACAATGCACACACAAAAAGAACAAACCTAGCACCCTAACAGTGCCAGACCTACACGCCACATGCTTCCTTAAAAACTCTCATTATCAGTACTGTCACTGCGAGCTTTCACTCGCTAAAAGAAATGGGATCGGAAGTATCAGCGCTTCAGTACAGAACCGATCGTTGCAAGTTGTAAGCATGTTGCGTATCAGTTAGTAAAGCAAGGAAATGATGAAACAGTTTAAAATCAGGGTCAGGATGCTGTCCACACTCGAACAAAGAGTCGTCAGAAGGTTTTCTTTTCCACGTATGCATATAGATTTGCAATATATATATATGAGATCAGTGCAATATTTAAAATCTGACCATTTGATCGTGGTTCATGTAACGTTGGGTAAATGAAACTGAAAACTGTTTGCATGTAAGTGCCAATCAGGAGGAGAGAGAAAAGCACCACAGCTGTCCCAGATCTGGCTTTGAGTTTATTAACAGAGAGAATAGTAGACTTGCATATTGTATGTTTCCTGGGGAAGCTGTTCTCTTTGTAGTTTTAGAAATCGGCATGTGTTTTGAAAGTTCTTGATAGAGGCTTTAAACAGGTATTTGATAAATATGAGTACAACTGATAAAGCGATACTCCACTGTTTCTCTATGATATTGGTCATACATTTACAAATGATTACTACTTACAGTTATTGGAACCTATAAATGAAACCAGTAGGCAGGTGCTGCGGTTGTGCAGCTGCCCATTTGTTTCTGTTCTGAGTGTCATTTTTTAAGTTATCAGATTTTCTTGCTCTTTTTATTAGCAGTGGAAAGTGCGTTGAAGTTATGGTCTGTGCTAATCACTTGGTTGCCACTGGTGCGGTAGACGGAAGTTAGGAGTAGACGATTCCTTAAATTTCTGCTTGTACGTCACTGTTATTGTAACCGAATTGAAATTAACAGCTTGTATAAAGTGTGTCTGCAGGACATTGATCTTAGTTTACCGCGCTCTAAACATGTCTTCTGGATGTTATGGCAGCTGAACCGGGAGCCAGGGAAGGTTTCCCCTACGACGTCATTCCTCTCGTTACCGGTGGTCCCGCTCGTGGGGGAGACAGACACTGACACGCTGACAGAGATTCCTGACCGGATGGCCGTTCCTCACGACTCTGCAGAGGAAGAGGAGGACGAGTTCGGCTACACCTGGAGTGAGTGATAGTCTGGGGCCAGTTCACGCTCAACCAATCAAGACGAGACACTGCACTGACCCCACACACTGAAACAGTGATTAGAGAATAACGGTTTCATGGGTACTAAAGGCTAATTCTTTATGAATTATACAATCAAAACCTGTAAAAAGCAGATATTAGTGGTTAGATTTAAAAGCTTCACATTAGTACATAATTAACTACCGTATAAAATGGCTGTTTGGGGAAATAACTCATAAATAATTTATAGAGTCTTCTCTGCGCCTCCTGTGGCTGTCTATGCCTGTGTGTGTGTGTAAGAAGCAGAGGGAGAGTCAGGAAGGAGAAGTAGTTCTTATTTTACATTTAATAGCTCCTTTTCTGCTTTTTACCAGCAATTTAATGTAACTGATGTATATTCAGTTGATACGACTATTAGAGTTACTACATAACTTAGTTTTTGGTAGCTGGACCACACCCTGATTACACCTACCGCCCATATATATACCTCCACTCTCGCTCTAACACTGTGTCGAACAATTGCACACCCACCACCTCCCCGCTTCCTCTTTTTTGTTCTAAACTCCAACCCGGGGGGGTTCTGTCATGCACAAGCACCAAAGCCACCCAGAACTCCACCCCAAAGCCTCCTGAGTTCACCTTGGCCCTTTAAGCATGGTCCATGTTAGCAAAATGAAAGTATGAGTGTATTGAGCTGTTCATCAAGGGTCAGGGTCAAGAAGCTGTCTACGTTCAAATGAAGTTTTCAAAACCTTTTTTTTTTTTTTTTTTTTTTGATGTACAAAATACCAAATTTTCTCCAAGGTGGAGAAAAATATGGGTCCCAGTCAACTTTACTACTACTTAATGATTATGACACCAACAACTAGGTGTAGAGCTTCACCCAGGGCCCTTATCTTCCACTACCTGGAGGCTAGCAGTGCAGTGCAGGGCTCATCTGACCTTCATATTGTTTTCCAATTACTACAATACAAGGTCTAGTGCTGTTGGAGGGGCACAGGGCATGTGTCTGGTTTACTGAGGGCTAACAGTTTGCTTGCTCAAACTGTCAATTCATGATATCATCAATGGTTTCAATCCCGTAACTGACTTTAAAAGATCCTGCAAAGTTGCTTGTGAAGTTGCAGAGTGCACAGAACAGTGTACCTGTTAGGAAATGCTGATTATCTTGCTCATAGTCGGTGCTGTTTCGGCTGATGAACAGTTTGACTTGGTTTCTTCAATGTGGTGCAACTGTTATTGTAATAATATTATATTTAACCATTGTATTATAATAAGCCAGTTGCCTTTTACTTTTGATGTAGCAGCATTTGATTTCATGTTATTTACCCTCCTATTGTGTCATACTATTATTAATATTATTGATAATGCTACATGTCAGATATTTTTCAATACTTTTTCTGTTCCTTTGTGGATGAAGACATTTACAAAAATATTACTAATCTCCGAAGTGTTAACTTTACAGGAGAGGACAAAAATGTAAAATCAAAATAAAAACAGTGAAGAAAAAAAATTAAGATCAACAGTGGAGACATGGGGTATTTTGGAGTGACAAAATGCTGATTTTATGGACAGATTTGAAAACAGAGAGGAAAATGCATTTTATTCCAAAATGTGTGGGTACATGTGAAATGGGTCTACAGTTAAACATGTTCAGACTTAAAACTGTGTCACCTGGCGCCCTAAAACTAGAGAGCACACACTGATCAAACTGCCCCATTCAGAAGTCTTGTCTCATCAGGTGAGTGTAAGCTCAGCTTAGTGCTTCAATAACACACACCCCCCTCTAGAGGTCACTGCTGTCACAAAAGAATGTGTCCTGCATATGTTTGTGTTTTTCCAGCAGCGTAGCCAATAAACAAGCCCTTCCTGAGTTGAAGCAGGTGTATTAAAAATGGAAACCACAAGAAAAATACACCACAGCAGTTCTGAATCCCACGACCCTGCAGTTTATTTATGTTTATCAAACGTGTTTCCGCTCCAGAATGGCTCAGCAATTAGCAGGTGTGCTGAATCAGTTCTGTTAGAGCACTGGTCTTTTCCCTGAACTGGGATTTAGAAGCACTTGGGTTTGATGGTAGATTTTTTTAGTACAAGATTTTGGAAGGATGTATCTAGTATTACACTTTTCTGCTCTCTCTGTTTGATATCTGTCCCTGTAGTGATGAAGCTCTTGTATGTACCTGTGTATGTGTTTGTGCGAGTAGAGAAGGTTGTGGAGCGCTACGGGAGTCTGCCAGGAGTGCTGCATATGATCGAGCTGGAGAAAGGCAGGAGCGGTCTGGGTCTGAGTCTGGCGGGGAATCGAGACCGCTCCCGCATGAGCGTCTTTGTGGTGGGGATTGACCCCAGCGGAGCGGCCGGAAAGGACGGACGCATCGTCGTGGGAGACGAGCTGCTGGAGGTGAGAGCTGAGCGTATTTCAGTTGTCACCAGTGCCGATTGCTTGCGTTTGAAACTTTGGATTCAGTTTAGTTTTTAGTGATACAGATCTCTTTTCTTTAGTTGCTGATACTATGTATAGTTCTCAATCACCTAAGCAAACTGCTTAAAGCAGGGTATGAGTTTTTAAAACACTGTAATGTTAGAATAGATACAAATGAATACTGGGAAGCTGTATCAACCAGAGCTGCAGACGATTCTGAAATGACTGCGAAAGCTATATAACCACAAGAATGAAGCTGTGAAATAATTAACACCCAAAAGTGATAGTCAAATTTCAATGCAAAATACGTATTAATCCATTATTTGTCAACTATTGGTGTTGATATCAGAATATTTGAATATAGAGTAAATTTTGTTTATATAAAATATAAACAATAAGAGTTTATATGTGACTGGATATGTGATTCCAAACCTTTGAGCACCCCAGCCACATTTCCCAGTACAGGCACATATATACCTACACAATGCATCTTAATTAAATTAAAATGTGAACTTTTTCCACTGTGCTTAATTTAGACTTGATTTGATGAAAGTTTCTTGAAGTTTTTTCAGTCCCTGTTCCTGTGGAGGCCACCTTGTTTAAGCCCTGATGGTTTTTTATCCTTTTTTGCAGATAAACGGTCAGATTCTGTACGGCCGCTCCCACCAGAATGCCTCCTCCATCATCAAGAGCGCCCCCTCCAAAGTCAAAATCATCTTCATCAGGTCTGTCAGAAAAGTTAAATAGGTAGTGAACAAGAGTGAAAGAAATGCATTGCAGTGTCTGTTCCATTCTGGGCCACCAGGTGGCGCCTGTGGTCTTCCGTAGGCTGAAGGAATACATTTGAATGAAGCATGCTGTTCTTGTGGAAAGCCTTTATTGTATGAAACTGGGCCTTTGTGTGTGTCAGGAACACAGATGCTCTGAGTCAGATGGCTGTCGGCCCGATGAAGGAGTTTGGAGACACCCTGGATACACAAACAGAGGTAAACACATGAATGTGTACAGAAAAACAAGTGAGCGTATATCAGAGGTCTTCTTCAGTGTATATGTATATATTTATATTTGTGTGTGTGTCTATATATATATATATATATATATATATATATATATATATATATATATATATATATATATATAAGTTATTTATTTATTTATTTATTTTTTTTCATGTGTAAAAAAGAAACTGTTTTTGTTGCTAACATTAGTTTTTGTTTTTCTGCTTCCTACAGCCTGAAACATGTGTTTCTGTCAGCTCTCTGTTGGATATGGACATGTCTAAAAGTATTCGGCATGTATTCCTACTAGTGGTAAGATAACCTCTTTGTCTCTTACTTTCTTTCTCTTCCTCTCCCATTCCTTCCCTCCTTCTTCGGCACACAGACGTTTTTCATTCACATGAATGCGTCCCACACTCATACATTCACTGATATGCATGCATGCCATCATCCATACACACAAGTCGTGTATTTCTGTACTTGCGGGGCCTGACTCTTGCCTGGTAGTAACATTATTTCTACATAGTAAATTCATGTACACTGGGGAAAAAGTAGAAATAAGGATATTTTTTGTGTTGCCATGCTTGTGAGAGCATTTAGTCCTTAAAGGTTCAGCAATACTAGTACACAAAACACCTATGAACACTACCTATAAACTATGTGAACCGTACGCTTATTTCTCTGTATAAATTAAACTGATCTATATTTTATTATGACAAACACATATTTTAAAGTACAGGACAGCAACGTATCACACTGCATGATCATGATTAATTTAAACATGTATGTTTTTAAGAACTAGTTTTTATAAAACAAATAGGGGTTTGTTGTTGTCTGTAAATTGGAGGGTATAAATATGAATTGGAATTTGAAATGCAGGGATTTTATTTGAAGAAGGAGGCAGCAGTATTTTGGGGATTACAGTCTGTCAGTTGTATGTACCATACTCTTCTTACTTAACTACATAACTTAGGAATGGAAAACAGTATTTAAGATCTTATCTTCATATAAGAGATTTATTTTATCTTCTTGCAACTTATCACAAATTAGGAGACCCTAAACTACTCAGTCAGGGTCGATAGTTTAGTGTTATGTACCAGAGAACAGATGAGCTGCACACTGCTAATACAAAAACACCTCATCAGAATAGTTTTTAATATATGTTAGCATTACAGCTACCCAATTAAAATCTTCAAACGTACACTGCAGTGCGAGAAATAGAGAAACAGCACCCCCTGCTGTTTATCAAGCCATCGTCACTCCCCAGTTTAAGATGACTTTTACCAACTTGTGGATTATTCCTCCAAGTGAACATCTGCACATCTGAAACCACTGTTTTGCAACATGCGAGTCACGTATCTTGATCTCTTCTTTCTTTCAATGGAAAACAGGAGGAGAGTGGCGTGGGACTGGTCTTGGCTGAGGAGGATATTGGAAATGGAATGATCGTGCAGAGCCTTAAAGAAGACGGAGCAGCCAGGAAGGTACAGTCCTCAGATCAGTTCAGTATAGCCCAGTTTATTGCTTTGCAGATAAGTGTGGGGCCTGTGGTGCAATACACAATCAACATGGTAGCCAGTATATTAGTCCAGTAAAATCAGTAGCCATTGAATAGTCATGTGTAAAGGTGTGTTAATGGTGTGTTAATGGTGTGTGTGTATTTAGGAGGGCAGTATACAGACTGGAGACAGACTGCTAGCAGTAGATGATGAGATGGTGTTGGACTATTCTGTGGGAAAGGTAACAGACACACGCAGCATCTGACTTGTACACATTCTAAGCCAGTCCATGTATTGCTTCATCATTTTTCAACAAATCTCACCATTTTGATTTTTGATTGCTTGGTTTTTAATTCTATTCATTTTCTCTTTTTTAGCTGTTTATAATATATATTTCTGTTTTTCCATATATTGTATATTACTGTTGGATACAGCACTGTGTATATATCTGTGCAGTAACGCATGTATTTGTTTAAAATCACTAACAAACATTTTACCGCCCAATAGCTGCTGTACCTGCTCAGTAATACCTGCTCAGTAAACTAAATATGTGCTGCTGAGAGTCAGGAACCAAATCTTTGCTCACAAATGACTCTTTCTATTTGCAGTAGAAAATGAAAAGAGAAAAAGAAAAGAAAATATAAAAGAAATTAAGAACAAAGTATTATTATCATTGACATTGACTGACTGTGTTTTGCAGGTGATGTCACTGCTGAACAAAGCAAAGAGCTCAGTGAAGCTCACCATGTGTAGAGATGACTCCGCCCCAAACGCTTCCAGTCAGACACGCAGAGAATCAGACCCAGGCACAACCCCTCTACCCAGCATGCCACTCAACTCGACGACACCAGAGACAGAGCCAGTCAGGAGTGAGTACACAGAGAGAAGAGCAAACCATCACACATGTTATGTGGAACAATATGTCGTAGCTAATACTGATACCAGTAACATAAGTTTAAAGTAGAATCTGTATATAAATAAAAAAGGTCACAGCTACTAATTATAAGGAGCCAA
Source organism: Megaleporinus macrocephalus (assembly GCA_021613375.1). Classification (NCBI taxonomy): domain Eukaryota; kingdom Metazoa; phylum Chordata; class Actinopteri; order Characiformes; family Anostomidae; genus Megaleporinus; species Megaleporinus macrocephalus. The sequence continues at coordinate 31,586,919 of CM038724.1, forward strand.
AAAATCTGATTTGGGCTATATATATTTTCATTTTATAATCCAGTATAATATCCAGCATGGTTTAGACTTGTATGCCAGCTGTTAATTGTGGAATATGACAGTTAGTTTTCAATAAATCAGGGATCCATCAGAAACTCACAGTCCTAAAATAATGCTACCCAAGGGTGTGGTCGCTGTTCCAAAAAAATATGTATCTCCATTTTTTTTTTTCAACATCATTCCAACATAGCAGCTTCGGTTTATATTGTGTAAAAAATTCAGAATGAATGGGCCAATAGAAACGCTCAAAAATAGCTTGGAAATAATTCTGGTTCCACTGACTTGCATTAAAAGTAAAGACAGTTTTTGTTCTCTGCTGTAAAGTTGCTATTTTGGACATCAACGAGAAGCATCAGGCTATAAAATACAACAAGTATGAATGAATATAATTACACTTTATTACATTATCAAAGGTATTTAAAGGTATACTAAATACATTTCTTTAGCATATGAGCTGACAGAACTAAATTAGACATGACAGCCATTGTAAACAGATACATATTTAAAAGACTCTCTTATCCAGGGCAACTTTTAGACTAATTATAACTTCAATACGAGGCTGATGATTATATTTTCCCATCTACTGGTCTTGCGGAATACACCTTCTCCTCTATCTCTCGTCTTGCACCCCTGCTTTTAAGTGTTCACAGCCTTGTTGGTGGATTTATGGTTATTGATTATTTGATTTCTGTTTTTTTATGGTGTTTCAGGCTCCAGCAGGTCATCAACCCCTGCGACTTTGGTGTCTGACCCCGTAACCTGTCCCATCATCCCTGGCTGTGAGACCACCATTGATATCTCTAAAGGAAGAACAGGACTGGGCCTCAGCATTGTGGGGGGCTGTGACACCCTGCTGGTAAGTAGACTGCTAATGTAGACTGCTAATGTGTTTGAGAGAGAGAGGATTTTTGTTTTTTTATATGAATCGTGAGTCCTCTTTAGACACACACACACACACACACACACATTCTCAGGAGTCGTGTACGTGCACAGTGCTCATGCCAGTGTTTTTCGCAGGGTGCTATAATAATCCACGAGGTCTATGAGGAAGGTGCTGCATCTAAAGATGGCAGGCTGTGGGCTGGAGACCAGATTCTTGAGGTAATATTCATCTACAATGAATATTTAAATTCACAGCTGTGACTCATCAATATTATTGAAATATGAAGTCTGTCAAATGATCGTATATACAGTGAGTACTGGTAAAACAGTGAGTAATAATGAAAAACTGCTTTCACACCATTGGCAGTGTGTGCAAAAGTGGGTAGTGCGGGGCTGTAAACATGAGAATGGTTGATCTGCAGCCACCCCTGGCTCATTGGGGTGTTCCTATACAAGCAGAAACGCCCCCCAAACCAATACAGCTTGAACAGAACCGCCCCCAACAGGCCAGTACCGACAACAGGAGTGTTTTGTGGCGATGGGAGAGAATATGTTAGGAGATTTTAACAGAGGAGGGTGTATTTCAGATTAGATGAGTAACAGTAACTGTAGTGTTTAACAGTCACACGCGTTAAAACAATGTTTAGTCTCTTTACTAGTTGCTTCACTGTATTACATCTGGGTGTGTTGTGCACTTGTGAGCACTAGTGCCACCTACTGTTCCAGAAACTATATGACACATACATCACAGTTACTTTGTTTTATAATTCAATAATTCTACAATCAAAGGTTATATGAAATCACCTAATGGAATATTAACCTACTGGGCAAATGTCAGTCATGCTGCTTATGACTAACTTTGATAATATAATGTAACTAAAATATAAATCAACTCTACAGTTTGTAGAGTTGATTTGAGATGCACAGTCCATCTCAGGAGCAGCCTTCCCCTCACTGCAGAACATCTACCACACCAGGGTCACCAGGAGGGCCCACAACATAATCAGGGACAGTACACACCCCCAGCACACACTCTTCACACTTTTACCTTCAGGCAGACGTTACAGGAGTGTGAAGTCCAGGACCACAAGACTAACAAACAGTTTCTACTCACAGGCCATCAGGCTTCTAAACACCTCACGCACTACCTCTCTAACCTCTCCTATCTGAACTGGTCTGATTTAAACTGCACCTTACACTCACTGTACTGTCAGAATGCTGTTTACATTCACTACTCACACAAACATTATTGTTTACATTTGTTTCCTGCAACTTGCACTTTATGGCTGCTGCTCTTCATACTTGCACATAAAAGCACACATAACTTTTATTTTTTATTCTTTAACTATAAAAATACTTTTATTCTTCAACTTATATTGTTATACTTTGTATATTTTGTATATATATTTTTTCTTTTATTTGTTATCTTTATCTGTTGGTGAATGGAGGAGCAGCAAGTAAGAATTTCATTGTACAGTGTAACTGTCTGTTCTGCTGTACACATGACAATAAAACTCTTGAATCTTTGTAAACGATGAGAGAGTGATGATTTGTGGAACGCCTGAAAGTGACGGAAAGCACTGACGGTGTCCAGACAGACAGGTGACGTTCAAATATGGCCAAATGAATAAATACAGCTTAGTAACAAATCCTTTAGTATAATACTGTATACATATTTGCAAACTTAACTCTAGAGGGCAAACTTATGTTCGGACAGAAAAGTGAGAAACCACATGAAAAAAGAACCAGTGAAAACGAGGAACGGATCATGTTGTAGCCAGTGAAGAAGAGGGGTGGTTTTATGTTGAAGCGAATAAAAAAGGCGAAGACTTGTTTTAGCCAATAAAAACAAGGGAGCGTTACTGTTACTATTGGTAAAACTGACCTCTTGAGTAGCAAAAGGAACTACTAGACATGCCTACTGCTGTCCTGTTGGTGGCATATTGGTGGCATATGCATGTCACGCAAAAGTTGAAATGTATATGTCCCTGTGCGTCTATGCATATGAAGCTGGGCTTTGCAACTGTGTTGGTGCACCCTGTTGAAGATAAGGTGCTTCAAAGCACAGCAGTCAGTTATCTGAATGCTTAATACCACTACTATACCTCCTGTTTGCAAGAGGAGCTGTAGTTTTATACTTTGTTGTTTTGTGAGTTTGGTATGGTAAGTAGAGCTGACAAAATGAACGTTGAGTGTAGATATAAGGAGGTGACTGGTGTGTGTGTGTGTGTGTGTGTGTATATATATAAGAAAAAGGAAAACAAGAAAAAACTTCAAAAAGCGTTATATGTATATACACAGTCTTCATCAGACAAATGATACAACAAATGAACAAAGAAAAAAATGGTGTAGTGTCAATGTGTATGTATCATTAAGTATTCTTTCTCGGTTTACACAAAACCCTAATTGTATATTTTTATTTAATTCCACACACCATCTAATTTTGTTAAGGGTTTCCGATTACAACTGCATATAAAAAACCTCTGTCGTTCTCTCCCTGCAGGTGAATGGTATAGACCTGCGGATGGCGACCCACGATGAGGCCATAAATGTGTTGAGGCAGACTCCTCAGAGAGTGCGTCTGACTGTGTTCCGCGATGAGGGTCAGTATAAGGAGGAGGAGCTGTGGGATGTTCTCACCGTGGAGCTGCAGAAGAAACCTGGCCAAAGCCTTGGACTCAGTATTGTTGGAAGAAGGTACCAGCCCAAACCCAAACCTTCTGTTGTTAGCTATATCGCCAATATTTATTGTCCAGAAGGGGTTAATTCCTGTCATGAAGTGCCAGTTAATCATAGTTTGGTCATTCCCTTTGCTCAAATACTCCTACTAAACCTGAATACTAACTGCTAAGATGAACCTGGAATTCATTGCTTTCAATTCTTCCTTAAAATCGGGGCAAAATGAGGTGCCTTAGTAGACAGCATGTTTAAGGTATCAAAGAATTGGGACAGCCTACATGTCGGGAGTGCATACTATGACGTAAAATGCATCTACTAGGTGTTGAGAAAGAACCCTAGGTTCCAGAGTGTCAGTAAGTAAGTCACTCGAGGCAATTGTGTGTTGATATAGACATGCAGATTGCACAGTGCTGTACGATGGCTATGTGCTTCCATCGCCCATGAGAAATTTAGCACACCAGCCGCCGTTGGCGTTGAGAGGAACTGTAATTTAAACTATCAACCCCAAACTGCTCCAGTCTAACTAATTTCTGTACTTGGTTAGAGCAGCTTGTGGGGCCATAGCCTACATGAACACCTCATAGACATGATACTGTTGTTATCCCACAATGTTATCAGTGTGATTAATCAAGTTCCCTTCGTCCCTAGGAATGATACAGGAGTGTTCGTGTCAGACATCGTGAGGGGCGGAGTCGTGGAAAGTGACGGGCGGCTCATGCAGGGAGATCAGATTCTGTCTGTTAACAATGAAGATGTCCGATCAGCAACACAGGAGTCGGTCGCTGCCCTGCTGAAAGTAAGTGTACAGCCGAGCTCCAGAAAGCACAAACATCTGTTTATAGAACATTCGTTTTTTATCACTCCAAACTTACTCTCGCAGTATGAGCCAGCAACCTAAATACTATAAGCTTAAATAACTGACACATCCTCCGTCTCGTTAGTGTTGTGTCGGGCCAATCAAAATGGAGGTGGGTCGTTTTAAGGCGGGGCCGTTCCACTCTGAGAGACGCATGTCGCAGGGCAGTCAGGTGGGCATTGACTTGGATCAGTTTTGCTTCGTCGTGCGGTTTTTGCAGCCTGTAAAAAACTGATGTTGTTTGTTTTCTGTGTGTAGATGAGTGAAGGTGGAAACTGTAAGATCAGCCAGCAGTCTTTCACCGGCTCCGGCAATCTGCTGGGAGACTTGGAAATCCACAGGAGTCTCGAATGTAAGCTTAGTATGGTTGTTGCTTTATGGCTTGTTCTGAACACCTTTAGGTGGGCCGAATTTGATCTGTTCAGCATTCTTTCTTTCTCTCTTCTCTCTCAGCACTGGAACTAGACGTCAGAACTGTTGAGCTGTCTAAGGTAAGACGTGTTAAAGCCTTGAATGTTTCTGGACTGTATTGTGTTATTGTTCTATATGGGCCACAGTGTCCCTGTTTACACCTGAGCACTGTATGTGACTGGTGTGACTAGTCACATGGATTCACACTTGGTAGTTAAATACACTGTGGTTGGTCCAAGTGAAATCCAGTTACTGTTGGGTGGAATATGCAGATCCATCCCTTACACAGCAAGCAGTTACCATCTGTTTATCCTTTCAGACTCTGTTGCAGTTGTTTTGTACAGTAGTGTCCACATTGCTATTAAGTATTCTGTTTCATCTGGTCCCTAGCCACGTACATCCTCCATGATTATCTTCCCCTTAGACACTGATCACGTGCCCATTGCCATTCTGCATGGGGAGAAGTTGGTGTGTGGTACTGGGAGGAGTTGGAGTGGTAATGGGAGGAGTTTAGGTTGTGGAATGTGTCTTGGAGAGAAGGATTTCTGTTCGGTCGGTATTCTTACACTCCTCCCAGTGCCCCACACACTACCATGTTAGTATAACAACTGTGCTGACAATCAGCCGAATGATAAGCTAAAGCCTGTAACTGTGCAGCTTTCAGAACAGCCACTGAGTGAAATACAAGGTAGGTGGACTGAAACAACATACAACTCAACGTATGTATGTGTTGTGTCTGTGTGTTTCAGGGGCCGTCCGACTCCCTGGGCATCAGCATAGCAGGCGGTGTGGGCAGCCCTCTAGGAGATGTGCCTATATTCATTGCCATGATGAACCCTTCAGGTTTAGCTGCACAGACACAACAACTCAGAGTGAGTGTGCCTTGTGTGCATCATATTATTGCTAGTTCATAGTAAGGCTGAACAGTTGTTCGTTTATAATAATATAAGAATAAATTCAAGCCTATATATATATATATATATATATATATATATATATATATATCCTCATCTTAGGTGCATGTCCAGTGTGAAAGACATAATCTTAAAAAAAATAAATTACTTATTATTCTAAATAAGAATCACCTGTTTGAGGTTAATAAAGACACCTGTCCACCCCACACAATCAGTAAGACTCCAACTACTAATATGGCTAAGACCAAACGCTGTCCAAAGATTTGTAGACCTCCACAAGGCTGGAAAGGACTACGGGGCAATTGCCAAGCAGCTTGGTGAAAAAAGATCAACTGTCAATCTCCCTCGGACTGGGACTCCATGCGAGATCTCACCTCAAATACTCAAATACTTATTTTCCTCACTGTATATAGTAGGATGGAATTCCTGAGGAGAAGTCCAGCACATCCATATATGTTTGAAACACGCTGTTAGAGCCTTCGGATGATTGGTCAGCTCACCCACTGTTTCGATTGGTTGAAAGTGGTACCGGCAACTTTGCAGAGAACTGCGCAGAAAGCTATAGAACACACTAAATAAAGGAGACAAGGCGGAAAAGCATAACAGGTTCCCCTTAAATCATTTTTTCTTGCCGTTTCTCTCTACTGACATTACAGTGTAATGAATCGAATGTTGTTTAACAGTAATATCCTTATTATGGATGATGGAAGGACTGTGATAGGTTGGTGTAAGGTCATAGTGATGTCCGCAGTCGCAGTGGTAGCAAGAGGACAGTTGGTCAGTCATTTATATTGGTTTTAAATGTAGCCATACCTGTTGAACAGTGTGGTTCAGGCTTCAGTTTCATGCTGACCTCCTGGTCAAACTGTATTCTAGTCAAGTGTAATACTCTTTCTGTTTTATCTCTCTCTCTCTCAGGTCGGCGATAGGATTGTATCTATCTGTGGCACCTCTACAGAAGGCATGGCTCATAGCCAGGCTGTATCACTACTGAAAAACACAACAGGGACCATACAGCTGCAGGTACACATAGACACAGCAGCATAGAGACTTACTCAGTGTCATCGTCCTGCGATGTCCAGCAATTACCTTTGGTTCATTTGTTGTGTGTAGGTTGTAGCTGGTGATACTACAGTAACCGGCCCCCCTCCGGATCAAACACCTGGTCTCACCACCAGCAGTATCTTCCACGATGACCTGGGGTGTGTATTAGCTTATACACATATACAAACACATGGAAGCTTGTCTGTGAATTTAGATATGATGGCGACAACTTCTTAAAAATGTTGTTAAATTATATTAAACTTTATTTTACAACAACAAATGTATATTTATGCTTATTTTGTGTGTGTGTGTATATGTTTGTGTCTGCACAGACCTCCACAGTGTAAGACCATAAGTTTGGACAGAGGGCCGGATGGTCTGGGCTTCAGTATAGTGGGAGGTTTTGGCAGCCCCCATGGAGATCTGCCTATATATGTCAAAACTGTGTTTGGAAAGGTAAAACTCTCTGTTCTGAATTTAAACTGGATCTTTGTGTTAATGTGTGTGAGGAAAACCAGTATGATGGTTTTGATAATACAGTGCTTATTAAAAGAGTGGAGTCACTGTTTTTATCTTTTACCTTTGTTGTAGATAATTTTTAATTTTACTTACATGATGAAGCACTTTGGTTTGTTGCAGATGATTCTTACATGATAAAGTATTAAACAGATTCATAGACATCAGGTCATTTAAAAAAAAAAAAAAACAGAAAAAACACCAAAATATTGGATAAAGAAGACTCCATAATTGAGAAAGTTGTGATGAATCTTGAGAAATCCACAGTGTCTTATACTAACTTAGTAAAAAAGTAGATCATTTGTTATTGAATAAAAAAAGTTCATGCTATTACAAGTGGTTTAAGGCTTCTGAATGGAGTATAAATAGAAATGCATGCCTAATTCAGATACCTTCTGTGTGCAGGGTGCAGCAGCGGAGGATGGGCGTCTGAAGCGCGGCGATCAGATTGTGGCTGTTAACGGTCAGAGTTTAGAGGGAGTTACGCACGAGGAGGCGGTTGGCATTCTGAAGAAAACCAAAGGCACCATCACCCTCACTGTGCTTTCGTAGGAAGAGGTGCACTAAATACAGATCATCATTTCAGTCACACGGCAATATAGTAATATATAACATCCTCTCTATATCACAAACACCTTCTGCTCATACAAACCAGGTCATCACCTCCACTGCACTCTGACTGAAACGCTTTTATACAGACATGAGAGACTCAAGCGCGGTCATTGGGAACAGTGACTCGAGCAACCTACACACTGTGATCTTAATCATTGATGCTGGGGAGATGTTCACTGTACCCCATACATTGTTTTTGTTTTTGTTTTTTAACTATTAGATGTTTTAGAACCCCCACCTGAAACTCTACTGTTGAGTAGCTAAGCTACTGTTTACTGGCCACCTTCATCTGGAGGGTTTTCCCATCAATCAACGAAGCAGCTTAATCTGTATTCGTTACAGTGTGTCCAGTTTAAATGAGCTGTCCTGCATTAATAGTATTACACTTCCCATCATCAGAGAGCAAGGTTCCACCTTTAGTGCTGCTCCAGCTGAACGAGGAGACCTGCAACATATTATTAGGTAGGATATTATTGAGTACTTGTTTTCTTAAAGCGTGAAGGTAGTTTCAGACTTTCTTCAGGTAGTTTTAATATAAAACTAAAACCTTTTGCTTTACCTACCTAACACCTTTTTTGTGTTTCTTGTTTTGGATTAGTTTTCCCAACACTGGGTATTTCAGTTTTATTCTGTATACATCAGAACATAAGTATTTTAAGCAATACTGCCAGTCCCAGACGGCAAAAGGAAGGCTTTACGTCCACCGAAAGACCGAAAGTCCAACGGCTGGTCTTAGTGATCTTAACGATGTGAATGCTTTGAGGTATTCTGTTATAATGTGTATGAAGTGGGTTAAAACTATATTATTTATGAACCAGAGAGACTGTTTAAGGCATGTGAATCTTAGAAAGATGAAGATTAACTTTCTCTCGTGTTTTACTTTTGTTAGGTGTAGCTGCTAATTCACACCACGTGTTCATGAAATGCTATTTCCAGTATTCACACTTCTATTCACCCTGTGTTTATCTGCTAGTGTGGCCTGTGTTACCGAGTTAGGGATATGAATCCCTGAACTACACACATGCAACTCTGAAACCCAGTATTGAGGGGTATTGAGCGAATAAAAGTGTCCTTCAGTGGACTATGTCCGTCACCACAGCCTCCTCTTACTTTGCTTTGCTTTATTTTACAGATTAAAAAAACACTCAACCCAGGAATAGAAAAAAATGACACTTTATTGAAGTAACTCCAATGCCGACAATGTGGATGAAAAAGAAAATCGTAGAAAAACACACAGACAGAGTCACTCCCTCGTAACAGAGCAGTATAGGGACAGTCCAAAAGTTCAGTCGTCCATTAAAAACAATGGAAATAATAGGCTAAGTGGCATTGCTGGACATTCTTTACTACTGTAAAAACTAGGGCACTTCTGTTGCAGCGTAACCCCCTTTCACCACCAGGGGGCATCGTCGACTCATTGAACTGACTCTTGCCTCTCTGATTAATGGGGGTTTGGGTGGACAGACCTGTTCCTGTTCTAACAGTGGAATAAAAGAGTGCTCCAGCGTTTTGAACCTAATCTATACCTACAGCACCCGTCCACTCCACTGTTCACTGAATTAGTTCTGCTTAGGAATTGAGTGCACTTGATAGTGCTACAGAATTTGTTAGCCCCCTTGTATCACATTTAATAATAGTCATCACCCCCACAGATCAGGTATCAATTGGATCATTATCAGCACTTACAGTGACTAGTATGTGATGTGCTGGTATTTGTGGATCAGACGCAGCAGCCAAAACTATTCAGCCAACAGCAGCTTGTCCTGTGGACAAGAGGGTGACCAACACAAGCTGCGTAACAACAGATGGGCTGTCTCTGACTTTACAGCTACAAGGTGGACCAACAAGGTAGTGGTGTCTAATAGCATGAACAGTAAGTGGACACCACTCCACTCGTACCAGCGCAACACACACTAAAACACCACCATCAGGTACGACGTGGCTGTTTGGTGTATACAGTGTTTTTCCATGGTGTACATATGTGATGATTGGTTGAAGCCTGTGAACACCACCGCACCCGTACTACTATGTTAGTTCAACAAATTCCCTTTATCCTTTGTGGAATTCATATATGTTCCACATAACCATGTTTTGCATAGACTATTATTCTTGGAACTCAGCAGCTAGACAATGGCTTCTGTTGTAGGTGTGTTTTCAATGTTCTCAGCATGATAAGATAAGACATAAGGTTGAAAATGCTGGAGATCCTCTTTAAAAAGGATGATGCATCTTTATTGTCTTGTACTTGTGAAAATGTACTGGCTAAAAGGGATAGCAGGCTCAGCAGGCTTGCTTTTTATTTCTCTTTCTCTCTAGCTCTCACTCACTCTAGCTCTGCACATTCAACCTCGTTTAAAGTCAACAATCTTGCCTAAACTTAAAAATGATCACAACGTTCCTTCAAAAAAACTGCACTGCAAAAGTGGAAAGTCCCACCCTCAAAGTCAAAGAACAAAGAAAATGGACAGAGTGATGAATGATGTGTGTAAAATGAGTTATTTAGTTACTAGGAACTGTATTTACTACCCTCGGCGAGAAAACGGCAAAAAAACCCAAACCCTGAATTCTTTATTAACACAAAAACTTAGAAGTATACCAAAAAAAAAAATAATAAAATGAAAAATAATAACAAACCACAAAAAAATGTATGAGTATAGCTCAGCTTCTAAACAAACTTGTTTTACATGACAGTTTATCAGGGGTACTTCATGTAATGCCTTATACATTTCTTTTCCAGAAGAAGACGACAGAGGACTGGGGATCAGCAGTAGCGTGTAGAGCTGCACAATGTGTTGTTTAGAATATTATTGATAATTATACAAGTCATTCAGAGTGTGTCAAAGAAAATGCTCCACTCTAGAGAAATTATTATATTACGTAATATCCTGGCCACTGTATGGATAGTGGTTCTGCTCAACATCCTGTCCTCGGTTCGCACTTCTTCATGGCTTCTCTATGATCCCTTTGTTTGTCTTGTTCTGTCTTTTACCTTCTACTGTCTTAAACATAACTATCTTCTTCAATTAATTAGTTCTTTCTAATAAAGTTTACAAAATAAGAGAGCTTGGGTAGATTTGATTAGGGATTTGGTCTGTGCTGTCCAAGGTATTCTCAAAAGTCTTCAGCAACAGCTTGTTTAATAACCAGCTTTTACATCCCTCAAGGTCCACAGAGAAATTTCTTGAGAATTGTTTACAGTGGTGGTGATGGGAACCAGACATCTGAAAGGCTTAAGTCCTCTAAAAGCTTCCTCACAGAAAGCCATGACATAACAAATGTAGATTCACAATCTTCACATGTATGCAGTGTTAAGATTGCAATTATGGATGCACCAATACCACTTTTTCCTTACTGATACCGATACCAGCTTTTCAGGTATCTGCCGATACAGAGTACCGATACCAACTCTGACTTAAATGCTCGATATATGGTGTATATGGTGATGTTGTATTTTTTATGTCTTATCCTGAATAAGATATAATAACCTTGAATAAACACCATTTACTGGTTGAGTAACTGCACAAAAATAAAAATTGCCACAATGCAGAAACACGTGCGGCAGTGTAGTCAAAAAGCTTCATGGTATCGGCGCTGTTTATTGCCGATACCGATACTGTGTGTAAGTGCAAGTATTGGTATCAGTGCAACCCCAGTTGCAACCCCAGGTACCCATCATGACCACTGTAAAGAGATATGAGGGGGTACATTTTACTACAGTGAAGCATTTCACCACTCGGAATCTCAGTGGCTGCATTAGTAGAAAGATTGTAACTTTTTGTTGTAACCTTGTCTTTTGAAACACTGACATAATCAAAGGCTTCAATATGCATATACAGGTTCAACATTAATGATTGCTTGATTGCCCAGATGCATAAAGCCAGGTTGGAACAGCAGGTGCCTGGTGGGGTAAGCTGATGTTTTGGTGGTTTTGGGGTAGTCAATTCAGTCCATCCTTCGCTTTCATACGCAAACACCCCTTCTCCATGACCATGTAATCTAGTTGGCAAAACGGCAACAAATAGAGTAAGAAACAAATCCCTCGCATAAAAAGGGAACAATTGGAGTACTGCCATTTACACAGCCACAATATACAAATGCAGTAAGGTATTTTTTTCTTCATTGTGCAGCTTTAGTGCAGTTAATAACCAAGCCATGCAGCTATTATGGCATATAAAAACAGGACCAGCACATATAGAGCAGTACTGGCATTAGCTAGCACAATTTTTGCATGTTAGTCAAAGCATTTGAGTAGTCAAGCACACCTTACTCTACTTACTTTACATACAAAAGAAGCTCTCTGCTGCACGGAATCAAGGACAAGTGCTTATTATCTACTGTCCTCCACTTACAACCACTCCAGCTGCCTTATCTTAGTACAGAGTGGACCAGAGTCCCTGACTGACCGCGAGAAGTTCCTGAAAAACAGGCTCACCGGTTTATGATTGTACAGTATCTAGAAAACTATGTTCTACAACTTCACATCAGAGCTGTTTGAGCTATTCTTCATTTAGTGTCAGTTGAGTTCCCAAGTACGTTTGATCAACTCTCTAGGAAATTACTATTTACATGTTTACAGTCGTTGTTGGACCAAAACCGGATAAACCTTGCTTACAGTTCTCTCAATGGCAGCTTTCAAAAGACTTAGAGTGAGCCTTCATTAATGTCTATACAGACAAATTCTACAGACTTTACTTAAGCGGTCATTAAATGCTTATTATTGACGTGTCAGTGGTCTTAACACTGGCTGATGTGAAATCACACCAAAATGGACGGCCTTAATAATAAACAAGGCTTTTTGGAATAAGCCTTTATAAACATCAGACTAGCTTTATTCATTAAAGGCTTATGTAATGTCCGGCAGCCTTACAAAGCGTATCCCTTTCTTGCAGTGTTACTAAGGCATTCTTCACGTTCAATATGAGTTAATGTAACAATATTTTACTCCCAATCATTCTGGATCATTTCTGTTGGTCAGTCTACTAGGAATTAGAATAAAAAAAGAAGAGGTTTTGTTCTATCAACAATATAAAACTAACTGTTTTACCTGACCAAGCTGAAGAACAATGCTGAAAAGTATACACAAGTCCTTTTCATTAATAATTTAAAGTCAGCCTCTGGTTGCAAGTTTATTTCCATCGTTTTTAATCATCGTTTTTTATTATAAAGGCTGCTTCTTAATGTTTTAGCAGGAATACATTGGAAAACAGAAAGATCTCATTTGCAAGGAAGCTTAGAAATGTGGGATAAATGTGTCCACATGATATATGACTAAGTTAAATTCTTTATTTATTATTTTAAGCTTTCAATTGCAAGCAAGTATAAACATATAATAATGATCTCAATACACAATGACAACAAGGTAGTAAATGCAAGTAAATAGTCGCATTACATTACAAAACAGTTTAAACAGAAGTCCATTCCTGACTTTCTCTTGTAACAGAAATATTATTTAAGATAATAATAATATAAATAAATAAATAAACTCCAGTTTAATTATGGTCTTGCTATTTCATTAATATTGACCTTTTAAACATATTTAGTTCTGAAAACTAACAGTCAGGTACTGAGATTATAAAGAATAAATAAGTTTCACTTTAGTTTTAAGCTTGCAAAATCATTAATAAAGATCCTGTATGAGGGACGTATGTATTTAAGGTGTATATATTAATACATTTATAGCACATTTCTAAGCTTGCTTATGATTGATATGGTTATGTATACAGGGCCTTAGCAATTGCGCTAAGCAGCGTACCTTAGAAGGCCGTGTTAGCACTGTTCATGTTCAATAATGGAAGGAAAGTAAATAAATAAATATTTAAGCTAAGGTTAAGTGACCTAAACGGATGACGCTTGTGTACAGATCTAAAATGCTGTCCTGTACGTGCCTGAGCGGTCAGTAATATTGATCCCTTTTATTTGTGAGAAGGTCAGTGACCGTGTCAAGTAAGCAGCATAGAGAAATGAAATCTAGTAAACAAACAAAAAAACAAAATTAACAGGAGTTTCCCTTTCCTCCTCTCGCTCTTTCAGACTTGGCGCTGACAGCCAAGGGTTTATCTTGCTTTCCCTTTTTATATTGATTGCAAATGTTCCTGAGATGTTCAAGAAGCCACCTGTTGCCTCTTTTTGGCCTACTGGAGAGAGAGGTGTCAGATTAGGGATGCTTCTAGGCCAGCTACATTATATGAGCACCCCTTTTCTTCTTCTTGATTTTCTCATAACGGATGCCTCAGCCAACCCTTGTCATGGCTATCCCTTTAAAGGCAACAGCATTAAACCTATCCTGTCAGTTGTAGCCCTCTGAGCAATACTTCAGTAAAAATACCTCCTTTAGACTGAAACTACATTCAGAACACTCAAAAATACTGAGAAAAAAAAACGGAATTCTTTTATATCTATAACCCCATACAGGAGCTTCAGGAACAGTCAACTACATATGAGCTACACTCTTAAAAATAAAGCTTTCTAAATGGTTGGCTTGGATATATAGTTTTAAGGGGAAACATCTGAACCTTCAAAAACGTGAAAACGTCCTTCACACTCATAATCTACTTCTGTAGATCTAATTTACAGAAGTAGTCCTTTCCAAGAACCGTGAACTGAAAATTTCATAAATTAACTAGGAGTGGTTCTTCTATGGCACGGATCCAAATAACCAGTTCTTATTTTTAAGAGTATTCTCACATGTGGCAGTGTTTTTGTTACTGTTTAAATGTATTCGAAGACGGTTTTAATGACGATGAGGTCTACAGCTATCCCTTTGTATGAGCCATCCTCCCCAGCTCCCTTTATAAAGATGTTTAAACTAGTACAGGCTACCCTAGATACTAAAGTTCTAAGCTGTAGCAGAACTTCAACAGCCCTTTCCTGCCCAGCCTTTCTTCTTTCGCCATGCAGATTCCTCCAAAACTCGTAGATGAGCAATAAGGCTTTCTGTACCAGACCAGAATGACCGACCATTGGATGCATGACCTTTCAAATGGGGACGGATGGAGGTTACAGCAAGGAGAGAGAAGATGAGTAGGGCCCGGTCGACTTCTTGGGTTAGGTGGAGAAGCGCCTGGCTACACGAGGAAACGCAGTGGGAACGAGACAGCAGCTCCCAGAGACAGACCCAGCGCCAAGAAAAACGTCATCAAAGCTCCTGCTGTTTCTGCGTCTTTTGGAGGCACCAGCCTGGGAAAGAAGTGGTGAGAAAAACAATGAACAGGTCATTTCTTCCATTCTATAAACGTCCACAGCTAAAAAAAAAAAAGCCTAAATCTGACAAACGCTTCTTCTACAGCAGTGGTATTTAATTAGAATTCAGTAGGGTCCAGTTAGAGGGAATTAGGGACCATCATAATTTATAACTTGTGTTAAGATTCAGTGCCATATGCTGTATACTGAAGTAGCCTAGTATCAGTATCTTATACCATCAACAACTGAAAGACCAACACATATTTCACCAATATTTACTGTTTAAATACTGAACTGAATGAATTATTTATAAACTTCTAATAAATGTTTTTTACTCACGTGAAGTAAAAACAAGGGCTACATAAAAAAAGAATGCATCTTAAAGTGTTTATTTATAGAAACAGTAAATAAAGCAGCGTCTTCTCAGTTAACTCAGTTTCACAGCTTGACCTGTTGGTTTGGAGCCGCCTGTGAGAACAATAAACATAAGGTGTGCCGCAGATCTGATTGGCTGAGGAGCAGCTTTGGTGATCTTACAACGCACGTGATTTGTCTGTGAGGTTACTGCGCCGCAAAGCCCGTATACCGCAAAGACAAGAAAAGCTCCGCCACTAAAAATAAAAAGAAACACGTTCAAAAGTTTATTGTTATTAATAGTTTATCGCTCTGGGTCCGCATTGGTCAACGTCTGGGTCTGGACCTGGACTGCGGCCCACCTATTAGTGACTATTAGTGTTCTATAGCTCATATGTCCAGCTTGTGGTTTGCTACCCATTCGTCACAGACCAACTTACTCCTGCAGCATTCATGAGAAACTGCATGCCCAGTGAGATACTGTGATGCATCATCATTAAAAGATTAGAGAAGAAGAATAAGGGTGAGACGGTGAGAGTGAGGAGTCTGCTGGAAGACTGCTGTAAAACATTGGTGTACGTACTGAGGTGCGTAAGACATGGACAGGCAGACGCAGTATCCGCTGGAGACGGAGAACAGCATCATGATGATGGCGAAGACCACGTCATTGGAGAAGAACACGGGGAGAAAGTGGCGTTCCTGAACGTTGCACAGCATCAGCAGAGGCACGAAGATCACCCGGGAAACCACCAGCATCGGAAATAAACGACTTTCTTTAGGAGGCTAAGAGAGAAAGTCAGAGAGAGAGAGAGAGAGAGAGCTTAATAAGCCTTGCCAGTGACCCAGGTAACTGCTAAGTTTAGTCGTTTTATGTGACGTACTAAGTGAGAGAGAGTCTCTAAATGATGTCCAAACGGTGCTACAGCAGAAACAAACAGCATGTGGCTCGGTGGCCAGCAGGAGATGCTGTATCACCTGCAGACTAAACCCTTGAACACGTTTTAAACACGGGATGCTGTGAGCTTGTTTCAACCCCGTAACTGTATCTTTCTCTGCACAAGAGGAATCAGCATCTACTTTCTACTGGTGAACAGATTAGCACCTCTGTGAGCCTCTCAGGCTGGGACTAGAGGTCTTTAAATGCTGGGTACGTGAGCAAGACCTAGGCCTGCACACTGGCAGAAACAACAAAGCAACACAAGATGGAAAGATAGAAAGAAGGAAAAGTAAGTAACTGTTACACACCCACTGCACAAGAGAAGTGACGGTTCTTCCGGTCCAGTCCATCATGTTGAAGAGCAGGAAACAGCACACGGGGATGAAATAACGTTCTGAGAGAGAGAGACAGAGACAGAGAGAGAGTTTAAATATAACAGCTTGACTAGTATAAATAAGATATTTTCAAACAATCTTTGACCTTAACGTTTAAAATCTATTCTAGGTTTTTATAGGGTTTTCATGGTAGTAACAGAATAATAAAGCTTAGGATCAAGGGGTTAGCTGTAATACTCTTCCTAGCATTGACCGAGAATAACTTTTACTGCTGTTGACAAAGAACTGTTAAAACTTTACGATTTACCATTTAAACATACTATTGGGTTCTACAGCTTTCTCAGAGCACAACATACTGTCTGAGGCTAATTCTAAGTATTCTGTGTACAACCTGGTTCAGATTAGTAGCACAATTATAAAAAAATAAGCCACCAAAAACAGTTTACCAATACCAATGACAACAGGCCTAAGTGGGCGTGGCTGGGGAGGGGGGCAACGGGGGTTTATTTGGGATAAGTGTTTAATTTTTGTTTGGTTTGTTGAATTGTTCCTTATACAGCGGGAAGCGTGTTGATGTCAGTGAGCGTACCCCATTTTCCTGGGTAAACGGTCTTCACGTCAACTGTAACAGCAGGGAAAACCGAGAGTGTGACTGTAAACACGAACGTTACACAAAACGCCATCACCCAGATCTAGAGAGTGAGAAAGAAAGAGAGAGAGAGAGAGAGAGAGAGAGAGAGAGAGAGAGAGAAAAAACACCTTTACTATAAACAATAGTCATGTTAATTCACTGTTAATATATGTTCATTATAATTAACACTGGCAGAGAAAAAGAGTGATTCAATTAATAACAAGGACCTAGGACCACCTATCTTGTATCGACAGCCACTGGCCATTTTATCAGAAACAATGAATGTGCAAATTGTAGATTTACAGCAGGGGTCTCAAACTACCTACCTATGGTATATATCCAGCTGCATCACATATTTACAAGTTATTCTATTTCAGAATTGTTATATCTGATGAGTAGATATGCTTTACACACCCTGTGGCTTGTTATCATCCCACTTACCATATAGCTTCACTAGGTCTACAATTACAGACCACCTGTTTCTATATATTATGTGCTACCAAGGTCATAAGTGGCCAGAACCCCAAAGGACCACCGCCACAGTGACAATGACATGGTAGTGATATAGTCTAATAGTGAGAACAGTCCAAAAATGTCTATGTTTTTTAAGGCTACATATTTATATCTCATGAGTAGACTCACTTCACCCACCAGACACTGTGGCTGGTTTACAGTACATGTTTTTTTACTCTAAATGCTTAAAAGCTCTGCATGCAAGAGGAACCATTCACTGAACTTTTATTCTAATTTAGAACAACAGTTAAATGTGCCTTTGTGAATTCAGACATAGCAGCAGAGCAACAGGACTAAGAAATTAAGTAAACAAATTATTTGTCCCCCTTTACCAACGTTTCACTCAATATAACTTGTGTTTAGTAGAAGCCATCACAAAAAAGCCCCCCTCTTTCGGAATGAAGTGAGTTTGAGAGCCCTGGTTTACAGTTACTGACTCTAGAACCCATCTGTTGTTTTCTAGCCCCGTCCATTAATGACAGGGTATTACAGCCCCTGGATGTGGTGTGTGTACGAGTGTATCAGGCTCGGTGGTGTTTCTGTATAGCTTCCCTACAAAGAGCATGTATATGTTATTGCTGTATATGTTATTATGTAAATGGCTAATAAGTATGGCAGCTTGGTACACGTGAGGCTGACACCGACCTTTTTGAACACCTCTAGGACGGAGCTTTTTGTCACTTTAGCGTTAGCCGTCTCCAGACTGACGAAGGCTTGTCCTCCACCATCACCTTCCTCATCGGCCAAACCGCTGCAGTCGGGTTTGGGCACGGCACCGTTAGCATGACCGTTCAGCTCTGTGCTTTCCTGTGTGGTCCCTGTGAGAGAAAGAGAGATTCAGTCAGGCTGGGAAAACAGTATTAATGGCAATTTATGAACTAAACTGACAACAGAGCCACATTGTTTGCCAGCCTCTGCAGAAACAAAGGTCGGCCAGACGGGCTGCCGCTGAACGACTGTAAGCAGTCCTGCAGCGTGACTGGGATTGAGATAATGTCATAATGAAAAGTAAACAAGGCCAAAGTGAATGAGTCTATTATGGCATGGTGCTTCTGAACTAGTGGCAAGCAGACTTCACTTCCTACTTTACACTGCTCTGGCTGTAGCTTCTTCTTTTCTGCTAGTGTTTTGTTGGAAATTAAGTGAAATACACTATTTCTAAATAAACAAACCTAAAGATGTTGCTATAGTATTCCATGTGGTTGCTAGGGCATCACTAGACACAAGGTAGTCGACGCAATGCTAATTAGAACTGGAGAAGCTTGGCTGGCTATCTTCTGGGGGAGAATTTACACATTTGATTTTATGCTGAACTACCCTTTTAAGTACATGTACAGTGGTGGGCCCAAACTGACAGTACGCTGGACTAATGCTTATTGAGCTTTACCTTCGGGCAGCAGTTGGTGGGACGTATCCACTTCATAGCTCTGACCATCAGTCTTAATCAGGTAATGTCTAGCGAAATCCTGTAGAACAATACAGAGGGTACTGTTTACTGTATGAAACCATCACTTGCACCTACAAAGTGAAGCTATATAGTAGGTGTTTCTGCTAAATTGGCCAACAGGTGTAGATACAAGAAACATAAATTGACAATTCAGTGTATTTACAGAATAGTGATGTAAACTTTTCAATGTTTAGTGGTCACATACATTCTCCTAGACGGTGCAACTAGCAGTGAAATGCTGTGACACCTGCTCGACCGCATAAAACAATAAATATAAAAAAAGATAATAAAGCTAAAAATATATATATATTTTATTTAGCATACAGTCTCTACACACTATCTCTATACACTATCTACAGCCTACTTCAATTAATGCATTCTCTACAGACAACATACTTCTGCACGTTCTAATGTTCTGCACTCTGACTTACAGAAAACAAGAAGTCATTCTTTAGTTTGTTCCCTGTACAGTATGTGTTCATCTATACTTGCCTAGAAAGTCATCAAAATATTGAATTTAATGGGGCATACGGCTGTAGCTGCCATGGTACTTACCAGTTTGGGCAGCATTAGGTAGCTGATCAGTGTTACCAAAGTCCCCACACATGGAGTGCAGAAGTATCCCAGCGCTGCAGTCTCATCATCTGCTTCACCTGTTACACAAAATACACAAAACAATAAACAAAACACATATGTATCCGCTCTAGCTCTGTGTAACAGTAACAGCAAACAGAATAAAGAGCCTTCACTGGATAGATATCAACAATGAGAGTGATTGGCTGTGTGTGTGGTGTGTATGCATGAGTGAGAGTGTGTATATATACACTCAATGGCCACTTCAATTGGTAGACCTCTATTTATATACACTGTGGCTTTTTTATCAGCTCCACATACCGTTTAGCTTACTTTTACAATTACAGACTGTAGTTCATGCTGTTAGAGCATTAGATGCCTTTACTCTGTTCCTCAATGCTCAGAACCCCCACCAGACCAGCAGTGAGCAGTGGTGAACCATTCTTAGCACTGCAGAGACAGTGTGATGATGCATGTGGAGGTTATCTGCTCTAAGAATAGTCCACCAACTTAACACATCAAGCTAACAGCGTCCTGTGGACAGCATCTTATGGGCAGAGGAAGCAGAGGACGACCACTACAAACTGTGGAGCAACAGATAAGCTGTCATCTCTGATTTTATGTGATAGTGTATGTTTGTGAAAGCTTCTATGTGTGTGTGTGTGAGTGAGTGACTCACTTGCAATGGCGAAGAGCATGGCGAGAGCAGCGAAGGTTCCAGCCAGGCCCTGTCCACTCATAAACACTGCACTGTACTTCGGAGGCAGCAGTCCAACCAAACCAAACAGACTGCCCTGCAGCACGGCCCCGAACGCTAAACACAAACACAGGCACAGACAAGCCGCTCTCTTCAGACTGGAACACTGAATTTCTACTGGCCAACATTTTTGAATATCACCCATCCCTAATTATCACATCAGGTACTACTTTTTACTGTTTTTATCAAAAGAAAAATTCACACATTTCTCATTTCCCATTATATATCTACTAGAGACAGATTTTATCTGTCCAGTATCATTCATTTTACTTCAGTCCTGGATATATGGAGATATTTGGAGTGCATTATTTAGTATCGTGACATTCTGGATCATTGACTTCTGTTACAGTCTGATGAAAATTCTCGTATTGTTTAATATCTCAGTTAGGGATGTGCCATATCATATCGTATGCAATAATAAAATTTAATTTTCATTTTGTTGCAGTAGTGTATTCTTGAAATATTTTTGAATTCAAATGTTTTGTCATATCGCCAAAAGTATCGTTATCGCAAAAATACCATGAAATATCGTGATATTATTGTAGGGCCATATCGCCCACCCCTACTGGTAAGCAGGAATATCACTAAATATATGAATATCACTCTTGCAACCAAACCTTGTATTTCTGAACTGGTAACTAAGGTTGGGGGAAAACATATTTTTGTATTGAACATTTATTACCATGAAGTCATGTTGGAACATTTCTGTATGTCCATTCATTATGAAATGTTCGCACTACTAGCTGAAATAGAACTGATCACATTTTCAAATGCCATGCAAAGCTATAATGTTTTTAAGTCTGCAGTGAAATCTGTATTTGTATTTAAGGTCATCCTGGTAAGTTCATTCACCGTCATGAGCCTTTACTGTATAGATATTAACAGTGAGAATTCTGGCTGTGTTTGTATGCATGAGTGAGAGTGTGTATATATACACACACTGATCACTTCAATTGGTACACCTCTATTTATATACAGTGTGCATTTTTATCAGCTCCACATACTGTATAGGTTAAACTTGTACTTTGATTCATTCACTGTCAATGTTTCTCACATTGTTTCAGAGGAATCCACTCTTACAGTAAGAGTTACTCACAATTGATGAACCAGATGGTCGCCATAGTGACAGAGAAGAAGCGGTCTTCCTCCATGGGAATCTTCACCAGGATGGCCGTGAGGATGAAGAGGATGAGGATGAAGACCAAGCTGCCTGCTATGCGCATCTTCTCTGAAATCCTGACAGAGACAGAACAAAGTCAAGGTGATAAGAAAGTAAGTCAACACAGGACAGCTTTAATGCTTTTAATACAAATCAAAAAAGTTTAATGTCTTATGCACAGCAAATGTTTAAAATGCAGATAAAATAGAATGTGGAAAGAAATGCACTAATATTTAATACAAAGTGTATCATCAGGGGGTTGAACTCAAGGGCTGTTATTCAATTATCAATCAACTATCAACCAAAACTTAATATCAATAAACTCAATAATTACTCAGTAACTGTTACTAGTTGGTAATAATTATTTTTTACTAACTTACTTAGTTACTTAGTTATTATTCAGTATTGACAAAGAATTTTTAAGTGTCAATTATTATTATAGTATTTTTTGGTTATACTGATTATTCAGTAACTACTAATGTTTGACAGCATTAATTAGTCAGTAACTGCTATGAATTATTTAATTACCATCACGAATCACTCAGTAACCAATTAATTATTTATTATCACTATGCATGACTAATTATACTAAACTACTCAACGATCACTATGAATTACTTTTGTATAATACTTATACATGTATATTGATACCTTTGAGTTTTACATCATCTTGTTTTGTGATCCTGGACTGATTCTCAAAAATACAGTATGGATTTTTAATTAATAGTGGTCGGTGATTGGTGGTTGTAACGTCTTAACGTGACCATTAGCAAATCTAGCTGACTAGTTAACATGTTTACACTATGACTATTTTCCTAAAATAAGAAAAATATCAAATTACAATATCACAACACATAACCTCTGTCTCAGGATGTGTATCATATCAGCTGCTTCTTAACAATGCACTGTACTGTAGTTGGGTCATACTTCTTATTCACTAACTACTATTGGTAATACTATTATTGGTAACAGTAATTATTCACTAATTTCTATTACTTAGTAATCCTTACTACTACTGTTGTTCAGCTACTACTACTATTTGGTCATACTAATTATTCTATAACTCCTATGAGCAGTTATTTAGTTACTACTGTGAAGACAGGATGATGACTAAAGATAGAGTACACCAGCAGTGTACAGCTGGCAGAGCGTGTGTGAACAGATGTCTGCTAATGACGCAAGTTGTTACTGTTGCTGAGTCAGCACATTAACGTATTCCGGTTACTATAGTATTTTCAGCAACACCCTGCCAAATGCGTCCTCCCATAATTCCCTATTGTAGTCTGTGAATTGGATAATAACTCCTTTACTACCTGCCCAGAGGTTCTAGAAATGAAAACCACAGGAATGGCCGTGGCTGCTATGGTGTTAAAGCTACTCACCGCTGGTAGAGGATGGAGTTGAGCAGGGTGAAGAGCAGCAGTGGCAGCTGGGATAGCAAAGTCATCCAGTTGTTGAAGTAGTACTCCTTTCTGGCAGTGACCGTTCCATTACTCCACTCAGACGTGTTCAGTCTGTTGTTGAAGTACTACCAACCAAAGAGAGAGAGGTTAGATTAGATTCTTTCATTCCAGCAACACTGCTGATACCTTCCTACCAGTGTCACTGCTGTGCTGAGGATGGTCCACCCTTTCCAGTGATGGATGGGGTAGACTAGCCTGACCGACTGTGGAGTCTGTAGGTATAACACTATAAACACTAGGGCTGTGTATTGGCAAGAACCTGGCGATACAATACGCATCATGATACAGCGGTCACGATTCAGTATATTATGTTTTATTGCGATATTGCAAGCAAAGTGATATATTGCGATTCAAATCCTACTATTAAAACACACCACTATATGAACAGGTTTGCCAAAGCTTACAATAGCACTGCACCCTTGTGCTGCTTGTTAATGATGGAGTGGAGCTGAAAATGGATTACAACACTGCCATCTAGTGGTCAGAGATTTAATCACAACACACAATGATTCACTGTCTGCCAGGATTCTGTGTATCAATACTGTGTTGTTGAGAATCGATACAGTATCACCAAACATAATATCCCGATACTCGATATTTTCGATATTTTCTTACACCCCTAGTAAACAGAGGCACCCATATGGTAGGTATTTCTGATAAAAATAAGAACAGGACACGTTACTACAAGGTAAATATCAGCAATGAGAGAAGATGGAACGACCAGCAGTGTGTATGGGATTACAATGTGATAAAATGGCAGAAAAGCAAATGCTGTTCTGAAAAAAAAAACAAAAACAAAAAAAAAAACAAAACATTAGCAGTAAATGCTGTTTGGCTGACACAACCAACCACAGACCACTGTTCTATGTGACCTAGGGGTGGGCAATATTTAAAAAATGGCACCACAAGCAAAAACAAAATGCTGCGTCTCTAAAACACGAGAATTAATTATATTTCCAAGCTTGCTCACTTAAAACTAATCCGAGTAGTCCTAACAGGGCTTAGGTCACAGGAGATGTGCATTGTTTAAATGCTTTGACTCGAACTCTAAAGCCTAAACCACTGCACAGCGTATGAGCACCCTGAGAGGAAGAAACTTAAAAACTTAAAAGCTACAAAACAGGTCTGACAGACTTATGCACATTGTATAGCAGGAAAATCCTGTGACTGCTGCAGATAAGCTCTTGACGAAGGTGTAAATTCACATGGTCAACTTTCAGAGCTGAAACTGGTGGTGGTGGTTGTTTGGGGGGGGGGGGCTGGTTCTCAGCCGAGATTAAATAAAATCCCCTAGTCAGGAAAATGCTTGACCTTAAGAGGCAACATTCTCACTAATCCATAAAAACTGCAGGTGTCAGTCAATAAGCAGATGACTTCACACAGCGACAGCAGAGGCTTCTCTGAAAAACAAGACATGATTTTCTGCATCGGCTGTCATGCAAAACTGCGTTTCTAAGCAGAAAGGCACGAGCAGTTCTTCATACATCTGGCAAACCATGAAAGCATACATTGTGGGGTTGGACTTTGATGTTGTTGTAGTTGTTAGAGCAGAAAAAATGCTTTTTATTATTATTTTTTATTACCATGGAGGCAGTCATGAAGAAATTCCATGGCAGCAGTGTTCCCAGGCCAAGGATGAAGAAAATAATTCCCACAAAATAGCCACTGTTGGGAGAGACAAGAGAGTTAACATAGTAACAATTACAGAATTAGCCAACATGAGTTTTTATTGATTTACTACGCTAACACACGTCTTCACAGTTTAATGCACTGACTATTCACCACATTTAACAAACTGGAAATAAAAATAAGGTGTGAAATGTGGCTTGTTTAGATATTATGGCACAACTTATTATACTGATTCTTGATTATGAAGTACAAAACATGTTTCAGGCCTTTAGTTGAATATTACTTTAATCTGGAAAGATCACAACGGTCTCAGCTACTGAGAATAAACACAGTTTATGAACATTGAGATTTGTTCACAACTTTACTAAAGTGTTTAATAATGGTGTTTTGTAACAGAGGTCATTCATTAGATGCATTATATACATTTTGGTTCTGATTTGAAGCTATTTTGAAAAATCCAGTTTCAGAACTCTTTAATTTTATGTTTATTTATTTTGATATTAAGCATATTTAATTAATGTTCTTATGGAAAGAAGATATCATCGCATGTAGTTCCACTGTGTTTAAAAATATACAAGCAATAAATTAATTTTCGTAACTGTGCACAGGTACATGTACCTTCCGAGGACAGATTGTGCACACAAATATTTAATATATATATATAATTATATATAACTATTTTTAATATTAATATTTTCTTGATTTTAACACAAAGAAGATTTTTCAATGTAGGGTAAGTCCCCCATCTCAGGAATCAGTGATTAAATGTTTTAGTTTGGGCCCAATATATTAAACTTATTAAACTTTTAATATATATTAAATAATGTAATTTTAAAAACAGTACTCATGCACTAAACTTTGTAGAAGTGCTTAAATGTGTTGCGTATAGGGCTGGTGGTCACTCAATGTCGCTTATAAAACCAACAAAAACAGGAATATTCTAACTTTCTTTAAATCTTAATATGGTTTGATTATAAATTAAACATAATTAACTAAATCACTATGACATTTATAATAAAAAAAATGTAAATACTGCAGTAAACCCACAGTAATAACTTAAGGCTTTTGAGCATGACTATGCTAGAACTTGACATTCCACATCACACATGGAACTAATCTGCACTGCAGTGCCTACAAGCACAGACTCTCCTCTGGGCTCAGCAGATACAAACAAAACCAAACTCACCGATCTGTGGGCGCTCTGTCTCCAGTCCCCATGGTTTATATGAATATGGTCAGCTAGAAGCAGAACAGAAAGACAATCATTACTGAATGTCATGTAAAGCAAAGACACCAGCTTCAACAAACAACAAGAGTTAAAAGTTGCAAACAGGGTTTCTTTTCCACACTACAGCGATATTGGCTCTCTCTGCACGTACACGTAGATTACACATGCTACGCTCGAGACCAGTACACCCACCCACTTTATCCATGGATACCAAACACACACACGCATACCTTTCTTTTTACTAAAGTGGAGAACGTGGGCTCGTAGCTTAGGCAGCTAGGAAACAGCTGTTTATCTGGGCAGCAGTGTTTAACTCTGATATTAGAACAAATACAAATGGCCATTTCTTTGCTTAACCATTTCCAAACCTTTCCTCGAATAAGTCCAGTCGTCATCCAGTACCAGGTTTGTCTGATCAGTCCTACATTAGATTTAATCAGGTGTGTCTGGTATGTAAGGTGGTTGGGAAAATCTGGATGTTTTTCTGGAAGCCAGGTTTTAAGATGTTAAAACCAAGAAATTCCTGTTACCTTGAACTGCAGTGATGTTTATTTATTATAATAGTATATAGTGTTTTTATTTTCCAATGAAAACCGTAGCTTGTTCCTTTCAGTGGAAAAATCCACTCCTCCCAAGACTAAACCTAATCCCTGTCCCATGCCCCAAAGAGCAAAGAACTGTACAAGCTTAACTTTAAACCTAACCAAAATGATTTTGCTCCTGAAGTCTCTTCCATCCCCCTGTCTGAGGCCAAAGTTCAGATATGGTCAACACTTTGGGAGGAGGGAAACGAGTTAGGACCTGTACTAGACCACCGTTTCTCCATAATAAGACAGGAAAAAAAAACAAAAACATTCAGCCTAGCCACATGTCTCAGCTGCTTCCACTGTTTTGCTGTTCCTTTAGTGACTGCTGAAGAATGCTTTTAGGTTTTGACAGGCTTCCTAATGCAAAACCTTCCTAAACACTGCCCACCCCCAAAAGGCACTTCAGCACTGCCAGCCAATGCCACAGCTGGAGTGTCCTATAATACTCTTTGGGCTTCTTCTGATCTTTGTCAAGACATTACAGCCTTCTGTAATGATTTATAGTTTTTAATAAGCATTCTAAACAAAGCAGTGATCAGCATACATATAGGGATGCAGCGATATAGCCATCTGAGTCAATGACATCATGTGATATTTTTTATCAATACATACCAGTTAATGTGTCCTGCAGAGTCTTAAATCGAATTAGATTATTCATGAAACTTTCCCCCCATACTTGTTTTTTGGTATCAGCTACTTCGTTTCCATTGCAGATACAGTCACCCCTCAATGTGGCTGCTCATTATAGTAACGATGGATGAGAGTTTGAGAAATACTACATCAGAGTATTGACGACTAGACCGTTCCGGGTTGCTTACAGGCAACACAAGAGGGTATCCTATCCTGTTAACTAGCGTCAGCGTATGTGCTTAGGGTGGAAAAGGGCCTGCAGTGATGATTCTCACGAACCAATCAGGAGCAGTGTCTTGGTATTGGCTCAGCTTGCTTGAAACCGGCCTTGTGATTGGAAGGTCAACGGTTTGATCCCCTGAATCAACAGCAAGCGAAACTCCCTTGAGTGAGACACCCAACCTAACCTAAATGACCACCCTCCTGTCCTGCCGAATGCTGTTGGAGGACTGACCATCAGGGTCTCCTTCCCACCAGACACCAAACAGCTCTTCTCTACATCTGCTACACCCTCAACTGCGTCATCCAGATGTACCAGCATTAAGATATGATGGGACTGTTTCAACTCGCTCTCACTTTCCACAAAAGCCGAGTCAGAGGCTGCCTCAGTCGGAGACTGGCTCTACCTGTGCATTTTCTAAAGCTTTTACCATCCAGACTTCAAAGAGAGATTCTGTTAGTTCTATTACTGAATTTAGCTTAATACACTGTAAATACATGGATGGGTCTCCTCTTGAGAGTCTTGGCTCCTCTCAAGCTTTCTTTCTCCAGTCTTGAGTTTTTACTTGCTGCCGCCGCCTCTGGCTTGCTCACAAGGGGATACATGCTGGGACTTAATGTTTTCAAACTTCTGTAAGGCTGCTCCGCGCTACACAAATAAACTTTACCGAATCCCCGGCTGCCCCCCAGGCACTGTGGATAGCGCTAGTATGCTCACTGCCCCCTAGTGTGTGTGTAAATGTGTGGATGTTTCACTGGACAGATGCCCACCAACGACCCAATGCCCTCTTGTAATTGCCGCCTATGGATATGCACATTGTTTAATGCTTAGTTCATCTGTACTGGTCTTATGGCATGAGTCAGGTCCTGAGAACAGGTCCAGGGTCAGCACAGCTGCTCTGAGGTTATTTATAAATACTGGCACTGGTTTTGTTTTCTCACAAGCAGCTAGCTTGAATGAGACCACTGAGAACATTAACCCCCCCCCCCCCCCAATAAAAAAACCAAAACAAACCGCGTCCTCGTTCCGCGCAGGGGCACAGTTAGATTTAGTCACGTAATGACTAATAGACAAATACACTCCCACGAATAGGCCTAGGGCCAAACGCTCACTCTCCTCTTAGCATGTGTGCGGCTCCTAGCACTGCTCCTGTGTGACACAATAACAAACAACAGCACCTCTTGTTTAAACATACACAGTACGAGGTTTACACACTTTCCTGTGGTGACTCAACGGAAGAGACAATAGCTGGCCATAAATTTTTTTTTAGAAACATGAGTGTTCCACAGGTGTTATCAAAAAACAGGCCTGAGGAACAGCCCAGGCCTTTCAGAAGATAACTAACTCAGTTACAGGACTGGGCAAAAGACTTAATTCAGCCAAGATAGTTGTTTATTTATCTATTTAATTGAGTGGTATCTGTGCTCTTGCTTGTTCCAACACTATATAACACCGTATTTTCAGTTGCAACATTGAGAGCCGATTAGAAAAAACAGGTCTGGGTACTATGGGATGCTCCAGCCACTGTTTATACAAAGTACATAAACTAGGTATTGAATTGTAGAGCTGCAGCTGTTTAAGTTTATTAAAAAATGAAAATACAAGACTATTTTGATGCAGATTTGTATTTCTTTTAATATTAGAGGTGGGTAAATATGGAAAAACATTAAACCACAATACTTGAAGCCATTGTTTTGATACTATTTAAATTAGACAAAATATAACCCGTACTACCACATAATAAAAACCTATAAGAATATAGATTATATCAATTTATTATTATATTCTATAGAACTGCATTATTGTTTTGGTACTGACAATATCCACAATATGGCAGCTAAATAGCTATAAATGTAAGCTTCTCAGGTGCAGTTTGGTTCCTTGGCTATGAAACAAAAGATAATGGAAGCAACTGAGTTCCATTAAGCTCAGGCTATTGTTGAGATATTCTAAAAAGCAAAAATATTTCAGACAGACAAACTAAGTCTGTCAACTCTAGCTAGCCTGTGTAGTTTCTCCCAAAATTACAAGGCTTGAAGTTGCAGGCTGCCAAGGTTTGTCAGTTAATGAGTAATACCGTCTTACAATAGTTGGTCGTAGCTCAAAAGAAAATTTGCATCTCAAAAACGAACCAAACCTGTCCAACCTCAACACGCCCAGGGACGTTTCAGTAGTCCAGTACATTAAGGTGAACGCACGTTAAAAAGAATGAGCAACAACTTTATTACAACATAGGGAGCAATGTCAATAATATTAATAACAAAGTAATAACTCTCATGTTAAATGGTGATATCGCTCAATAAACACCCAGCATACCAGCCAGGAGGGAGAAAGCCACATGATTCGATACGATATTTCCAAACTTCAGCCAAAACACGGTTCTGTTGCGTGAGAACGAAATGATACATCATGCTATGCTGTCGTTTATTACTTTCCACTTCAAAACCCTGGACCAGATATTGATTATTTAGCATAGTGCTACTATAATGATCAAGTTGCTGTCAACTTCAGTTTATATAAAACAAGTTCCTCTAAAAAAACAAGATCAGAGCCAGAGATCCAGTCATACGTAAAAGATTTCTAGAAACACAAAACACAGCCCTGGGGCAACCAAGCTCGTTCAAAGTCAGCCAAAGTCAGCGGCTTTTCAGAAAGTATCTTTTCACTGGCGAGTCAATTCGCCCATTATAAGCTGATTTAGATTTGATACGTCACACTCGTGAAGAATGTCTTTGAAGACTGAAGAGAAACAACATGTATTTGATTAAACAGAAAACTTTAGGATGAATACACAACATCAATCAAAACCACTTTAGTTGAGAGCGTGCACACGTACATGAGGAATTCAAAGCATCTCAAAGGAGGCATGTCAAATTTTCAACCTTCCTCTACATCACCTGTGTGTACTCTTCAAGTTTTACATTTATTAGCCATTTGCACATCATCTCAGGACACTCATAGAGCAGGATGTCACTCCACAGCAGGGCAGCATTATATAAATACTAAAAAACAGTACAAACAAAAGAACTGAAATATCGTCACAATAAAAAAACATGCATTTCAACTTTTGTCGATTTCTATTTTTCTAAATCAATTGAATGCAGCAGCTGCTGTTAACATTGTTTGAGGATTTCACAATGAATGGACCAATAAAAATCCTGATTCCATTGACTTCCATTAAAAGTGAAGACGGTTTTTGGCTTCTTCTGTAAAGTTGCCATTTTGGAGATACCCGTTTTCATTGGACAGCTACAATGCGTAATAATATACAGAAAAGATACAGAAGGGACCGATTACGTACAAATATATTTAAATTTATTTAAATATCTATCACTGGCTTCCAGTAGCTGCCCACATCAGATATAAAACCCTGATGCTTGCCTACAAGGCTAACAACAGACCAACACTTCTCTATCTGAGGGTCAAAACTTGAAGCTTGAGGGTCTCTTAGTGTGGGTCAAGCACAACTCAGCTTGATCAGATATTCTTCAAGACGAATGAAAGACTCTTCTTTGTCCCTGGAACGTTCCTGCCTGTTCAAACATACAAGACTTTTACTGCCTTCGAGACAAATTCAAGTTTACAGTGGCGGCTCAATGTACACTGGCGGAAACTTCTGGGGTGACCCTCGAGCCCAAGTTCTAAGAAAGCTCATTATAAATAAGACCTGCATAAACTGGTTGGCTGGCCACCTGTGACAGAGGGCCTATAGGAGGCCTTACAGCACAGTAGTGAAAGAAGAGGCATGGTATAACAAATTAATCTTTTTACAAGCCGAGAGTTTTCGAATGGGCCTCGGAGTGCAAACACGGGGTGGCATTGTAATTCCACAGCCCTGAAGGATTCACTGGAGTTCCTCTTCTTAGTAGGACTAAACTGCTTTTCACAAAAGCTCTCCAGTCGTCCCCTCATTCATCCTGCTGCTCTGATTGTCCTCCTCCTCTATTCGCACAAGCTGAATTTAGTGCCTCAGCCTATAGCTTTCTATAGTGTTATGCGCAGAATGCTTCTCAGACAGGTCCAACATCACATGCAAATGAGAGGCCTGAGAAACTCTACATGGTAAAACAGAATCAGCAGCTCTATTTTAAAAATAAGGAACCCCCCATGTTTTTATACCCCCCATGTACGTGTATGTAAAGGACTGAGTAATGTATACCCTCCCTGTTATAGAAAAAACCTTGATTTCTTGTTCCATTAACCTTATTACTTTGATTATTCATTTTTCAGGAGATACTTCTGAGGAGATCAGATAGAAAATGATCCACTAGCATAAAGAAGAGGACAGTCAAAGGAAGAAAGTTTCCAAAGGAGTTTAAAAAATGATGAGAAAGAAAGGAGACCACTCTTGATTCAGATTTGAAACAAATCTGCATGTGTTTCTGTCCACCCTTCCACTGTGAGGACAACTCAACACTATGGGTCTGAAAAGGTTGTGTAGCTGTCAAGAAGATCATTTGCATATCAAAGAGAGAAGCTGCTGCTGTTCTCAGAACAAAAGACTGACCACCCCAAAGTCCAGACCCGGTCATCAGTAAATGTGTTTGGGATTACTCTGATCAAGAGAAGCAGAAAAGGTACCAATTTCTAAACTTTAATAAATAGACTCTACTTCAGAACTCTGGAAAACTACCCACGCAGGTTTCTGAAACTAAAAGAACAACATGGGTCATAAGACCCATAAGCTTTTCCAGCAAAACTACTGATAAAACATAGAAAAGAAAGAAAAAGAAAGCCTCCTAAAAAAGAATGGAACTTGTAATAAAGGTGAAGGGACATATTTCGCTGTTTTATTTACTGTTAAAGATATAAACAATGGAATCACATTGCTCAGCTTGTATGTAACAGCTCTTTTGAGTGGGAATTCAAATCAATCAAGGGCGGTCAATGACATTCACATAGCAGTGTACTCGAAATAACTTTCTCTATTTTGTTACAACTACCACAGTGTGCACCTTCTTACCAATCAGTCCCAGCATCTATCACCACAGTGTACATGCTCCAGTAAAGAAACAACAATACTGAGTGTGCTGCAGCACCTAGTGTATTCACATGTAGCTCCCAATCCAGTTTCAAACCCCCATTCTCGCTCTCTCTCTCACTTATTTTATCTACCCCACTCTCAGAATCTCAAAATCTTCCACTGCATTTGTGGAACTTGGCTCTTTGGAGGTGCCTGGATAAATGTGCAGAGAGGGGGTGGCCAAAAATGTGCTGGGCTATGAAAAGATCAACAGTACTGACCTTTCTATTAAAGGACCACACTTTACCCGCGTGTATCTGGTATGTGTGAGAGAGGGAGAGGCTGCATTTTCAAATAAGTGTGAAAGGCAGTGCAAACATCGCACCCTACAGTAAAACAGCGGTGTTGAATTTGGACTTACAGGGGACTGTGAAAGACTTGAGTATGAACCAGTTAACTTTTTACACCAAGATACCAGTTTATTAGGTGTATCGTATGGAGCCAAAGCCTGAGAGACCACAGATCATCTCTTTCACTAACCCTGATTACCATTAATACAGCTTCCATTCTGTTTGCTAGACTGTCAGTTGCTTGCAGGTCTTCAAGAGACGTACAGTCTTAGAAGTTGCTGCCCAATATGTCAGCTCTCTACTTCATCCATCAGGAAAAAGAAGCCACCGGAGAACCACCGCTGACCAGCGTTATTTGATTGGTGGATCAGCGCTATTATTAGCAATGATAACAACAAGTTCGCTGCATGGTAGTATGAATGTACCAGTACCACTAAAGTGTGTGCACATATATGTGTGTTTCCAATAAAATGGCCAGCAAATGAAGGGGTGAGGTAGGTGGACCTATTAAACACAGAACTTAGTGTATTTTTGCTACCTGACTCAGCTCATGCAGCTTAATTATTAGCTAGCCTCTTAATTAATTTTGTGTAATGGAGCAGAAAACACACAGTGTGTAGGACCTCTAGGACTAGAAGTGCTGCTCTAAGACTTGCATGTATCGGAAATATTGATGGGCAAGTTACACATGCCCAAACAAATAGGTGAATAGAGTGAATTTGTGTTAAAGACCCCCTATTAATATCCGTGATTATATAATAACATCTGGATACACACTGTGGCACCGGCTTCTTGTTTATTATTAAGGAACTCGAAGCCCTACAGCTCTCCAAACTAAACATAATATCCAATATTGTGATATTAGCATCAGCTGGTCAGCTACTTGTCACCTTAACGGCTGACCTATTTGCCACAGTGGGCCTCAATCCAGAATCAGTGGTGAAGTAGTGGCTAATCTACAGCCATTATCCTGCACGGCACTCTGCAATGGCTAATTATCCACTATCTGTAGCTTCGGGCCGTCACCGGGCTAATTCTGTCCTCTATTAGGCTGGAACCACAAGCAGCGGCAGA
Source organism: Megaleporinus macrocephalus (assembly GCA_021613375.1). Lineage (NCBI taxonomy): Eukaryota > Metazoa > Chordata > Actinopteri > Characiformes > Anostomidae > Megaleporinus > Megaleporinus macrocephalus. The sequence goes on from CM038724.1 coordinate 31,620,901, forward strand.
AAGACAGACAGAGAAGCAGGTGCTCCAGTCATTATTCTAGGTCATTCAGTGTATCCTGAATATCCAGATTTGGATGGCCTCTGTTCCTGCAGATTACAGATTATCGTCTGACAAAAGAAGGCTGTATTCAAAGTGGAAATTAGGATAAGTCCTAAACTAATTCTTCTAGTAGCCAATGGGTACAATAAACTGTCAGACACATGTACAGTAGGCCTCTAAATAAAATTTACATGGCTTACTTAGGCCTCAACGACCCCTTTTTTGGCTGTAGAGGTCTTAAAATCTTCTAAGAGAAAACTGCAGTCAGTCTCTCTTCATGATGCTTGAGATCATCTGGAGATATCTTCTGCAGTCATGTTGTTTAAAATAATGATTAAGGATTAGCCGCATTTACTCTGGAAGGCAGTTTCTTTCAGCTGCATGCAATGAAAGCTCAGGGTAACTTTCTTTCCTGCTCACGTATTATACAAGTATTATACAAGTTATTTACACTTTAGTCCAAAAACCCATTAATCAAGCAAGTACTAGTCTCAGATTTAGTCTACTTCATTTACTCCTACATCTAAAGTAGAGCTGAAGGCCTCTAAGCTCTTTCATTAGCTTCTTATTATGCATGCTATGTTAATGCTGCACTGCTGGAACTACACAGAGTAAGGTTATGTATGGAAATGTGAATAGTATATGCCTAATAGAGATAAACACAATTTATTATTATCAGCCTTCAATGTGTGTGTTTTTAAAGATATACAAAACCAAAAATGACTTTTCTGAGAAACAAAAAAAATAAAATAAAATAAATAAATAGTGAGCATAACAACAGTAAAGAAAATCACAATTTATACAAGTGCTTTTTAACAAAGTAGCATTCAGTTTTTGATTAAACACTGTATTTCTCCATTTATGTGCGTGCTAATAGCTAGGCTATATGCCCCATATGTTATACATGTGCTAGTGCTCTGATCTTATATAATATAATCCGTCCTCCATGCATGAGGTATATAAATCCAATGATTAATAATAAACCAGTGTCTGATTATGAATAATCCCTATGAAGTAATGCCATCCTCACACATGCCTGTAGGCCAGTACACTGTCCTCTCCCACATGGATAGCGAAGGACACGAAACCAGTTCTGAGCACCACGGCAGCTTAAGAACCTCAGACAGCAACCTGAATTTAAAACCCATCATCACTAAAAATGACCTTAATATTAAAAATTACACATCATTTATTAATAAAGGAGGTCAGAGCGGAAGCGGCTTAGAGAGCACGCGCATGTACAGTGATATCAGGTCACATCCAACAACACAACAGTAATCACAGCATCAGTGAGGTCTATAAAAGCAGCTCTCTGCTCACCTCTGAAGGTCACTTGTTCATTCCTGCGTTCAGTTTTTCCACGATCAGACCCCAAAACCCTGAGCTCATCGCACGATTGTGAATAAGACTGAGGTGTGCGTGCGTGTCGCCAGTTTTGCGAGAAAGCCCCGCCCTCCTGCACCGTGATTGGCTATCACAGGTGAATATTAAAACACGACGGCTGACATAAGAGCAAAATAGAGGTATACACAAGAATATTTATTAAGATTAATACAACACCACATGAATATATCACTGACAATAATAATAATAATAATAATAATAGCCATACAGAGAAGCTACTGGCGCCACTGGCACACGCTCCAGTCTAACCACAGAACGGGTGGGCGTGGCGTGTCGGAAAACGGGCGCGATAAAGAAAAACACAACGGCGGCGTCCAAACCCACAACAAACCAAACCACACAACATAGTGTGTCAGAATAGCACAACAGCAGTAGTAAAACTTTGTGTGTGCAGTGTATCAGTCTGTGATTGTGAACAAAACTAATCTCTTAGACTGTCTGCGTCACTGACACGCTTTTTCCGAGTCTTCTTCTACTGCTGAGCTATGAAGCAGCGCGAGTACGCCGCGCCATCTACTGGATAACAACAGCAACGACAATCAGTATGATGCTGATTATGTCCCTTTCAAACATTCATACGTTGCTTTTAGTCACTGTTGGAAAAATCACAGGACTCAAAAAACAGCCACGCTGGAGATCCTGTTTTAATACTGTTAATAGTGTTCGAGATTATCCGCAGGGTTTCTCAGCTAACCTTTAGTTTAATGTAAAAGTGTCGTTCTTTTTAACACATACAAGTTTCTCAGGTTGGGCTGAAAGATATTTGACATTACTACTGTTCATTTTCATTTTTATTCCAGTGGAATGAGCAAGGCGTGGCAAGTTGATCACAAATCCAGCGGATGCAACTAAAGGAAGTAATGTTTTTATGGAGAAGTGGCGCCCTCTATGGACCGAGCTATAGACAGGTTACATTTACATTAACAAAAATAGATTAAGTGAATGAACTTATAATGAGAGGAAACTGCTCAACAATGGTTAAGTTATGAACACTGAAAATGACTTGATAAAGTCTCCTGATGTATCTAATCATATACATCTGCTGAAGACAACTGCTGCTCCGCGCTAACGAATACAGCCAGATATCAGGCCGATCACCTGTAGCTATATACTGTATCTTGACAATGGACCCACATAAAGCTTAGGAATGTGCCCACGGCCCAACACAGCACAACTCAAGTAATACCCTACACTTCATTATTGTAATATATCTACATTTAAGCGTCCCCTGTGAGACTGCACTTCTGGTTGCTGTCCATGCTCACAGCTCCCCGGCACGCCCATGACAGTGCGGGCCAGTAGTGGGATGCTACAATATCAGAGACACAATTAAAATACAAGAAATAAGTACAATTGTGGCCCTACAATTGGATGGGTTCAGTGGGCTATTTGTCCCTTTACTTACCAAAAGACACCTGAAGTAGTGGAAAGCTACACCAGTGTCCACTCTGGTTTTGCCTCTTATAGCTTTTTTGTTTTTGTTTGATAATCCAGGAGCGGGCGGTGGCCGTCATTGCAATGTTTGCTTGTCACATTCTGTTGATACATGTCAGCTAAAAGTGAGTATAGCATAAAATAAACTACCACAGCAGAGTTTTCAGCAGTGCATAATACTATACCATATTTATAGTCTTATTTTTGACAGCACTGACTAATTCAACCATATATATATTTTTTTGTAGAAGCCTGTATAAAGATAAACTCAGTCCACTGTCTTGAGTATAATTTATAAATGTTATTCCTGCTGACTGCCTTGGAATAGGCTGGTTTATCATTTATCCAGTAGATAGATGTAAGGCAGGTTTAATTGTTGCAGCTATCTGGCACCATCTGGTGGAGGAAAAAAGCACCTACACACTATTCCAGCACTGTCATTTGTGTACCTGTACTTCTTTAGTATAATTAGTTCTGTTAGATCAGGAAATATAAAGAGTAATTTCCCTATATTTAAAAAAAATAATTCATGTGTCTAATCAAATGGTCAAGTCAGTGATTTGATGAGAAATGTGAAATAAAAATGTGATGCTGAAGATTCAGGTGTTAAAAATCTAATGAATCATTTCTTATTACTCTGATTTCTCATCTTCTCTCTTTATCTAATGCGTCAGAGACTTTCAGCCATTCCATTAAATTCTTCTGTTGATTATGGCTTTAATAACTCTGTGTTTATGTTTTTAATCCTCCTGTACGGCCTGTAATCCAGTTCCTCAGGAGATTCCTCACAATCACTTAGTGCTGTTCGGATAAACACTGTAGACCTGCAGAGCCCTGGATTTAAGGGTGGAGGAGTATTACTACAGACCTCTACACTGTTGTGTTCAGTGCTCACACCTCAGACTGTTGTACATTATCTTCATTTACAGTGTGAGAGTCAGTCTCCGGTAGAAGGTGATGAACAGAATAGAAGCAGGCATGTGTTTTGTGCTGGTCAGTGGGCTGTGACGGGGATGCAATGGCAGACTAAAGCTATTTGAAGGGCAGGGGTGATAATATCGTACAATGTCGGACCCCACCAGCGTGAAGAGCTACGATGCATTATAGCTGAATTATGCATCATGTATAATGGAAATGTCTGCATTTGGGGTTGTATGACTTTGTATATTTTATATATATATATATATATATATATATATATATATATATATGTAATGTAGAGTCTTCATCAAGTGATTTTAAGTGTTCATAACTTTACAGTTACATGATGAAAGTGGAGTCAATGATGGCAAATGACAGTATCGATGTCATATATGGATGTTACCAGGTTAATAAGGGACTCACACTGCTTCAAGTGGAAAGTAAGCCTTCGGATAACGTATGAATCCTGTTGTGGACACTAGCTTCAGCATGTTTCAGCAGTGCTGGAATGTTTACATGTTGAAACAGAGCTATCTGAAGAGTCTGAGCTGCTGTCTTCTGAGCTTGGAGAGAGCATGGTTAAATAGTTTTACTCTGCCACATTGTTTTCACTATATATATATATATATATATATATATATATATATATATATATATATATATATATATATATATATATATATATATATATATTTATTTTATTTTTTTTCAGTCGATTTTTAGTTGATTAACTTGTGTGCTTTGTTGTAACATTGTGTTGTTGCATCAACCAGCGTCTTCTCAGTTTGAGGTCATGGATTGTTACCATCACGTTTTCCTGTAACATGTCACAGGACCTAAGGCAGCAAAGCAGGCTCAAACTATCACACACCATCTACCAGCTTTACAGCTAAAATGAGGTGTTGATGTTGGTATACAGTGTTATTTGCTTTGAGAGGTACAGATTTGTCTGTGTCCTGCCTGACAAAGCACCCAAACTTCCACTCACAGCACATTAATTAAAACAGTAAGCAATGTATAACAGTTTGTGTGTTAATAGTTTGATTTAATTGTGTTTGTATGTAATTGTGTCTCAAATAACAAACATATGTTTTATTAGTAATCAGTACAGAAATTGAATGTGCTGAACATGTACTGCATACATAATGCAGTATAATGTGTATAATATATAGGATAGACAAACATGCCATATTAAAACATACCAAAGCCCAAAAAACTCCTCATGAATACAGTTGACAAGACATGGGAATAGCCTGTTCCAAATAACCTGTACATAGTATGTCTTATAAATACCTTCCCAAAGCCAAAATATTCCCATATTTATCTTCACTCTATGTAAAATGGGTAGTCTTAATCTCAGTGTAATATAGACTTCCAACTGATTTAAACATTGTCTAGCATTAACAGAGCAAATATGAATGTATTCAAGATTCAATGTTGAATATGAATACATTGAATATGAATGTATTCAATGTATTCATGTCAAACATCATTAGGTGTTTTCACATCTAATTGATTGTCTTGATCTGAGGTGGTTTAAAGCTCTGAAAGACACTTTACAGACAAGACAGTACACTATTTGGTTCTATGCCCAGTTTAACACAGTAGTCAAGAGCTAACTAGACTAGGCCTAAAGACAGGACTAAATGGTGTACTTTCTTATCTCTATTGAGCCGAGAAAAACATACAGATATGTTTTACCCAGTTTCTACCAGCATTAAACTATGAGTGGGTTTTCTTTTCTTACCAGCTTATTGTTTACATTTTTTTATTCCAAATTAAATGGTGCTACAGTTATATTACTGTGCCTGGGGGAGGGAGGGTCATCTTTTAGTGGTAAAGAGATTCCCAGTACTCCTATTGCCTAAATTGTGAAAGGGCACTGAGGTTTAATACTATTCTAACTGCTGTTAAAATAAGCATATTATCTGATTTTAAAACCACTGTAGAATAAAAAATACCTAACCTTACCATAAAAAAAAGATTTAACCCTTGCCATTTTACTTCATCCTAGCTCTGGGCCTGATATAGACCATATCCGGCCAAAACATCTGACATTACAGCCTTAAACACAACAATATTTGACCATTATAGAGTTTATTTTGGTTCAGTCTGTTCTGTCTGTGTTTACTGCCTCTTAAAACAAGCAGCATCTACAGCTGACTGGATGCGATATCCCCTCTGAAGTACAGCCATCATTCGTGTTGACAAACATTCTAATTTAAATGTGTTGTTGGTAGTAATAATGGGTAGCAGATTAGTCCCGTCATGCTATATTTACTCATAAATGTTTCATGGGTGTGAGAGAATTTTAAAACACATTTAAGTTTCAGAATTTTAAAACATGGTTTAATTACAGGGTTTCATTATTGTGCTCATAGCATGTTGTATTATATTATAGCTCTCTGTGTGGCTGTGACACTGTCTGACAGTATCAGTCTGCGTCAGCCACAGTTACTGACACAGGAGGATCATTAGATTTATTATGTATTGTGCTCATATAAGAAACAAGTCTAAATAAGAAAAACCCAGCCAACATGTCCATTTGGGCCCTGCATGAGCTAAAGATGATCCATATGGGCCCCAAGTCTGTTTACCCATGTGGGCCACTAATGGCCCAAACGGTGCCCACAACTGTAGCTGAACTGGGGCCCACACCTGTAGTCTAACTGGATCATATCACTGTACAGTTGGACCTACAGCGGTAGCCTAACTGGAGCCCACAGCTATAGTCTAAGTGGAGCACAGAACTGAAACCGAAATGAGGCCCAAAGCTATGACCCAACTGGGGTCCCTGCACCATCAATCCAACAACCCCTTACAAGTCCACTGAAAACCCATACAGCCCAATGGAAGTCCCCAATGGAAGATTGGAAACAAGAATGGTTCACAAAGCTGCAATGGGGTGTACATTTGGAAGTAATGGTGGACGGGTCACAGGTATAAACTAATGAAGGAGGGACGAGGTGAGATAAGATGCCTCCTTGTCACAAGTAACTGTATAAATGGCCAAAGTTTTCTGAAATAAACAGTTGCTGTTGGCTACAACTCAAGATTAACTTGTATATTTAAATTGCCTTAATCTTTAATCATCTTTAATAAGAACACTGGTCCATGGCATCTGTTTTAAATATATCTTTAATTACGTGAAATAACTTTATACTAATTCTCTTAAAGGTTATTACATGTGGTTAAATAAGCTCTTACGGCCCCGGCAGGTGCGCGTGCACAGCCGCGCTCTAATTTAAAATTAAAATTCCAACGGAAATAATCCAAAAACTGTTTCTTCTGCTTTAGCCGAGGCAAGTGACTTACAGCTATTCGTGCTAAAATGATTTAAAGTTATTATATTGAGACTTATATACATCTTTTATAACGTTGTGTGCTTAATTAAGACCTTTTACACGCCTGTATATTTGTAGCGACCTACTACTGTTTATTAAACATTATTATTATTGTTAATATGACCTAGTAGCCGGCTAGCCTAGCGCAGTTTTTAACGAGATTTCCGTTTCAAGGGTTGTCCTATATACCAAACTTAATGCGGGTGGTTATTGTTTGCTGTTAAATATTGATTTAGTAACAGCAACCACAGTTTGCCTAACTAATCTAAACTCAAAATTAGCATGTTAGCTTGCGTGTTGATGTAACGCTAAATTAATGAGAAGGAAGTCAGACTAAGCGTATACAACGTTGTGACAACAAACTGTTTTGGTGCCCACAACGTTGTCACCACGTTGAAATGTAATTCCTCAGAAAGTTGTGACAACGTTATCTGACAACGTAGCGGCGACGTTGTCAGTACGTTCTCAGAATCTCTTAGTATCCCTCATAGGTTTATTATATCTGCATGTAGTTAGTTATGATACCGTAAATCAGCGTTAGTTAGCAGTCGCGTTGCGAGAACCTTGTTCAGACGACGCTGTAGCAGCAAAGGAAAGCTGTGTGTTTGCTGGGTAGCAGGCTGCACTTCCTTGTGGTAATGATAGAAGTATGTTAATCGTTTTATTTTTCTTTAAGCTGTTTCAAGATCTGGTCTAATATAAGTGACTAAACAACTTGCCCTACTGCTATTACCCCAAATGAGCATGTTAGCTGTGAGTGAATGTAGCCTGTATGTTATATTCACCTTGTATTCAGTTATGTCTCATACCAGATGTGCCAGGGTTTTGTTGTTCAGCTCTGTTAAGCTGTATTCACAGCTATTATCTTCATCTTGCAGGGATGCAGGGATGCAGTCTGTTGAATGAATGATGGCAGAGGGTATATATCTTTTTAGATTATACTTGTTTAGTATATTTGACGTCATTATATGTCAGTTTGTAGTATTTATGTAATGCAGCTCTACTGTAGAATGATCACCTGCGCCTGGCCACAAGCATGTTGCGCAAATGACAGATAAACGTGAAAACCTGAATGTTTGGAAGGCGGCCAGCAGATGGCGCTTATGCATTTCTTTAAATATGTCTAAATGTCCCCTGCTGGGGTTACTCGGAGATGTTTCAGCCTCTATAGCTGTTATGTAGTTCGGACTGGTGTAAGTGAATCACTAAGAGTCAACAAAGCCAGTCAAGCTTCACTATAATATACTGTCTATGCCGTGTACATCCTCTCAACATGTGTGCAGACCGCTGACCTTGATTGCTATTCTGTTTGACCTTTAGTGTAAACGAGAGACCGAGTGGAGGAGAGAATGTTAAAGCCATCAATAAAGCTGCCCCAGATGTTTAGTGAGGAATACGGAGTGTTAGCGGCACTGTGTGGTGAAAAGGGGTACTGCAGGCAGCCGAAGCCCTTAAATGAGTTGACTGAAGACACATGCAGCACTGAGGGACCGCAGGCAGCGCAGCAACAGGCAGTTGGCGGTGAGTTAGCAAACGCAGAGCAGCGAGTGAGTGAAAACGACGGAAACGCGTAGTTTGAGTGTGAAATTTGAAGGGCTTTCTTCTCCTCGCAATTTCGGCAGGCGCTGTGCGGATGCCACTTGTGGCTTGGTGTCTGTTTTGGCGTGGCGAAGAAGATCCAAGACCAGCCTGCATTGCCGAACGGGATCAAAGAGGCGTGAAGTTCTGTTTTGCTGCGATTTCCATACCTTCATAAAGGTGGTAGTCCCGTGTATCCGAGTTTGGTGTGCTCGTTTGGGCGAGATTCCTGCATTGCGCTTGACTGGGCTAACCAAACTTTCAAGGTAAGACACCGAGGCTTGCAAGTAAGTGTGCACCCAGGGTTGTAAGTGTCTTGGATATCTTAGGAAGGATGCATGCCTGATTTACCACGCATGTTAATAATGCTATGTATATGTATGTGTGATTGCTGTTTAACTCCTCCTCGTCAAAAAGACGCAGTGTAAGGTTAGGTGTCATGGGCAAGCTGATCGCGCACCATTCCTGGTTTCCACTAGGGTAAAGCCTTTGAGTCATCTGGTAATAGCGCACGCACATCGTGCCTGTGCCAAGTACTGATGCTCGCGTAAAAATGGAGAGTGTACGGCTCTCGCACACATGCACGCGCAGACGTACGCATTCTTTCACTGATACGGCTGCACCTCCACCACGCTTAAGTTTGGTCAGCGAGATGTATGGCTTAGAAACATGCTGTGCGTTTGCTGGTCTGCAGTTCAAAGCCTTTTGTGGAGCCAGACACCGCGCAGACTCTGGCTGAACATCTGCCACAGCTTGTGCATGAGCTCACTGTCCATAAAAATCCACAGAGGTGATGCTGAACCATCTGTTGTGCCAAACCTGCAGCAGATGATCACCTCTTCAGCATTGGGCAGTTTAGTCATTTATGATTCGGAAAGGCAGTGTTTTGCATAATAGTCTGGGCTCAATTTGAGGGGAGGTGCCTGAAGATGCCCCCCCCAGTCAATGCTTGCTGCATTAATGTAATTGCTCAGGATGCCTATTGACACATTGCTTGTAGTGTGTAGTGTGGCAGCCTGAAAGAACACAATTGTGGCATGGACAGGACCATATCTGGAATTTACACGCCAATTTGGAGGTGTGGAATGTACCAAATGTCCACAGTGTGCTGTTTATGCATATAGGTACTTGCATTTTAAAAGAATGTAATACATGTAAGCCAAGAATGGCCATGTATTAATGCTATTTTCCATGACAACACTGGGGGGGCATCTTTTTTTACTTCGAGTTAGAACTTCTGGTGCACCCACAGATACGTTGATACTAATTACAAGCAAAATAACAAACATATAAAATGACTAGCATAATATGTTTAGTTAGAGGATGTCACAATAATTGGAAAAAGAGGAAAACTTGGCTTAAACAACAGCACATAAAGATCAGAGTGTTGTAAAGCTGCCTTCCAAAGAAAAGTACCTGTGTCTACGGCTGAAGGCGCTAAATTTAAAAGATTCACCCAGACCTCCGTATGTCTGCTCTTACTATCTTATGGAGGGGAAACCAGCACCAGAGCATCCTTATCCAGAGAAATGGCTCTGTTATGAATATCCGAGGAAGCAGACGCATCGGGAGCTTGTGAGGTCTATCAGTTAAGTAACTATTTTATGATCAGTGTCCACCACGCTAGGCTATCTGGGCTGTAACTAACACCCACGCAAAGTGGCTCGGGCAGCTGGCTTGACTTGGGTTTACACCAGCTTTCAGAAATATAAATTCACCGTCTTTATGTAGGATTACACGGCCGACCCCTCCACTACGCAGGTACTGATGCGCTTCGCTACTTGTATAGTTTTTCTTTGCCGATTCGTCTACACCTTCCGAGAGTACAGAGTAATTGAAAATGTCGCCATAAGTAACCTCAGGACACCTTTTCATATCATCCGCCCACTGTGTTATTAACCTTCGATGAGACTGTGTTGTCCCATTCGAACTTCCTATTGATTCTCTGGTCTCCTCCCATGTAACTGTATTCATTTTGGTTCGCTGACCAGAAGTTCTAACACAAAGGCAGAACAAACACACGCTTGAAAGTGGTTGTGGCAAAATACAGTGAATTGCTTCAATCTCAAATTTTAAGTGTTTCTGCTTAGGGTGTAATAATGCATCTTGAAATTAAGACATCACAATGCACAACTATGACAACGTGTGTGCATTGTGGAAGTGTGACAGTGCATCGTGGAGAACAGATGTTCTGTTAATGTTTCAATGTAATGCAACTGCTGTAGTTAAAAGTCAGCATTTGTAAACAAACACCACCAGTACACACCTCGCACCAGGCTCATTAGCAAGCTGTGCTTACAGATTACAGTTACAGTTTTCTTTTATCCGAATAACAGTATAAGGATACAGAATCATGAAACCGGTATCAAGTCATGGGTTGATTGTATTGTTACATCCCTTCCTTTTACACAGCTTGACCTACGCAAAGGTTCCTCAACGTCTGCTGTCTAAACAGTCTAGACTGCAAGATATGGATCAGAACCACAGTGTAGAGTTTCATTGCTAAGGTGCTGGCTGACTGTGTCTCCGTGGAGACAAGCAAGGGGGTCAGGGGAGGCTTATTCTGTTTTGTATCGACTGACCCTCTTTCAACATCATTGGCCGTCGTTATGGCATCTCGAGTAGCCCAGTCTGTGGACCGTGGAGGAGATGGATGTCTTTATGATGCATGCATAGCCTCTGAGGAAGATCAGAAAGCTCTGTGGCATCAGTTCCGCTTCATGATTTTAAATGAGACAGTGTCCAATCCTGTTGAGTTAAATGTAATTACATGTACATCTGTAGGTGGTAATTTAACACTGCACCAGTTTCTTTTTTTGAATAACACTTTAAGGTTGAACTGTCATTTTAAAATATATTTAGTTTATAATTACACCTCCATTTTTTGGTACATTGAGAGCAAGGCTTTGAAAATGGGAAACATTTTGATTGCTTTGTTTATAAACAAGGATAAAATTAAGTAAGTCATTAGAATAACAGAATCTCTTTCTTCAGTTTATCACAGGCTTATGTCCCAGACAAAGTCTAGTCTGGAGTAAATTGCAGTGCCAGTGGTGAATCACCACTGAAACTTCTTTGTAGTCAAGGCCATTTTGGGTCAAGGAAACTGTCCTTAGCGAAAGCGCTTCTTATAGAGATATTAATGTTGAAAAAAAGTAAACTGTAGAAAAAAAGGTTAAATATGGTGCATATAATTTCTCTCCCTTTTCTTTAGAGTGTTTATTTGCTGTCTTCTTTGGAAACCACTGTCAGTGACCTAAATTGGGCATCTGGGTGCGTTTTATCAGAGTAAAGTGAGTTTAGAGGAAGGATTTATGCTTTGGACACACACTCAAATAACTGAGCTTTCTAAGGGTTGCACATGTTGGGGCAGAGTTTATGGGAAGAAAATAGTGCTCTGTATTTGACTCCTACTCATTGTCTTGTTCAAACCAGTCTATGTAGTACATGAGTAAAGCTCTGTAGAAGACTTTTTAAAACATAAATGACCGAAATGCGTTAAATCTTGACCTCAGATACGATGTCATATAGAACCTGAAAAATTGTGCATTGTTTTACGTGATGTGTAGTGGGTCAGGTCTCTGGATGGCAGTCATTTCCCTGAATTTGAACTTTACCTTTTCCATTGTCTTCTTTGACCAGAAGTATGTTGCTGGTGCATGTTGTCTGTTTGTAAATTCCGAATGGCCCTTAGCTTTGACTGCGGAGCCTCTGTGTCTCAGCATTTGATGAGGTGAACAGGGTTCAGGCCTAAATCTGAACCTTCTCTTATCTCAGGCTCCTGATGTACTACACAGGCTTACAGGAAAACACACACACATACAAACATAACATCACCCTCCTGCCTCTAGCATTAACCTCGGCCCTCAACCAAATCTCCTCTATTTTCTGCAGATCTTAAAACTGTGGTAAATCCTCTAAAAGCCTTGGAGAGCGAGTCTGAGGGAAAATCCGTCTTTAATTGGGTGTGTGATCTTTGACCTAGGTGGGCTAGGAGTGGTCATTATGATTTATATAGACAGCATTTTGTCTAAACAGCTCTTTTCAAAGCCCGTTTTCCGTTTTTCAGACTGCTTTTGTGCCAAGTGGAGAGTGCGTTATGAAATTCTGCTTTTAAAAATACTGAGATTTAGTTGGTTGGCCGTGTTGTTTGTCCCTAAACCTTGTCCTAGATCAGCTATTGGTGTCCTAGCTGATCTAGGACAAGGTTTAGGGACAAACAACATGGCCAACCAACTAAATCTCAGTATTTTCAAAAGCAGAATAGAGACCTCATTGGAATTGTGGAGTTGGAGTTTCAACTCGGATATCATGTATTTAATCTGTAATATTACTTCAACAGTTTTCATTTGTTAGATTTTCGACTGTACTGTTTTAGAAAGATATCTGAAGCTTCTATTATGCAGTCTTTGGCTCAGTGGCAATCATTTTCTGGGACAGAGCTAGTCATAATATTATATAAACCAATCAATTTGTCAATTTGTCCTTTTGTTTCTGACATGAACGGCACATAGCATTTTCAGCCACAGCAACTGTACGCTATGATGTACATTATGGTGTATTTTCGGTCTCTTACATTAACTAAAGTAAGCTTTTACCTGCAGCCCCTTGTAAGCAGCACCACAGCATGCAAATGTATAGTCTCTCATTTAATTAGAGCTTTTTTTAAGTGACTCATTCATACTGAACAAACTGATCTGGTTCAGGAGAGAGCACTGTGGTTTGGCCAATGTAGGGAGGAAAAATCAATTCTACCCGCACGCGAGAGAAAGCAGGACTGACAGACAGACAGAAAGAAAAAGGTGTCTGCAAACAAAGGGAAGTAATTACTGCAAGCTTTATTGTGCAGACAGGGCACGTGATTGGTGGAGAACGTGCAATTTAGTGAGTCCCCATAATGCTGGAGAAGAAGTGATGTGTGTGCAGTCATTCAGCTACTTTCTAATTGCCTTACACTTAGCGCAATGTTAAGGGATCTCAGCTTTGTGGGTGAGAGCCACAGGCAGTAAAACATAGATACAGTATGTTTTAATAGTTTTCAGTGCTGCTTCTTAGTCGTGGTCTTTGTAAAAGTCTTAATAACTTTAGAAACTTGACACATCCTAAGAATTATTGGTATATTAAGATACACCACATGTGTTTGTGGTGGCTACTTATGTGTATGTATTTAGTGTAGAGTCTTTAGCTGCATTCCATTCCAGTGGGTCCCCAGAAAGTACTACATACTCTGAGTATGTGATGTCATTTAAGGGGCAATGTCCTACAGCATCATAAACAAACAGACATCTTCATGAGAATGGTTGATGGCTAAACTTTCCTGACAAAGCAATACACCACTTTGCACTACTTTGGAGTTTGGAGTTCCTTTCCAACTGAAATGTTTCAGTCCCTTCATTTCACTCCCTGTTGTTCATTTATTTTGCCCAATTTAATGATTTAAAATCTGACAGCAATGTATGTGTTTTGCATGCATGTCCATATTAGTAATATTAACTTAAATCTGCAAGCTGCCTTTGTTGAAAGCAGTGTGACAATTTCAAAGTGAGCATGCACACACGTTTAACACAGAATTCAAATCAGTAACTGCTTACTAATGATTTGTGTGGTCAGTTTAACACCTAAAAAAACAACTGATGTGAAATACATTCTTGTTCTTTTGTGTTTGTTCCTTATTTGTTTAAAAAAATCATTTGTCACTCAAACAAAACCAAAGGCTGTAAATTGCTTGGATTTGTTGGCTTATTTGTGGGAGACCTGTCCGTGGACTGAGAAGTCAAGTGATATTTTTTTGTTCAATTAGTAATTATAAATAAGGGGAATCATAAATATGTATTCTTTTCTAGCAGAAATATCTGGTGAGCTGGCTGAAGTCTCTGTGCTAGAATAAAACTTTCTCATCAACAAGCTTGAAACGAAACAGAACACAAAGACACAGTGGTGCCATTAAATGAAGTTATTTTCTATCAAAACATGCTGTGTTATTTTATTCGCTGGGTCAGCAGCTGTTGTTCAAGGAGGTTCCCATGTGTTTTGAGACTCTCCTTTTCTCCTTTAAAAGTGGAGAAAAATGAACAAAAAACAGACTGTGAAAAGTTTGCCAATAACTGGCCATTTTGGCATCTGTACCAGTTTAAGGCATAACTTGTGCCTGATTTGCTGTAAGAGGACTGAGAGTAAAACACATGGAACTAGAAATGAAACGAATGTTGCTGCACTGGAGTGTAAAAACATATATGTGGATACACCTCCTTCAACTGATTATATGTTACAGAAAATCACCAGAACATTTTAGGGAGGTCGTGTCAGGCTTGAGCAAAAGGGTGAAATCTTTCAGGACCTCACTGCTAATGTGATACAAAGTCAGGACAAGGAGCCACTGGATCATTTTGCTTCTCACATCAAAAAGATGAGCTCCTGGGAGCAAAATTAAAGTGTGGCCTAGTGAAAGTACATACGGTGGGGGTTATAAAGACAGCGTTAATTGGCAGGCCATTACCTGATGTCTTCTAAAGGTGAATGTTGATTAGCTGTTGCCATTTCAGCATCTTGCAAACTGATTGGCCTGATGATGTGATTATTCAAGAGAGCTCTGAAAGTCTGTACTGGTGTGTGGAAGCAAGATTCAGAGTGAGTCATTTGGGAGAGACTGAAGGATAGGATTGCACCTGCACGCAACAGGCTTATGTTAATATTAGCAAGCCGCAAAAAATGCTTGGCATTCCATGTGATTAAATTATGCAAGCGTCCTTATGAAAAAGCTTCTAGTATCCACATATCTCGCTTTCCATACGTGGGTGAGTCACTGACAGAAAGAGTAGGAGAGAGAAAGAGAGAAGTGAGCCAACATGCAAATCTTGTCCAGGCTATGTTTAGGATTTTCTCCTTCCTGATCCTCTGCATGAGGCTGAGGCCTTATCTCTGCCATCATCACAGTCAAAACACAGGAAGCTGTGCTTGACCTCTGACCTTCTCAAGGCCTGTTGTGAAAAGTCGGATCAACAGGAAACTGTTGGTTCCACTGTTGAACGTACTAAATACGTTTTGGGGTGACGCACATCTGTTTTAGAGTTGACGTATGAGTAGGATCTTTGGGATCGTTAACCAGAACAGAAGCCACATGAGATGGTAACAGTAAATGTACTAGTACAGGTTTCATAACGTTTGAATGTTTTGGGTGTTTTATTTAACCTTTCTTAAACAGATGGGTCCAATAGACTACAGACAAAGCTCGGACTAACGCTGCGTTAACACTGGATCGGTGGGACATTGGACGTGACCCAATTCCACCTCTTTAGCTGAGCACATGTAGCCATTAACAGAGATGTTCCCTGCATCAGCCAATTAAAATCACGTTGCTTTGAAA
Source organism: Megaleporinus macrocephalus (assembly GCA_021613375.1). Classification (NCBI taxonomy): domain Eukaryota; kingdom Metazoa; phylum Chordata; class Actinopteri; order Characiformes; family Anostomidae; genus Megaleporinus; species Megaleporinus macrocephalus. Next base: position 31,636,984 of record CM038724.1, read on the forward strand.
ACACCTCTCTATAATGACAGTCATGCCGAGAGACACGCAGAACACCTGTAGCTTTTTTGATATCAAAAGATATGTGCACATAATAAAACCATTTTTATGAACGTTGACTTGCTTGCTCACCCGTGAAGGTGAAAGGTCTCTTCTTGTTTTGTAAATCATAAACATTTTCATCATTCATATGTATTCCATTAGCATTATTAAACATAAAAAAACTGAAGCTGCATTATTGTCATGCATGGTTACTGTGAAAAGCAGTTGCATTAAATTGTGATAAGCTGTAGTATATTTAACAATACATAGTATGAGTGATTGAGTTGGATTACCAATGACAATTTGAGACCTACCAATACAACATATTGCATCTAAAGCATAACAGTAAGTCTCACTGATGCTGGTTGAGCTTTTTTCATTGGCCTGTAGGGACTAGAAAGTACCAGCATTTGCATTTCTGGTTTAATGACAGGCTGGTTACAATGTGCTCTTTCATAGCAAGTGAGCGTTTTATGGGGATAACCAGACAAAGACACATCTAAAAGAGAACAGAAAGAATTATCTTTCCATCAGGCTGTCTCTTAGGCTATTGCTTTTTCTCTCTCTGCGTCTGTCTTGCTGCCTGTCTGCCATATAATTTTTGCACCGTGGGAAGTGCTGGCATTCCTCCAGCTCAGTCACTGTCTCGTCTTCTCTCTTGCCTTTTCTCTGAAAGTACAAAGTAAAATTCCTTTGCAGAAAGAATAACTGTAATAGAGAACAACAAAATTGATCTTTTCTTGTAGCTCTACACCTCTACCTGCACAGCTTGCTTTAAGTGAGGTCATGAGAAGAGCAGATAGAGATGCCGGAGGGTAGCCCAGTCAGATCGATGGACCTCAGAAGGGTTCCAAAGCCTCATTTAACCAGTTTTAAGGCTTGTATGGTGTAATTTTGCACCATCGCCTTTCATCGCTTTTGCGTTCCATTCCTTTCTGTTACTCCTTTCCTTCACTCTCGCTTTTACGCACACATACACATATAAATATGACATCCGGCATATGTTGTGCCCCACATTTTTTCTAATCTGCCAAACAACAGAGGCAGAACAGGAAGTCTCTGTCCAATTGAAAATAAAAATGAAAAGGAAACAGTGACACAGATATGATTAGTCTTTTCATTTAGCTGTACATGAAACGAATTACAGGTGTCTATGTTGTTAGACAGCATTATTTTAGCGCTGGATAATGTGTTTATATGTTATCAGATAAATTGTGGGTGTTAAGTATACTCAGTACCATGTTTTGCCCTGATGTTAAGACATCATGACTTTTAATCCCAAAGATGTTGAAAGTCTAGGAGAGCAGTATATCCACAGATCCGTTTAAAACCCTGATAATAATTTGAAGAGCTCTCTTTATAGTGAGATGTGATGATCACACAGAAGGAACATGTCGAACTAGACAAAGACAGGAAGATAAAATGAACCTCTGTGTAAATGAGCTAGGTTGTCAAACAATTTAATTAGCTATGTGAATGTAAATTACTTGGAGCTTACTAAAAGCTAATGTCACCTTGTTACTTGCTCTACAACAACACAAAGTAAATGAATTTAATTGTAGATGGTCTACTTTGATCGTCAAAAACTGGTTGCTACATACAGGTTGTGATTGGGGTTGTGATGCTAATAAAGTGGTACCTGTTTCTCACTTTCTCTCTTTAGTCCAATGCTGAGCGAACATGCTAGGCTTTGAGAAACATTAAAATTGATTTTTTTTTTGTTAAATATGTGACTCTTCACAGGCATGTTTTGTTCATTTATAAATGCAGTTTTCCTTTCTATGGCACATTTTAATGGTAAAACTGGTAACTGTCTATTTGGGGACTACTCAGAGTCACATTATGACATATGCATAAACTTTTAATAACATGTTCAAAATCAGTGTTTGCGTTCTTATGAGCAGCTTAAGTCAGAATTCATAAGAGCCCTCATAGCGATACAAGCCCTTATATCAACATTATAAACAATAACGCACGTTAGGATGTTTATAGGTAGCTTTGCATAGTGTCATCCTTTTGCCGCTTCAGTATTACACATACTTGCACAACCACATCCACACATGTGTACACACACAGTCTGTGTGTGCATGCTTGCTCAATCAGCTCCCTCCTCCAGGGAATGAGTCTAATCTGGGTAAGCTCGTTCCTCTGTGTCCGTGAGATATGGCAGGGAGAGACGGGCGTAGGAAGCCCCCATACACACATTCACACACACACGCACACTGCTGCAAAGCTAAAATAGCTACCATCAAATGCAAGAAATTCTAGAGGTCCAAGTCAGCCTTAAACAGGAGGTGGATGTGCAAACACATGCATGCTTGTCCACACACATTCACTTATGCCAACTGTATTCTGCATAATCGATATGCTGGATTTTTCACTACTCTCTTGTCCCTTTTTGTGTAACTGCATACCTATTTACATAAAACCAAATAAATGTTGCAATGCTCTGGTATAAAATGTGCATTAATGTATGGTTTGATGGTCTTGTTCTGGATAACCTAATGCAATAGTAGGAACAGAGTGGTGCGTAGAGACATTGAACAGTGCTGAAAGTCTCTGACTGGTGGCATGCGTTAACGCCAAACACAGTATGTGAATCTTTATTAAAACAGTGGTTTTGGATGCTACATGTCATCCCTACCATGTCTGGTGTCTGGCAGCCTTAAAGCTCATTTATGCTCATATATGGACAGAGCTATACTTAATGTACATTTTCATCTGTTTGTGTGCATGACCTCTGAAAACCTACAGATATGGATGAGTTTGGAAAGTAAATATTGTCCAATCTTACTTCTTTAGACAGGGATTTTATTAATTTTTTAGTAAGTGTATATATATATATATTCCTCTTTGGAGTGTAGTAGCAGTTTTAATAGCTTTTTCTTAACATGGGGTATAAGGTATATGAACATTATGGGTTTAAATGTGGTTTTATGAAGCAACAGGAGTTACGGGCCATCAAAACACTGAACAAATCTTTTGCATTATATAATGTAAAAACCCAACATTGTATTTTCGCTTACTGAATTTAACATTTGTAATTAGCTGGCTATAATGTGATTTTATGGGTATAAAATGATGTAGATGATTTAGATGATGTAGATTTAGGAAGCACTATCATAATTAACAGAGACATAGATTGGTAGGTAGAATGCTGCTGCCAGAGTGGCCATTAACGCTTTACCAAAATCACGGGTGATTGATTGGGCATGCATGCGTGGAGTGGGATGTGGTGCCAGTAGTTAACTGAAAGGATGTGCTCCCTGTGCTACTGAGTATGATATACACCCAGCATCAGTATTGATTCTTTCTCTAATTAGTGTTTGTCTTTGCTACATCCCTTATGAGGATAATATGGCCTATTTTGGAGTCTCAATCACCACACATTCATTGACTAGTGAATAGCGAAGCACTTTATGTGGCTCTGACAAAGTGTGTGCGTGTATTTTGTCCTCTGTGTTCAGGACAAAAGAATACACTTTGCAAAAAAGCAAAGTCCACCCTTAAGTTGATTTCCTTTACAGTCTGACCATATATTAAAGACAACTTATTTCCAATGTAAGAAATCAGGAATTTATATTTAATTAGTAGCATCACTACTGACATGCCTCCCATTCAAGCCCTGCAATCTTAAAAAAACAGTGTCCTCCCTACTCCTTTGTTACCCTTTAAAGAGACATTAACACAATTAGCTACACAAACTTCCCTTAGTCTGTATTGCAATACCATTTTTTCTAAATAATGTGCATCTAAATGGCGTATGCAGACATTTATGTGGAGATTAGTTTTCCATTTAAATAAGGATGTGAAACTTTAGAAGAGAAAACTGAAATTTCCAAAACTGGAGTTAAAATGGTATATAGAATATGGAACACCTATGCAGTACCGGACAGACCAATGGTCATTATCAGATGAACAGCATAAGGCTTTCATCTTTTAGAGAATAAAATCCACAGGTGCTGTGGATTCCCATCCTACTATTGTTAGAAGACCACTGAATGCTGTATGTCTGAAAGGACGTGTAGCTGTCAAAAAGCTTTTACTAAGAATTAGACTAAAAAAGAGATTTTCCTCTAGAACATTAACAATGGACATCTGAGATGTCGAGTAAGCTTTTAAGACCCAGTGAGTCTATATTTGTAATTAGAAATAATTGGTTTATGAGAAGGTGAACTTTGGGGGTGTATAAAAATAACTGTACAGATTTCTTTGCATAACCGAAAGCAAGTATCCCAAAAACAATAGATAGTCACAGTAAATACTGAAAAAACTTTTTATTCTGACACTTTCTATGATGTCTTCACATTGTATGTAAAAAGAAAAATTGCATGTGTTCACAGTCAGTAATAGAGCTGTGTGCCATCATTAGCTGAAACAAACTTACCTAAGTGTAGGGGCTGTCAGACAGACTGTTAAAGTGACCAATGCGGAGACTAGTGTGGGCGAAGGGGGTAACTAGTAGAGTGATGGCATTTGCACACACTATAGATTTTTCTGTGCCTGCTAAAGAAAGGATTCACTCAACCTGCAGTTCATTTATCTGTCCTGATAGCATTATTCGGTCAGCCGGATGGAATAATCAATAGTGTCGTTGTCGATTGTGGCACATATACACATACACGTAAACTCTCTCTCTCTCAAATGCACACCAAGACCCTGGAGGGATCAATAATGCTAGGTCTGTGTCACCAGGCAACAGCTGCTTTACCGCCTCATGGCTTAGCGATCCTATACACACAGTGTGAGAAGAAGAGCAAGAAAGAGAAAACTAGACAGAGGGAGCCATTAGGCACAGGGTAGAAAATGCACAGTTGTTTACCAGGGTGAGAATTCACAATGGTTTGTACTGAGGGCAGAGAGAGAAGAGTGAGGCCACATGGGGAGAGAGAGTGAGGAATGTGTGGAATGCTTTGTGCAGCTTGAGGTTATGAAACTATTTTTCATCTGAGAAGTTCATGCTGTGACTAAGCAAACAGTAAACAAAAGACATGGGTTACAAGGATGAGGAAATGCTCCCCTTAGCGTCTTGTCCTTGGTGTCGCCTGAATTACTGAAGGTTACACCGCGAGACACAATTACAACAGACAGACTTTTTCTCAGCTCAGCTGACCTGCCAACACAGTGTTGATGCCATTTTCAGACTGATTGATTTTCCCCCCAGGAGGGCAAATACGTTATCCTTTTTAAATTGCTTACTCATCTCTCTCTTTCCGATACACTCTTTTTTGTTGTTGTTTTTTTTAAAGATGTACATTTTTGTGGTCTTTGATATGTTTCTGTCCGTTAAATGTCTGCTACATTTCACCATATTTCCTTCCTCTTCATGTAAAATGAGTGGTCCTCATAGTGGGTAATGCTTCCGCAAGCATCTCCTTATCAATCACAAAGCTAACATGGCTCGTCCCACTCTTTTTGTTTCAGTGTAAGCAACCTTGCAAGCTAAAGCTAACTTAGTGTGCATTCCCTGGATGCTCATTAAAGAGTAAAGCAAATGAAAACTTGCTTTAAGGTATCAACACAACAACTGGGTATATTTTGGGTGCATCATGGGCTTTGTCGACAACATGACCAACAAATGTAGTACACGTTTAACGGAAAATAATCAGAAAGCTAGTGGTTATGCTAAACCTTAGCTTAAAGACTGGAGCTGAACCAGCTTAACCAGCTTTGCAAAGGAGAAACGTGACGGGTGTACATGGCCAAAAAGTAAAGGACCTGCTGGTTGTTCATACTAAAGATGTCACAGCCTGCTGAACAGCAGATGTGACCGTGTGCATCCCAGTAAGATTCAGTAAGGCATTCAAAGGGTGCAAATTTGGAAATTTTTGTCGGTAATCGGACAGGATTTTGTGCATGAAAAGCTGTAATACTATATTTAATGTTGACTTTACAGGATAGCAAGGATCTAACCGGTTTTCTTTGTAATTGTCTATGTAAATTGTCACAGTTTTTGTGATGCCCTATATTATTTTACTCATCGCTGCTGATAGTAATGTCTGAATAATGTGATATACGTTAAGTTGCCAAAGGTATGTGAAAACCCATCTAAATGATTGAGTTCAGGTGTTTCAGTCTCAAAGCCCACAATGCCTTGTAATCTAAATAGACACTGGCAGTGGAATGGGTGGTACTGAAGACCTCAGTCACTTAAAGTATTACACCTACATGGATGCCACCGCGTCCTGAAAGTCAGAGTGTGAAATTTCTAGTATTGTGAAACGGAAGTGTCTAGGAGCAGTAACAGCACAGCCACAAAGTGGTAGACCATGCAGACTCACAGAGCAGAGCTGCCGAGCGCTGAAGTGTACTGCGCCTATCCTCTGTTGAATCAGTCACTGTGTACTTCCAAATTGCACGTTGGCAGCTTCATGAAATGCAGCACCTAAATATAAGCCAAGGACCAGAGTGCACAATGGCAAATGTCACGGTGGGAGTGGTGTAAAGCATGCCACCTCTGGATAATTTGTGCTTTATTCTTAGAAAGTCTGATGGATGAATCTGGATTTTGCTGATGCCAGGAGAATGCTATCTACTAGAAATACATAGTGGCAACAAAGTTGCCAGCTGAGACAGGGTTTCAGTGAAGGGTGATGGTAATGCTATAGCTTACAAAGGCTTTTTTGGCAATTATATGCTTCAAACTTTAAGGCAGCAGTTTGGGGAAGTCCCTTTGTGGTTACAGCATGACTGTGCCCCTGTGCACAACCTGAGACCTGTAAAGACATTGTTTGAGGACATGACATGAGTTTGCTGTACAGGAACTCCAGTGGCCTCACCTGAACCTTTGGGATGAATTTTAACATTGATCGTGAGCCATGCCTTGATCTGTGCCTGACCTCACAAAGCTCTTTTGACTGAATGGACACACATTCCACCAGACGCACTACAAAATGGTGTCTAAAGCCTTTCCAGAATAGTAAAGGCTGTTATAGCTGCAAAGGCAAGAAAGAACTATTAATGCAAATGTTTTTGTAACAAGTTTTCCAACAAGCTAATATCAGTTTGGTCTGTAGGTGTCCACGTACTTATATAGCGTTTACCATTTATCGTGATTTTGTCTTTATGTAGTACCAGCTGATATCCTGGCACACTGTGTATAGTGGAAGTTAAACCACACCATCTTGTGTAGCTAGCCCATTCATTGTGTACACTTTATTATAAATTCCCTAGTACACTCTCATTTTTACTTGCATAGTGTATTATCATTAGCCATTATCATCAAATGTCAGTTTTTGACTAAAGGGTCAATGCTGGATTGATGTTTTCTTTTTGTTTGGCAGACTCTTCAATGCACAGCAGTGACCCTAAGCGATACGGCTGTTCCTTATGCATTTGTTCCAATCCCACACACTATACCATGCACCTATGTGTCAGCATCACGGTTGTGCTGATAATAATAATGTCTGGTCAACAAGAACCCTGTGGAGGTCTTTTCAGTTGTCTGTGAAGTAGATATGGCTGATGAATTTAAAGCAAAAAGTGGGCTACAGCCTGTAACTGTAATCCTGCAAAGAGCAGGTTGGTGTATGCAGTAGATACTCGGTGTCTAACAGCAATGGAGATCACAGTGGCTGCTTGTTTTTTTTTATCCTATGTAATGTTTGTGAACATGCAAGACTTTAATGTCTTGGTTGTGAGTGTTCATAAGAGATGTGTACATAGCCAACCCGTAACAGTTTGGACAAATGCATATTCTAATATTACCTCTGTCTGTCTGTTTGTCTGTCTGTCTCTCTCTATCTGTCTTTTTCTTTTTTTATCTCTCTCTGTCTGTCTCTCTCTCAGTCTCTCTCTCCCTCTCTCTCTCTCTCTCTCTCTTTTTATCTCTCTCTCTCTCTCTCTCTCTCTCTCTCTCTCTCTCTCTCTCTCTCTCTCTCTCTCTCTCTCTCTCTCTCATTCTGAGAGCTGTAATTGAGTGTGTCCGCCCACCTCTCTGCAGCACAGAGACAGTAGGGGAAGGGGGCTTTGTTATACACATACAAGCATGCACACACACACTACACCACTACACACTACTGCAGTGCCTTCTCTCCATCACCACACAAAGAAGAGCCATAAAAAGACTGGTGCAGTGTGAGGGGGAGAGGTGTCTAAAGAAAAATGTGTGTGTGTATATATATATATATATATATATATATATATATATATATATATATATATATATATATATATATATATATACTAGTTTTTTTCTGGCTGGGGTAATGATGTGCTAAATTCATGTGCATGTGCAGCTGGGCTTTGAGTCTTGCTGAGTAATTTTGACATTGGTGCATTTTTTTGCATAGCTGGGTTGTACATGCATGTAAAAACAAACCACACACAAACCACACACTGAACCAACATTCAGTTACTATAAACGTATACTCTGACAGGTGAGCTTTCTAAGACTGGTAGTGCTCCTGGTAAACTACTAAATAACATGACATTTCACTTGAGTTGTCTATACTTACACCGTCTAGTAAATTTATTCTAAGTTCATTACTTTACATTTGCCATTCAGTGTCATTCGCCTTCTGCACTGAAGTGCAGATCGCTAATAATAATAAAACTAATCATATTGCTGTTTTTGTATGCCACGTGATACAGTGAATGTATGGTGAACCGATGCACTTGAATTATATATGTTAAAAATTCATGTGTTTATTGTGATTTGTTCTGGTGAACTGGTGATCTGGTAAAAGTTTATTCCATACTGTGTGGGGGCCGTTACCATGGTTTCCTACCCTGTAACTTACTAACATAAAATACAAGAGAACACAGTGCTTTGTTCTTGTGTGTGTCACTCTGTTTCTCTAATGCAGCCACAGACCGGCAGCCTGAATAATGACTTGTATCTGCAGCAGGAAATGGTGGATTGTGGTTTTATGCTAGACGGGTGTATGACATGACAGTGTGTCAGTTATTTTGTGTTTTCCAATTTGCATATGGCATGACCCTCTGAGACATGCATGGATCTCACTGCAATACTTTGGTCTTAATTTAGACAAGACCTATTACAACATATCATAAATATAATTTGAATAAATTGTGTATATATTTTGAAGTTGAAGATTAAGATTTGAAGATTAAGTTCGAAGATGTTTGACTTCTTTGTTGTTTTGCCTTTGCTGTCCAGAACATGGTAAGTCCAGAATATCAGATTTCACCATCCACCATTGTTCACATAAGAGTTAGCAAATGATATAGAGTCTATATCTGATGCAGTTATAAAGACCGGCTATTAAAAAGATGTACAAAATGTATCTGAATGTGAGGACACATACAGGACTGCCAAAGCTTTCCAAGCTTTTCCTTGTGGCAACCCAGTGTTATTTGCAGTTATCATCAAGTACCTGCTTTGACTGCTTAGTACTTCATTCAGCTACATTGAGATTGCTGGTGAAGGAATTTAATAAATACATGTAATGTCTGGGGCATTTAGAAATCTGGAAACTTTGTTTTTCGAACTGACGCACAAGTTATCATCTGCTTCTTTTAAAAATAAGATATTCAAGCCTTCATGTTTTGTATTGTATTTCTGCTTATTTACATTAATTATAATGATATATGGTGTTTTACTGATACATTTATTGCTAAGATAAAGGGTTTTAAACAATGAGCTTAGGTAACTAAGACCTTTGCACAGTAGTGTATGTGTCAAAGACTTCAATGAAGGGAGATCTACACCAGCATGTCATAGATGTTATACCTCAAAATGCAAACTGCTGGTAAACCTCAACAGAAAGACCAGGTTGGAGTGTAGATATTTAAAATAAAGCCTGAGTTATGTCACAATGTAAACAAATCAAGTAAAGATATTGCATTAATGGAAAAAGAAAAGGACAGTGCCCAAATTAGCATTGGTGCGTATGCTTCCCAGTGGAACTGTTTCATTTGTCTTTGTTAATACTAACTGCAGCAGAGCGATGAATCCTGAAGTGTACTGAAATGTTTAAACTGCTCAAGTTCAGCTAACAATCATCCCCAACACTTAACTCAAAGTGGTCCTTTAGTTTTTCAGGGTCAAAAAGTGAAATGCTCTTTACTTGCCAAGTCAGTCACCTGAGCTAAATACCACCGAGCAACATTTTACTTGCTAAAGAGAACTCTGGAGTAAAAATTAAACTCTTTAAATAAGCAGGAACACTTTACTGAAGTTGTAAAGGATTTGCGGTCACATTCTAAACAAAACCATTTAATTTAAAGATATCTTAATCTTTAGCTTTGGTACCCTCAAAATGGTGGTTGATGTATTAAAAAATATTATAAAAAAAAATATTGATAAGATGAAAAGATTCATATTCTTGATTGAAATCCAATGTTGTGCACTTTAACCTCATTGGGCCTCATTCACCAAAAAGAAAGGTCCTAAGAACAAGAGTCATGACATGTTCATGAAATTGGCGAGTGTCAGAATGTTTATGAAAACTGTGTATGTGGGTTTTAAAAGAAATTACCTTTTAAGAATGGTTAATGAATGCTTGATTATTTGATTTTTTTATCCAGTATGCTTGAGTGCCAAGCTAAACAATAAAAGTTTGGTTTAGAAGTATATCGAGCAGTGGATGATGTTGGTGTCTAAATGTTGAAATTAAATGTTACCAAGCTGTGTAGTCATTTAAGCCAGGATGATCACACATATCTCTTTTTGACATTGACTAGAGCTTTCAGATGAGCACCTGAGCCTAAGTAGGCGTTTTGTGGTTTTTATGTTATACCATCTGCATGTCACTGAAAACCACAGTATTTCATTTACACATCGCGTATGAAGTAACAGTGAGTATCCCAGATACGGTTAGCTTTTTTACTGCACACACAGTCAGGGATAGCCCTTTATCTTGCCTTGTTGTACAAAGTGTAGGTGTGGAAAAACTTAAAGCTCCTACATAACAGACTTCAAAGACATGTGCTAAATGAAATGCGTTGTTTATACATTCTAGTCAAATAAACTCTCAAGTATGTCACAAGAAAGCCCTTTTAATCTACAAATGGTACTGATACCTTTATGAAATTTTAAACACCGAAAGTGTCTTACTTCATTTTGCACTCATTCAGAATGAATATAACTTGTTCCACAAAACAGTAGTGTAAACATGTATGATTTGTATAACAAATTATTACAAATTATTGTAAACTAACTTGAAATAATTTAGTAGTTGATAGCACCAATGCGTTGGCTCATCAGGATTTCACCATTTAATTTATGTATGTTGCACATATTGCATGCTCTCAAGAAGTGCAAGAAACTTTATCACTGCACGATATACCGTTTCAGCATCATTATTGATGCTGAAATGTGTGCATGTGCAGTAGTCACATAAAGTATGATGATCCGTAAGACAAATCTAATCAAACACATCATGCAACAACTTTTTTTTACTGCTATACGAAGAAAAACTCGAATGGTTTTCATTTACTATGACTAAACTACAAGAGGCTGCCTGATGACATAATTTACTCTGAATTATTTGCCTATAGTTAGGTTATTGTCATATATGCAACCAGGCAACTGACCATATGTGCAAAGCTGAAACGTAAACACGTAATCAAAGTCAAATTGCCAGACAGCTGTCGTTAGCAAAACATTAACAAAATTAAAATGTTATAAACTGGAAGGTAGCTCTTCAAGTCATCTGGTGAAATTCCTGTGCAATGTGTATTGCAGAGCCAACAAATATTGTCATTTTTTTTGTTTTAATATTGTGGGGTCGAAATAATGTATTTATAATGATTTAAAATGGGATTGCCTTTAACATCATTTTAACTCTGTGTTCCTGTTATGTTTTTGCACTGTATAAGCATTGTAAACAATGAAACGTTATTATATCAGCTTAAACAGCATAAGGTCAGGTTTTCTACACAAAAGTCACCAAAATGAATATTTATGAAAAGCCATTAATTTGGCTTCTTTCTTCTGTTTTTCAAGTAGCACAGGAGTGGTGGCCTAAGAGAAAGAAGGAGTGGAGTGGTGGAAAAGAAGGAGGTAAGAGAGATGGATTCGCTACCAATGGAGTCAGCCACAGTAGATGAACTCGTGGATGCCTGCATCCAAGCTTTCGGTCAGTCTGTACACTCATCGCTAATTTCTGAACCTTTCAGTTTAAGCAACTCTGTATTAGTTGCCTGTGTTTATATTTTCTCTCCAAGATGATGTCTGTTGATCATATCGTTTTTACCAACATTTTTATTTAAAACCTTTGACCTTTTCTTGTATTAATTAATACCAGATTTCTCTGTGATGTGTGCTTTTGTCTAGATGACACAGGGAAATTAAAGGACTCGTCTTTAGTCCGGATGTTTTTGATGATGCACCCCTGGTACCTGCCCTCCACTGACCTGGCCAAAAAACTACTGCTCAAGTATCCTTTGTTAATATAAATGTTTATGCACTTATCCAGAAATAAGGCTAGATACTACTGAGAAGTGTTTGTGATATACCAGTATACAAATATTGGATGACAAAACTTAATTGTAACTGTTAATTGTTATTCAACACTGGATCCAAGCATTTGTTCTTCCCTGTTTTTAATATATGCTACAGTGACATTGTCTTTATGTCAAATAAAGTCATTCTTTCACACGGAATGAAGGGGCGTTAATGTACCTCAATTACAATGCAGATCTCAGGAGGACGGCTGTACCGCAGAGCTCCGAAGCCGAATCTGTCATCTAGTCAAGTAAGAGCTCATGTTATGCTTAGGCAGTTTGACAGTTTGTGTCGTTTTAATGTCCACAGTCCTGAGCAATGGCGTTATTTTTGCGTTTTAAAGTGTTTTTCTGCAACATCGGGTTGCATGCATGTTTGATAGAGTGACAGAAAGTCAGACTAAGACACCCGCCATTGTTGTACAAGCATACAGTGAAGAAAATTTCTTTCATAAAAATCAATATGAACAATAATCACATGTCCCAGGATTAATGTATTAGTACTTCTGTCTTAGCTATTTCAACTTGAATGTTTGGTCTACTTTTAGTTCTCCCTTAACTCTCATTCATCTTCATTGTCTTCTTTGCACTGATCTATTTTGGCTCCTATTTCTTTCTGAAACCTACTATCCATCCACCCATCTCTCTCTGTCCTTAAGAACAGGTTATATGTTTAATCTCTCTCCGTCTCGCCCAGTCTCCTTCTCCCTTTCCTATTTGTCTTTTTTCTCTGTCTTTGTGCTCTGCTTTTCTGTACCTCTGTCTTTTTACTCTTATCTCTGTGTCTGAAGCCTGTCATCCATTCACCGTTTCTCTCTGTCCTCAAGAAATGGTTACACATTACTGCGTTTTTTTCTGAGTTTGCTCATAATCTCTCTCGCTCCCTCTCTCTGTAGGTACTGGATCTCAGAGTTTCCTGTAGAGTTTAATCTTAATCCAGCTTTAGCAGAACAGATTAGAGATTTGAGGGAGCAACTCAACACGGAGGGCAATGAACGGGAAAGCCAGCTCATCGACGTAGAGAGTGTGTAAGTGTACACACGCGCACACACACACACACACAATCATATTAACACATAAATTCAAGAAGTAGTTGTGAATTAAAAAAAAAAACATCGTTATAATTAAGCAATAGAGCACATAATGGAGCATGTTATTGTGAATACCGTTGAGCGTTCTTTTGCTTAATTGTTGTTACTTAGCAACTAGTGGTCTGCAGACATAGGTATGGTAAAAGTATGTGCTGTTATCTAGCCCTGGCATGAATAATTTTAGTCTTCAAATATTCTTTCATTACACTGAAGCTCATTGCACTATTTAGTATTCAAAACCCTAGTTGTAGCATAAATTAATGGCCTTTAGATAAAACAGTAATTGTTAATACACTTCCTGGTCAAAAAAAGTAGCATTTTGGATTTAAATAAGCAAATAATTAAAAGCCTTTGATTCAATAATTACTGCAGTACTGGACATGTTTAATCTGGAAACAATTTTTTTAACCCCAACTGATGCCGCAAGTAGCTTCTCAGTTGTTAAATAACCATGTGGGAAGACGTTTACTGTGGTTGTTTAAAACACATTACATGTTTTAGATTGTTTTGTCAATTATTGGCCTACATTTAGAAAACAACCAAAGAGAGGCTGAAATTATTGAAACTGGGTTAAGAACTCCCAACGCATTATTAAAATGTGAAAGGATAATGAAAAACCAGCAGCTTTACAGAAGAAACATGGTTTTAAAAACAATCATGAATGGTGGTGATCAGATGTCTCTTGGTGAAGTTAAATTGTAAAAAATGGATAGTAGTACTCACAGCTAAATTTAGTAGTGAAAGTAAGAGCATTTCCACACGCACAGCATAATGAGAAATCAAAGGTTCTTAACTGCTGTGTGAACATAAAAACACCACGTGTTAGTGAAGCTAATTGGAGGACAAAAGAGTTTAATTCAATAGGGAGTATAAAGGTTGGGCTCTGGAGTAATAGGAAGTAAAAAGGTCTGCTGGTCTGATGAGTCTACATATACCCTATTGAATATGGCCTATTCCAAAGAAGAATGGACATGCAAGGGTTAGAAGTGAAGTGCATGAAGCAATGCACCTGTAATGCATACTGCATCCATCATGTATAGTGCCCTCTGGAAGCAGTGTCATGATCTGGGCTTGCTTCAGTTGATTAGGTCTAAGTTCAGCAATATTATAAAGCAATAAAAAGTCTACTGACTGTCTGACGTTACCTCTTTTTAGTTTTACTGCTATGTATTGTACTGGTGTCTGTCATATCCACACAGTGTGCAGCACTCTGCAAATGTGGAAACTGCTTGTCACATTTAAGTACATTATGATATAAAATATAAATGTAAATTTTGAATGCTACGGAATGTGGGCCTGAAATTTAACAGGATCTAACAGGAGCATCACTACACTCAACACAACAGGTCGGAAGGCCTATCAATTTATACAATCAACTTAAAATACATGTTTAATACAGCCGGTTGGACTAAAAAAAACTACTACATTGGGAGCACATCTGTTTCACCAGATATAGTTCTTAATGGAACTACCAAGTAGTATTTGAAGCTTGTAAAATGCTGTTTGAACCTGTTAGCTGATACAACAGTATGGGCAGCATGTTTTTAATCAATAAGATTTTGTGGCCAGATCTAATTGTTGTATAATGCATCAAAAATAAGTTCTGTTCCCTAAGATGCTGTTTGTCCCTCACAGGCCCTCATATAAGTGGAAGCGTCAGGTGACCCAGCGTGTTCCGTCCATGTCGAAGAAAAGGAAAATGTCTCTTCTGTTTGATCATCTGGATTCCTCTGAACTGGCTGAACATCTTACCTACCTGGAATACAAGTCTTTCTGCAAGATACTGGTGTGTGTGTGTGTGTGTGTAAACTCTTACTAGGTTATGTTTTCCTTTTCGGCTGATGTCCTTCTCCATATTGGTCACACAGGACACATGTGCTATGGCATGTAACACCATGTCTGTGTGGCATTTGTTTGTTTGTTACATCCGTCTATCCATCTGTTGTATACATATGCAGCATCAGCATATGTTCTGTCTTGTTCTGGCTATACACCGGATATTGAGTCTGTGTATTTAAAGGCTATTGGGCACTTGGTCCTAATAATGAAAGTGACTGCTGTCTTCTTTACTGTAAATGTTTCCACAAGCTATAGCACTTTCAGGTAGCAAAATCCATCACATAGGCCTTGCACACCATAAACCAGCACTTATTTTTCCGACCTTGGTGAGGCAGCGCCCTGATAGATTTTTATGTTATTAGAAACTTTACACAGAGCAAGAACTTTTGTCTCTTAAATCTGAGGAGTAAAGGCTTTACTTGACTTGAATAAACCGGGCCTTTTTGTTTTTGGGTTTATGCAGTTCCAGGACTACCACAGCTTTGTAAGACATGGCTGCACAGTGGATAACCCCATCCTGGAGCGTTTCATCACCCTCTTCAACAGTGTCTCCCAGTGGATCCAGCTCATGGTGCTCAGTAAGCCTACGCCCCAGCAACGTGCCACAGTCATGACCCACTTTATCCGTGTAGCGCAGGTAAGTTGTAATTGTATTATGGTGGTTGGTACAGTGTAGTGGGTAACACCTCTGCCTGCCATACTATAGACTGGGGTTCAGTCCCTCATGTGGGCAAGACCCCTAACATTACCTGTTACCTGTATAACTTAATCAAATGATAAATTGTTAGAATATATAAAAGATAGAACTGCAATCTGTTTGAAATGAACTATTTAGACATGCAATTGCTTTTACTTGGCCATTACTCAAAGAAACATTGCATTTATGCCAACCATTGAAGCCTGAACAAGGGGTATCTAATTTTAACATTATAAATGTCATTCTTATGCTTCAGATGGTTTGTTCTGTTTTGACTAAACATCATTAAATATGTTATTTCACATGGCTTTGGACTCTTAACAGCCCTTATTTTCTTCCCTGTGATTTATTCATTCCTCATGCCTTTGTGTCAAAGTGGCGTTATATCACACTCTGGAATTTATCCCTGTCTGCTCATACTCACTATCTCTCCCACACTCAGTCTCTCACAGAACTGTGGGAGTGTTTTCATCGAGGAAGTGTTTCTGATGTCCTGCTTCTAATGTAACCCCCAAGCACATTAAGTCCAACTGGTATTTCCCACTGATGAAACACAGATTGTTGGAGAGGTGTTTGATACTGTTAACAAACAGCAACCAGATTCCCAAAAGCATCGTGGTGTTAAGATCAACTGGTAGAGAAAATGTTCTGTGTGATGTCTTGATCTGTGGTGTGGTTTGGTACTTATATACCAGTAAAGACTACTAACCACATAAGACCATAAACATACTCAGTGCCAGTATGCAGTATTACATTACTGTGGCAGTTAAAACATTTAGAGCATAAATGTAAGGGATATGGTTAAAATTAGAGTACATGTAAATGGAGTTGGAACATGTTGACAGTAAACATGTTGCATGCTGCTTTCTTTTAAAATGAAAAGGGAATCAGTTCTATGTGAAACCAATTACAAACAACTGCTTGTTTACCAAGTATGGTGACTAAACGAAAGTACACTGGCAGTACAAGACATAGCAGTCATCACTGCAAGGCTCAGAATACAGCTTGTGCTTGCATTGTCATGACACAGTTTACGACAAGCTCAAAGCATTTGCATTCGTATACTTGCATGATTTTGGCTGGTCACTATATGCTCGTGTCTATCCCTCCGTTTACACTAGTGCTAGTACATTTTGCTCACTTGGTTAACTCTTGATGATGAGTGACCTGCGTAATGCAGATTCTGTATGTCCTTATCTGTAAAACAAAACAGTTAACGTTTCACTATCAAGCTTCACTAATGTTTCATTTTTGTGATCGCTATTATAAAATCAAAAGACACTTTCTTCTACAACACTGTGTTACTGAGATCCCAGTATTTTCAATAGATTGAATTCAGGCACCACTTTGCTTCCATTTGCAGCACATTTTCGACAGGAGCCAAAGTCAGAACACAGTTAGTTTTCCACCATCACTGCTCATTTGCATGAAGTTAAGCAGAACTGAACTAAGTCATGCTGCTGAGATCTCTCACTTCACATTGCCAACAATTGCTCTGAAGCTTGCCACTGAGTGTCACTGGCTGTCATTCAAATAGAAGGATTTCTGCTGACTTGTCGCCTTTGTTACTGGGTAATACAGCAGAACAGACTGAACTGGTTCATCTGAATACAAAATACAGCCATGCTGAATAGAAAGAAAGACGTGTGTCCTGACCTTACCTGAGGATAACTTTATAATCGAGAAATACTACCAAGAAATAATAAAAAAACTGTTATATTTGTTTATTAAGACTTTTGTACGTTTTTGCTGATTACTTCATATTAAGGAAATGTGACAACTGACAGTCTTTTTACCGTATTAATTTATATCGTCTTGACATTGCCTATAGGAATTTCTCAATCCTCAAGGTCTGTATTGGCATCGGTCACAAAATTACAATGACAATGAACAGGCCCTAAAACAGCTTCTGTAAAGTCATAATTTATTAATTTTCCACATGCTAGAAGTCTTCCATCTGCTTTTCTTCTTGATGGACTTGATATGTACCAACCCAGTCAGGGTCTCAGGGAGAAGTTCACGTCTCACAGTTGGGCACAGGTGTAGCACTTGCGTCCAGCTGAGGGGCCGTAAAGCTGCTTTCTCGAAGGTCCTGTGCATTATTATTTGTGAGTGTTACATTTGCAAGTCATTCCTGCAGCACTGTAAATGTTAAAATATTGATGCTGTCTTTTGGCTTGCCGTCCAAATGTTTTTTTAAGACCCATGGGGTTTCCTGTAGTAGTTGCTCTGCAGGACACTGTCACCCCCTGCTTGTCTTCTTCCTGATCCCTCGTTCTTCCCTCCTTCTTCCCAGGAGAGCTCATCCCCTCTCCAAAAACCACCAGCTGAGTGCTTTTCCCTTCCCTCCTCCCTCTCTCTCTCAGGTGCTGTGGTTGGTTTTTATGAGACACTAATAATACAGTAACATTAATAGGCTCTGTCACCGAAGCCCTCTCGTGTTATTAGCCACTTTACTCCCTGTTCTGTTGAGTGCTTTGTACAAGGAGTGGATTCATTGAGGCTGATGTTTGACCACAATAAAATGTGTGCTGTGTGTGTGAGTGTTAAAGCAGCTGGGGCTGGATTGATTTTTGCAGTGTGTGTGTGTGTGGGTTGAAGGGCAGAGGATGTCTCCCATAGAGCCTCATTCACAAAGACTTACTGGGGCTTTCATAGACTTGCTACCACATTCCGTACGGCATCTGAAACAATGAAACAATGCGGCCTCTGACAGAGCCCTGCCATACAGTTTATTTTTGTATGCGTGTATGCTTGTTTTAGTAAATTTTTAGAACCAGAGAAAAACAGAACTAACTCACTGTACCAAGCAAGTGGTTTTTTACAACTCCATGTTTCATTTAATAAAACTGAAACAGGAAAATTACTGAGGTTAGAGTTAGAAGTTTTTACTACATTGATACTTGCATATATATAAGTAGTGCCTTTGCCTCACAGCTACAAGGGCCCAAGTTCGATTGCAGGGTTCTTTTATCTTGCCACTCCACAGTGGCGCAGTGGGTAGGACTATAGCCTCACAATTACAAGGGCCTGGGTCGAATCCCACTGGGAGGGGCAGTCATAGGCTAGGGATTATGGGACCTGCCTTGTGACTGGAAGGTTGCCAGTTCGATCCCCTAAAATGACAGGACACGACTGCCTTTGAGCAATGCACTCAACCCCCAACTGCTCCACGCATTGGGCTGCCCTCTATCCAGTCAAGTGTACTCACTACCCCCTGGTGTGTGTGTTCAATAGTGTGTGTAAATTGGTGTTTTACCACACAGTTAGGTTACCAAGCAAGTGGTTTTTACAACTCCATGTTTCATTTTATAAAACTAAAACAGGAATATCACTGAGGTTAAGGTTAGAGTTAAGTTTACTGCTAGAAGTTTTTACTACATTGATACTTGCATATACATAAGTAGTGCCTTTGGCTCACAGCTACAAGGTGGCACAGTGGGTAGGACTGTAGCCTCACAATTAAAGCTTTTTTCTAATATAACATATAAGTACTAAATACAGTACTTTTTTGTGCTCTCTCTCTCAAAGCAAAATGCTTTAAGTGCCGTTTGTCTGATGGGGACAGGGTTGGTGGTCTACCAGTCCTTGCTGAGTCCAGGTTTTCTGTATTTTTAATAATTTTTCGATACTCTAGTTTTGGAAACTTTCACCTTTCATATGATTGATTCTTTCTTATGATTGATTAATAGATCTTCTCTAAAATACCTCCTGAAAAGGCAATAATTTGTACCTAATGGAAATTAAGTAAACAAATGTGTGGTATCTGATTTTTTCATGCTACTGTATGTAATACATATGGGCATTTTGTACATATGGATATGTTTACAATACATTCTTTTTCTTTAATCTATTTTTTAGCTGCACCCTCTTCCTCAGACTACCAAGCTAATACCTCAACACCCACATATTGGCTCTAAGTCATAGTCTAAATCTGTTCCTAATCCATTTCATCCAGTTTTATCTATTTCATCCTGCTCCCTTTCTATCTTCCCCATGAGTCATCTTTCTGTGAACCCCTCTTTCATCTGACTTACTTCTCTTTTCCTGCCTCTGGCCTTACACTCATCCTCTATAACCTCATCCATCCCTCCCACCAGCTCAAAATTTTAATTATCTGAATCTCAGCAAGATTTGACTTGCTGTTAGGATTTCTTGGGTTTTAAGTAGGAGAATTTCATCAACAGTTGATAGATGATTGATCTGCTGAGTGTGATTTAATGCTAGGTTTTTCAATGTGTCAAGAAGCAATATTGTTGGATTTTTGGCAGAATTCAATAATAATTTTAATAATTTGTAAAAAATAATTTATGTTTTGATTAAATGTGTAATCACTGCAACTTGTAGGCCAATTTTTAATCTTCAGTTCTCCCAGCTGTCCTTCCCTTCATATCTGTGTGTGTGTATGTATCTCTCTGTAGAAACTGCTGCAACTGCAAAACTTCAACACCCTGATGGCAGTGGTTGGAGGCCTCAGTAACAGTTCCATTTCCAGGCTGAAGGATACACAGACCCACATCAGCAATGACACCAACAAAGTACTCATCAAAGCACTTTTATTTAGTAGTAAATGCACTGCACAAAGTAAAATATTAACGTTAAATCAACCTTCTGCACAGTTTTTATTTTATGCTTATATGGTTTAATGTGAGGTCTCCCTTCATAAAAAACACATTTAAAGTACTGTATCTTAGATAAGGTCAACCAAATAGTTCAGCAACACAGGTTACAATCAAACGGGGGGGTTAAGACTTCCTCGACTCAGCCTTTGACTATGGACGGCTGAGGTGTCGCTGGAATTAAAATTATGTTAATAATATTCTTGGTAAATAAACAGATGCACAGGAGCCATACTGTTGACTGCAAAGAATGTAAATGTAAATCAACTTCAGCATAATTCTGGGCAAAATTAATTCCTCATGCTCATTAGTTCATGTGATTCTGAGTTCAAATCCTAGCAACGCCTTCTCTCTCTGCCATCAGACGTTTAAGGGTAGAAAGCTCTGAAGTGGTGTTGCCATTGCATACCATTTTGAAATATGAAATGTAAAATCATCCGGCTAATTTCAGACAGCTTGACATTTCATACTGTAATTGTAATCAAATGATGTTTTGGGGATCAGTAATTAACTTTCCTGGTTTTTCCCTGCTGTTCATCAGATTTTCAACAGTCTAATAGAACTGGTGACATCATGTGGGAACTACAGTCAGTACCGACGGCGTTTCGCAGACTGTCCTGGGTTCAAGTTCCCCATTCTGGGTGTCCACCTGAAAGATTTGATTGCAGTGCATGTGGCCCTGCCAGACTGGACCGATCCAGAGAAGACCCGTGTCAACCTGGCCAAGACACAGCAGCTTTATGCCATACTGCAGGAGCTTGCACACGTACAGACCACACCACCTAATATAGAAGCCAACACTGATCTGCTCAACCTACTTACGGTGAGATTTTATGGCTATATGGAATGCGTGTTGGAGTATGTTTGTGTAAGCGGGGGATGGTATGAGTTTTCAGTGGCTGTTTGTGTGGTCAATTTTTTTTTTTTAAAGACATAGTAGTAATGATCTCTCTGTGTATGTGTGCATTTTCAAGAGGCAGAATAGTAATGATCTTCTTTGTATGTGTGGATTTTTTTTCTTAAGAGACAGAGTAGTAATGATCTGTGTCCTTGAAAGACCAGAAGAGAACTATAATTTTAAACGGTATTGCTGATACAGCTTTCCGTTTCATCTAAGGGTCTCTCATTTACTACTTTAATTGAAACTACTAAAAGTGTTAAAAATTGCTAGCCTATATAATTAGTTTTGTTGAATCAAGATATTTTTAACACATAGCAAAAAACAAACTTAACTTGTTGACCTGAAAAATATGTGTGTTAAATACAGAATTATTTTACCAGATGTGAAGCTTTATATTTGGAAAGTATTCATTCTAGAATGTATTTTTACTCAGAAGACTTTTTTTGAGTGTGAAACATCATTTCTTGAACTTTATAGCTTTACAGTTGGATTCAATGCACCAATCACAAAAGCAAGTAAACACTATGATGTTATATTTACATTTCAAAGCAGTGCTGTTTTTCTAAAGCCTCAACGATATTTAAAAATTCTGACGGTATTACTTGGTAAAAGGCATGCCAGTTGATTGTCGGTCAAGTAGTTTAAAAGTTCCTAATCATGTGTCATAATGAGCATTTTGCAGTTTGTCACAACTTGCCTACAACACTGGACTGCAAACAGTTCTAATGTGGACAGCTGAACCTATTTGTGCTTTAGTTTCCGCAGCAGCCACACTTTTGCAAGGGAAGGAATTAGCTTTAGTGTTATGAAAATTACACAGCTGCCTCTGGCAGGCTGGAGTTAGATATAGTGTTTAATTTATGCAGCCTTCTTTTAGTTTCTATGGCACACTGTGTATCATTTAGAACATTTAAAATGAGAACAAAGAGAGAGATAAGCAGTTATGGTGAGGACATGCATGTACTTGTTCATAGTCCAGCGATCCATCCGTTGACACAAACTGCATTTGAAAAATCATTGACTTGGATTAAGATGATGTCACAAAAATCTTCTTTTGTTCCTTTTTTTATTCGAGTCTTTGCATTACATTACCTTTCCTCTCTGTGTTAGTCCCATAAAATATTTCATCAGTGAAGACCTCTGACATGTATGCAAAGAGTGGTTTGTTGTGACATGGTAAATGGATTTCACTTACTTTATTCTGATGATGTTTGAAATCAAGCTAAGTGAAAAACAGAATGGACAAGATGGAGGCAAGGCGCCCGTACTGTGCTTGTTCAGACAATATAATTGTACACAGTTTGTCCGTGGGTGCTGTGACTGTGCTCTGGCAGTATATTTAAAGCAGCAGCTACTCAAAACTTGAACAGGAAGCTTTTTCAGTCTTGTCTTGACTGCAGACAAAGGATCACAAGCCATTATCCTCACAAGCAGCTTTTGTTAGTCAATATTAGCCCCTTGTGGTTTCTTGGTTAAATAGATTTTGAGCAACTGTATACAACATAACCCAAAGGAATTTTGATAGTGTGTGATAGCACTCCATCTGAAGTTCGCACCATAGCAGCGCAGTGACAAAACATAATTTGCAAACAGCCTATTGCAAGGAAACACACTGGCTTTATTTCTACTTTTTTAAGTGATGGAGATAGGAACTAGGGGTCACAATGTCCACCCTGCATATACCACCCTTTTATTTATTATCTAAAATGACTGTGAGTCTTCTTTTTTATGTGTACTGTTTCCTGGCAAAAATGTAAACAGCTTTTTTGGATATGTTTTTTCTTGCAAAGCCTTTATATACCTGTTGGCCTTGCCTGTGTATGTGTTAGCAAAATTACCATAAAATAATACCATAATATGTTCATAACTGTTTGGCATAAGGTAGATTTTAGAAGCATTGAACTCTTTAAACATTTTATAAAAGTTAAGGAATAAAGGCCCCAATAAAGCATCCTCCCCTTGTCATTGCTTTGGTATTTCTAGCCGAAGAGATTTTTTTATGGAACGCTCATGTCTAGAGCTTGATCATTCACTTTCTACTCCAGGTGTGCATGAGAGATACCAGCGATGCCTCATTTTCTGGGAAAGTCAGAGATAACTCTTTATATGGTACAGAGTTGAAGGGCACAAGCAAGACTTGCAGATCAATATTCAATTTTCTCATGTTTGGTGGGAACAAAATCTGTTTACATCAGGCAAATGATTGATGTTTGTATTTTGGCAGAAGGGCTCTGGCCAGCAAAATGTAATTTGAAATATCAAGAGCGTTTCTCCAAACTGGCCTTCAGAAAGCGTTCAGCGTAACTGTCTGAAGAAAAAGGGTTTTCGTTCATTAACAAGCTTTTATTGGCACTTTATTAACTAGTTACTCAAATTACTATTTGTGTTTATTTGTCCAATTCTGTGTACAAATTTGAGGCAGACAAGTGAATAGGGTTAATGATTCTGATATATGACTGCATTTGTAGTGAAAAATGAGGGCTGGTCAATAAAACAAATTAAAAGCTGATTATTGTAAAACTAATTTTTCATTAAAGTGACTCTATTAAGATTAATTTTGCACCACATGAGTATTCACAGGATATGGTTTTAAGAAGGGTGAATGACTATCTCAGAGATAATCACACTTTTGTGAACAAATTGTTATTCGGTCTGTTTGGACTAGGAACGCACAGTGGATTATTTAATGATGTTATCGTGACATTGCCTTTTTGCAGATCTGATATTACAGAAGGCTAAAATATGCAAATGAGCCCTTTAACCAGTAGCAGTGTTTGTATTTTCTTTAACTTTGTACTGTGGATATCCTGACAGTCACAATTTTGCTTTAGTGTTTGGGTGGGTGTTTTGATGAATCAGTATTTTGACAGATTTTTTTTTTGTTAAAAAAATAACGTAAAGTAAAAATGTTTAAAGTAATGTTTAGCATTGCTGTAGCATATCACAGCATATTTTAGTCACTATAAATTACATTATTATCAAAATACTAGATATGTATCAATATCATGTGGCTAGAGTTCAGAGGGGTGCTGGCAGGGAGGAGAAGTGTGTTTGTTTGAGGGAAAGAGAATGGAAAGTGTATATAAATAACTGACACCATTCAACCCCTTAATATATCCTGTACCTGTTTTTTTCTTTCTCCCTATGCCCTTTTTCCCTTTAGTAAACAATTTATTGGTGCAATCAGTCCATCCTCATGGGAAACATTTACCGTATTTACACAAGAACAATTCTGGGAATTAACCAGAGCCGGAGCATATCAGAGAAAAACAGCATTCCTGTGCTCCCTTTTTGCTGAGGGATCCCACCTGTTAACAGACACAAACACACACACATTTGTGTTTGTGAATTGTTGAGACATTTTCTTCCATTAACTTCTTACTTACATAAACCTCTACCAGAGCTACTGCTAGCTTAACTCTAACCTTAACCTTACCATTACCCTTACCTTAACCCTAAACTTGTGCTGACCTAAAAAATAATTCACATTGTGGGTACCAGTTTGTGGTTATCACAAAGAAGAAAGTTTCAGACTTTGGTGCCCACAATGTGACATCAACGTGGTACACAAACTCACCCCAGTGAAGTAAACGGGAGAACACCACCAACACCTTATATCATATCAGGCGAATTTAAGTATTTGACTATATTAACAAGAAGTAGTATACACTAGAGCATTTGTGTACTCATCCTGCGTTGACAAGGACTCACTAGAGGAAGAATCCTATACTATGTAAATCCTTCTTCATGGTTCAGTGTGCTTTCTGTATGGGTCGTGATTAAAATGATTTAAATATGCCATCAGATGTAACTTCTACCTCTCTCCATCGGCCACCCACACAGATAAAGAAAGAGCAAGAGATGCCCAGCTCCAGGGTAAAGACAATGGCTTATGAAACCTGTCTACACTGGACATGTGCATTAATTTCAAACTCATTAACCTTTATGTGATAGCGTCAACATTCTGCAAATTGGCTTTTCTGTGAACCTTTGAGAGGCCTCACTGTCTGTTAGTCTTCACCGGCGAATCCATGTGGTCTGAAAATTTACCATTTCTCCAAACAGGATAGACCCAGGAATGCCCATTAGCAAGAGTGAACTTGTGCTCCATCATATAGACCCATATGACATTTACGGTGAATGTCATTAAGATTTGTGCCTCCACATCTTTGTGTGCTTACAATATGTGGTTGGTAAATGGAGAGAAAACAGTGATATTGCATTGTTTGCATGTGTTTGGGTAGGTTTCACTGGACCAGTATCATACGGAAGATGAGATATATCAGTTGTCTCTACAGAGGGAACCACGAAGCACTAAACCAGCAGTAAGTGAACTGCAGCAACCAATAGCATATGTTCTGTCATTACCTTGGCCAAGACTGTCAAAGTTTTCTAAGGCTGTTATTTACCATGTTTTTTTGTGATTGGCTAATCAGAACTCAAGCCCCACCCCCAGCCCAGCAGCAAAACGACCGTCAATGATTGACGAGTGGGCAGCATCGGTGAAACCTAAAGCCGATCCGGCCATCATTACCAAACACATTGAAAAGATGGTTGATGTATGTGAAAAAAGCTTTCTTACATTGTAGTTCTCTTTTGTTTACCTTGAATTCCAATACAAAAAATATTATCCAGACTTCAGTGCATGGAAGCATGCAGACTCAGTGATAGTAAAATTGTAAAGTTGATTAATAAATACTTTTGGATGCATTCCCAGCTAGGCATTTCATTATTTTGTTTCATTTTATTTTAATTTGTCTTAAAGTATTAGATTTACGTTGACCATGCGTGTATGCATGGATTCATAGTGAGCAGTCTTGTTTGTTTCCATGGTTGCAGTCTGTGTTCAAGAATTTCGATACGGATGGAGATGGTCATATTTCCCGTGAGGAGTTTGAGAGCATCAGGAATAACTTCCCATATCTCAGCAAGTTTGGAGAGCTGGACACCAACCAGTGAGTCTGGAAATATGTACTTTATATTAAGGCATTGGCCTCTACACCTGGTACAGATGTCTTTATCCTATTCCTTAAGCCTTGGTAGTCAACATTACAGTCAGCATTACATGCTTTTAACAAATTACGCTACATCCTATACAGTCAGTATTCACTTTTTTAAGGAGAATTTTTGTTAGCACTTTAAGTTGTTCTCTGGTGTTTACATAGGTGTCTTATTTTGTCTTATATGTCTTATATATGTCTTATAAAGTCTTATTTTTGTGGATAAAGTCCAAAACCGAGAGACTGCAACACTGGGATATATTTTTTTTAATTGGAGCCTTCTAATTATACAGATGCGTTGAAATCAACAACATTGATTTAATGCCCAGATGTGGTTTTACAAGCCCATTTAGACCTCTATGATTTGATCCTAGAATGAAATAAGTTGTTTTACCTTTTCTGGTGAGCTCATAAGTAATTGATGAGATCTGCTACAATTCACTTGTTTACAGCAAGACACAGTGATGACCACATAGAATCAACTTGTCTAAATAGACACAGTAAAATCAGCCTCATTTAAAGATAAACACCAACCATGCTCGTTTTCGGCTACAGTAGGAAAAGTGCCAACATTTCCTTCAAAGCCTGGAACAGGAGATTTCTCCACATAGTCCGCAATTTTAGATGCTATTGCCAATTTTGCAAATGTGGGAATTTGAAGATACGATTTGAGGTTAACAGTATGTCAGTTCTATGTACTGAACTCTTCTTATTCAACTGTGCCAATATAAATATGTCTTTCTATTCTAAGGCACAATTAACACATATCACTGCCTACTTTACCAGCAGTGCAGCCTGTTTTGCATTCAGTATAAATTTTTCAAGTTCTACTAAATACTTTGCACTCACTACAGACAGCAGTCTGGTTGGCACTGATTAGTTTACGTGAAGTAATGTCTACAGTTAGCACAGACTGCATTTAGAAATTACTGATTTTATATTCACTGACTACTTGAGGGGCATCACTGAGTACTTCATAGGCATTACTGACTACATCACATTGAGCCTCTTTGACTACCCTATGAACTGTACTGACTACTTTATGAATAGCACTGACCACTTTACGGTTATCAGTAGCTGTTTTGCAGTCAAGAGAAAATGTTTAATGATTCTCTCTCATATTGTTTCTTTTGTGTTTTGTCCTACCATCTGTTTCCTTTTTCACTCCAGGCATCCTGTTCCTCCCATTCATTCTGTTTAACAGGCACATTTCTCTCTGTTTCTGTTTCACAGGGATGGAAAGATCAGCAGGGAGGAAATGGTAGATTACTTCATGAAAGCCAGTTCTCTGCTTAACTGTAAGATGGGTTTCATACACACCTTCACCGAGACCACTTATGTGAAGCCCACCTTTTGCGAACACTGTACTGGCTTTGTGAGTATATCTGCTGCACTTTTTATGCTCACATTGCTGGATGGCCAAATACAATAGGCATTTTGCTCTAAACTCTAAAATGACAGACAGCTCTCACTCTTTTCCTCTCTCTCTCTGTTGTTCCCTCTCTAATTTTTGTTTTGGCTCTCACCCCAGACAAAATACTTTAGATTTTTTGAACACTGTGTATTTGATAGTGCTCCAAAAACAGAACCCAAAAACTCCTCCACACATTCTGCTATTCTGCTGCTCATTCTGCACCGAGTGTGCGAGTTAACTACCAGCCACAACTTGAACAGTTCAAGGCAAGGGTCTTACATTTACTATATCCTAACACAAGACTAATTTGTTTTTGTATAAAAGACCAATTTCCACCTTGCACCAAATGTAAGGTGTGACATGTTATGCATTGCACACTGAGACCTGATTCACACATACTACCTCTGCGTCTTAATCTTAATTTTCGATTTAGAGTTCATGTTAACCGATCAATACCTTTTCCTTAGCCCTGTAACAGTGGCAGTGCGTCCCAGACACCCATATTTAGAGAATAGACCAGAGTGTTTTTTTTCCCTGCACCACATGGGTCACGCTTTGAAATACACTGAAATAGACAATGAAAATCAATAAGAAATGAAATAGAAAAATTCTAAAATAGATTTAAAAAACATTACTTCTTTCATATAATTAATTAACTTATCAAAAGAAATACTAGTGAAATGTTCCATACTAAAGACTGGTTCCAACAGGCCTCCCAAGGCAGATCGATTTTAACAGATATACCATGCTCTTTTATGAATTATGTGTTTTCTTGAGCAAAGTGACTGATTTGACAGTGTATCCACTTAGATAAGCATTTAAATAGTCTATAACTTTCACTCTATGCATTTTTCTTATTGTTCGACATTTTAACTCCCCATATGTGTGGTTTTTGAGACACCTCCCCTCTTTAAGCTTCAGTAGCCATATTTAAAGAAGCTTGGTTTGCTGCTCTCTGAGGCCAGGCGATGTGAATGCATGCCCGGACTAAACAAGCTATATTTGTTTACGTTCAATATTTTCCATGTATTAAGAGTCCCTGTAGTTTAGGCAAAGAAAAACAAATGTTATAAAAACATACTGAATATACAGTCAAGTGCAAGTACTTGATTTGTTATTTTATCTCGATGTCTTATCTTATTTCTAATTTCACTATCTGTGCAAATAAGTCCTGGCCTAAAACTCTTGGAAACCCTTCACATAGCACGGACTGCATGATCAGTTAGATGTTAGGAAGGAGATGGGAGGCAGAGGGCGTGAGGGCCATTGTAGTGGTATAGAAAATCTTCTGTGGCACAGCGGAGTGCGTTTGTGTTGCTTTGCACGGTAACCGTGGGCAAGTGTTTGCCTTTTTTTATGCGTGAAAGGCGTGTATGTGGGTGGGCACGTGCGTTTAAATGAGTGTGTGCGTGTGTGATGTTCTGGTCAGTCCTTTCATGTATTGTTCCCGTGCTGTGATCACCTCTCTCTCTTGATCCTAACCTCACCCTTTGCACCGTTCCTTTATCTGTTTGTCCCCTTCTCTACCTTTGTCCTCTCCTTCCCTTCCTTTTCTGTCTTCAGATCAGTAAAGCACTATTCTGTTTAAAACTGCTCTCTGTCTAACCAGTCATTTGCAAGGAATTCAGGTTATTTCGAATCTTCTTTTCTTTTTAGATATGGGGATTTTATAAGCAAGGATACAAGTGTAAAGGTAAGAGGGATATTTTACATTCTGTCCTCGTCACAACTGTTGTGAAAATTATCCATGAGATTTCTGAACAAACTGTTACTTCCCTAGCTTTATTAAGCCTCTCTCTGTCATTCTTTCTCTGTCTCTTTCTGACTGTCGCCCGCTCTCTGCTCTGTAATAAGCGGTGTTCATGCTGACACCAGCACACTATGCTTCCCCATTAGCAGTACTGAGCAAGACAGACTGGCTCATTTAAAAAAGGGTTCAGCCCAGAGTAGACGGCCCTCTACGAGCTGTCTTGCAGAAAAGCCAAAATAGCTGATGTTGACATTTCACTGGCCACTGAAATGAAGGTCCTGTGTATGAGTATGCATGATTTTGTAGAAAGAGGATAATTGACCTATGCATGCTCCACTCACAAATTAATGTATTCATAGCGACTGCTGCTAGGTTGGACAAGCTTTACAGGACGTTGGGGAAAATTCCCGTTCAACATAATGAGACATTGTATCACCAAGCATAAAAAATTTGATTTTGACAGTTTGATTAATAAATATGCCGTTTACAAAATCTGTAGGTTTGAAGTACACAACAGCAATGGGAGACTAATGAGCCAGCATTGGCCTTTATTTCAGTAGAATGCAGATGATGGTCAGTTTTTTCAGTGACCCCTATTTATAATGATTGTTTATAAGGGGTCTTAAAAGGTGTCTATCAGATTTTGTACTGACCTTCTGTGCTTGATAGGGTTTATACCAAATGAATCAAAATGCGACAACAGAGCACAACAGTTGCAGACATACCTTAAAGTTTCTTGTATGCTTATTTTAGATTACTACTTTGTCCTCAGCATGCCATTTGTTTAAAATGGCATTTATTTTGTACGTCATGTGAAAGCTCATGCTGTTGGGGTAGATCATTTGTAGTGTTTTTTTCGTGAGTAATTGAGCAAATGTTAACATGATGACAAATGTGTCCTTGTAAATTGCAATGTTTAGTTTTGATTAAATATAACAACAATGTTCTGGTCAGTAGTGTTTATTTATTAAAACCCGAGTTACATTGTGGCTGCATCTGAGATGACAGCTAGTTGGAGAGCTGGTTAGCTAACTAGTTTACTAAGATGCTACTTACTGAGATACTAACTTAGCTTTACTTCATTAGGTTGCTTAGCCTTGAAGGGAGTGCACAGTGAACCATGCTGGTGATTGCTTAAGAAATGTTTACGGTAGGGTACCGACTATAAGGACCACCACATTTTACATAAGAGAGGGGAGCATTACTGGTGAAGCAGTACAGCAGACATTTATTAGACTTTGGGAAGGTACTCATATAACATGCTTTGTAAAAGTATTGGGTCACAGAGGAGCAGGATTCCCAGCATCTTTAAAAGTGACCCTGTAGATCAGTACTGTTTTTCAAAAGCTTGTCCAACGCTGCAACAGTTGCTATGAAAAACATTTTAGTGGGTGGAGCATGCTCCTGTTTTTGTGTGTTCATAATTTACATTTTCATCTCACTTCCATCAGCTGTACTCATCTCACATTTCTCCATTCTTCACTTTCTATCCTTTCTTCATTTTCTCAGGCTCTCCCTCCGTCTCCAAGCTCATGCTGGTGTCCATTACATTAGGCGTGTGCGTGTGTCAATGTGCTTGTATTTGCCGTGTGTGTAAAAGCACGTTTCTTTCTCCAGTACTTCTGGACTTCTGCCCCACGTTTCTGCATGCGCTGATGCCTTCATCGCTCCCCCGTTCTTCCTCTCATTCTCCTCCTCTTCCTCCACCACTTCATCTCTCCCCCGCTATCTCTTCTCCCTCTCTGCAATAAATTCTCCACCTTCCCTTTTTTCTCTCCTCGTCACACCATCAAGCTTTCCATGTTAAACCTCTTCTCCTCTGTATTTCTTCCCCTCTCTTTCCTCTCTCTACCTCTGGTCTGTTCCTCCAAACCCAACTCCCCCCCACTACCTGTCCCTCCCTCATTGTGCCCCTCTAACCCCCTTCTGCAGTGTGTGGTGTGAACTGTCACAAGGCATGTCGCTCACGATTGGCAATGGAATGTCGAAAGAGGACCAAAAGCATCAGTCACGAAACTCCGCCTGCGCTACAAGCTCGTTCTTTCAGCTTCCCGCCTCCATCTAACGCACCGGTCAATCTGCAGAACACAGGTACATGCACAGGGACACACAATCTTGTTTTCTGGAGCCCAAAACTGAACCAGAACTACTACTAGCCTAACCCTGACCTAAGCTTTACCTTAGCCCTAATCTTAGCCTGACCTTAAAATTTTATGATTTGCATTTTCCAGTAATAGTCCTCATATATGCACATGTTTTTGTCACCACAATGTGACAAATAGTCTTAATCAATATAAGCTGGAAGTGATAAAAGTGATTTTTGTTTCTTTTTTCTCTGAAACATATTTAAAATCACTCTTGTGGTGGATTTTTATCTTGTACTTTTTTCTAATTCTTAAGTTTGAGCTCACTCATGACTGATCATTTCACTGGTATAAGTGGCAATACTGAGTCTGTGTTGTTTTAATCTTAGTCCATATGACTATCCATCAGTGTAAATGCTTACTCTGGTCTCGCTCTGAGAGAATCATTGACAACTGCACTATATAAAGCCTGTTGCCGGAATTGCCATTTAAGCAATGCTTGGCTGGGATGCGATAGCTCTAAAATAAAACTATCTTTCAGTATCCTGTGACCTCCTCATTTTCTCCTTTTGGCAAGAACAAAGACTGACAATACCTCCTAGAGTCCAATAAAATCAAATCAAATAGAGAGCATAATATTAACATTCCAGTTGACCCTCATTCTATGGTTAAACTTTAGATCCACTGAACAAATATTTACAACATGTGGTTTTCAACATATGGGCAAACATTTAGGTAAACATACTTTTAAATATGACAAATATTGTGCATTATTAGCAAAAATATTTATATCAACACCAGTAATATTTCTGGCAAGTTCTTAAGTTTATTTCTTGCACAAGCATAACCAAAACAAAGGAAATCCAGCAGCGAATACATAGTTGTTAAGGGTTGTTAAGAAGCTGGCTATGAGTTCTCTCCACTGTGCACTGCGATGCAAGCTTCATTTTGAAATTATTATTTTACTTTAAGTCAAATTTTGCCTGAGTACATGGAACTGAACGTTGTGCTTTACACTTGCCACAGTGTAACTTTGCTGCAGCCTTCTATGTGGCCTGTTAAAAGGAACAAAAATGTAACAGATCATTTAAATAATATGTACACTTATGTACCTTTATACTGTTAAAATCAGTGGGTTTTTATCAGGTCTTTAAATGCCCCACTGGCTTTGCTGTGTGATTCACAGTATTTACCGTACTGCAGAAGTGCCCTGGTGGTTAGATTAATTTTTAAAACTGTGAAACTATAATTTTCATGGTACTGGAGAAATTGCTACCTAATGCACACTCATGCATATATGTATGCACACACCGAAATACACATTTGTACCCACTCAAATGACTGCCACATAGGACAATAAGAGTAACACTCACAGCTGTGTGATAGGACACCCACTTACCCACACATATACATACCCGTACACACAGACCTGTGGGAGCTGTCAAGACTCCCGGTGAGTAAGTACATTTAAATTGCTATCCTCTCTTTGTTTGAGGCTTGTCTAAGTCTGTGTGTGGGGGTGTGTGTGTGTGTGTTTGTCTGTAAATTGGCTCCAGAAAGTTCCATATCACCCAGTGACAGCTACTAGCTTTATCTGTCACCCACAAGATCCTCTTTCTATTTCCAGCTAACTTCTCATAAGGCTAGCTTTATGTCAAATTAGTGCTTTAGCTGTAAGCTCATGGGGCAACAGATAATGTCACCAGTGTGACATAGCAGTACAATAAGATGGTTCATTATGTAGCTGTGGTCTCGGACACTCTTGCAGTATGTGAGAGCTATTTAGGAATGGTACCATCAGTGTAAAGGTAACAATAGACTAGTAAAGGTGAGAATAGACTGTAGTGAGTGAAATAAATAATAAACAACAATAAAATATTTATTATTATTCTATATTATTTCAAACATCTTCCTGGAGAAAGCTGAGAAATTCTCTGGAAAGTGTGGATTCTAGTTGTTAATGTAATGTTCTCATACATGTAAATAGTAAAGCAAAAAAAAACAAAACGTATCCATTCTCAGCTTCTGAAGGTTAGTAGGGAAAATTGGCTAACAGTTATGGCATCATTGAGTTTTTCTTTCTCTCTCCTTCACTCTCTTACTGTCTCTAGTGATTGCAGAGGAGGATACAGAGGCAGCGGGGGAGGGAATGTTTGATGTTCACCTATAATCCAGGTACATCACGTTTTCCACAATTTCTATGTTTTTCACAAACGTCCAAAGCTTTTTTAGACAATTTCACATGCCCTGTTGACCGTTTCATTTGTTTGCAGAGATAAGAGCGCATATGCAGCATAGCATCATGCAAAGAAGCAAGAACAAACCGATCTACAACCACTACCTTCATGCACTGACAAAATGCTAGATGTGCTTGCTACATGTTGACTGATTTAGCTACATCATGGTTTGTGGTTTCCAGGTTGACTGAAGATGTACATTGAAATACGTCCAGCCTCCCCATCTCAAACTTGATCTTTATACTGAGAACTTGTACAATTCTGAGAACAAAGAAAAATAGAATGTTGACGTCAGATGTGGGTACAAGGGACATTTCTATCACCCTTGGTCTGTTCGTAGTTGAAGTCAAGCTCTGGCATGCAATTCAGTAGATTGAAGAAAGTTCAAGCGTCTGCCAGTTCCCCATACAGCAAACATCACCACTCTGACATTCGCATGCTGCCATCTGCTGGATGAAAACTGCAAATGGACTACAGAGCAGATGCTCATTCCTTGCTTGCCCTTTCCCTTGAATGTGATTTTTTTCAATATTTTTTAAACTTGTTATTAAGTTGTTGTTTGCATTGATGTGCAAGTTGCATCTTTTTTTCTTTTTTTTATATTTGAAGTTTTAAAAAACGCGCTGAATTGTAAAACTTTAATCTAGTGGGAGACACAGGGCCAAGCCCACTTACTAAAGAAGCAGGTCATCTTTAATTTGTGTTCTTGTTAAAAGATGTCAGTCAATATGTGTATATTAGAGGGGAAATCCTTTAATTGTATTTCATTCCAGAACTTCCCCAGGTGCTGAGATATCCTAAGCTTGATGTTTGAACTCTCTGCTTGTATTTTGTCATTGTGAGTTGTTCACTGTTGACTTTTTTTGTGCTGTAAAATGGGAAAATGCAAAAAGTACAATTTAAAACCAGCTGCGTAGAAAAAATACAGTGTAACATAGTGATTTTAACATCTCTAAGCACATTTTAGAAAGACCACAGTAGCCTACGTGCCAGTCTAAATGATGTTTTTAAGATTAATCTTGATATAGCTGTATATTTTATATTAGGTATCTTAAGAAAACTCCAGACTCTTCCAGTAACTGAACTCTGAATGTAGAAAACCCAGTTGATATTGTCCTGAGAAATGCGTTTCTGTAAATATGAAGTATATTGTATTTTTTTCACGCTTGTGTTGTTGTACTCCTGTTGTATTTCAAGTGCACTGATATTGCCAAATATGCTAACAGTTTAAAAAATGGTTTAAATATCTGTTTTTTCTTTTTTTAAGGCATGCACAACAAACATTTTGATTTATTACAGAGCCATAGCATTAAAGCATCTTTTTGTTTCTACGCTCATTATCTATTTCATCAGCTCAGTGGATCAGACATAGACAAAGTGGCCGTATATGGAAAGTGGAGAGCGGATAATATGTGTAATGTATAAAATGTGGTTTTAATGTTATGGCTGATTGGGGTGTTTGTGTGTATATATATATAAGTATAAAGTACAGAAATTTCTATTGAACATTTCTATTGGTTTATTCATCATGACACTTTTACAGGATATAATGTTGATATGTTGTGTTCAAATAATATAGAAACATGAAAATCAACAAAAAATGGAAATGCATTCTTTTTCTTTGGATAATGACAATATACATTCAGTACTGTACAGAAGGAACACTTAGACATTATATACACAGAAATGTAATCACTCTTTTTTTTAAATATTCTAGTAGTG
The DNA here is from genome assembly GCA_021613375.1 of Megaleporinus macrocephalus. Classification (NCBI taxonomy): domain Eukaryota; kingdom Metazoa; phylum Chordata; class Actinopteri; order Characiformes; family Anostomidae; genus Megaleporinus; species Megaleporinus macrocephalus. The sequence continues at coordinate 31,672,779 of CM038724.1, forward strand.
CAAGTAGTGTTTTTACACATATCAGTGTGTGCATTTAACCCTTTCCAATCTTTTCCTTGTGGCAACCCAGTATTATTTACAGTTCTCGTCTAGTACCTGCTTCGACTGCTCAGTACTTCATTAAGCTAAATCAAGATTGCTTCAGACTTCATTAGGAAAATCTCTTTGTTTCCTCACTCTATCAGCTCCACTTACCATGTAAGTGCACTTTGTAGTTCTACAATTACTGACTGTAAAATATCGTTTTCTGTCCATGTTTACCCCCATTTTACCCCTTTCTTCAGCAACAGGACCCCACAGAACCACAACAAAGCAGGTATTATATGGGTGGTGGATAATTCTCAGCACTCCAGTCACACTGATGTGGTGGTGGTGGTTGTGGTGAGTTAGTGTGTGTTACCCTAGTGAGAGTGGATCAGACGCAGCAGTGCTGCTGCAGTTATTATGTCCACTCCTTGTCCACTCTGTTAGACACTGTTTTCTTCTTGGTCCACCTTGGAGATTTGTGCACACTAAAGGGCACACCAGTTACTCAAAAGGTACATTCCATTTTCTGGAAACATTGATTTGCGTCGGGACCTATTCAGGTTAAAATCACATGTCAAGAAAAAAGAACAAAGCATTGCAGGAATATAAAGTAGCCAATGAATTACTCTTTAATTTATAGTACTCTATTAACAAAGCCAAACCGCTGTTTATTCTAATGTGACTATGACTGATGCAGACTACTCTCACGCTGACTTAAATGGAGAGTTTGTCCGTTCATTATAGCTTTGTAAGCAGAAGGCACAGTTTAGCAGGGCATTAATGGCACTGCATGAATTTCAAAGCACTGAACGGGTTCGAATACATTATGTTTTACATTTATTTTATTTATAGGGAAGACCCACCGAGAGCTAATGCCTCATTTTCAAGGGTGCCCTAGTACAAAATCAATGTGATTTATAACCAGTATAGTCTGTAATAATAATAAAGACAAGATACAACAATTGAGATGGATTGATGATGAAATAAAACTAATAAAATGTAATACATATACAAGGATTTGTACATTTTAAGTTTATTTTAAATTTTGAACATTTATTTTTAAATACACTTAAAGATGCAGTACACAATTCTGGAGTACGATCATTAATATTTAAGATAAACATCAAATCAAACCCCTTCTGCCCCCATATTTATGGACGTACATTCCCAAAATGTGTCACAGGGCTAGTAATCATTGTGGCCATAAAAATCTTTGAAAATGTTGCATGCACAAATACCTGGATATAACATTAGTGTGAACGACAGCGCAGCAACTTGGTTGTGAGTTAATAAACTGACGCTATAATTGATGCTACCAATTTTTTATTACAAACATTAGCAAATGGCACAAAACAGTGCTTTCCTATTAATTCTGTGACACAGCAAAAAAATTAGTTTCACAACTGTCAAGCAGAAACAGACACCTCCCTGTCCTTTTTTAAACCTTTCAACTCTGTGGAGCTATTTTTTTTTATTTCTCAGTTCCACCTTAAATGGTGCAGCAGTTCCATCCCAGTGCCTCTGCTTCTTATTTGAATTTTCTCAGTTCCACCTTAAATGGTGCAGCAGTTCCATACTGACGCCTCAGTCTACCAGCTTCTTGTTAAAAGTCCTCAGTTAAACCCTTATTGGCAGTGAGGTGTTCTGATGGTGGAGAGTTTGCATCATCTAGTTACACCTCGAATGGAGCGGCAGTTCCCTTCTGGTGCCACCACTGAAACGGCTCACTGTCAACTCTCTGAGGTCAGGGGTCTCTTCTTCTTTTTTATTTTTCTCTGGCTGTTTTCCATCTCTCCCTCATGAAAGTTCATGGAGTTCAACACGTAGCCCCTGCCCTTCCCCTTGTCCTATGCACAAGCTCTAACATCCCCTGTTGCTGATTGGCTGGAGCTGTGTTGTGTTCCTCTGCTTGGGCCACTTTGTTCATTTCCCATTCACAGGATCAGACCTGAGTACGAATACCAGATTCTTTTCAGTTGGCAAGAGCAGACAGCTAGAATTAGACAGGATATGTGCTGCATTACAGTCGCGTACTGCACCTTTTAATGGCGTGAGCTCTAGTTTCTGATTTAAAACATTCCAAGAGTAAGGCGCCTTAAAAGCAGAGGCTTTTTTTTCTCTTCTACTCTAATTCTGAATTCAATCTAGGTACCACAAGGGATGTTCTAGAGTGTGAACAAGGTCACGTGAGCCCTGCACTCTGACTAACAATGAGCTTCAGTAAGTTGGCAGCTGGCCGAGAAGTATCTATTAATGAAAATAGCCCAGTGCCTGTATCTTCTGTTAGATAGTCAAGTCCATTGAACATTAGAGTCGCAGCAGTGAGTAGACTATCCATCCCCTGCACACTGTTAAACTGAACCCAGGTTTCTTAAAGAGGAAGTGAGTACCATTCATATAAAATGATATCCCCATAATAAACAACAGTGGGTATTAACAGCCTTTGTGCTCTAATGAAAAGCGTGACGTGTTTCTATACAAATAACTCAGCTAGGCTTTGCTTATCTCTTGAACAGTGTGTATCTACCCATGTGACGTATTCATTTCTTTATATTTGTCCGCTTGTTAAGTGTTATTATCTGGGAGAGCGTTGTTGACTGTCAGCTGTCGCCTAAGCTTGGAGCTTGGAGAGTGTGCATCAGACGAAAGAACGGATAAACTGCAGGATAAACACAGTCGTACATTCATTCACGCCTTTAAAGCGCTAATCCATATTTATTCATTCTAATTGCGTGTTTATCTTCCCAATGGTTCTGATGCAGCTCGCTCTTTTTCTTATTGCTGGGATTCATTAAAGCGATCCCTTTTCTGAATCCCTTCACCTCTCCTCGCCTCCTTCCCGCCGACATTTAGCCGCCGCATTGAACGCCGCTCTATTGATTTGTAAAGGCCGGAAGGAGGCAGATCGAAAAATGATTCAGCTAATTATGTGATAAATACACGAGGAAGCTCGCGCCGGGTTGTTAGGGACGAAACGACGCGACCTTGATGGGAGTCTCTTCACTAACGACAACAAAACTGCTCGAAAAAGCCGCAGTCTGACCCCTGGAGGTCAGCAAGTGAAATGAAATTAAGGGGGCAGCCGGTGGGCCTTGGAGAGGAATATGCCTAGACTTAAATACAGACTAATTATACAGAATAAAGAACTATCTTTCCACAGCATGCTAATATGGCTAACGGTGACTGAAATTTTCTAAGCAGTAATTAGCATAATGTCTTTTGCATGAGGCTAATTGGTGGCTGTTTGTTGTCAGTTATTGTTAGCCACATTATCTATTTTGACTAATTCTTAAAGTTCAGTAGTCTCTATGAATTATACTGTAATATTACAGTGAAATATTTTGACTAGGGTTTGTAAAGGAATATTAATTATTCACCCTGTTTCAGGGCATTTGTACTTATTTCAAGTCCTTTTGAGTATGAAGTGAAATTATCCTAAATATTTTTTGGCTTGTAGAATTCAGTAGCCTCTATGAATTATACTGTAATATTAGAGTGAAATATTTTGAGTATTTTAGGGTTTGTAAATGAATTGTGATTATTCACCCTGTTTTAGGGCATTTGTACTTATTTCAAGTCCTTTTGAGTATGAAGTGAAATAATCCCAAATATTTTTTGGCTTGTAGAATTCAGTAGCCTCTATGAATTATACTGTAATATTACAGTGAAATATTTTGACTAGGGTTTGTAAATGAATTGTGATTATTCACCCTGTTTCAGGGCATTTGTACTTATTTCAAGTCCTTTTGAGTATGAAGTGAAATGATCCTAAATATTTTTTGGCTTGTAGAATTCAGTAGCCTCCATAAATTATACTATAAGACTAATATGTTATATAAGATTTGTAGTAGCTCTGCTGCCTCAATAAATGGTGTGGTCTGGAGATTCGTAATACATTATAGGTATATAGAACAAAACTGAAACTAGACTGATAAATAAGCAGAGCTTGCATAGCTGTATCAAACATCCAAACCCAACACATAGTTTAATGTAATATCTGTGATGATAATTGGTGGGTTTTTGTTTGGCAGGGTTAGCATTTCTCTTATAGATACTTTATGGTATTCAGAGAATGGAAATAACAATGCATGCTTCTTTCACCAGCATTGAGAGGAGGAAAGGATGGATCACCACCATCAGAACACTTGTGCACTCTGGGAGGAGGCCTTTGATGGACCCTAACCTGATTGTCTCATTCCAATAGACTCCTCCGGGAAGATGATGCCTAATCCAGTTGAGTTATTCCTGTTTGCATCTTTATCCCTTTTTAGAATATGTTGATTCTTACGGCTCAGTCGTCTCAGCCTACTAAAGCTTCCTTGATGTGCCATCGCTCTCCTGATTGCTGTTTTCAGCTGAATTATGGCCAGCACACTTTCTTCACAGCGCTTTAGGTGGTGCTGTTGAGCTTCGGTAAAAGCTGGCTGCGACAAATCAATGATGTCAGTTCTTTTGTAACCTTGCAATTATTTGAGACCCCTTTGCAAAAACATCAGGCAAATAACAGACAAATGGGCGAATGTTCTCGCATGAAGACAGAAAGGCTGGGATTCAGAGGAACACTTAAAGCCTGGATGAAACATATCTATTATAATCTCTATTATGACTAAATCTGCTTCCTCTGCGGCCTTCTGTGACAGTCGGATAGCGCAGTTGCCGCTGTTTCCATATTAACTGACTCCAAAAATATGAATATCAATCTCCAGATCAGAGTTGTATTAATTAAAGACTCTGTCATGATGTGCCATTAGTCGAAGAAGCGCGTTTTCCAATGTGCTCATACACGGTTGCACATAAAATAAGCAGTTTTTTCCTATTCAACACGCAGCGTAACCCAGATAGGGCTATTATTATACATGTTCTTTCTCTTATAGGCACAAACATGCGCCCTATTCAGTGGTCTAATTGCATTCTTTTGTGACATGACTCATATACTCCAGTGACTAATGGTTTACTGTTTGTGATCTGTAGCCTATGCTGTAGAATATTGCATATGAGACCTCCTCTCCGAGCCAAGTCATGGTATTTTGTGCCCCTAGCACAAGAAAGCAGGGACTTGTTTGTGGATGAAGCTGCTCTGACTTTGCAGAAAGTGATGGGAAGCATCTTAAACATAGGCAGTAAGGCTGACGTTTCTCAGTATGTGACTCTGTAAGAATGAAAGCCTATGTATGAAGTCTAGAAGACATATTTCTAGCTGTTATTACTTATTTCAAGTCAATTTAGCAAGTGAAATGATCTTACTCCATTGGCACACTGCAAGAAACGATATCTCGACAATGTTGCAGGCAGGTCAGATAATAAGTATTGATTATTAACCCTATATTTTTGGCGAAACATGTATCTGCATTTTTGTTGATTTTCATTTTTGGCCATTATTTAAACATGACAGCTATTTTTTATACCTGTTTCATGATGAATGGACCAATAGAAATGCTCCAAAATCGCCTTCAATATAATTTCTTTATATTATCTTACATTGAAAGTTAATTATGTTTTTGGCTTCTACTGTAAAATTATTATTTTGGAGATGCATTTCTTTCTTTGGACAACGGCAATATGGTATTATAATGGGTAACAGGAATAGTGCATATGAGACCTCCTTTCTGAGCCAAGTCATGGTATTTTGCGCCTCTAGCACAAGAAAGCAGGGACTTGTTTGTGGATAAAGCTGCTCTGACTTTGCAGAAGGTGATGGGAAGTGTCTTAAACATAGGCAGTAAGGCTCATACGTTTCTCAGTATGTAATTCTGTAAGAATGAAAGCCTATGTATGAAGTCTAGAAGACATATTTCTCCAAAATCGCTTTCAATAAAATCATTTTACATTAACTTACATTGAAAGTTAATCATGTTTTTGGCCTCTACTGTAAAATTATTATTGTGGAGATGCATGTCTTTCTTTGGATGGCGGTAATGTGGTATTATAATAGGTAACAGCAAATATTAGATGAGATTTTTTTAGACTCGATAAATCTAAATTTTTTTTAGATTTTTTTTTGACTCGATAAAAGAAACACTGGGATGGTTTTAGGTCAAACCAGTGCCACACCATTTGATCAACAGCCAGCAAATGCTAAGACTAAAGCCCGAGGCTGACATAAAAAGACATTAGTGGTCGCCCTGATGCGATGGCCATATAGTGGTCAAAAATAAGCACCCTGGAGTGCAGTCTTGACTCTCCATTGTCATGACAACACCCTGCCCCATGTCCAATGACAGCACGAGTTGTAGAGTGTCTATGTGATTTGTGATGCCCACATCTCGCCTGCAATCAGCCCTCACACACACACACACACACTAGAATCATGCCCGCTGGTAATCGTTGAACTTAAGGCAGTGGAGTGGCATGATAAAATATTAACACACAGCAAGTCCATTTCAGCAGATCTGTCATCATTCCATGTCGTTTATTGGCCATCTCTAATGATGTGTCAGTCGGACGCAAAGCAGGGTCGCAAAAGGGTCTGTCACTTGTCATAGCCAGCTTAAACAGTGGTATGCAATAACGCACCCTGCATGTAGTATAAGGAGTAGGAGTGAGACCACCTTCCACTTATTTCCTTTTCAGTCCAAACAGCCATCAAGTACATCAGTTAAATAATCAGGTTTTTCAGTTTTCAGCCTCACTATTTAAGGTGTCCAGTTGTTGAATTTATAATACCGTCCATTCTTTTCAAAGAAATCTGCAGGAATATTTGTCAATGTTTAGTTTTAGAAGCCCTGCTTCTCTCAATCCAAGTAATCCCAAACACATTCAAGTATGGGTTATCTGATGGGGTAAGTCTTGGTGAGCTACCAGGTCTGGTGCAGTTGTTAAGATTCTCGTTTTACTCTACATCTCTAAACACTTGTATAATGATCTTTTGAACTGGACAGTACTATGTTGTGAGTCTTGATAAGTAATTCTGACTATATTAGTAGATGATTTTGCATATTTTTAACAAGATCAATTATCTGGCCATATCAAGGACCAAAAGGAACAAATCTAATTCTCCTTGCTATATTTCTCTTCATTTATTTAGTATGTAGACACTGTTCAAGTTTCAAAACATAACTGAGCGAAAGCAGACAGTTTTAAATTCATGAAAAACCCCAAGAAACTAATTTACCCTACAGCAGAATTAGACACAGTGCAGGGCTGGTAGTGTACTAAAACGTTTGACTGGTAGTGTACTAAAACGTTTGATTGGTAGTGAATCTAAAACGTTTGACTGGTAGTGTACTAAAACGTTTAGCTGGTAGTGTATCTAAAACGTTTGATTGGTAGTGTATCTAAAACGTTTGACTGGTAGTGTATCTAAAACGTTTGACTGGTAGTGTACTAAAACGTTTGATTGGTAGTGAATCTAAAACGTTTGACTGGTAGTGTACTAAAACGTTTAGCTGGTAGTGTATCTAAAACGTTTGATTGGTAGTGTATCTAAAACGTTTGACTGGTAGTGTATCTAAAACGTTTGATTGGTAGTGTATCTAAAACGTTTGACTGGTAGTGTATCTAAAACGTTTGATTGGTAGTGTATCTAAAACGTTTGACTGGTAGTGTATCTAAAACGTTTGTCTGGTAGTGTAACTAAAACGTTTAGCTGGTAGTGTATCTAAAACGTTTGACTGGTAGTGTATCTAGAACGTTTGACTGGTAGTGTACTAAAACGTTTGACTTGTAGTGTACTAAAACGTTTAGCTGGTAGTGTATCTAAAACGTTTGACTTGTAGTGATCTAAAACGTTTGACTGGTAGTGTACTAAAACGTTTAGCTGGTAGTGAATCTAAAACGTTTGACTTGTAGTGATCTAAAACGTTTGATTGGTAGTGTATCTAAAACGTTTGACTGGTAGTGTACTAAAACGTTTGACTGGTAGTGTATCTAGAACGTTTGACTGGTAGTGTACTAAAACGTTTGGCTGGTAGTGTATCTAAAACGTTTGGCTGGTAGTGTATCTAAAACGTTTACTGGTAGTGTATCTAAAACGTTTGACTGGTAGTGTATCTAAAACGTTTGACTGGTAGTGTATCTAAAACGTTTGGCTGGTAGTGTATCTAAAACGTTTGACTGGTAGTGTATCTAAAACGTTTGACTGGTAGTGATCTAAAACGTTTGACTGGTAGTGTATCTAAAACGTTTGACTGGTAGTGTATCTAAAACGTTTGACTGGTAGTGTTCTAAAACGTTTGACTGGTAGTGTATCTAAAACGTTTAACTGGTAGTGTATCTAAAACGTTTGACTGGTAGTGTATCTAAAACGTTTGACTGGTAGTGTATCTAAAACATTTGACTGGTAGTGTATCTAAAACGTTTGACTGGTAGTGTATCTAAAACGTTTAACTGGTAGTGTATCTAAAACGTTTAACTGGTAGTGTATCTAAAACATTTGACTGGTAGTGTATCTAAAACGTTTGACTGGTAGTGTATCTAAAACATTTGACTGGTAGTGTATCTAAAACGTTTGACTGGTAGTGTTCTAAAACGTTTAACTGGTAGTGTATCTAAAACGTTTAACTGGTAGTGTATCTAAAACGTTTGACTGGTAGTGTATCTAAACCGTTTGACTTGTAGTGTATCTAAAACGTTTGCCTGGAAGTGATCTAAAACGTTTGACTGGTAGTGTTTCTAAAACGTTTGACTGGTAGTGTATCTAAAACGTTTGACTGGTAGTGATCTAAAACGTTTGACTGGTAGTGTATCTAAAACGTTTGTCTGGTAGTGTATCTAAAACGTTTGGCTGGTAGTGTATCTAAAACGTTTGACTGGTAGTGTATCTAAAACGTTTGACTGGTAGTGTACTAAAACGTTTGACTGGTAGTGATCTAAAACGTTTGACTGGTAGTGATCTAAAACGTTTGTCTGGTAGTGTATCTAAAACGTTTGACTGGTAGTGTATCTAAAACGTTTGGCTGGTAGTGTATCTAAAACGTTTGACTGGTAGTGTACTAAAACGTTTAGCTGGTAGTGTATCTAAAACGTTTGATTGGTAGTGTATCTAAAACGTTTGACTGGTAGTGTATCTAAAACGTTTGATTGGTAGTGTATCTAAAACGTTTGACTGGTAGTGTATCTAAAACGTTTGATTGGTAGTGTATCTAAAACGTTTGACTGGTAGTGTATCTAAAACGTTTGACTGGTAGTGAATCTAAAACGTTTGACTGGTAGTGTATCTAAAACGTTTGTCTGGTAGTGTAACTAAAACGTTTAGCTGGTAGTGTATCTAAAACGTTTGACTGGTAGTGTATCTAGAACGTTTGACTGGTAGTGTACTAAAACGTTTGACTTGTAGTGTACTAAAACGTTTAGCTGGTAGTGTATCTAAAACGTTTGACTTGTAGTGATCTAAAACGTTTGACTGGTAGTGTACTAAAACGTTTAGCTGGTAGTGAATCTAAAACGTTTGACTTGTAGTGATCTAAAACGTTTGATTGGTAGTGTATCTAAAACGTTTGACTGGTAGTGTACTAAAACGTTTGACTGGTAGTGTATCTAGAACGTTTGACTGGTAGTGTACTAAAACGTTTGGCTGGTAGTGTATCTAAAACGTTTGGCTGGTAGTGTATCTAAAACGTTTACTGGTAGTGTATCTAAAACGTTTGACTGGTAGTGTATCTAAAACGTTTGACTGGTAGTGTATCTAAAACGTTTGGCTGGTAGTGTATCTAAAACGTTTGACTGGTAGTGTATCTAAAACGTTTGACTGGTAGTGATCTAAAACGTTTGACTGGTAGTGTATCTAAAACGTTTGACTGGTAGTGTATCTAAAACGTTTGACTGGTAGTGTTCTAAAACGTTTGACTGGTAGTGTATCTAAAACGTTTAACTGGTAGTGTATCTAAAACGTTTGACTGGTAGTGTATCTAAAACGTTTGACTGGTAGTGTATCTAAAACATTTGACTGGTAGTGTATCTAAAACGTTTGACTGGTAGTGTATCTAAAACGTTTAACTGGTAGTGTATCTAAAACGTTTAACTGGTAGTGTATCTAAAACATTTGACTGGTAGTGTATCTAAAACGTTTGACTGGTAGTGTATCTAAAACATTTGACTGGTAGTGTATCTAAAACGTTTGACTGGTAGTGTTCTAAAACGTTTAACTGGTAGTGTATCTAAAACGTTTAACTGGTAGTGTATCTAAAACGTTTAACTGGTAGTGTATCTAAAACGTTTGACTGGTAGTGTATCTAAACCGTTTGACTTGTAGTGTATCTAAAACGTTTGCCTGGAAGTGATCTAAAACGTTTGACTGGTAGTGTTTCTAAAACGTTTGACTGGTAGTGTATCTAAAACGTTTGACTGGTAGTGATCTAAAACGTTTGACTGGTAGTGTATCTAAAACGTTTGTCTGGTAGTGTATCTAAAACGTTTGGCTGGTAGTGTATCTAAAACGTTTGACTGGTAGTGTATCTAAAACGTTTGACTGGTAGTGTACTAAAACGTTTGACTGGTAGTGATCTAAAACGTTTGACTGGTAGTGATCTAAAACGTTTGTCTGGTAGTGTATCTAAAACGTTTGACTGGTAGTGTATCTAAAACGTTTGGCTGGTAGTGTATCTAAAACGTTTGACTGGTAGTGTATCTAAAACGTTTGACTGGTAGTGTACTAAAACGTTTGCCTGGAAGTGATCTAAAACGTTTGACTGGTAGTGTATCTAAAACGTTTGACTGGTAGTGTACTAAAACGTTTGACTGGTAGTGTATCTAAAACGTTTGGCTGGTAGTGATCTAAAACGTTTGGCTGGTAGTGTACTAAAACGTTTGACTGGTAGTGTACTAAAACGTTCGACTGGTAGTGTATCTAAAACGTTTGACTGGTAGTGTATCTAAAACGTTTGGCTGGTAGTGTACTAAAACGTTTGACTGGTAGTGTATCTAAAACGTTTGCCTGGAAGTGATCTAAAATGTTTGACTGGTAGTGTATCTAAAACGTTTGGCTGGTAGTGTACTAAAACGTTTGACTGGTAGTGTACTAAAACGTTCGACTGGTAGTGTATCTAAAACGTTTGACTGGTAGTGATCTAAAACGTTTGACTGGTAGTGTATCTAAAACGTTTGGCTGGTAGTGTATCTAAAACGTTTGACTGGTAGTGTATCTAAAACGTTTGACTGGTAGTGTATCTAAAACGTTTGACTGGTAGTGTATCTAAAACGTTTGACTGGTAGTGTATCTAAAACGTTTGGCTGGTAGTGTATCTAAAACGTATGACTGGTAGTGTACTAAAACGTTTGGCTGGTAGTGTATCTAAAACGTTTGACTGGTAGTGTATCTAAAACGTTTGACTGGTAGTGTATCTAAAACGTTTGTCTGGTAGTGTATCTAAAACGTTTGACTGGTAGTGTATCTAAAACGTTTGGCTGGTAGTGTATCTAAAACGTTTGACTGGTAGTGTACTAAAACGTTTGACTGGTAGTGTATCTAAAACGTTTGACTGGTAGTGATCTAAAACGTTTGACTGGTAGTGTACTAAAGCGTTTGACTGATAGTGTACTAAAACGTTTGCCTGGAAGTGATCTAAAACGTTTGACTGGTAGTGTATCTAAAACGTTTGACTGGTAGTGTATCTAAAACGTTTGACTGGTAGTGATCTAAAATGTTTTGGGCGGGGGATATCCAGCGACTGTATGATTTGCTCTATACATGTTTGGTAATATAGCGAGAGAACTGAATTCTGTCATTAAGATGGAGCTACTAATTGCAAATCGCAACACAACAAGTCACACATTACATGCTAGTTTTATAACAGAATGCTTCTTTTACCGTTTGCACTGTAAAGTATGTTTTGTTGCCACCTGTTGCACTGAAAACATCACCTTTGCTTTCTAACTATTCCGTTATGTGAAGATTATTTCATAAAGTCAAAATCATGGTCCTGCCTCCCGCCTGAAACCAAATGCACATTCAGTTTCAGTATAAAATTGCACATCACCTCGCATAACTATTGTTTCTCCTTTTGTAAAGATCCACCTTCATTTCATGTTGAGCATTAAAGAGGCTGTATTTCTGCCCAGAGGTCCGAGCACTCATATTTCAGTTCGCTAGCCTTTCATCGGTCAGGACATTTATAATCACTGTGTTTAACAAACCCAAGCCAGCAAGTCTAGGTCTCTATTTCCAACCTCTGACCGGAAAAGAGAGACGAAAAGAGGGAGAGAAAGAAAGAGAGAGCCGGAGAAAGTAGGCAGCTGTTGCAGAAGGCAGAAAATGATACTCCGCTGGTGGCTCAGAGAGGAATGACACTTAATCAATGCAGAATCCTGCCAGGCAGGAACACTGCACATATTTAATATTCCTGTTGATGGAGGGAGGGAGGTAGGGATGGGTAGAGGGAAGAAAGGAAAGGAAGGAGAGAACGAGTGAGATTGTGCAGCAGCCCAGGGTTTGAGTGGCAGGTGGGTAGATTGCATCTCCTGAGAGAGAGAGGGATCTTTGATAGTGCAGCCTCAGTTATCTATTTACAGCCCTGCTACAGCTCACGTAGAGAGAGAGAGGGATGAGTGATGGTTCCTTCAAGGTGAATATAATGGATTTCTTGAGATCTTTATACAATCAGATTTATTCTCATCAGATCACTCTTAGAAAAATAAAGGTTCCTGGCTTGGGAGTATAGCTCAACACTTCAGTTTATAATGCATCATAATTGCCGCATAATGCGCTTATCAATGCGCCAGTAGTAACAGATTGCTTATTACTTATCTTATTAGGCAGCCCCCTGGTGATTGGAGTGTTTAGGTAGAAGCTGTTCATCATAATCCTCTACAGAACAGTCCATATGTCCATTATTAAGCTTATCAATAACTGCTACTTAGCTAGCCGCTCATAGATTTGTATACATTGTTGGCAATGAATTCTTTATTTGCTTAAATGGATCATGTCTTTGTAGTTCAGATTAAATACATTATATATGACAAGAATACATAACATTAGACCATCAACCTGTCTTGGGCTTATTACTGTCTTGATAAGGCTTAATCAGGTCCTTACAAAATCTCTGACAGGTACACATACCCTTTCATTTTCCACAGACTGACTAAAACGGCGTGCCTCGCGAGAACAGTTTTCCTTTGCGTTGGGTTGCGTTGCATTGTGTCGGTCTGGTAGCTTGTTGCCGTATGTGACACAGACTCATTCAGAGTGTTTTTAAAATCTGTAAAATTAACCGTGTCTTGTTGGGGAACCAAGACAAAGACATTTAACACTTCTAATCTGATACGGCACTGCACATGGCTGAATACAGTAAGTATCAGCAAACAGCAGAGCTAGCACGCTCAGCTAGCACAAAACTAATAACCCAGAACACCATACAGACCAGATCTGACCGGTACGAACAGAACAGCAGCAGCAATTCAATATTCTACATTTAATGACTGCAGTTTATACTGCATTTATTATTATCTTTTTTAGTTTTAAATTAAGGGTCTAATTGTAATGATTGCAGTATTGGTGGTATTTGTTTGATTTACTTTGTTTATTTACTGTTAATTTTGTTAAAAATATTAGGCTGTTTTACATGAGCTTGTTAAAAATGGTAATAAACCAGTTTAGATCATGTTTCATGACTTCCTTGCGCTAATAACTACATGTAGCCTGCCGTGGCATATAGCCCCGCCCTCTATCGGTATTGGCTATCGGCCGATCGTGCTGAAAGGTGATCGGAATCGTTACAACATACGGAACATTCTGTCTGAACATGTGCTGAACAACATTTCTTTGCATTCAGTATCTTCAGTGTTTCTCCTGTAGACTGTATATCACTCAGTCACTGCATCACCAAACATATGGAACTTAGTAACAGCAAGTCTTATATTTCTTAAGTCACATATCTATTATGGTTTACAAAACCTTTCTCTGATGATGAGTTTCTCTGCAGTGACACTGAAATGGTGAAACATATGCATGTACTGCTGTCCCCGTCAGGTAGAAGGAAAAATTGCCGTAATGTACCTGTGGGCCACCAATAATGTGTTCTTGAGATTGACGCCATGGGCCGATAAAAATGTGTCTGTGGGCCAGACTTTGGACACCCCTGCTATATCGACTAAAAGGTATTGCTCCATACAACCCATTTTGGCAAACTGTCTGAGTTAACAACAGTACTGCACGTTTTATGTGAAAATGAGATATTGTCAGTAATTTCAAGCATTTGTAATGATATGATACATTCCAGACGTGTATTTCTAGGTGTGTGATAATGAAAAGGGCCTAACTCTAGTTTTTGTACTCACAAGTTGTTGATATTCTCAACCAGTATTCCTGTAGTTATATTAATCTTAAACACATACAGCACGTGAAATCAGTAGTAGCCACACGTCTCGGTGCACGGCTGCTTTTATTTGTCTGATGGGAAGAAAATATTTAGGAGGTTCTCTTGGAATGAGAAATAGTCTCTTGGCTGAAAATGGTTGGCAGGTTTACGGCATCCACATCTTGAAGTATTTATTACTTTTTTTAATGAAGATATAACGTGTGATCAGCTGCTCTTTTAGTACTTTTACTTTAAGTGAATTTAAATGCATTTTATATTGTAGTATAAAGAAAAAACACATTCGGTGAACGTCATTGGGCTTTCCATGTGACTCAATGATGAAGGGAAAGTCACTGATGGAGGGAGAGTCAGTGACAGAGGGTCAGTCTGTGATGGAGGGCCTGTCAGTGATCCAGGGCGAGTCACTGATGGAGGGAGAGTCAGTAATAGAGGGAGAGTCAGTATAACAGCGTGCCCTCACCAGAGTCCAGACTTCAACAACACTGAATCGGTTTGGGAATATTTGAGAAGGAGGAAATACAACCAACTTCTAAGACTGAACTTTGGAGATATGAAGAATTTGCAATACATGTTACTAATAAATTTATTGAGCACTAGATAGCGAATACAGTAAGTACAACGTTTCTGTGGTTTGGCAGACAATGGAGCCGGCTTTGTCTCTACATGGAACAGCTCCACATGACTCGTACGTTGCTTTGATGGAAAGCGTAGTGTGACAGAGGCGTAGCTGGGTTTGGCAGAGGCCGTGGTCTTTTCCTATTTGTGATGGTGTCAGCCGAGGTTGAGTGAATTTTCCCAGACGTGCCTGTGCGGTAACTCTTCACCCCTGAGAGAGCTGGACACGGGGAACCTCTCCCTCAGGTACCAGAGCCATTCACCAGCCAAGACGACACTTCCGATAAGCTGCTGGCACAGACCACACACATCCTGCATTGTGCAGCTCAGGACAAAAAAAAATGTATTTACTGGCTGAGAAAGAGGTTTGTCCTTTAGTCTAACTGACTCGCTGCAGCTGTGACTTTATTTCAAACTTTGACCATTTCTGTGCCAACCTTGTCTAACGTAAGACATGCCAGAAAGGGCTTCTGAGCAGCCAATTTAATTAGCTACAACAACATAGTCCAGCTCATTAGCGTAGCATTTTAAAACTGAAAACTCAATCAACTACAGGGCCTCTAAACTCCAAAGTCCCAGTTTTGGATGGGCATGACCAATTAGTAGGCAGTGTTGTAGACAAGACTTACTAAAACCGAGTCCAAGTCAAGGCAATTGTTTGTTAGAAAATAAAAATTAAAAATTATTTTATATTTCTTATATTGAAATATATCTTATATTGAAAGAAGTAAATAATATCTTTTTTTGAAGAAAAAGGTTTAGTGCCAGATTTCTCCTGGACCTTATCTGGATCTTGATTTAAGTACTGAGTGAAAAAAAAAAACATTACTTACTTTATTAACATTATTTGAAAATTTTAAAAAAAGCTTCCTATATATAGTTCTTTCGACAACTTGATTGGAGTCAGCCAATGGTAAATCCAGTTGATTGGACATGATTTGGAAAGGCACACACCTGTCTATATAAGGTCCCATAGTTGATTGACAGTGCATGTCAGAGCACAAACCAAGCCTGGAAGTCCAAGGAATTATTTGTAGACCTCCGAGACAAGATTGTATGGAGGCACAGATCTGGGGAAGGGTACAGAAACATTCCTGCAGCATTGAAGGTCCCAATAAGCACAGTGGCCTCCATCATCCGTAAATGGAAGAAGTTTGGACCCACCAGGATTCTTCCTGGAGCTGGCTTTTCTATTTTTATTTTTAATACATTTGCAAGAAAAATCAAACAAACTTGTATTACTTTGTCGTTCCGGGTTATTGTGTGAGGAATTCTGAGGGGAAAAATTAATTGAATCCATTTTGGAACAAGACTGTAACATAACAAAATGTGGAAAAAGTGAAGCGCTGTGAATGCTTCCCAGTCCGGGCTGTTCTGTTTGTAGTTTGCATGTTTGCATGCATGGGTTTCCTCCAGGTACTCCAGTTTCCTCCCACAGTCCAAACACATGCATGTTAGATTGATCGGTCACTCTAAATTGCTGTAAGGAGTGGGTGTGTGCGCGAGTGTGTGTTGGCCATGCAATGGACTGGCGACTTGTCCATGGTGTACCCTGATGACGCTAGGACTGACTCTGTGACCCCGATTAGCGGGATAAAGTGGATGGATAACATTATTATCAAATAAAAATAAACAGTGAGCAGAATTTCTGTAGAGTAGTGTTTTTTTTACATATGACAAATATTGTTGATTATTTATAAAAAATAAAACATCTTTAAATCAGGTTCACTGATTGTTCTGGGACAATTGTGTATGTGACGTATACAGCATCACTGTGTGTATATACTCTGTGCAACTGAAAATAAGAACCTACTGCTCACAACTATTTACACTCTCACTTTGAGACTAAACCTAGAAAATATGTAGGGAACATAGGAAATATGTAGTGAACATAGGAAATATGTAGTGAACATAGGAAATATGTAGGGAATGTAGGGAATATGTAACTGAGCCAGAAACTTTCCTCAGCTTGACATCCAGCAGTTGGTAGCTGGCCAACAAGATAAGCTCATTAAATAAGTCAGAAAAAAGATGATCTGTTAAATCCTGTGGGTCATGGAAGCTTTTGTGATTATTTGTGTGAACCATGATTTGCAAAAGTTTGGGAACTACTTTGCACTGCATGGTGCATGGAGCATTTCATTTGGTCCATTCATCATGCTATGTATATGCTATGTACAGTCTATCTATCTATCTATCTATCTATCTATCTATCTATCTATCTATCTATCTATCTATCTATCTATCTATCTATCTATCTATCTATCTATCTATCTATCTATCTATCTATCTATATTTTGGGTTTTTTGGACAGCGACACAGTGATGTTTATTGATAGTTTCTATGATGGGACCTTATATAATATTGTGCTTTTAAAGATGCAGTATGTATAATTTTTAGTTTACAAGTTTCCAAACTAAATAAAATGATCAACAGAACATGCATACAAGTAACAGTTTTGATGATTCATTAAAGACATCCATGTATTGTGTTGCAGAGTAATCTACTGACGCAAGCATGCTAACCAGCGAGCCTGCCGCATCCTCTCGTAATACCAATTTGTACCTGAGGAGACGATAGTGAGTCACTGCAGCATCAAGTCTGGAATGAATACAGCCTGAGAGTAAAGGTACATTCTAACCTCATGTCAATAAGATTGAAGGTGCTGCTCCCAGTTAGATCATTGAAGGACAGGTAGCCAATGAAAAGAGGAGTAAACACAGCTAGCCTACCCCATCCTGTCTTGTAATACCAATTTGTACCTAAAGAGGCGATAGTGAGTCACTGCATCATCGTGTGTGGAATGAGTCCAGCATGAGAGTAAAGGTACATTCTAACCTCATGTCAATAAGATTGAAGGTGCTGCTCCCAGTTAGATCATTGAAGGACAGGTAGCCAATGAAAAGAGGAGTAAACACAGTGAGGGCTTCACGCCGATCCTCTTGTTGTGGTGTTTGCACAGGCTTCAGAAAGCACGCTGACCATTGTCCTTTATCCTGTCTGTCTCTTTGTGTACAGACTTGTGTAACACACCTTGAGGCTGGACAGGGACTTGCGTAGCAGGGGAACTAATGCATCATAATGCTTGTCACTTCAAGACAAACGCTCATAACTTATTCATTGAAGTAGGCTCCCTCTTCCCCCCCCCCCACACTGTTATCTATGTGTTTCCCCTCATGAGATCCCTGTCCTGTAATCATAAATCATAAAAGGTGCTGAGTGATTTTGAAGACCTGAGCGGTCGAGCCTGGGGAAAATCCCTTGTCAGGTTGGAGCTGAGTAAAGGAAAAAGCTGCACCTAAAATTGTTCTTTATTTTTTATGCGATGTACTATTTCATGTGTCACACACTTTATAGGGATCTGTAAATCCTCAGTGGCCAGGTTGACGCTCTGGCATAAATGTATGATTCAAAACGCCTGCAAATAGTGAGCTAGTGTGCACCAGTACAGAGCAGTCATCCTACACGGCGGGCTAATTTGTGTAGATGGGCTAGGAGTCACCGCGCCTCCCTTAAACAGTACATTAAGCTTCTCTCTTTAGAACACCTTACATTATCATGTATATATTAGTGTAGTCATAGCCAAGGACGTGCACAAGGCCAGACTAAACGCTGCCTGAGCAATAGGCCATTGGCCCTTTTTGGCTTCATTCAACCCCATCATTATTAAAGTTGTACCTAATTTAATTACTTTTTAATGGCAGATAAATAAACATGCAAAGCAATGACCTGTGACCACCGTCATGTGACCCAGTATCATCCAAACTTTGGATGTGAGTGAGTCTTCTAAAGTTTTATACATGATTATTGACAGATTACACATTTCTGAACAGCGTGCAGTCGTATATTAATCTTTATGAACCTTAATCTTAACATATAGGCTGAATGAATGAATCTTGGACTGGACCCCTGCGACCCAGAGAGATAAGCAGCTTAGACAATTGAGTGACTGAAGCTGTATGAAATGTTGTTTCATAGTTCAGGCTAATGTGGATACATTTTTGGAGAGTGTGTTTCTGCAGGGGACAAGCTTTAGCCTAGAAATTGTTGGAGAACCTGTGATCAGACAAAATACTTCTACAGAGTTTTAGAAAGCTTTGTTTAGCTTCTGCTATTACAGGTAAATATAAGACCACTGTGCCATGCTGAAACGGTGTGATCACCATACTGATGCATGTCTTTTACCACTAAATTAATGGATGGCAGTGTTAGTTGCTAAGCTCAAGACATAAAATTGTGTTGCTGCTTTAGAATAATTTACAATAAACTACACAGGTGCTTGGATGTGTGTGAGCCCTTAGGGTTTTCTACATTTCTGTATAAATTTGATTGGCCCATGATCACCATATATATATATTCCCCTCTATATATTAATTTTCTATAAAGTGTGGAAATGTGGTGCCAAATTCATGAAAGTTTTAAAAGGGACTGTTAAGATATGTAAGTCTCAGTATCAGATATTTACTTGTCCGTCTCTTGTCCGCTCAGTGATGAACGAAGATCTACTTATCTGATTTAACTTCAATTAATAAGTTTTCCCAACTTTGGCCGGAGTTTGAAGAGAAAAACTTCACTCCATCCAACCAAATGACATCACAGTGCAACAATGGTTACCTACTACAGGAGGAATTGAGTTTATATCTTAATAGTGTCGCACTAGCTGAATCTGAATTTCAATCTGACATAGGCTCTAGTCCAATATTTCAAGCTCTAGCCTGTTTTCAAAAGTGCGGAGAGAAAAGGGTTCACGGTCCATTTTAGTCAGTCGGGTGAAAGTTTGTCACCCTGTGGTAGTTATTCTTAAGTGCACCATTTAAAAAACAACCATAGGTGTGTATTAGCTATTCATCCTTTCAGACATTACGAGCACGGCGTGCCTCACTTTGGCAGGTAGAGAGGTCCACTTTAGCGCTTCATAAATACAGATCTAGATGAATGGCCATTAGCATCTGTTTTACATGCTAGCAGACACCTCTGATGTAAGATTTTATTTCGCTAAGCTTTATTGGGCTCTTAGGCATTATAATGGACATTAGAGACATTAAGTGCTCCACAGAACATGTGGGCACAATACATCTTAAAGTGCACACACTGATAACCCATTACTCCTCACAGCACAACACGCTTCTCCTTAGGAGAGACCAGCTGCTGTTAATTGGCCCACTGAGTGACAGAATGTGCAAAAGTAGGATTCTATACCGTCTATATACACTTTTAGAAGAAAGCGATCTATAGACTATTGAAAATGTTCTGTGACACTTTAAAGGATTTTTAAAAAAAACTGTAGTCATCAGATTCTTATTTATGGATAAGAGCCAGGTAAGCATTTAAGTTCTTACTTGAGCTCTCATGGTTCCATATATTAGTAAAAGTAAAAGTATTGCTTTTACACGGTCCCTCCATTTACACAGGCTAAAAAATAATTGGACAAAGATGATTATACATGCTGTGATTATATTTAATACTTGGATGCAAATCCTTTGCAGTCCATGACTGCCTGAAGACTAGAACCCATATGCAGCACTGAATGCTGAGTTTCCTCCCTTGAGATGCTTTGCAGGGCCTTTCCTTCAGCCGCCATTGGTTGCTGTGTGTTTGTTCGCCTTTCTGCCTTCAGTTTGGTCCTCGTACTCAATTAGGCCAAGGTCAGGTGACTGATCCGGCCATTTAAGTACGTTCCATTTATTTGCCTTTAAAAATAAGCTCTTGGGTTCTTTCCCAGTTTGCTTAGAGTCAATTGTCCATCTGTACTGTGAGGCTAATGCTAATGTTTGGTAGCATTCGACTGAGTTTGAAAGAGTAGCTCTGTACACGTCTTATTATGAAGTAGCTGCTATATTTTGTGCTGTATTTTGTAAGTTGTACAGGCATTTCGTGGCAGCCGCCTTTACCGGAGAGGCCAAACTGTCTTTACTTGCATTGTAAGTCAGTAGTCCTTCCAAGCTTCCACTTCTATTGGTCCATTCATCTGTTCAAAGGATGCAGAAAAAAATTGTCTTTAGTGTGAAATGTATGTATGAACCTGCTATCTTTAACATATTGGGGGGAAAAATGGTACAATATAAAATATATGCCATAAGATGTTCCTCAGACATGCTAACTTATTCTCACTAAGGAAATATATTAGGCATGAGCGTGTTTGTATCTTCGAATCGCTTAGCTGTTGGCTGTGGGGCTCAACCTTGGGCCAGACAGCTGCAGCAGTAGGCTGCTATCACTTAGCAAGAGCAAAACCACAGCTTCAACATATGGGCCACGTTAGCCTGCAGGGGTTTTCTTAGCACTTACTGCTGGATCATAGCCCCAGAGGGTGGCTTCCTGACCCAGGCGAGATTAAACTCTAGCCCCTGGTCTCTGTGGCCTACACAGGCTCAGCAGTTTGTGGGAGCTTGCTGGGCTAGCCTAATGCGACCCAGCTAGTTTCATAGCCCGACTTTAATTGCTTTGAGGCTCAGGGCCAGCCACTGGGAGGCCAACTGCACCATGTACAGTGCTTGTGAGAGTCAGCCATTAATAAGTAATAGCGCTGTGCTCTTAACCTCTCTCGGAGCCAAGCGGGGTAGACAGACCACACCGCCGCTATACCACAAGTCTCTGCTGGGAAACGAGGTGAAAAGGAACCGGCAGGAGAGAGTTGTGGGGGCTGAGCAGTGAATCCGAAAACTGATTTGAGTATCAATTAACCAACAGGGCATGCAGGAGGGCAGGGATTTGTTTATATCGTTTTTGAATGTACTGCTTAAGGTTAAACTGCAGCACATCATTTTTAGAAAAAGATACTTAATTATAAGTGGTGCTGATTTTGTAATGTTGTGTGTATGGTGGATCAGAGCTTGTGTAGCCAGTCAAGGTTTGGTAGCGACACTATATTTACTATATCTTTGCAGTAGGCAGTCAGCAGCTATCAGTATGTTCCAGGGCTTGGCAACTGAAATGTTAAGAAAAGGCAACTTAAATCAAACCATGTTGGAATTGTCAACATGTGCTAATGAGCTAATGTCATATATAATATGATGTAATATAAGGCGGCACGGTGGTGTAGTGGTTAGCACTGTTGCCTCATAGCAAAACCATCCGGGTTCGATTCCCAGTCCGGGCCGTTCTGTGTGGAGTTTGCATGTTCTCCCCGTGCTTGAGTGGGTTCCCTCGGGGTACTCCGGTTTCCTCCCACATGTCCAAACACATGCATGATAGGTTGATTGATCACTCTAAATTGCCTGTGAGTGTGAGCACATGAGTAAGTGTTGGCCATGCGATGGCCTGCCACACTGTTTGGTGTACCCCGCCTTCGCCCAATGACGCTGGGATTGGCTCCCATGACCCCGACTAGTGGGATTAAGTGGATGGGTAATATAATATAGTTGGTTTTTTTTATATAGTTATTATATATACAGTTATTTTACTACAGGGATTCTTATTTTAAAGTCTTTTGCTTTAATCTATAGCCAAGCTATTGGTGGTTGAAATTTTTTGGTGGTTGATAGTATCAGGAAACCAGCTGCAATGTGTAGAAGTACAAATTAATCCATCCATTTATTCTATTACCCAAATAGGATAGCAGTTAGACATTAATTCAAGCATTTAAGACCAATTATTGGTTAAACTGTGGTAGATGGCAGTGTACCTCAGCACATCCCATTAAAATTTGCCATCAAATGTGGCAGTGAAATAAGCCCTTTCTTTGGGAACCGCAGATACTCACAGTCTCACTGATAAGGTCCGAGCAAATCAGTAATATACACAGCCGGGTCACATTATTGTGACCACCAGCTAATATCTAGAGCGATTGCCATGTTGACTGCAGAACAGCCCACAGCTGTTGGAGGGCACGTGGGGGACAATCCACAGAGCCAACATGTCGATCTAGGCGGTCCCACAGATACTCAGTTGGGCTCAAGTCTGGGGAATTAGGGGTCCAGGGTAGTACTTGGAAGTCTTGGTCATGCTCTTCCAAGCAGTGTGGGGCATTTCAAGTCTTGCTGGACGATTCCATCCGCCCCAGGGAAGACAGTGAGCATGTGTGGGTGTACGTGATCTGCTAGGATGTATTCATACCCAAATCGGTTGAGAGTGCCTTCCACATGGATGAGTGGGTCCCCAGAACATAACGCTGCCACCTAAAGTGAGTAAGACGTGGTCATAATAATGGGACTCTTTTTTGATAATCATCTGGTAATGCTGTCATCATTCTAACACTTGCATGACATCATGCCGCTGTCATGAGGCGCGTGAGGGACAGGTATTTCAATGTAAACACAGCATAACCAAGATGGCTACAATTTCTCATTAGATTAACTGTCATTTTTGCCAGCGTTCTGCAGAGCTTTCACAATAATTCCTATGAAAAAAAAGAAAAACACGTATGTGGGCAGAGCATGCGGGAAATAACGTCCATGATTTGTCGTTTGTCAATGCGGCATATTTGTGCTGTGATCACACGTTTGCCACTGAAATTTCCAGAGTTGTTATCGTGCCCCTGGCTTTCATTTTTCAGTGTCTAGGAGGGATGCCAATAGTGTACTAATGCTCATTAGAAAAGCTATGTTCAGCCATTGTCCTGCTGTCACCTACACTTTCCAATCACATCTTTATTAAAGCTTGTTTTCCAATTTCTGTACAAGCTTCACCTTCAGATTTGGCTGCCTGAGACTGTGACATTGGGTAATGAACTGCTGCACCGCTTAGTATGTGAGGTTAATAAATATGCTGCTCAATTGTGATTTCACACATACATTCTCTCCTTGAGAAACCAGAAAAGCACCGATAGCATTAAGGTTAGCATTGCAAGCAAAAGATGGGAATTAATACATTCAATTAAACATGTCCATTAGAGTAGTATTTCATAGTAATGGTGTGCTACTCAAGAACAGTCTCAGGACCGTAAAGCAGCAGGCTTAGTCCTGTCTCTGTTTCACTGTGAGGTGAAATTGTTGTTGAGACCAGCCATGTGCGATGCCTCCATCCAAATTAACTTCAAGCTAAATTATTATACATTGCTTAGCCATAACATTGAAACTATCACCTTGTTTCTATCACCTTGTTTACAGCTCCACTTACCATATAGGAGCAGTTCTACAATTACAGACTGTAGTTCAACTGGTTCTCTGTATACTTTGTTAAGCCCCTTTCACCCTGTTCTTCAATGTTCAAGACCTTCACAGGACTACCACAGAGCAGGTATCATTTGGGTGCTCTTAGCACTGCAGCCTGAAAACTAGTATACTAAAAAAAAGACATGAACCCTAAAATGTTGTTTGGAAAGAGTGTCAATGAATGAGTGATGAGTTGAATGGACATCTATGGTTGGGGGTGCTTTTTGGCCCAAGATAAGATTCAAGTGGGGTTTGGATTTTGGAAAGACCCATTTACCACCAGGGGGCAATACATACTGTGGGTGGGGTTAGGTGCAACATTAAAGACTTTGATGGAGTCAAGCAAATATGGTAGATAGGATTTTCACTTGTCTCTGAACTAAACTGCGCAACAGTAAAAGGACTGGCCTGGTGGACTGTAGGAGTCAGGACTGGACCAGCTGAAGGCATCTGACCTCCTTGCAACAGCGAGGTAAGCAAGTGGCTCCCTGAATGGTCATCTAGTTACACTATAAATAGTAACTTGATCCCATCAGTTGAGCGCTGCATCAAGTTGGACTGGTAGTTCGTCTCGGACTCTGATTTAGGAATTGTCCCTCTGCTAAACCCTGGACTCTCAGTTAGGAATTGTCCCTCTGCTAAACCCTGGACTCTCAGTTAGGAATTGTCCCTCTGCTAAACCCCGGACTCTCAGTTAGGAATTGTTCCTCTGCTAAACCCTGGACTCTGAGTTAGGAATTGTCCCTCTGCTAAACCCCGGACTCTCAGTTAGGAATTGTCCCTCTGCTAAACCCCAGACTCTCAGTTAGGAATTGTCCCTCTGCTAAACCCTGGACTCTGAGTTAGGAATTGTCCCTCTGCTAAACCCCGGACTCTCAGTTAGGAATTGTCCCTCTGCTAAACCCTGGACTCTCAGTTAGGAATTGTCCCTCTGCTAAACCCTGGACTCTCAGTTAGGAATTGTCCCTCTGCTAAACCCTAGACTCTGAGTTAGGAATTGTCCCTCTGCTAAACCCTAGACTCTGAGGTAGGAATTGTCCCTCTGCTAAGCCCCTCCTTTTGCATACTGATTGTAGCTTCAGTATTTCTCCTGCGGTGCAGGAGCAGTGCTGCTCTTTTATTTCCACGTCATCTCCACAGATTGCTACTTGATGAGGCCTCTCAAATTTTGACTGTGATCTGTACGCTTCTTTTAGTGCCATTAGAATGATGAGGGTCACAATGCTACTGAGATGGCTTTTACATGCACACTGGAGACCTTTTTTTTGTCTACGGCTTTATGAAATTTCTGATGTATTACTAAGAATTACTCAGAATGTCCCAGGCTAAATCATAAACCCTGGCCACTGAAAACTCTGGCATCACCTCAGACCTACCAACAGCATCCAAAAGTGCCTGGTGATAGAAATACTGCGGATCTTGTAAGCTACGTTGTACTAACACGCATTTCAATATCATAGAAAATTTTGCAGAACGATATTATAATCAGTTCGTCTCTCATAGCTTAGCTGCTGTTAGATACTGGCAGATTAGTACATTAGTCAGGGTGAACAAGAGTGATCAGAGCTTACCTGTGATTATAGGTGTATGTATGCCAGCAAAACCAATGTAAGCAGTCACATGACCTTACTGTATTTACACTTACATCATTTATATGGCAAATGCATTTGCTATCCATTTCAATACATACTGTTTCCATTAAACCTTTTGTTTACATTACATGTCCATTTGTCTGAAGGAGCACTGATGGAAATCTATTGTCTGTCTGCATCCAGTTATCTATGCAGGGGAGCTGTGGGAAAAGGTTATCACTGGTCATGCCTCTGTCTGCCAAGCAAGGGCGTTGATTTGGTCTCAACATTGGTAGGGACACATAAACAGGTTTTTTCGTTCTTGCTTACTCCTGCTAGCAGCCTGACTCCTAGTCTATAGATGACAGAAGGCAGGATTAACATGCTAGCGGATGCTTGATAATAAGGTTAACCAACATCAGTTGACCTTATTTTTCTCTTGGGGAAAGACAGTGGACATTCAGTAGCAGGTTAGTTAGTTTATTGCCTATGGCTTACGGTCTGGGAGGTGAAAAAGCTTCTGATGTTGCTTCTCTTTTTTGGCGGCGTGAAATCTACACAGAATCAAATGTTTTACCATGAAATGGAAAGAGAGTAAGTAATCTGAAAGAATACATTTTTGCCGGTGCTTGAGGTTCGAGCCCTGATAGCACACTGAACAGGTCTCGCTTCTTTGAGTCTGGCAGCAAAAAAATTCACGATGCTGATGAGAGCTCCCTCCGTTTTAGCCAATCAAATGCTAGTACGATTAAATGGCGTCTAGAAGGCCCAATCGGAATTATCCACTTCTAATATAATGCTAGGGACAATTCTTCAAACCCAATATATTGGTAGGGACATGTCCCTACTGTCCATAAGCAAACCTCAGCTCTTGCTGTCTAGGTACTGACTGGACAGACGACAGACAATGGTGTGTACAAATCACTGTTAGCAGCCTTTATCGTGATCACGAAAGTCTTCAGAATTCAAAAGGGCCAGTGTTTTTACTATATACTGTGAGAGGTGGGTTTATCATGTTAGAACAGACCTAGTGGTGGGGCGAAAAAGAATCCTTATTTTAATAATATACATATCATGGAAGCCCCCAGTATGCAAATGTTTGTGCTGTGAGTATCTTGACCAACATCAGATATTCCAGATTTCTTAGGGAGACCGCAGTGCTGTGCTGCTCTTCATAAAACTCTACTAGAATGACTTTAATTGCATGTGATCAAAACGGGGGACCTAATTATTATTCTAATTAAAACTGACCCTGCCTGCTCAATAAAAAATAAAGAAATAAATAAAAACATACAGTTTCCTTTCATTTCCCCTTCACTCTGTGTTCTCCCTGTAATGAACAGCTTCATAGAGGCTGATAACACATCTCGGCGCCGGACGCTACAGGGCCCCCTGCGCCACTTTCATGTCCCCGGATGTGCGTTTATGTTCTTAAGTGCTGCACAAAGGCGATAAAACAAATGAGACGGGCAGGATTACAAGATGAGGGTTCGCGTGATGCCGTACGCAGCCCAACCTCACTGCTTTTCCTGTGTTTTAAGAGTACCTAATCTCCGTCCTCAAGGACACATTAGCCGGAGACAGTAGCCTACTAATTACACACCTTCCAATAAAGGCGCGGACATGGATTTACCTGGAACCGAGTGGACATTTGCCCCCAGATATAAAATCACTATCCCTACCAGTCAAAAAACAAACAAAAAAACTATAAACAGTACCGTGCAAGTTTTAGCCACCTAGGCTCAGTAAGAACACAAGATATCATTAGAACGGATGTAAATAAACATAAACACAATACACAGTAGCATAAATATCTTGTGAAAGAAGTAGATCATATCTTGAGCTCCAGTTTGAAGAAGAAAGTGTAGTTCCAGATTTCTCCTGGATGCCCCAGACATTGTATGAATGTATTCAGTTCCTTCAGCAGCAATCTTGATTTAGCTTAATGAAGTACTGAGCAGTCAAAGCAGGTATTAGATGATACCTGTAAATAGTACTGGGTTACCACAAGGAAAAGCTTGGAAAGGGTTAAATACATACACTGACATATAAAACCAATACTTGCAGTATTAATACTATTTGAATATTTAATACAAGTGAGGGTAAAAGCAAATTTTCTGGATTAATCTACTGGATTAACTTAATCTTCATAAAATCTATTTAATCTTATGTAACCACATGACATGATGAGACATTGTTGAAATATTATTAAATATATGAACAATAAATATTGATTAAAAGTTAGCATTGCACTTTTTGACTTTTTGAACACAATGTTTTAACGTAAAAACTTAACAGCCAAAGACCTAAAGGGCTTAGTGGTAAACTTGACACAGGGCCCTTATAGGTGTCCATCAAACTTCCTATTTTAAAAAAAAGATAATCCATGTCACATTACAGGTCTGCATTTCATGTACTGTTATTATTATTGATATTGAGTATTTTAAAACCTTTATTTTATTAAACCTTTATTTTAGATTTATTTTATAGTTTGTGCATTGTTTTCACTATCAGGACATTATGGTTACCTTATGATATATTTTAGTCCACAATCTGAAATAAGGTCTAGACATACTGAAACATACTGAAATGTTTATTTTATTATTAATAACAAACAAAACTAGAAGCTTTGAAGCAGTTGCAGAGCAAAGAGTTTTCAGTACTTAACTGGGATTATATAGTAACTCCAGTTGGTTACTATGAGGTTGCTATGCTGTTTAGGCTGCTTGTTAGGCGGTGGTTGTAGTTGCTTAAATGCTGCAAAGCTGTTGCTATGCTACCCCAGGTGGTTGATCAGCTATTACTATTACTGTGCTATGGTATCCCAGGTGGTTGTTAATGTGTTGCTAGATTGTTTGTGAGCTATCCCAGGCCATTGCTAATGTGTTGCTGGGTCATTGCTATGAAAACTAAAGCTATCATAGAATCCATGTTCCAGTAGTATCCATGGGGACTGCTGAAGTGTTGCTATGCCATCGCTATGCTATCTCAGTAGGTGGCTAATGTCTTACTATGCCAAGATGGTTGCTCATATGTTGCTCATAGTAAACTTTATTCGAGGCAGAAATTTCAGAACATTAATTTTCTTTTGGACGTTTGCTGTGTGAAAACTAAACGCCTGATCAGTTTTAAAAGCACCAGAACCATACTCGGGTATATGCTGTAGGAGGAGTAGCCTCACATTTAAAGAAGACAAAGAAGAAGAATGATGATGATAATAATAATAATAATAATAATAACATGATGAACACAAAGTGTGTTGGCAGAAAGGCTGAGCATTAGAGTGATTTGACCTCAGTTAAGGGAGTGCTTTGCTTTGCCTTGTGCCAACAACATTCCTTTATCGTGGTAAAATCACTGTAACACATGGCCTCTCACGGCTAATTACTTTATTTAAATACGTATTAAAGATGTGAAGACCTGGTTATGGGAAATCTAGACATTACATATGTAAAAAGCTGTGAGTAATCCATCCATTATATTGTATCCTCCATAGGCTGTCTAATAAAGCAACATCGTCTGCTGGCGTTTAAGGGGTTGTAATTTGGAGAGTGGAGACAGATTGAGCTGTAAGTGTAGCAGAAATGGATCTGTCCTCCAGATTGTGAGCTGATGAGTTTTGGTAATGGGGACAAATGTGAGGGAGACAGAGAGAGAAATGAGAGTGGAAACCAATGTGTCTGATTAACGAGAGAGAGAAAGAGAAAGAGAGAGAGAGAGATGCTACGAGAGGAGAGATGAGACCAGAAAGACAAAGTGGGAATGAAATAATGGAAGTGAGGAAGTAAGAGTGAATTGATTGAGAATTTAAGCTGATAAATACAGGCCACTTATGGTCCATAATTCATCTTACTGGGCTGTAGGTTATATTTCAAAACATGTGCAGTAGGCGTTTGCACTGCAGAGCGCACCTTCACATGCTGATGAGATTGAAATGTCAAATGAGAAGACACTAGCCGGGGTTAGAAAAAAAAAATCAATCGCATGCTGTTAACACTCCTATGGCTACTCCAAAGGCAGCTCACGGCAAGCACAGACAGAAGAGACAAGCAGAACACATGTCAGACACATCTTCAGATTAAGGAGAAGGAGAGAGGGAGAAAGAGAGAGAGAGAGAGAGAGAGATAGGGAACACTGTTATCTATGTATTTCTGTCAGTTTGGCTGTCTGTGGCTTCATCATTAGACTTCAGTAGTGGGATTGTATGTGCTAGTTGACAGCATTGTTCTAGTAGACAGTAAGCTATGTGTTGACAGTAGAGTTATGTGTGTTGTTGGTATAGTAGCTTTACCACTATGAAAAATGTCTATGTGTTACAATCCAATACAGTAGACATTTATACTCACTGACATCAAAACATTGCAACAAAATCCTTCTGTGTTTGTTCAACTTCATGATGAGTAGTTCAGTATTTCAATGATGATCAGATCAATAGAAAATATTAAAACTCTAAATTACTTAAAATTTAATCTTGTTGCAGAAATGCATTGAATTAGTGTTTTTGGATAATTAAAATGTTCTACTCAATATGATGTACTTGTGTGGGTTAATATACTTCAAAATGGTAGACAGCCGAGGCTTAATTTTAAGATTTAATTAGTAGGACGACATGGGCTACATGTGTTTAGCTGGACAGCACTGGGTAGAGCATAAAAAGCCACTTATAAGAACACTGTAATGGATGCTCCACTGTAACCTAGCCGAAGGTGTTGGCATACTCCAATATAATGGACTTACATGGGCTATTATGTGCCATTCTAATGAACTTACATACTAATATGCTCTATATAATGGAGCTGTATGTGCTAGAATTCATCCATCAATCAATCAAGCTTCATTTAAACGCTGAAGACATTGAGGGTGACTCTCAATTGCAATGTAGCAGAGTGAAATGTACAGTTGTGACAGTAAAGGCACATGACTGAGAAATTGTTATCGAAACAGTATATATAAAATAAAAATGAGGGAATGTTAAGGCAAATAATATAATACAAGATAACCAGTTCTATTAAATAATAATAGTAATGCTAAAAGGACAATAAAGAAATCAAAAAATAGATCATATAAAAGGAACAAATATATATGAAATATGCCACAACATAAAGACATACTAAAACAACTGCAGACTTAGTCTCTAACAAGTAAGTAAAGGTTTTTAGAGAGCTTTTGTAAGAAATTCCAGCTTGGACAGCAACTAAAAGTCAGTCACTTGAACGGGTTGGATAATTTTCATTGTTTACAGAGAGCCCTGATGCGATGTAAGATGGCATGTGGCTGGTGAGCGATGCAGTAGGTAAACAGAAGCCACACTGTCACCACACTGGCAAGGAGAACCAACCTGATTTGAGATACAGTGTGCAATGATGAGTTTTGTAGGGGTCTCCAGTGATAAAGCTCAGAGCAGATTAATTTATTGACTCTAAGGGCTTAAGGCTGTTAGCGTGCACATGTCTAAAAATTATAGAAACATTGTATACGCTAATATGTACCACTATAATGTAATTATATATGGTAGTATACTACACTACAATAGTTTTGTACACTAATGTACTTCACTACAATAGAGCTGTGTACACTAATGTACTTCACTATAATAGAACTGTGTACACTAATGTACTTCACTATAATGGAGTTGTATATGTTAGTATACTTCACTATAATGGAGTTGTATATGTTAGTATACTTCACTATAATGGAGTTGTATATGTTAGTATACTTCACTATAATGGAGTTGTATATGTTAGTATACTTCACTGTAATGGAGTTGTATATGTTAGTATACTTCACTATAATGGAGTTGTATATGTTAGTATACTTTACTATAATGGAGTTGTATATGTTAGTATACTTTACTATAATAGAGTTGTATATGTTAGTATACGTCACTGTAATGGAGTTGTATATGTTAGTATACTTTACTATAATAGAGTTGTATATGTTAGTATACTTCACTGTAATGGAGTTGTATATGTTAGTATACTTTACTATAATAGAGTTGTATATGTTAGTATACTTCACTGTAATGGAGTTGTATATGTTAGTATACTTCACTGTAATGGAGTTGTATATGTTAGTATACTTCACTGTAATGGAGTTGTATATGTTAGTATACTTTACTATAATAGAGTTGTATATGTTAGTATACTTCACTGTAATGGAGTTGTATATGTTAGTATACTTTACTATAATGGAGTTGTATATGTTAGTATACTTTACTATAATGGAGTTGTATATGTTAGTATACTTCACTATAATAGAGTTGTATATGTTAGTATACTTCACTGTAATGGAGTTGTATATGTTAGTATACTTCACTGTAATGGAGTTGTATATGTTAGTATACTTTACTATAATAGAGTTGTATATGTTAGTATACTTCACTATAATGGAGTTGTATATGTTAGTATACTTCACTATAATGGAGTTGTATATGTTAGTATACTTCACTGTAATGGAGTTGTATATGTTAGTATACTTCACTGTAATGGAGTTGTATATGTTAGTATACTTTACTATAATAGAGTTGTATATGTTAGTATACTTCACTATAATAGAGTTGTATATGTTAGTATACTTTACTATAATGGAGTTGTATATGTTAGTATACTTCACTGTAATAGAGTTGTATATGTTAGTATACTTTACTATAATGGAGTTGTATATGTTAGTATACTTCACTATAATGGAGTTGTATATGTTAGTATACTTCACTATAATAGAGTTGTATATGTTAGTATACTTTACTATAATGGAGTTGTATATGTTAGTATACTTCACTATAATGGAGTTGTATATGTTAGTATACTTTACTATAATGGAGTTGTATATGTTAGTATACTTCACTGTAATGGAGTTGTATATGTTAGTATACTTCACTGTAATAGAGTTGTATATGTTAGTATACTTCAATGTAATGGAGTTGTATATGTTAGTATACTTCACTATAATGGAGTTGTATATGTTAGTATACTTTACTATAATAGAGTTGTATATGTTAGTATACTTCACTATAATGGAGTTGTATATGTTAGTATACTTCACTATAATGGAGTTGTATATGTTAGTATACTTCACTATAATGGAGTTGTATATGTTAGTATACTTCACTATAATGGAGTTGTATATGTTAGTATACTTCACTGTAATAGAGTTGTATATGTTAGTATACTTCAATGTAATGGAGTTGTATATGTTAGTATACTTCACTATAATGGAGTTGTATATGTTAGTATACTTTACTATAATAGAGTTGTATATGTTAGTATACTTCACTGTAATGGAGTTGTATATGTTAGTATACTTCACTATAATAGAGTTGTATATGTTAGTATACTTCACTGTAATGGAGTTGTATATGTTAGTATACTTCACTGTAATGGAGTTGTATATGTTAGTATACTTTACTATAATAGAGTTGTATATGTTAGTATACTTCACTGTAATAGAGTTGTATATGTTAGTATACTTCACTGTAATGGAGTTGTATATGTTAGTATACTTCACTATAATAGAGTTGTATATGTTAGTATACTTCACTGTAATGGAGTTGTATATGTTAGTATACTTCACTATAATAGAGTTGTATATGTTAGTATACTTTACTATAATGGAGTTGTATATGTTAGTATACTTCACTATAATAGAGTTGTATATGTTAGTATACTTCACTATAATGGAGTTGTATATGTTAGTATACTTTACTATAATGGAGTTGTATATGTTAGTATACTTCACTGTAATGGAGTTGTATATGTTAGTCTTGTGCTAAGTTATTTGTCTATACAGATATATGACTATGTTAGCCTGTAGGACGCTAGGTTTGAATTTAACATATACAATGTAGAGGAAAAATGTTTACATTGTTGTACCGGCATATATGTTCAAATACTTTAATACTTTAGTCATTTTATCTGTCTTATATAGCGTCTTATATCACTGTTATCACTTATATCAACAGCCTCCAGTTGTGTATTCCAGGGAAGCATGCACAGTTCAGCATTTCCTTGCCTTTAACCCATAAGGAATCATTAGCTAATTATGGTGCAGGTAAACATAACAGTGCAGGTGGACTACAAGTCTGGAGCTGGAGAAAACTTTCAACGAGCTGACCATCTGTATCTTCTAGTTAAGTTCTAAAAGAGAAAGCACACTGATGTATAGGGCCAACCTAAGTTGTAAAGAAACATATCCTTGGGCAGCTATGTGCAGCCAGTTTCTGCTTTCAGTAGTTTGGAAATGCCAGCACAGGCTCATCTCAGTGGTGTTAGCATCAGCTATCAGTGAAGGAAGCCCACTAGCAACTAGCAAGATAATTATCCAAAGCTTATAGCCTACTTTCAGCATCAATACATCTGCCTTAATTTAATTCTGTACCTCAGCAGGCGGCAGGGGATGATACAATCATTATCCAGACTTCTTACAAGTTGTTGAATTGCTGTCTCATATTGAGCACTTTCGTTTGCTAGACTTTGATGTACATTTTCAAACTGAGGGCTTATCAAATTGTTTTCACTGGACATATATGAGTAGAAACAACATTCTCTATGTGTTAGTGTTGGGAAATTATTATCCCAATTTTATTAATGGGCTTGTAACATATTATCACAACCGCATTTAATAAATTGTAGAAAATTAAATAAAAAACAATCCTGCCTTCAATTAGTTATTGACAGCCTCATTAGCCAACTAAGACAACAAAGCTGTTTGTTGTTTGTGCTCGCTGTCTACCTCCATAAAAAAGCAAGTAGCAAATGTCTTATTTAAGTTTCCTTTTGACAGACAACTTTATATAATAATTACCATATAAATAAATCAATAATGGCTCATTTTGAAATGGCCAGTTGACCTACCATTAATGTTAAGTCACTGCATTTGCTAAGCGTATTTATTGGCATTGGCTGTGTGCAATAAGAAAATAATAAAGGGAAAAATACATCAGTATTAATCCATTTTTATTAGTTGCACCATGCTTGTTGTATTTGGACTCAGCAAATATTGTGTTATTATTTTTATTTCATTGTTAAATTTGGTTAAAGAGCCTGAAATGACCAATGTATCTAATTAGCCAATCAATAGAACCAATTTTGTGAGTAAAAATGTCCACGCCTTCTAGAAGTCCTTGGTATCTCCTTGTTCTTAAACTTGAGCCATCGTCTAGCCAGGTTTCAGTTGTAAAATTCTGTTACGAGCTCGAAATGTTCTGATAACAGCCATGTGCACCAGCATTAGCTTAGCGCAAACATACTACTGCAAGTCCCATAGGGGCGCTAGCAGAAATAAGCATTGCAGAGTTGATTTCTTTATTCACTAATCAAGTTGAACCCAAACGCTGAAGACGTAGCTCTAATAGTCATCAATCATAGATGAATGCAGAGGGTTTAGCCTGATGGTTAATTAAAAACAAGGCTTCACGTGCGAACGGCTTTGAGAAATGTAGTCCTCCATTACACTTGGCTCTGTTACGGGCACTTTAACCTGCTTATGGGCCCTGCGGCTCTAGGGGGTCGATGGACCTACGGGTCCAGTTACACAACAAAAAACTTTTGTTTTTAATGAATGTGCACACATCACTGCTGTTAGTCAGCAACTCTAGCATCACACAAACTTAGACCCACAACCAGACCATTAAAAGCATTTGCCCAAGCAGTATAACTAGCTAAGTGAAAATAGACAGCCGAGATGTACAAAGGCAGGAAACACGGCAAACCTAAAGACCTAAAGCTTGTCATCGAAATCAAAAACATACCACCACAGCAGGCATGAAGAATGTCTGTTCATGTTCAGTCAGCCTTTGTAGTCGAAGAGCGTTGAAAAAACCAAATCTTTTTTTGGCTTTGGCTGTTTGGGAAAACTACAGGACAGAATCTCACATCCACAGTTAAGTGTTTAGCTGCTACTGGGGCTTCATATTAAAACAAACTGGAGGTTTGCTTTCCAGCGATTGGAGGGCTGAGTGAAAAAAGCCAGGGCTTAACAGAGAGCGTAATGATTTGATTGGCCATAATAGGGTGGCAGCACTATTCAATTTCACTACCTTAACAAATTCAGCCATTAAACTATTCTTTCCTCATTTTGCTGGATAAGCCCGGGATCAATCTGGAAGGACCATGTGGTGAAGGGAATGAGTAATTCTCCCAAAAAAACAAAACAGCCAATCAGAGGCCCTGAGTTACTCGGGCCTCTGGGCTTCAGTCCAGGTAAGCCCATGCATTAAATCGCCCCTGCTTATCATCACACCGGGAGTCGCCAACTTCTCATACTTCCGTAATAAATCTGCCAGTCATTTCAGTTCCAAGTAGGCCAAGAACAAAACCATTAAACATCTTTGAAGCCAACTTTGGGGGGGATGTGCAGCTAATCTCTTACTCTCCACATTTTTTTCATATTGCAAACCTTTCAGAGAGAAAGATTCAGAGGATTAGAGCAACGCCATGTGGGTGCATTGTAAAAAGCAAGTGAGCCTTTGTCGGTCACATTTGACCTCCATTCTGCTAATGACAAAGTAAAAAAAAAAAAAAAGAGCGGGTTGTATCTACAGAGAAAGAGCGACAGACAGAGATATCATCTGCAAAGCACACACAGGAGAGACACAGAGTGTGGATGTGTGTGAGTAAAGTTAAATTCGTAATCCTTCCTTTGTCACTGCTGCAGCTGCTAATCTTTTTGATATAGGCAAAATGTTCCCCTGGAGTGGAATCAAAAGGTCTATTTGCATGTATTTAATGGCTGAGGTTTCTAATTTGCCTGACTGTGTGGATTAGTGCGACTCAAAGCACCTCGCAAAGCAAAGATGGCAATCGCTCTTTACTCCGCTGTTTGTTGTTGTTGTTGTTTGTGCTTCCTGACGAAAACGAGATCGTTACAAATTAATATAGAGGCTTTGTCTCTGCCCGGCTCGCTTGCACCAAATTACACTGGGATGGATTAACATTCCGTCCAATTTATTATGCTAATCTGCCACACGAATACATTTGCATGAGAAATGCGTGATTGGGGTGCAGGCTGGGCTAGGCCCGCTAAATGGTGTCAAGACCTGTTTGAGCCTTTAAAAGGCAAAGAATGCCAGGCAGCCAGGGGGGGATTCGAGTCTTTCTATGGAGGGACACTGGAGCTGAATGGAGAACAGCTTTGGACTGAGTAGTTGTTGTCATTTGTCCACAGTAAGAATTTTAAGTGGGCTTTCATTGTTCTGTCATGAGAATGAGTGTGCAAACAGTGATGTCCTGATAATAAGGTAGCATCTTAAGTAAGACTACGTGTCTATAAGCAAATCTACCAGCTGTTAGGATCTGCTAAAGCAACTTTGATTGCTGGATATGTTCAGATACAAACCAAATGTAATATATCATCACTTTCCAAAACGTAAGGTTCTCTACTGTAACAGTAAACAAGGCTTAAACCTTGGACGCACAAGCTTAGCAAACCTCCTCTAACACACATGGCTTAAACTTGACCCGTATTCATTCATATGCATGTTATTATATGTATTAAAATTTATTTTAATTTATTTCATTATTTAATGTTCCAAGTGTTCATCAAAATTATTTTAATTCTTATTTATTAACCTCATGCACAAAAATAGGTTTTGTTAATATGTTCCTCACTGCAAATGTTTACAGATGTCAGTAGTCCCTATCATATTCCACAGTGAATACATAAAGATCAATTTTGACCCATGTTGGCCAGAAGGGTAGTAATGCAAGTAAAAAAGCTAAAATGAGGCTTTGTGTTGATCGAAAACAAGTACTTGAGTGATGAAATTAATCTATTGCAAAAACATTGAAAATAAAATCAGAGTGTTAAGGATACTGTAGCAGAGAAACGTAATGACAAACAAAAGAGGAAGCCATAATAACATACCAAATTAGCAATAACCAAGATGACTGCCAATGCTAATGCTATGTACAGGTAAATATCATTGATTATCATACATACAGGCAAGTAGAAACACTGTATGACAATAGACAAACAAACAGAACTGAGAAAAAAGCAAAAAACAGGTGACAAGAGAAGCACTTGGGAAGGTGCAAGCCTTCTCAGTAAATGTCTATGAAAGTGTGGTTTGCATAGCGTCCACTGATGAGGGAACAACAAGCCACAGGTAAAAGTACTCAGTAGAAATTGATTAAAAAAATTCATGATGTACCAATCTAAAACCTTGTTTCTCAGAGTAGTCCTTTTTGCAAACAGAGCATAA
Organism: Megaleporinus macrocephalus; assembly: GCA_021613375.1. Classification (NCBI taxonomy): domain Eukaryota; kingdom Metazoa; phylum Chordata; class Actinopteri; order Characiformes; family Anostomidae; genus Megaleporinus; species Megaleporinus macrocephalus. Next base: position 31,710,529 of record CM038724.1, read on the forward strand.
ACGATGGTCCTAAAAAACTATTTATAATAATTGACTATTGAGCTAAAAATAATACTTTCTGAATAAGCTGTAATAAGCAGTAAAGGATTTAGAATACATTACCTTCATAGGGAGCATAAAATCATTGACATGTAAACATGCATTTGGAGCGGTTTGATTTTGAAATGGTTTATTGTAGGGAATCTTTCAGACTCTTTCAGTTTTATTTACCATTCAAATCCGACATAATATATATAATATTAGTGTCCCTAATAGTACCTTCTTCATGGTGGTCCTGTGGAGGTCCTGACCATTAAAGAACAGGGTGAAATGGGATGAGCAATGTATGCGGTGAATTAGATGGACTACAGTCTGTAACTGTAGAGCTACAAAATGCACCTATATGGTAAGTGGAGTTGAAAAAATAGACAATGTGTGTAGATATAAGGAGGTGGTTTTAATGTTAATGTTAATATATCTGGTGCAGCACCATCTAATCATTACCATATTACTGCCCTTCACTGATAGCTGCGTTATTTACCATTCAAAACCAAAAGTCAACCTACATGTCTTACCAGATTTTATATGGAATGTTAATGATAATTAAAATACAATATCTGCTCTCTAAACTATTGGAAAACAATCTCTCAATCATCAGGCAGTGCGTGTATAAGCATTTCCCATTGGAACATTCTTTTGTGAGGTCTATTAGAGGCATTAAACTCTTTAGATGTCTGGTTAATATCACCCCCACTGTGAAAAGTACTCACTCTGTAAGTTCCTCTGTATCAAATGACTCTGAATGAATTGGTTTATCTGAATGAATCTGAGTGATAGTGTTATACTGTTATTTATCTGATTCCTCTCTAGTTTAATGATTCTATAGATCAGGTTAGACACTCTTTTTATAGGTAATCAGTCATCTGTACTGGAATGCATTTTAAAGTAAATTAATATTAAAGTAAATGTTGATCATTTCCATCATTTTGGAGATGTTGGTTTCCTACAAAGAGCTAAAAACATGACCACAGTCACTCATCAGATATTTTCTCTTTGACTCATATTGACTCATATCCTTTTTGGTGCAAGGGCAGCAGGACACATCTGTTTGCTTACGCTCTCCAGAGCCTTACATTTAAAGCAAAATGTTGTTTTTGCTCTGAACACTCTGGCTAATGTTAGACTAAATTTCAATGCGTTTGCTGTTTCACCATTACAAATCCTATTTTGTGAAGGGTTTAGGTTTAATCTGTGTCTGGGGGAACAGAGCCTTTGTGTTTAATACATAGTATACAGTATACTCATTTCAAAAGCCATCTAGTCCAAATGGCTAACTGTGAAGTATTGCTGTGAGTCAGGAGCACGCAGGCCGTTAAAGCTCTGCCATTTAGAACCTTTGAGGAAAGAAAAGTTTGAAAAATAGCCGCGCTTTAAGGTTACAGTCCTCGTTTTCCTCTCCTCGGCTAGCCGGTGCTGGATTTGTGAGAAGTTTTGCCCTTCATGATGATCTGTTCGTCTTAGCAGAAGAAAGGACGAGTAAAAAAAAGGGAGAGTGACATGAAATAGAGAGAACTGTGTGTGTGTGTGTGTGTCTACTTTTCTGCTTTAGTAGGTAATCCAAACAAGTCAACACAGTTCTTTTAGTCATAACATATTAATACATAGTCAAAGATATATAGGAATGTTACAGTATACAAGAACACAATATTAGTATTAAATCCAGATTTTGCAGCCCTGATCTACAGCAAAGCTGATCTTTCAATATTAAAAATATTACGTGAAGCATAACTGTGAGGAACAACATATTGTCATTCTCTCTTTCGCTGTCTCTCTCTTTCTGTCTCTGTCTGTTTGTCTCTCTGATGCTTTATCTTTGAAGAACTTGCTCTGTTACCCACTCTCAATATAGTTCATGTTCCATCTCTTTCTCTCTCTCTCCCTCTCTCTGAGTCTATACAGCCCAGAGCTAAACTAATTAAATCTTTCTAAGTGAGCTGGCTGGCCGCGCTTGCCTGGGTCTACAGCGGGAAAAGGTCAGCAAAGACCCCTCTCCGACCCCTCCCTCTCCCCCCTCACTCACAAACACACATGCATGCACGGCACTTGTTTCTCCATCTTGAAATTTAGCAGATTGTTAATTATCAGATTACAAGTTGGTTCTTTAAAGGGCACGGCACTAGCCCCCGAGTCTGAGAGAGGCAGTGTGTGTTTGTTGGGTGGTATTCAGAGACTGAGTCAGGTTTCTGATTGGTCCCTGAGGAAATGGAGATGAAGTGACTGAAGCTCCAGTGCATTTTTTCCTACATCACTTCATAATGAGAGAGAGAGGGAGAGGAGTGCAGATTCAAGAAACCATAATCAACTGGAATTGAAATATTCATCATTCCTCTGTTAGTGTGTTACAAGGTGGTTGTTGTTGTTGTTGTTGTTGCAGTGTAGATAAAAGTAAGCATGCAGAATTGCAAGGATCCATTTGCTATGAGATTAACTGGAGTTACGGAAAGTGGGCACTGGTGTGATGATTTTAAAAACCAGGACCGCCTGTTGAGATCTCATTGCATTACTTAATGTGAAGTTATGTTAATCTACCAAGCTCTTCAGTATTCGTCTCTTTATTGTTCCACGTTGTTGGTGAATTAAAAAAATCCATTATTTCCTCTTCACATGTGACCCCCCCACAAACAAACAAATAAAGAAAAACAAGGTATTCACTGTGGCTCAAGAATCTAGGTCTGAAACCATGTATTTGGAGAATGCCATAGTCATTATTATTATTTTTTTTTTATTATTATTATGTGCAGTGGATAGTGTTTTTACCTCACAGAATGTTCTCCTCATGTCTGTGTGGGTTTCCTTCTGGTGCTCAGATCCAAAGTCATGCAGCCTGTCCAGGGTGTTTCCTGCTTTCAGCCCAATGAGGCCCATGAACATTTATAATAATAATAATAATAATAATAAGTTGTTCTACTAGCTATATTATTGTACTGTATTATGATATAATTACTATGATATTATATATTATTACCCATTACATAATTAAACTAATGCATTTTAATTGCATTCTGTGTTGTATTATTATACATTGGTGATGGTGTGTTAGTGTGTGCAGTGCTGGTGTGAGTGGATCAGACACAGCAGTGCTGCTGAAGTGTTCAAACACTGTGTCCATTCGCTGTCCACTCTATTAGACTCTCCTACCTTGCTGGTCCACCTTGTATATGTAAAGTCTGAGACATTAGCTCATCCGTTTTAAATTCTCCAGTTCATTCCATATTAACAGGTTGGGAATATTTTAGTTGATCCACCTTAAATCACTTGTAGTTTATTACAATGCAATATGAACTTCTAGTCTAGTATGTAGTTAATAATGTATAACAATGGTATAATAAGTATTTACAATAATATTACATCTTACTTTTACGGCTTGTACATCTAAATATGCTATAAACCTGTTGCTTGAGAGACGTAAATAAAAGGATACAGTACAAAATGTATCCGCATGTCTAACCTGTTTTGTTTTCGCTTAATTTTAATCAAAGAATGTTTTGAATTTGCATGTTTAAGTGTATTTAATAAGTTAATAGACAAAATCTAGCTTTGTATTTTCATTGTTCTCTTCTCCTCTCTCTTTTTCTCCGCTCTGCAGTCCTCCCTACAGCTGTAGGTGTGGGGGTTACAGGGGATGAACACCAGCTCTGACATTTAGAGCACCCTCTCCTGTGAATTTGGGCCTATTGATTCAATATGCGCCAGAGTGTGTGTGGGCTGTAGACTCCGTAACGATCAGGAAACGGATCATAACACGGTCCGCCTGACAGCCTGCTCCGCCTCATTAAGAGCGTTTGAGTGCTGAATGGGATTCTCAGTAGTGTCGGCTCTTTCTGTGGGATTGCAGTTGTGTTTCAGAACACCGAGAACACTCTCAGCATTCAAATAGAACCGGAGCCGCTCGTCGCTTAACTCGCCCCGTCCTTCCTCAGACATTTCCTTTAACCTCTCTTTATAGAGTGGACAGAGTTCATATGGCAAACCTGGAGCACATAAAGCTGGAAATTAGAAGTTTTAATCAGTCTCTCAGACTGAGTATGCATACGTCCTCAGTGTCTAGTCAAACAAATATATCCCCATGCAAACCATCAAACGTGGTAGTTAAGTTGTTTTGGCTATAGTTGAGTAGCTGGAGTTGTTGAATTATAGTCTAATAACATATAGGCTCACTCGTGTGTAACATTATTTCAGTTAGCAGGAACGTTGGCTTGCTTGTAGTAGGAATGAAGCATTTTTCATACTTAGGCTCCTTAATGACCTTATTTTTCAAGCCATTCAGTGACCTATTGGGGGGAGGGAGCAGTGTACATAGCATTAAATATGTTGTATTAATAATAATAATAATAATAATAATAATAATAATAATAATAATATAGAGCTGAGACCAAGACATGGGGTGGGGGGAGAGAATCAGTTAGTCTGAGAGCTTAAACCCAAAGATTAGGACTGTCCATTGTTATTATTGTTGTTGTTATTATTATTATTATTATTATTACTGTGGTTAGTGCTATACAAGGGTCATGGGGCCTCTCTATATGGAGTCTGCATGTTCTCCCTGCGTGGGCTTCCTCCAGGTGCTCTGTTTTTTCTCCCTGAGCCCAAACACTTGTAGTCAGGTCAGTTGGAGATGCTAAATTGCCCCACAGGTGTGAGAGTGCATGTGTGATGTCTGCTCTGTGATGGACTGCCAGCCTGTCCATGGTGTTTTCTGCTTTTTGCCCATTGAACACAGGACCCAGCACAACTCTCCACCCCTCCCCGCCCCCCACTCACCTCGTGATACAGCAGAATAAGCGACTAATATGACTAATTGTTGTTGTTGTTATTATTGCTGTTATTGTTGTTATTATAATTATTCTTATTATTAGTAGTAGTAGTAGTGTTGTTTTTGTTATTATTATTATTATTATTATTATTATTATTATTATTATTATTATTATTAGTAGTAGTAGTAGTAGTAGTAGTAGTATTAGCAGTATTGTTGTTGTTGTGGTTGTTATTATTATTATTATTATTAGTAGTAGTAGTAGTAGTAGTAGTAGTAGTAGTAGTATTGTTGTTGTTGTGGTTATTATTATTATTATTATTATTATTATTAGTAGTAGTAGTAGTACTAGTATTAGTAGTGTTGTTGTTGTTGTTGTTATTATTATTATTATTATTATTATTATTATTATTAGTAGTAGTAGTAGTAGTAGAAGTAGTAGTAGTAGTAGTAGTAGTAATAGTAGTAGTGTTGTTATTATTATTATTATTATTATTATTAGTAGTAGTAGTAGTAATAGTATCATATTTATTGAAGTATAAATCCAAATTGCCAATGTAATTTTGCTCTGCTCCTTGTTCAATAAAAGAAAATCTTCAAAATTAACAACTGAAATTGAATTTATTCAAATCAAACAACATACATTCATTTTTATGATTAAATTAAAAGATTCTGATCTGCCCAGTTAAGCCACCATAGAAAAGATTCATTATAACCTCACATAACACTCAAATTACCTTATGACCACTAGCCAAGTGGTTTTTTCCAAGGGTAATAGGAGAAATATATAGACAGAATTCAGGCTTAAAGATGTTTAATACAGGCTTAAAGATCTGCTACTACCATGTAATGTATGTTTATCCATTTTTTAGATAACAGTACATCCTACAGTGCTATGCCAGATTGAGAGCTGGAGGAAGAGTGGGGCCAGTAGTGTTTTGGGCTGCTTACTGTGAGCTTACTGCAAGGCAGCAACGCTACGCGCCACATATACATTTAAATCTAAATGAATAGATGAATATGTCATGAAAAGAACGTATAATGCAAAAGGCAAAGTTGAGTTTGAGTGTCCGTGACCGGTGCCTACAGAATGTACCAATTAAAAAATACATTAAACAGGAAATACCATTAAGTCTCTGCTCAATCATGAATTAGAGAGAGGGAGTGACGGAGAGAGGGAGAGAGAGTCGACTGTGTAGCTGTAAGGCTCGTCCATGTGTGTGAGTGGACGCAGTGGTGCGAGAGAGAGAGAGTCGTCAGGCTATTCCAGAGAAGGAATTGGTCAGACAAGGGCGTCCTGAGCCTTCAGTCAAATCTGCCTGCTGATGTGCCTTCCTTACTGAGTCACTCTTCTTACTGTCCTCCGCGCGCACGCTCTGCCCTGAGCGCGGCCGCCCGGCGAATCTGTAAGGGATCAATTCTGTAACTCTGCGAGAGTGGAAGAACGGAAAGAGGAGAGTGTCCGACATGTGTAACCTTTCACTCTCGGTTTTTCCCCTCCTGCTCCTTGTCCTCTGTCACAGCGGAGAGAATCTGAAACATGACTGAGCCTCAGAGTGTTTGCCTCCAGACAGAGTCAGTGTGTATGTGTAAGAGAGGGAGAGATAGAGAGAGACAGAGAGAGAGAAAGAAAGAGATAGAGAGAGACAGAGAGAGATAGAGAAAGAAAGAGATAGAGAGAGGGCCAATTACTGCCATCCCATCACATAGTGCAGATGTGTCTTACTGAGGGGAGAGAGAGAGAGAGACTTGAAGCTGTTCTGTGCCAAAGACAGAGGGCACTGATGGTTCTGTTAGAGAGGGAGAGATAAAGAAACATGGAAAAAGGAGAGAGAAAAGGAGAAGGAGAAAGTGAGGAGAGAAGTTAGAACAGAGAAAGAGAAGGCATGAGAGATTTAATGGGAAAGAATGAGAAGGAAAAAGAGAAGAGATGGAGGGAAAGAGTGAGAGAAAAATAGCATGAAAGTGAGAGAAAGATTGTGGGCACAAGAAACAGAAAATAAGAGAAAAAAAGGTTAAGAGGGGAGAAGAGAAAGGGAAGGGTACAAGTGAAAGAGGGAGAGAAGATCGAAAAGTGGACATGGAAAGAGTGAGAATGGAGAATGAAGAGTAAGAAAGAAAGAGAGCAAATAAAGAAAGTAAGCAAGAAAATGAAAGGGAGGAAGAGTGAGAGAAAGACAGTGAGAAGATAAGGAAAAGGGAAAATGGGAGATGAATAGAAAATGAGAAAAAAGAGAAAGGGAATAATACATGAATGAGAAGGACACACGATAATAGAGGTAAAAAGGGAGTGAGAGAAGAGAAAAGAAAATGGGTGAGAGATAAGAGAATGAGAGTAAGAATGAATAAGAAGCAAATGACAAAAAAAGAGAATGAGAGGGGAAGTATAAGAGAGAGAAAAGAGTAAGGGAGAGTGAAAGAGAGAGAGAAGAGAATAAGTGAGAGAGAAGAGAATGAAATAAAGGGAGAGAGAGAAGCGAATAAAATAAATGAAGAGAGAAGAGAATGAGAGAGTAAGAGAAAGAGAGAAGAGTATGAAATAAATTAAAGGAGAGAGAGAAGAGAATGAAAGAGTGAGAGAAAGCGAGAAGAGCATGAAATAAATTAAAGGAGAAAAAGAAGAGAATGAAAGAGTGAGAGAAAGCGAGAAGAGTATAAAATAAATTAAAGGAGAAAGAGAAGAGAATGAAAGAGTGAGAGAAAGCGAGAAGAGCATGAAATAAATTAAGGGAGAGAGGAGAGAATGAAAGAGTGAGAGAAAGCGAGAATAGTATAAAATAAATTAAAGGAGAAAGAGAAGAGAATGAAAGAGTGAGAGAAAGCGAGAAGAGCATGAAATAAATTAAGGGAGAGAGAGAAGAGAGTGAGAGAGTAAGAGAAAGAGAGAAGAGCATGAAATAAATTAAGGGAGAGAGGAGAGAATGAAAGAGTGAGAGAAAGCGAGAAGAGTATGAAATAAATTAAAGGAGAGAGAGAAGAGAATGAAAGAGTGAGAGAAAGCGAGAAGAGCATGAAATAAATTAAGGGAGAGAGAGAAGAGAATGAAAGAGTGAGAGAAAGTGAGAGGAGTATGAAATAAATTAAGGGAGAGAGAGAAGAAAATGAAAGAGTGAGAGAAAGAGAGAAGAGTATGAAATAAATTAAGGGAGAGAGAGAAGAAAATGAAAGAGAGTGAGAGAAAGAGAGAATAGTATGAAATAAATTAAGGGAGAGAGAGAAGAGAGTGAAAGAGTGAGAAAGAGAGAAGAGTATGAAATAAATTAAGGGAGAGAGAGAAGAGAGTGAAAGAGTGAGAGAAAGAGAGAATAGTATGAAATAAATTAAGGGAGAGAGAGAAGAGAATGAGAGAGTAAGAGAAAGAGAGAAGAGTATGAAATAAATTAAAGGAGAGAGAGAAGAGAATGAAAGAGTAAGAAAGAGAGAATAGTATGAAATAAATTAAGGGAGAGAGAGAAGAGAATGAGAGAGTGAGAGAAAGAGAGAATAGTATGAAATAAATTAAGGGAGAGAGAGAAGAGAATGAGAGAGTAAGAGAAAGAGAGAATAGTATGAAATAAATTAAAGGAGAGAGAGAAGCGAGTGAAAGAGTGAGAGAAAGAGAGAAGAGTATGAAATAAATTAAGGGAGAGAGAGAAGAGAGTGAAAGAGTGAGAGAAAGAGAGAAGAGTATGAAATAAATTAAGGGAGAGAGAGAAGAGAGAGAAAGAGTGAGAGAAAGAGAGAAGAGTATGAAATAAATTAAAGGAGAAAGAGAAGAGAATGAAAGAGTGAGAGAAAGTAAGAAGAGTATGAAATAAATTAAGGGAGAGAGAGAAGAGAATGAAAGAGTAAGAAAGAGAGAATAGTATGAAATAAATTAAGGGAGAGAGAGAAGAGAATGAGAGAGTAAGAGAAAGAGAGAAGAGTATGAAATAAATTAAAGGAGAGAGAGAAGAGAATGAAAGAGAAAAAAGAGAGAAGAGTATGAAATAAATTAAAGGAGAAAGAGAAGAGAATGAAAGAGTGAGAGAAAGTAAGAAGAGTATGAAATAAATTAAGGGAGAGAGAGAAGAGAGTGAGAGAGTAAGAGAAAGAGAGAAGAGTATGAAATAAATTAAGGGAGAGAGAGAAGAGAATGAGAGAGTAAGAGAAAGAGAGAAGAGTATGAAATAAATTAAAGGAGAGAGAGAAGAGAATGAAAGAGTAAGAAAGAGAGAATAGTATGAAATAAATTAAGGGAGAGAGAGAAGAGAATGAAAGAGTAAAAAGAGAGAATAGTATGAAATAAGTTAAGGGAGAGAGAGAAGAGAGTGAGAGAGTAAGAGAAAGAGAGAAGAGTATGAAATAAATTAAGGGAGAGAGAGAAGAGAGTGAGAGAGTAAGAGAAAGAGAGAAGAGTATGAAATAAATTAAGGGAGAGAGAGAAGAGAATGAGAGAGTGAGAGAAAGAGAGAAGAGTATGAAATAAATTAAGGGAGAGAGAGAAGAGAGTGAGAGAGTAAGAGAAAGAGAGAAGAGTATGAAATAAATTAAGGGAGAGAGAGAAGAGAATGAAAGAGTAAAAAGAGAGAATAGTATGAAATAAATTAAGGGAGAGAGAGAAGAGAATGAGAGAGTGAGAGAAAGAGAGAAGAGTATGAAATAAATTAAGGGAGAGAGAGAAGAGAGTGAGAGAGTAAGAGAAAGAGAGAAGAGTATGAAATAAATTAAGGGAGAGAGATAAGAGAGTGAAAGAGTGAGAGAAAGAGAGAAGAGTATGAAATAAATTAAAGGAGAGAGAGAAGCGAGTGAAAGAGTGAGAGAAAGAGAGAAGAGTATGAAATAAATTAAGGGAGAGAGAGAAGAGAGTGAGAGAGTAAGAGAAAGAGAGAAGAGTATGAAATAAATTAAGGGAGAGAGAGAAGAGAGTGAGAGAGTAAGAGAAAGAGAGAAGAGTATGAAATAAATTAAGGGAGAGAGAGAAGAGAATGAGAGAGTGAGAGAAAGAGAGAAGAGTATGAAATAAATTAAGGGAGAGAGATAAGAGAGTGAGAGAGTAAGAGAAAGAGAGAAGAGTATGAAATAAATTAAGGGAGAGAGAGAAGAGAATGAGAGAGTGAGAGAACGAGAGAAGAGTATGAAATAAATTAAGGGAGGGAGAGAAGAGAATGAGAGAGTGAGAGAAAGAGAGAAGAGTATGAAATAAATTAAGGGAGGGAGAGAAGAGAATGAGAGAGTGAGAGAAGAGAGAAGAGTATGAAATAAATTAAGGGAGAGAGAGAAGAGAATGAAAGAGTAAAAAGAGAGAATAGTATGAAATAAATTAAGGGAGAGAGAGAAGAGAGTGAGAGAGTAAGAGAAAGAGAGAAGAGTATGAAATAAATTAAGGGAGAGAGAGAAGAGAATGAGAGAGTGAGAGAAGAGAGAAGAGTATGAAATAAATTAAGGGAGGGAGAGAAGAGAATGAGAGAGTGAGAGAAAGAGAGAAGAGTATGAATAAATTAAGGGAGAGAGAGAAGAGAGTGAGAGAGTAAGAGAAAGAGAGAAGAGTATGAAATAAATTAAGGGAGAGAGAGAAGAGAATGAGAGAGTGAGAGAAAGCGAGAAGAGCATGAAATAAATTAAAGGAGAAAGAGAAGAGAATGAGAGAGTGAGAGAAAGAGAGAAGAGTATGAAATAAATTAAGGGAGGGAGAGAAGAGAATGAGAGAGTGAGAGAAAGAGAGAAGAGTATGAAATAAATTAAGGGAGGGAGAGAAGAGAATGAGAGAGTGAGAGAAAGAGAGAAGAGTATGAAATAAATTAAGGGAGGGAGAGAAGAGAATGAGAGAGAGTGAGCAGGTAGGAATAAAGGAAGTGAAGAAAGCTCTTAGTAGAAAAGGTAATGAGGAACAGAGAGGTGTGCTGGGAGAGGAGAGAGATTACAAAACGGAAGGAGAGAAGAAAAGGAGGAAAGTAAGTAAATAGACGGAGGACGGAGAGAGAGAGAAGAGAAGAGTCTGGAAATCAGTGCTGTGTTTAGAGAAATGAGGAAATGTGTGGTTTCAGTAATGGGCTGTAGATCTGAGTCCTGTGTGAAGGAGAGATGAAGAACAGTCCATATGAGCGGCTAATGATGCGCTAATGGTCACTAACACTGTCAGTGCTGAGACGCGTCGGCCTGCAGATCAACACGCCGCGCTGATGTGCTTTATTAGCGTTAAAGCCGATTGGCTGACAGTGAAAACACTGAATACTGAGCCAAATTGGAGGAGTACAAACTGCACAGGACGCTGCTGGACTTTGAGATGTTGTGGAGGTCTCAGAACCCCTCCAACCCCCGCCCCCCCAACACGTACTCCCTCATTATTTTCATTACTTCTCTTGCCGCTAATGATTAGTCTTCCTCTTTAGTGACATTGCAGCAATAAGGAGCTAATTGGGGGGCTTGTTAAGGCTTTGTAGGTGACATTGCTGAGTGCAGGATTTCTACAGTCTGCACTTTCACGTCTCTGTGTGTTTCATTATCATACTGCACGTTTGTTCCGGTCAGTTCTGAGCTCTGACCTGTGTTGGGGTGGGTGTGTGTGTGGCTGGGTGGGTGTGGGTGGCGTGCGGGGGCAGGTAGCTGTTCTCCTATTGGACAGGCTTGACCTTCAGCTTAAGTTATCTTGATAGATTCTGGCTTGTGAAAATCGGTACTCCCCATTTTTACTTCTCCTTTCTTTTACTGCTCTCTCCTTGTCTTTTCTTAATCCTTTCCTTCTTTCTTGCTTTTCTTTCTTCTCTTTTTCACTCTTTCTTCAGTTCTATTGCTTTTGCTCTTTTCAATCCCCTCTCTCTCTTCTTTCTTTCTGTTTCTCTATATATCTCTTATATATATATATATATATATATATATATATATATATATATATATATATATATATATATATATATATATATATATATATATCTTATATATATATATATATATATCTTTCTCTCTATCTATCTCTCTCTCTCTCTCAGTACAGCATGTTTGCTGTCTCTCTGCTGTCAGTATTAATTAGGTGAAGTTGCCCTCAACCGCCAGCACAGTGAGATATAGATTGTGTCACGCCTTCGTTGAGAGAAGCAGTGAAAGAGAGAGAGAGAGATCTAGTCATTCATTGTGACTTGATTGCTTGATTGCTTATTTGTACTATATATTATATATATTATATATTTTTTTAATGTATGGGTTAATTATGTGTATGACTAATAGTAGAGAGGCACAGTGAGAGAGTGAATGAAAGAGAGAGAGATAGAGAGCTCTGTGGTCATGGCTTTAGGCTGATCAGATGGTTGTATATACATTGTGGGCTTAGTTGAGATGTTGGTTATGACAGGCTTCTGTTTTTCTATCGTTGCCCGTGGTGAGGTCATTTCAAACTGGACCCTATGACCTCTCACCTAAATAAGAATGGAGGATAATAACATCACTGATGTGCGCCTGTAGTAACTCCTGCAAAACTCAAATAGCACCCTGCGCTGAGCTAACTACAGGGCTGCTAACACATAATGAAAAATTCATAAAGCAGATAAAGCAGACATGAACTCATGGCTTAGTTGTCACCTTTAACATTTAGCTGGAAGACCCCTAACAGTACACTGTAGACCCTGATACGTTAGGTCTAGTCAAAGTATTGGAAGTAACTTGCTGCCTCAAATGAATCAAGTGTTAAAACATAGTTTTTTTAAGTGCAGCAACATTAGAGATAGAGTTAAATACACCATCACACAAACTATACTGTTACAGAAGCTTTTGTCATGCCCTCACTGTTCTCCTGTCTATCATTGTTTGTCATTGTCTGTTATTGTTTACATGTTTGTTTTGGTCACATGTCTGCTCTTTGTCTCCACCCCTATATATATATATATATATATATATATATATATATATATATATATATATATATATATATATATATATATATATATATATATATATATATAAATCTTTTGTCGATTTTGAGTTTTCTACATGATTTGAACCCGCCATTGGTGATTTACATTGTGTGAACACTTCATGATGGACCAATAGAAATGCTCCAAAACGGCTTGGAAAAAAATCTGGTTCCATTGGCTTACATTGACTTATGTTGATGCTCATGTATGTTTATGCACTGTTTGCTCCTTGTTCCTGGTTTTTGTGTGTATTTTCTGTGTGTTTATGTACTTAGTATTTAGTCTTTCGTTTTGTTTTATTAAAGTTCTGTTCAAACTTGCGTATGTGTTCGTCCTGCCTTGGTCATCTCCTCTCCGTGACAGCTAAGTAACTTTAGGAGTGCTTTTAAATTTTTAACAGCCACAAGCATATAATGTAATGTAAAAATGTGTTGCAACCAAACTGACTATTTAGCAGAAATCCTAAACTTGTTCATGGTCAGGACGTCTAGAACATGAGAACATTGTAGAGTGTATAGAAAGTTGCATTCAACCCACATACAGCATGTGAATGTGTTTGTTGGTTTGAAAACAACACCTGAAGAAAAAAATAATAAGTAAAATAAACTAACCAAGCTAGGAACTCTGGATAACTTCACCTCTGTATTCTCACACAGATGGTAGAAACAACTTGATCGCAACTAATTGCAAAAAAATAAGAAAACATAACTTGATCACTGAAGTACAAAAAACATTGAGTGTAGGTATTGGTCATAAACAGATGATCAAACTACTTCTGTCCAATCACAGGCAGGTTTAATTTCTTTTTCTCTCTATTCAATACTGTATATTAAGTGTAAAACTGTATCCTCTGTTCATATTGCTCTTGCTTGGGCTTGGGTTTTCTGTGTGTTAATGTTAAATTGAATAGGAATGTTTTAGAAATGTATTAAACTATTACTTCTATATTAACTGAACATTTCTTTTGTGCATTTCAAGCTATGTGCTCTCTCTCCCACTGGTTCTCACTTGATGGTGACTGGATAGCGCAGATGTACTTTGTGAAACTCATTAGGACTGTTCTTTTATTACACTTAAGGGTATGTACAGCGTGGAATTTGCTCTCCGCTTCCTTCGCCAGTGCCTTGTGGATTTAGAAAAACATTTCAAATGAATTCTCTTCTTAAGTAGGCTCCTCTCATAAACCTCAAGTTGAGTGTATGTCAGTGTATGTTGGCTGACTACACGGTCTATCAACTCAAACACGTGTGGTAGCTGCTTTTCAGCTTTAAGAACACAGACTGTTAATACCATGCGGTATTACTTCTACTTTTGTCTCTGCATTCATCTGGACTGTAAAGAATCTTGAATGCAGCCATAGAGGCTATTCACTTTCTTTCAATGTCTTTTAAACTGAACTATCTAGGCACATCATCCTTGTGTGCGGACAACGAATATATACATATAAGGCTCACTTAACTATTCTTCTTGCGCAGTTCGTCACTCACACTCCCACAACTCTCTCGTGCATTGACTGGAAGTCTTCACAACTACAAACAAACTGGGCCGCAAACATCTCAGTGAGGTGTGTAGGCACTCAAAGTTTCAGCTTCTGAATGAGGCGATAAGCTCTTCACGCTATTTTCACTTTTCCAAAATGTGTCAATTTGCTGCTTCTGTGAGGAGGTCTTGTTTGTACCTGATTTTTTTGGGCTTCGTCACATCTCCACAAAGCAGCTTCAACCAAATCACGAAGATCCCAGCTGTGAGTGGAATTGTGGTTTTAATGTGGAAAAATCTGAATTTACCATTTATTTTTTATAAAAAACTTACATTACTTTCAGTGTAAGTCAATGGAACCAGAATTTTTTCCACGCTAATTTGGGGCATTTCTATTGGTCTGATCAAAGTGAAATATTCACACAGTGTAAACGACCATTGTCGTGTTCAAATGACATAGAAAACTCAAAATCAACAAAAATGGGAATGAATGTTTTTCATTGGACAGCAATGATATATACAAAATTTTTAATACCGTACTAAAACATTTGACTGGTAGTGTTCTAAAATGTGTGTGTGTATATATATATATATATATATATATATATATATATATATATATATATATATATATATATATATATATATATATATATATTATATTAGATTCAACTGTATTGTCATTGTGCAGAGTACAAAGCCAATGAAATGCAGTTAGCATCCAGCCAGAAGTGCAAAATACATTATTATTTACATAAAAAGCAAAACAGAAATGACTAACAATTTGAGATTATTGTACAAAGGTGATGGTATATAAATAAATATATAGAATGTAGGTGTACACAGAATGCGAGATAAGGGGGTGGTATATAAAATAGAATATAAATTACTATACATATATACAGTAAGGAGTGAAATGCAAAATTGCACAGAGCAGCATATGTTGAGCAAGTTGTAACAGTGTAAGCAATAACTGCAGATATAAATAGTGCAATATGAACTGAATTGTGAATATAAATAGAACTGTACAGGTATGAAATTACAAAGATAGATGTGCTAAATGAGTAGTGCAAAAGTAACAGTACAGTGCAGTGCAGTGAGTGCAATAATGAGGCTAAAGTGTGTGTATATACACATATTTATATACAATGAAATGTGTGAAATAATGGTCTGTGTAAAAACTCTACTATATAGATGTAGTAGATAAATTCTTTTCTAATGCTGATATAATCATTTTAGCCCACAAACCACTATTTCCTACTGCATTCCCATACATTGCACAAGACAATCTGCTCTGCTGCACTCCAACCTTTTCCCCCGTTTCTATTTCTTACAGTCCTTCAATGCGTAGGCCTATATGTGTCACACTCACGTCTTGGCTAATCATGTAAATGACAAGGTGCTACTACTTCATAGCTCCGGATCAGGAAAGGAAGATTTCCTTTGATTTAATTGGAATACATTTATTCCAGTCACAATATTTTGAGTGCCTAATAAGTGCTTGGCGTCTAAATGAAGATGTGGGGTTTAAATAGTAAAGTGGCTGAGGGAACAGAAAGTTACCTGACTTTCTGAGAAGGTCTGTGTATTTGTCACATTCTCCTTTGTAAATGGAGGTTAGGGTTTCGATAAGGATGATTCTATGACATTTAGTTTTTAAAGTTTAAGTTTTATTTTTTTAATTTTATACTGGAACAGCGAGCTACAATGTAGCTAAGACGCAGTGGAAGCTGACAACTCGTTGATTAGCGCTGTGCAAATTCACATTTTACAAAATCGTCTCAGCCTTGCTTCAAACTGGTGTTAAGGCGTTAAGTAATCTCAACCAGGCTGGCTTGTGGTTTTATGACATGGTGTGATATTTATATTGCATTTTATCTACTAAACACGCTTTTAGGAATGTCCTGTCTAAAAGAAGTGAAGAAGACATTCAGAAAACATTATACTACATTCATAAGGCATCATGAACATGCCTATACATATTAATACCAATGCCTAATAAGTAGTGTTCATAACACACAAGCTCCCAGCTTCATAGTGCATACCTGCCTACCTATAAACAACTTGTTTTCCATTAGTTTAAACCATATCAGTAACACTTTCTATGAATTACACATTAATAAACACATTAATAATGTATTATAATGCATTTACAAGGCATTATAAACAAAGCTATCAAATTTTAACATTAAATTATAAGTAGTGTAAATAATATGCAATCTTATTTGATACTAATAAGGATTGCACTGCAACTTGCAAAGTAAAGCATGTCTACATGTTAAACCTAGTGATACAATCAGTAGAAATTCTCTCAGTGAGGGAATGTTGGCGTACACCTCTGTTAACCTGAGGCTCACTTACACTGCATATCAATCAAACAAATGGTAGCGTTAGCGTTACTGTACTGCAGTGATGTTACAAAGTAAAGGATTCTTGTGGTGAATGTTAGAACCAATGAAGGAGCTAAATGCAAAGATAGCACTTTACTAACATGGGTACCTCATGGGTACATGGTTTGCTTGGTAGTGACAGTGGTGGTTACTCTATCTATCTATCTATCTATCTATCTATCTATCTATCTATCTATCTATCTATCTATCTATCTATCTATCTATCTATCTATCTAAATGCCATGTCATACATCTACCCACCTTACACTTTGCGTGACATCTTTGGCAGTGACAATGTAACGTTATGAACGCTACTTAGAATGCATTATGTGAACTAACATGCTTATAAATTGTAATTAATATTTATAAATATGTATAGTTATAATGTATGTATGTAAGAATATATAATACAGGTTATGAATGTGTTCATAGAGGCTCAGTTACAAACAGTGTTACCAACATATCACATCATTTATACCTAACAACTTGCTTCTTCTAATTAGTTCTTACCAGCTCTTGCATAAGCTAAGATAAGTAGGTTATAGCAAATGTCTTTGAATAATACGATATATATTAATAGTCTTATTGGTGAATAATATTCAATGTGTATCAATAATAATCTACAGCCATAATGATTAGTATGCAGAGTTATTTTTCCATCATGACTGACTAAGCCATGTTTAAAGCCATTGTAAAATACTCTACCATCTCACAACTAATGAATTCTTCATTACTGCACCAAATAATAAAAAACGGTTGTGCTGTTAATTAAATAATCTTTAATTGTGATGCTGCTGGCAAGAACCACATGTTGTTTTGGTGGAGAAAGAACATGGGTTTGTTTAAACTGATGGGCGGATGACTGGTACTAGAACTGATTAGTTTGCTAACAGGCTAAAAAGGTAGCTACAGGCCAAACAGCTCATCCATTATTAACACAGACTTTGATTTAATGTATTTACTATGTGGTTCTATGAAAGAATACCATACTTGAATCTTTTACATGCTATAAATGGTTTAGTTCTGCCTTAAGTAGCACTAAACTCTATTTAAAGAGAATTTCAAACAACTTCCTCTATTTTTCTGCACTTAAATAGATTACTATTTGTCCTGTATAGTATTGTGCACACATGACTGTATTCCAAATGACTATTTGTTAAATATATTATTTTTAATAGTAGCTCTGTACTAAATAAGACCTAATATCAGAAGTGCTTACTGTGACACACTACTTTTAATGCCTTGTTCCCTTAACAGACAATTATCCTATTCCAGATTACTATGTTTAAAACCTAACATGCTATTGCATAGTGTGTCTATATCTAGGCAAGTGAAAATGGAAGCTATGAGTTTCTTTGGCAATGGGGCCTAGGGGTTAGACGCTTAGCTTAAGGGCACTTCAGTCATGTCCTGTTGGTCTAGGGCATCGACCCGGCGACCTTCTGGCCATAAGACCGGATCGCTAACCTTCAGGCCCTCGACTGCCCCCTTAATCACATTTTCACACAAGTCCAAAAAGTAGATTGAGAATCTAATTAAACAAATACCAAAATATTGTACTTTATAATACAAATATTGTCTAATATTACATATGTTGCAGGGTAGAAGCATGTGAACTTTAGCTTTCTGTATTTGGTGTGACTTCCTTGTGCAGCAGTAACTGCGAACAAACGCTTCCAGTAACTTTGAATCAGTTCTGCACATGGGCTTAGAGCAATTTTAGCCCATTCCTCTGTACAGAACAGCTTTAGCTTTGGGATGTTAGTCCAAAGTTCTATAGTATTAAGGTCAGGACTTTGACTTAATCATTCCAAAACATTTCCTTTATTCTACTTTAACCGTTCTTTAGTAGATCAACTTGTGTGCATTGTCTTGCTGCTTGAGGCAAGTTCTCTTGAGATTTAGTACTCAAGCTTTCATTGTTCTTTCAATTATGGTGAGCTCTCCTGGGCCAGATTCAGAAAAACAGGCCCAAACTATGAAACTACCACCGCCATGTTTCACAGATGGGATATGGTTCTTGTGCTGTAATGCAGTGTTTTGCAGTGTCTCCAGATATAGTACTTCTCATTTCACGCCTGACTGGCACCTGATTGAAATCACCTCCAATGTTATCGTCAAGTTGACTGGCAATCCTAGAGATTGCAGGTATGTAACATTGGATCAATTTGCTCAAAGAAAACAAAATAATATTTTATGTTTCATTTGTTTAATTGGGTTTTTAGGGTTTACTTGTTAAAATCTCATTTTTTTTATGTCACATTTAAACAACTCTATGTTTATAGTGCCTCGTGAATGCATCATAATTGTACTAATAGATGAAATGCCTGTTTCCGGCTACCTCATGTACTTGTGTTCATGTTTATTAAGATCAATATGTCATAGAGGGCCAGAAACCACTTAAACAAGCCTTCCCTAGAATTATAGAATAACCCATCACAGTTTGAAGTAGATGTGTGATAAGTTAGGCCCGCAGTTATTTGTCGCTACTAATTAATCCAGCGCAAAACTAAAGAAGCCACAGGTTTTAGATGATTGCTCTTACAGAAAATAAGTATACTTATAGTATACTTTATGCAGTTACTATTCTAATGTCATTGTACCAGTAGTACACTTGTATATGTACTATTTTAATACTTCTTGGGACTAAATTGGCCTACTTTCTAGTTTTTAAAAGTATACTTTTAAGTACACTTTAAGTGTAAGAGTAGTAAACCAAGTATACAACTACTTTACATCTTTTGTACTGCAACTACACTAAAAGTAAACTTAAGGGTTTACTGTTAGTTTATTAGCTTGTAAGTGAACTTAATACTTATTATTTACTGTTTATATTATTGTTGTACTTTAAAGTATATGACTAGGTTTAAGGGTTTTTTCTACTTAAAATAGAACATAACAACTTTTACTTACTCACACATAAAATAAATAAGACACACTCAGATTAAGAAACATATTTGTATCTTTATAAATCTTTATAAATCAAATTTTAAATAAATATTGTACTGGATGTTTTTGTGCTGAGCAAGAATACTTACTTCTACTATCTCAATCAAAAGATTAAGTTCAAGTAAAGGCCAAATATACTTAGACTGTTCTATACTTGTCAGTATAACCCAAGTATACTTAAGTATAAGTGTGTTTAGTATATCACTGAGAAGAACATAAAAAGTAAACTGAAAGAAGTAAACTAAAGGTACACTTGAATAAACTTCTTTTTTGTAAGGGTGGCTACGTTTCGGCAAATGTGATTTTTCACCAAACTTGACAGGAAGTGCTGAATCTGTGTTTGCTGTCAATGCGGATTAGTTAGTGAACGTTTGACCTCTGAACTTGCGAGATCGAACGGGTGACCTGAGGGACAAAAAGAGCAATGGGTGGGTGAACGAGGGAGAGGGGAGGTGGACGGATGAAGAGACGAGACTGCACACACTTCTCCGTCTAATTGACATTCCAGGTGTCAACTTTCCAGTCTCTGCTGATTAGCTCTTGAACATATCACCTGGAGAGAAAATTAAATATTGATCTATTTTTCTCTTCGCATTTTCCCCTCCCTCTCTCTCTCTCTCTCTCTCCCTCTCTCTCTCTCCCTCTCTCCCTCTCCTTTGCTCTTTCTCTTTCTCTCCTTCACTCTCTCTTTCTCATTTTTCCTCCTTCTCTCGTCTCTGACGGAATTTCAATTCTGGCTCATCAGACTGCAGCTGAATCAGCCCAGAGGCAGAAAAAGTGCAGGTGACACACATACCCCCCCCTCCACCCCCCCCACCCCCCCCCCCTCCACCCCCCCACCCCCCCCCTCCACCCCCCACCCCCCCTCCACCCCCCCGTTCCCTTTAACAGGCCTCTGCTTCAGTTTTAAGCAACCGACTACAGATCAGCCCATCCCCCTATGTGGCAATCATTGCCACCGCTGCGAGATCAAACAGCGGACTGACCCAGGGTCAGCTGCCGAGGGCCTGAGAGATTGTCAGAGTTATAAACTGAAGGGTGGGGGGAGCGAAAAAAAAGAAGAAAAAGCTCTACAGGAAGGTTTTAAAGAAAATCCAGGCAAACCCTTTAACTAACCTTAACCGAGTGTTCATTTTCAAATTTAACCCTCATCAGAAATCCACCTGCCTGAGGGGCTTTCCTTCACACTCTGTGTATCCCCCCCAGGCTACAGTCTGACAGGAGGAAAATCTAAAGTTTGGAAGAGTCTAAAACCTTACAAGAGATTGTGAAATAGGACTCGAACAGGATAGAGTGCAGTTGTTTTGTAACGCTGTGAGATTAAACTTGATGTTGTTTCAAAAGAGAACCTCATTATTTTTGGAACTCTGCGCAACACATTTGAAAAAACAGAACATAAAAAGTACAGATCATAGGAATTAAGGGAAATATTTGTTATTATATATGCTTAGAGGTGTAAAAATGTCTTATTCAGTTGCCTCAGTTTTAGATTATTGTCAATTAGTTACAATTAGTAAGATAAAAATCCTCCAGCTAGTCAAACACAGTTCTCCAGCTTGAAGATTGAATCATTTCCATAATCAAATTGAATTGTTATGAAATCATTGATTTATTGTTCTGTTTATATATTAGGAATTAATTTGCGCAGCTTCTCTCTCTTAAAGATTAAACACTGAACGGAACAGAACGCTGGAGTACGTGTAATGTGTAAAGCCTTTGTTGTTATTTCCCTCTTCTCCTTCAGACTAGGTGGGTGTCTTGGGTTTTTAAGTACCTTCTGGAATGGCTAATTTATACTGCAGTGACTTTGCAGTCTCTCTTGGGTTTACTAAAGCTTCTAAAGCTCTGCTTTGGTAAAATCAAACTTTTTTTTTTGATTCGCCTATTGTACTTCTTGAGGGAGCAGGTATATTAGCATGCTTTTAATTAAATAACAGTTATTTTGACTTATAAACTTAGCTTATACATTTAAATATCCCTTTGAAAAAGACTCATAAACTTAAGCTATGCTAGATAGCCAGAAGTATGTGGACCCCTATAGGAGCTTAGAGGAGCTCGACATCCCTTTAAAACCATGAGCAGTAATACAGGGTTGCCCTCTTTGCAGCTGAAACAGCCTCCACTCTTCTGGGAAGTCTATCCACAAGATTTTGGAGTGGGTCTGTGGGAATTTGTGGCCACTCGGTCACAAAAGCACTAGTGAGGTCAGACACTGATGTCGGGCAAGAAGGCCTGGCTCTCAATTAACTTTGCAATTCATCTGAAAGGTGTTCAGATCAGAGCTCTATGCAGGACACTGGACCATGTTTTTATAGAGCTTGTTTTGTGCAGTGGTACACCGTCATGCTGGAACAAGATGGATCCGTATGCTGTGGCATTAAAAGCTTTAAATAAAATTAAAAAAGAACCAAATATGACTTTATACAATAATTAGATGTGCACATGTTTGAATCCAGGGTGGTGTAGTGGTTAGTATGGTGG
The DNA here is from genome assembly GCA_021613375.1 of Megaleporinus macrocephalus. Taxonomy (NCBI): domain Eukaryota; kingdom Metazoa; phylum Chordata; class Actinopteri; order Characiformes; family Anostomidae; genus Megaleporinus; species Megaleporinus macrocephalus. The sequence continues at coordinate 31,732,485 of CM038724.1, forward strand.
TGTAGTGGTTAGTACAGTGGTGTAGTGGTTAGTATGGTGGTGTAGTGGTTAGTATGGTGGTGTAGTGGTTAGTACGGTAGTGTAGTGGTTAGTATGGTGGTGTAGTGGTTAGTAAGGTGGTGTAGTGGTTAGTATGGTTGTGTAGTGGTTAGCACAGTGGTGTAGTGGTCAGTATGGAGGTGTAGTGGTTAGTATGGTGGTGTAGTGGTTAGTATGGTGGTGTAGTGGTTAGTACGGTGGTGTAGTGGTTAGTATGTGGTGTAGTGGTTAGTGTAGTGGTTAGTATGGTGGTGTAGTGGTTAGTATGGTTGTGTAGTGGTTAGCACAGTGGTGTAGTGGTCAGTATGGAGGTGTAGTGGTTAGTATGGTGGTGTAGTGGTTAGTATGGTGGTGTAGTGATAAGTACGCTGGTGTTGTGGTTAGTATGGTGGTGTAGTGGTTAGTACAGTGGTGTAGTGGTCAGTATGGTGGTGTAGTGGTTAGTACGGTGGTGTAGTGGTTAGTATGGTGGTGTAGTGGTTAGTGTAGTAGTTAGTATGGTGATGTAGTGGTTAGTATGGTGGTGTAGTGGTTAGTACGGTGGTGTAGTGGTCAGTATGGTGATGTAGTTGTTAGTATGGTGGTGTAGTGGTTAGTACGGTGGTGTAGTGGTCAGTATGGTGATGTAGTTGTTAGTACGGTGGTGTAGTGGTTAGTATGGTGGTGTTGTGGTTAGTATGGTGGTGTAGTGGTTAGTACAGTGGTGTAGTGGTTAGTATGGTGGTGTAGTGGTTAGTACGGTGGTGTAGTGGTTAGTATGTGGTGTAGTGGTTAGTGTAGTAGTTAGTATGGTGGTGTAGTGGTTAGTATGGTGGTGTAGTGGTTAGTATGGTGGTGTAGTGGTTAGTAAGGTGGTGTAGTGGTTAGTAAGGTGGTGTAGTGGTCAGTATGGTGGTGTAGTTGTTAGTATGGTGGTGTAGTTGTTAGTATGGTGGTGTAGTGGTTAGTAAGGTGGTGTAGTGGTCAGTATGGTGGTGTAGTGGTTTGTATGGTGGTGTAGTTGTTAGTATGGTGGTGTAGTGGTTAGTAAGGTGGTGTAGTGGTCAGTATGGTGGTGTAGTGGTTAGTATGGTGGTGTAGTGATAAGTACGCTGGTGTTGTGGTTAGTATGGTGGTGTAGTGGTTAGTATGGTGGTGTAGTGGTTAGTACGGTGGTGTAGTGGTTAGTATGGTGGTGTAGTGGTTAGTGTAGTAGTTAGTATGGTGATGTAGTGGTTAGTATGGTGGTGTAGTGGTTAGTACGGTGGTGTAGTGGTCAGTATGGTGATGTAGTTGTTAGTATGGTGGTGTAGTGGTTAGTACGGTGGTGTAGTGGTCAGTATGGTGATGTAGTTGTTAGTACGGTGGTGTAGTGGTTAGTATGGTGGTGTTGTGGTTAGTATGGTGGTGTAGTGGTTAGTACAGTGGTGTAGTGGTTAGTATGGTGGTGTAGTGGTTAGTACGGTGGTGTAGTGGTTAGTATGTGGTGTAGTGGTTAGTGTAGTAGTTAGTATGGTGGTGTAGTGGTTAGTATGGTGGTGTAGTGGTTAGTACGGTGGTGTAGTAGTTAGTATGGTGGTGTAGTGGTTAGTATGGTGGTGTAGTGGTTAGTACGGTGGTGTAGTGGTTAGTATGGTGGTGTAGTGGTTAGTATGGTGGTGTAGTGGTTAGTAAGGTGGTGTAGTGGTCAGTAAGGTGGTGTAGTGGTCAGTATGGTGGTGTAGTGGTCAGTATGGTGGTGTAGTTGTTAGTATGGTGGTGTAGTGGTTAGTAAGGTGGTGTAGTGGTCAGTATGGTGGTGTAGTGGTTTGTATGGTGGTGTAGTTGTTAGTATGGTGGTGTAGTGGTTAGTAAGGTGGTGTAGTGGTCAGTATGGTGGTGTAGTGGTTAGTATGGTGGTGTAGTGGTTAGTATGGTGGTGTAGTGGTTAGTATGGTGGTGTAGTGGTTAGTAAGGTGGTGTAGTGGTTAGTATGGTGGTGTAGTGGTTAGTACGGTGGTGTAGTGGTCAGTATGGTGATGTAGTTGTTAGTATGGTGGTGTAGTGGTTAGTACGGTGGTGTAGTGGTCAGTACGGTGATGTAGTTGTTAGTACGGTGGTGTAGTGGTTAGTATGGTGGTGTTGTGGTTAGTATGGTGGTGTAGTGGTTAGTACAGTGGTGTAGTGGTTAGTATGGTGGTGTAGTGGTTAGTACGGTGGTGTAGTGGTTAGTATGTGGTGTAGTGGTTAGTGTAGTAGTTAGTATGGTGGTGTAGTGGTTAGTATGGTGGTGTAGTGGTTAGTACGGTGGTGTAGTAGTTAGTATGGTGGTGTAGTGGTTAGTATGGTGGTGTAGTGGTTAGTACGGTGGTGTAGTGGTTAGTATGGTGGTGTAGTGGTTAGTATGGTGGTGTAGTGGTTAGTAAGGTGGTGTAGTGGTTAGTAAGGTGGTGTAGTGGTCAGTATGGTGGTGTAGTTGTTAGTATGGTGATGTAGTTGTTAGTATGGTGGTGTAGTGGTTAGTAAGGTGGTGTAGTGGTCAGTATGGTGGTGTAGTGGTTTGTATGGTGGTGTAGTTGTTAGTATGGTGGTGTAGTGGTTAGTAAGGTGGTGTAGTGGTCAGTATGGTGGTGTAGTGGTTAGTATGGTGGTGTAGTGGTTAGTATGGTGGTGTAGTGGTTAGTAAGGTGGTGTAGTGGTTAGTATGGTGGTGTAGTGGTTAGTACGGTGGTGTAGTGGTCAGTATGGTGATGTAGTTGTTAGTATGGTGGTGTAGTGGTTAGTACGGTGGTGTAGTGGTCAGTACGGTGATGTAGTTGTTAGTACGGTGGTGTAGTGGTTAGTATGGTGGTGTTGTGGTTAGTATGGTGGTGTAGTGGTTAGTACAGTGGTGTAGTGGTTAGTATGGTGGTGTAGTGGTTAGTACGGTGGTGTAGTGGTTAGTATGTGGTGTAGTGGTTAGTGTAGTAGTTAGTATGGTGGTGTAGTGGTTAGTATGGTGGTGTAGTGGTTAGTACGGTGGTGTAGTAGTTAGTATGGTGGTGTAGTGGTTAGTATGGTGGTGTAGTGGTTAGTACGGTGGTGTAGTGGTTAGTATGGTGGTGTAGTGGTTAGTATGGTGGTGTAGTGGTTAGTAAGGTGGTGTAGTGGTTAGTAAGGTGGTGTAGTGGTCAGTATGGTGGTGTAGTTGTTAGTATGGTGATGTAGTTGTTAGTATGGTGGTGTAGTGGTTAGTAAGGTGGTGTAGTGGTCAGTATGGTGGTGTAGTGGTTTGTATGGTGGTGTAGTTGTTAGTATGGTGGTGTAGTGGTTAGTAAGGTGGTGTAGTGGTCAGTATGGTGGTGTAGTGGTTAGTATGGTGGTGTAGTGATAAGTACGCTGGTGTTGTGGTTAGTAAGGTGGTGTAGTGGTTAGTATGGTGGTGTAGTGGTTAGTACAGTGGTGTAGTGGTCAGTATGGTGGTGTAGTGGTTAGTACGGTGGTGTAGTGGTTAGTATGGTGGTGTAGTGGTTAGTGTAGTAGTTAGTATGGTGATGTAGTGGTTAGTATGGTGGTGTAGTGGTTAGTACGGTGGTGTAGTGGTCAGTATGGTGATGTAGTTGTTAGTATGGTGGTGTAGTGGTTAGTACAGTGGTGTAGTGGTCAGTATGGTGATGTAGTTGTTAGTACGGTGGTGTAGTGGTTAGTATGGTGGTGTTGTGGTTAGTATGGTGGTGTAGTGGTTAGTACAGTGGTGTAGTGGTTAGTATGGTGGTGTAGTGGTTAGTACGGTGGTGTAGTGGTTAGTATGTGGTGTAGTGGTTAGTGTAGTAGTTAGTATGGTGGTGTAGTGGTTAGTATGGTGGTGTAGTGGTTAGTATGGTGGTTGTAGTGGTTAGTATGGTGGTGTAGTGGTTAGTAAGGTGGTGTAGTGGTTAGTATGGTGGTGTAGTGGTTAGTATGGTGGTTGTAGTGGTTAGTATGGTGGTGTAGTGGTTAGTAAGGTGGTGTAGTGGTTAGTATGGTGGTGTAGTGGTTAGTAAGGTGGTGTAGTGGTTAGTATGGTGGTGTAGTGGTTAGTATGGTGGTGTAGTGGTTAGTACAGTGGTGTAGTGGTTAGTACGGTGGTGTAGTGGTTAGTATGGTGATGTAGTTGTTAGTACGGTGGTGTAGTAGTTAGTACGGTGGTGTAGTGGTTAGTACGGTGGTGTAGTGGTTAGTATGGTGGTGTAGTGGTTAGTATGGTGGTGTAGTGGTCAGTATGGTGGTGTAGTGGTTAGTATGGTGGTGTAGTGGTTAGTAAGGTGGTGTAGTGGTTAGTATGGTGGTGTAGTGGTTAGTATGGTGGTGTAGTGGTTAGTATGGTGGTGTAGTGGTTAGTAGGAGGTGGTGTAGTGGTTAGTATGGTGGTGTAGTGGTTAGTATGGTGGTGTAGTGGTTAGTAAGGTGGTGTAGTGGTTAGTATGGTGGTGTAGTGGTTAGTAAGGTGGTGTAGTGGTTAGTATGGTGGTGTAGTGGTTAGTAAGGTGGTGTAGTGGTTAGTATGGTGGTGTAGTGGTTAGTAAGTTGGTGTAGTGGTTAGTAAGGTGGTGTAGTGGTTAGTACGGTGATGTAGTGGTTAGTATGGTGGTGTAGTGGTTAGTACGGTGGTGTAGTGGTCAGTATGGTGATGTAGTTGTTAGTATGGTGGTGTAGTGGTTAGTACGGTGGTGTAGTGGTCAGTACGGTGATGTAGTTGTTAGTACGGTGGTGTAGTGGTTAGTATGGTGGTGTTGTGGTTAGTATGGTGGTGTAGTGGTTAGTACAGTGGTGTAGTGGTTAGTATGGTGGTGTAGTGGTTAGTACGGTGGTGTAGTGGTTAGTATGTGGTGTAGTGGTTAGTGTAGTGGTTAGTATGGTGGTGTAGTGGTTAGTATGGTGGTGTAGTGGTTAGTATGGTGGTGTAGTGGTTAGTAAGGTGGTGTAGTGGTTAGTATGGTGGTGTAGTGGTTAGTATGGTGGTGTAGTGGTTAGTATGGTGGTGTAGTGGTTAGTAAGGTGGTGTAGTGGTTATTATGGTGGTGTAGTGGTTAGTAAGGTGGTGTAGTGGTTAGTAAGTTGGTGTAGTGGTTAGTATGGTGGTGTAGTGGTTAGTAAGGTGGTGTAGTGGTTAGTATGGTGGTGTAGTGGTTAGTAAGGTGGTGTAGTGGTTAGTATGGTGGTGTAGTGGTTAGTATGGTGGTGTAGTGGTTAGTATGGTGATGTAGTGGTTAGTATGGTGGTGTAGTGGTTAGTACGGTGGTGTAGTGGTCAGTATGGTGATGTAGTTGTTAGTATGGTGGTGTAGTGGTTAGTACGGTGGTGTAGTGGTCAGTATGGTGATGTAGTTGTTAGTACGGTGGTGTAGTGGTTAGTATGGTGGTGTTGTGGTTAGTATGGTGGTGTAGTGGTTAGTACAGTGGTGTAGTGGTTAGTATGGTGGTGTAGTGGTTAGTACGGTGGTGTAGTGGTTAGTATGTGGTGTAGTGGTTAGTGTAGTAGTTAGTATGGTGGTGTAGTGGTTAGTATGGTGGTGTAGTGGTTAGTATGGTGGTGTAGTGGTTAGTAAGGTGGTGTAGTGGTTAGTAAGGTGGTGTAGTGGTTATTATGGTGGTGTAGTGGTTAGTATGGTGGTGTAGTGGTTAGTATGGTGGTGTAGTGGTTAGTATGGTGGTGTAGTGGTTAGTAAGGTGGTGTAGTGGTTAGTATGGTGGTGTAGTGGTTAGTGTAGTAGTTAGTATGGTGGTGTAGTGGTTAGTACAGTGGTGTAGTGGTTAGTACGGTGGTGTAGTGGTTAGTATGGTGGTGTAGTGGTTAGTATGGTTGTGTAGTGGTTAGTACGGTGGTGTAGTGGTTAGTACGGTGGTGTAGTGGTTAGTACAGTGGTGTAGTGGTTAGTACGGTGGTGTAGTGGTTAGTATGGTGATGTAGTTGTTAGTACGGTGGTGTAGTAGTTAGTACGGTGGTGTAGTGGTTAGTACGGTGGTGTAGTGGTTAGTACGGTGGTGTAGTGGTTAGTATGGTGGTGTAGTGGTTAGTAAGGTGGTGTAGTGGTTAGTGCGGTGGTGTAGTGGTTAGTGCGGTGGTGTAGTGGTTAGTACGGTGGTGTAGTGGTTAGTATGGTGGTGTAGTGGTTAGTATGGTGGTGTAGTGGTTAGTACGGTGGTGTAGTGGTTAGTATGGTGGTGTAGTGGTTAGTATGGTGGTGTAGTGGTTAGTAAGGTGGTATAGTGGTTAGTATGGTGGTGTAGTGGTTAGTAAGGTGGTGTAGTGGTTAGTATGGTGGTGTAGTGGTTAGTAAGGTGGTGTAGTGGTTAGTAAGGTGGTGTAGTGGTCAGCACTGTCTCCTCACAGTAAGATGATCTGGGTTGGATTCCCGGTCCGGGTGGTTCTGTGTGTATGTTCTCTCCGTGCTTAAGCATATTTTAGGAACAGCATTGTCATAAGCACTGGCTACTATGACTGTGAAGTGAGGTGCTTACCAGGTGCGTCAAAACACAGTGTTGTTCTTAATTCAGAGTGGCATCTTCAAATCAATAAAACAACAAACCCCCTGAGCTGGAACCTGCTACAAGGGCGTTGACATAAAAACCTCTGCTTTCAGGTCCTCTCTCATGCTGTCACTTCCAGTCTCTGTTGGAATCAGGCTGAGAGGGATATCACAATGGCGTCTAAAGAAGCCTCTCCTCTCCAGGCCTTCTGATTTTACGCCCGAGTGCCTCGCTAAGTTATTCTGACAAGTCAAAAGACGGCAGAGAGAGTCATTGTCATCATCATCATCTCTCCCAATGTCTCCTTCTCTCTTTCTCTGTCTCTCTCTCTTCTCTCTCCCACTGTTCCTCTCCATTTCTTCCTCCCTTTATCTCCCTTTTCTCTCTCTAGGTTAAAGTAAGTAGTTTGACCCGGCTGATCTCTTGCGAGCATGTGTATAAATGGCCTTTACAGAGTGGAGATCAAGGTGTGCCACACAGTGGTGATTTCAGAGATTCCTCAGACGGAGTGACAGTTTCGGCGGTGGGAGGGTGGGAGAGCTTTGATTGTCCCGGTTGTGTGTTGTCAAGATAAATCAGGGCAAAGATGCCCACCACTGCTACTTGGTACGCCTGCAATCTGAAGAATGCACACACCAATAAATCTGACAAAACATATGCCGTCAATCAAAGTCTCCAATTAGCAAACCTTAGACAGATACCCACAAACAACAGATGTACAGTAGTGCCCAAAAGACAGAGCCAAGCCTTATGTATGTAATTAATGTCCAGTCTTTTTTTTTTAGCAGACCAAGAAAAGAAAAGATGTATGTTTTATTGTATATGTGTGTGTGTTAAAAAAAATTAAATTACAAATTCAGTTCCAGATTTCTCCTGGGCGCCCCAGACGTTGCATGAATTTAAATTTCTTGATTTAGTTTAATGAAGTACTGAGTTGTCGAACCAGCTATTAGATGATAACTGCAAATAATACTGATAATAAATGGGTTGCCTGAGGGAAAAGCTTGGAAACGATATTTTTCCACACTCCAAAGTTGAGTCTAAAAAGTTGGTTGGATTTACTTCTCAAGATCCATGTAATCTGAAACACATTTAGTGATGTTCAAGTCTGTACTCTGGAGCGGTCAGGCCATTGTTCAGCTTCTTTATTTAAATTGGTTATTTAGCTTTCTCACTAAGAGCTTCTTGATTGCATAGCATTGACTTCTCACGGTGGGAGGACCTGTGAATTTCCAAACAGTCGATCAGTGAAAACTTTAAACTTTTAAACTGGAATAATTTTTGAACACCATTATTTTTTCACTTATTGTCCAGGGGCATGTTCTTTCACTATATATGTTGATTGTCTTCTATCTAATTCTCTCAGAAACATCTCTCAAACAGAAAAATAAAATAAAAAACTTTTTCACCATGTTGACTGGTAATTGTAAATAAAAGAGTGGTCTATGACTTTCGCACAGTATTATGTAATACTGTTAATAATATTGTTGTGAATTTAAGCTGTGCATGTATTACTACTTATATGTGTGAAGACAGAACAACTGATTTCTTTAAAGTTCACATTAAATGTACTAGGTGAGATTTTTCCAACATTGAAATAGTCACAAAAGTTAAAACAGCTATAGAAGAGCAAATTTTGATATTTTGGCCCGGCAAATTATCTTATCTCTATAACTTTACATGTTATTATACTGAAAAACTATAAAATATCTGAACTCTATAGTCCACCAGCACAAAGCCAGAGGTTTCTTATGGCACACTGCAGGAGCAGCTGTCAATGGGTTGCTGTGTACAAAGCTCTGGCACAGAGGACGTTGCATAGATAAGCACCTAAAGACATCAAGGTCAAGTTTGTTTTACACTCTACACAGGTAGATTTGATAGAACAAAATGCATTAATTAATTAATTAACTCATAACAGGGCTGTGTTCAAACAAAGCAAACCAGAAACTGTGGCGCATTGAACATTGAAAAAAAAAAAATATATATATCTTCTAACATCTGTATTTGTGGCACACACCAAACTGCAGTGGCTGTATTTGGAAAGGTAGAATCCATTGTGTGCATTGTTTATACACACTGCTTACTGGGTTATACCACTGATACACCCATTATAGCCCATTGCACACTGTTACAACAAGATGCATTGTCCAATCCGGAAACTGTAGTAGCTCAGTTTCAATACTGAACGTGCCCCAGATGCTCCAAGACTAACAGGTATGGCGTTTGTGGGCCAGTAAGATTAACTGAGCTGCAAACAGAAGATTAGCATTCGTCTGTTGATCTCAATGGCTTAATTTGCACCTTTCTTGAGGGCGTAGATTTGCTCTTGGCATTGGTGGGGACCTATGAATCAAAGCCTAGCATTGCTGTTAACATTGTTGTGATGGACTCATTTCATTAGTGAACTAGACTTCAAGTGACTTTCACGTTTCTATGAAAAATAGCTTTTTTTCTGCAGCCATCCTCACTCGCTTTTTACACCCATGTGTCTCCCACGTTGCACCTGAGTCTTGCACAGAGAGTCTGGAAAGTTTTTCTTCCAGTTTTGGTGCTGCTAACAACCAAACGCAGCTACAGAGTCTCATGTGACTGCAGGGAAAGGCCCAGCCAATCTCACTGGCCACACATGTTATGGGTAGGACTTGAGTAGAGGACGTGGTTTAACCCTTTCTGCAACTCTAGGTTTATGAGATGTTGAGCGATCGGGGTCTTTTTTTCCAGAGGGGATCAAATAATTGGTGGATATTGATGGAGACAGGTTATTGCAGTCCATGCTAATTCTATGCCCTTGCCTACTATGAATTTAAGGTCTGCATCTGGGTTTAATATAAAACAGCAGTAGATGCTGATTTGAATTTTTCTTTTGAGAAATGCCTTTCATATATGGCTGGTTAAAAATGTCAGTGCTAATACTACAATATAAATAGTACTCTGTGCAGTACATGGACGGAGAAAGAAAAATAACTTTACATTTACATCAAGGTTGAGAGTGTTTTCCTGTAATGAGATTTCCCCCCTGTAATCTTTTGAATAATTTCTCTCTATTGGTCCATTTTCTTTCATGAAATGTTCACAATGCAAAGAGTGGCTCGTAACTTTGAATGCCGGAAAAGGTTTTGATATGACAAGGCTGTGCATGTTTTTTTTATTGATTGCTTACCTTAAAGCACGAAGGTCGGTTATAATCCTAAACGGCCCTGTTTTCTATGCGGCCAAAAGAGAAACCTTTAAAACCTAGAGGCTGTGACTTTTTGGACTCGGGAGCATTGAGTAATTTGGCCATGTAGTAGTAAAAGAGGTTGAGTTAATGTGAATCTGCCTTATGACTCATGCTGCTCATCTCATGATTTCCTGAATTCAACATCTTACACAAAAGACAAGGTTAATTTGGAGAGATCCAGTTTAAGTTTGAGAACTGGCCAAGTCATATGAACCACCTCAACATCACTGAATGACCATTCTTTTACTGGCCACCCCAGAGCCCAGAGTGAAAGTGTGAAAAAATATTTTTCCTGATGCTGAAAATGAATGAATCACTTGATTTAGAGCGTCAGTAGAACCATTTATTCAGCATTCAGCTCTGATGTACTACATAGAATCAAAGTTATGTAAAAAAGGTATGTGAAAAATGCTCAGATGGCCATTTAACAACCCTATGATTTGGCCAAAGAATGTTTTCATGTTTGATGACCTGTGCTCTGATTTGCTGGTGGGTGGTGAAGCATTGGTGCTCACATTGTTAGTTCCTTATACTAGTCAGTTCCAGCTTTTAATCTCGACACCAACACAAATGGAAAAGAAATTTTAAGATGATGTGCTTCAACCAGCAAACGGTGGATAAACTCACACAGCATGGCTGCTACTTATAGGTTGTGGTTGCAGAGTTGCAGAGTAACCTACCAACTCTGTGAGAGCTGAAGTTGGCTGTCGCATTAAACGTTACATTTGATTAAAAATCTGAAAGCCATCTTTAGTCATGTTTAAAGTTGAATGGTAATTATGCTTGTTGATCATTCTTTGGGAAAGATTTGATAAGTGCTGACATTCCCTTCACAGCCTGGAAAGGGGCATTTCTACTGTTGTTCCTTTGTTGTTGTTGTTGCGCTGGGCTAGAACATGAGCTGGTGTATGTATATTTGGGGGGTGTAAATATTCAACTGTTTATTAATTGGCGCAATTTTGGAATCAGCATGTTTTACCACCCTCTTTCACGAAGGCAGGATATGCAGTTGAAGGACGAAACAACAGTGTTTGAGGTTCATGGCAGGTCCATTCTTTGCACTAAACTTTTCATATTCAACCATGCCCATATAAGTACAGTTGTACTTACCTTTAATGTTTAGTTTTGATTGTTTTTCTGACTTTTGCACAGTACTGTATGATTATCAGTTACCCATAGTGCCAAATGTTCCTAAAAGCCTTGAACTTCTATAACCACTTACTCCACTCCACAAAGGTCTGTTACTGAAAACTCCTATGTTTAATATAATTCAATGACTGAGATAAAGGCAGATTGTATATTGCTGATCTTTTCCGACATTAGCGGACAAGAGAATTCAGAGACGTAAATGGAAGCAAACCAAGAGAAATGTGTCTACAGTGACTTAACGTTATACATCAGTGTTGTCAGAAAAGCCTGGTTAACTGTACGTGTAATCAAGACCCTGACGGATTCCCAAGGTCCAAGACAGGCATCCTGTAAAGGCCCAGTATTCATCTTTGTTAGTGAAGGAGGCTACAGAGTGAAAGGCTCGAAAGGTAAAGGTACTGCTCCAATAGAGGGTCAAGCGCTGGTGAACTCTCACCACAGTGGGAAAGAAAGAGGAAGTAGTTTTTTATGGATGTATTTACGTCACTTTCTTCTTTTTGTAAAGAATGTAAAGCATGTGTAATGGATCAGCCTTGTGTGAGCGTATGCAGGGTTTTTATTACTCTATAAAAGAAGCTCCATATTGCTTCCCTGGTATACTAGAAGCTTTATGTTGCCTTCATTATATAAAAGAGGCTTCATCTTGCCTTCATCCTTGGGTGATTCTTGGAGAGTGAGGACACAATTAGACCATTCATGGAACCGGTTGTTATGGTGTAGTAGATCACATAGCAGACTGCAGTTTGATTGACTATGCCCAGGTGAACACAACAACCTAAACTAATAAGTCCTAAGTGACTCAAGACTCAAGAACATTTGCATCAAAGGTGTCCAAAGTATTCAATTTCCTTACTCATAGAGAAGTATACATACTAGGGTTTAAAAATACTTCTGTAGAAGTTAAAGTATCTACTCAAGCTTTTTATTCCAGTAAAAGTGTAAAAGTACTGCTTTCAAAACTACTTAAAGTATAAAGTAAAAGTAATGTAAGTGGATAAAATTACCATTAAGAACAAAAGCTTAGGCCGCACTACAAGGGTCTATAGTGCACTAGCCCACCTCCCCAAAAAACCTATACATATATTTTATTATTATTTAAAAAAAAAAAAATTATGGGAGAGACTTTACTTTTAAGTCACTTTTAAGTTAATGGAAGCAGAATTTTTCCAATTTTTGAGCATTTCTATTGGCCTGCTCATCATTATTGGTGTTCAAATGACATAGAAAAATAAAAATCTTGTTTTTCATGGGACAGTAAAGCTATGCTACTGTGAATAATACTGATTTATTTAATCAGGGTAATTATAAAAAGGCGAGTGAAGTGCGCCATATACTACTATTCATGTGTTTGCGTGCTTGAATTGAAACTAAACCAACTAAAAAGTGTTCTGTCATCATATCTAGATTCTGCATAGTATTCATAGAGAATAGTAGGCAGAAATAATACTTAGGCATTAAACGGTTAAACTGTCAAGTAGATTATACTGCGGCACAAAGCCATTGATGCAGAACGTGTTAGACTGACCACAAGCACCAACCACAAACTCCTCCGTTAACCATTCTGATTGGCATTAACAGTGGCGGCACGCCTCGGAGGTTGCACAATGATGTCATGTCACACAGATAGGTTGTAAAGCTGCTGAAACTATAGCACATATGGCCTTGTACAAACGCCAGACATTAATAAAGCCCGAAGGACCAGTTTCACTAAAGCAATTAGCACATGTTGAAACTGTTAGCATGTGCACTTTCAGCTACATGAATAATTATGACGAAATGATGCACTGCTAAGCACTCAGACTGCTAATTCTCGCACTGTGAGCAATGTCACCATACCTTAAACATTTCTATTGTTAGTGTAATGCATTTAATCTAATTCAATTTTATGTTAATAAAAGCAATAAACAGAGGAAACGGTTCATATCAGCATTAGCAGTAAGTGAGCAGGCCCTGTCACATGTCTTAAGGCTAATTAAGGTATACAGTTCACTCTTCAGACGCGAGCATTAGCGTGCCGTGACTCTAATGAGCTGCGTAATGTGTAAAAATCAGATCAGAGTCAGAATCACTTTACTGTACCAAGTATGTTACACATACAAGGAATTCGTCACAGTGAGTGCACACATGTGTGACATGTAACACCCTGAGCAGACCAGACAAGCACACAGACTGTTAACCAGTATTTAACTAAGAGGAGAAAAAATATATATATTTATTTATATATACACTTCCGCTCAAAAGTTTGGGATCACAGTGAAATGTTCTTGTTTTAATGGAGTATCTTCTTCCTTAACACAACAATGGACTGACGGGTCTCTAAAGAAAGTTTCTTTCTGGACATTTTGAGTCTGTTAGGCTGAGGACTGAGAATTGCTGATAATAGGACTATATGTAAAATAAGCCTCTATACAAAAATAGGCTTTAATACAAACATTTTTTATTCTTTAAAAATCATCTGATACACTTATATTAATTGTGAAATGGACAATATTGTTTGTGAATTGCATGAAAATTGCATGAAATGAAATTCTAAAGTGATCCTAAACTTTTGAGTGGTAGTGTGTGTGTATATATATATATATATATATATATATATATATATATATATATATATATATATATATATATATATATATATATAATTCACAGCCAGAAATACATTTACATACTTTTTCTGCTCAAATGATTAGAATGTTTCAAATTATTATAAATATAAATAAAGTATAAATATGTACATTATATATGAAAATAAAGAATAAAAAGCCCACAAATAAGAGCTAAAGAGATGAATGAAGAATACTTGTAGATATATGGATATTATATCATCACAATTATATCATCAGTCTTTACTTTTAGTAAAAGTCAGTGGAACCAGAATTTTTCCCAATCTATTTTGAAGTATTTCTATTGGTCCATTCATCATGAAATTGTGTAGAAAAAACATTTAGCAGTAATGGATAGATGTTTATCTTTGGACAGCAACGATGTATAGAATGTTACAGAATAATAAACACTGCAAAATGTAGCTTCTGTAAAAATGTAGAAGCAGAGTCAATTATTTGAAACATTCCCAACTTTTGAGCAGAAAAACGTATGTAAACGTATGAAAACAGAAAAACGTATGTAAACAGAAAAACGTATGTAAACAGAAAAACGTATGTAAACATATGTAAACAGAAAAGGGTATGTAAACGTATGTAAACAGAAAAAGGTATATAAACGTATGTAAACCGAAAAACGTATGTAAACAGAAAAACGTGTGTAAACGTATGTCTGGCTGTGCAATAGCAGACAGGTAGTGATGTGTACTGATTTAATTAGGTAATGGTAGCTGCTATTAACATCAGCATTAGCTGTCAGCAAACACTGGCCAACAGACCCTTGCTGTGTACCCCGCCTTTTTAAAACTACGGCCCTGCATTATCAGCATTTCTCTGATCTGCTTTTCATTCATACCTTTATCTCTGTTTCAGGCACACACACGCACACATACACACATATATTTTCTTGCCTGGAAAAAAAAAAGATGATCACCAAGCGTGTCCCCAAATTCCTGGCCATAAGCTGCTACAGTCTGTGACAGGGCCTCCATAAAGCAGCGTATTGCATTTTGCAAACCAATCTCCTCTTGCCCCCCGTCAGCCCATTTGCTCCACTTTACTGAGCAATCGCTGGGACAAAATGACTGACCTTTGAGTTTATAGACCATTAGGGCGAGTGGCGAAAAAAAATGTCATCATAAGATTCCTCTTACCGATGCGGATAAAAACCCTGCCCTCGAAGACGGTGTCTCTGTGGAGGAAGAGGTCCCAGAGTGTTTGTGTGTTGGTTTTCAGACATTTTGGGCACAAAAAAGCAAGTCCTGACATTGTGGGGAAACTAGGAAATCGAAGGAGCAAATCTATTTTCTTTTAAATGTTTAATGTATTACGTACAGGGATGCTTATGTATGAGAGTTAATATGGGTGTCACGCTTCTTCTTCTGTCATGTTCCATGTACTTATGTTTGTTTTGGTTGTTTGCTCCTCCTTGTCTCCGCCCCCTTGCCAAGCTTTGTTTGTGGCTCCTCCCTGTCCCAGGTGTTTATATACCCTCTGTTTGCTACGTGTCCTCATCTATCACTATAGTTATATTTTGGTTATGCTGTGTTCTTATGCTTCTTTGTTACTTTGTCGCTTTGTTGTCTTTGGTTTTTTGTGAGTTACTTACTTTGTTACTTTGTTTTGTTTCTGTTAAACTGGTTGTTTTGTTATCATGTTACTTTTGTTCATCTCTATGGACTCCATTAAAAGATGCTTGCCTTATGGCTACAATGGGTACTTGCATATATCTATACGCTATATATGAAATACATAACTTATTGGGACCTATGTATTCATACTCACATAGTTACAGACTGCAGTCCATCTGTTTCTCAGAATTCTTTGTTAGCTCCCTTGTTCTTGACTAGCCAGGACCCCTACAGGACCACCATACACCACATAAATCATACTCGACCATGCATGCATTGGTACTGACATGGTGGTGGCATAGTATCATGGATATGGCTATCCCTATCAGCAATGACAATACTGCACGTAAGTTCCAGGGCTGGCGCAGGTACTGATACAGTATAGGTATTGAAGTAGCAATACTTGATTGAAGACATTGTTTGACTGATTTGATCGAATCTTTTTCAACACTCTGAGTTTGTGGGGTCTGCTGCTTTGTGGTTGAGCTGTCGTTGCTTCTAAACACTTGCAGTTTCCAATAGTAGCATGTGGTGCCCTTAAGGCATTTAGTTAATATATATATATATATATATATATATATATATATATATATATATATTTTTTTTTTTTTATTTTTTTTTTTTTTTTTTTTTCTTTTTTTTTTTTTCTTGTTTTTAACAATTTGTTGTTGCTTTTTTTTTTTGTTTTAAATAAGAAAGTGTTGACCTAAATAAGTAAGCTTTAATTTACCCAGATTGTTTGTAAATTAGATTGTGGTCGCTACGCGTGATGACAAGTTTGCTTGGAAGTTCGGCAGCGAAGAAAATGCGAGGCAGACACTGTGGCATTGTTGTGAAGCATCATAGAGGCAATGCAGTAAATTAATCTGGTATTAAAGCACATTGTAGTTCATATAGTATTAATAATGATGATGTTTGTTAAGAGAGGGGGAGAAAATGGTTGTTTACAGCTGTGTACAGGCAACGCTGTGTACGATGTATTGAGAACACAAGCGCTGAACAAGCTTTGTATTGTTTATATACAGTCTTCACAGTCTTCTAATGAACAAGAGTGACAGTAAATGGTCAAGCTTACTTCGGCTCTGTCTTCATTGGCTCTGGTTTAGTTTGGTGTTTAGTCAGAGTTTCGACACACTGCACAAGATGATATTGTGATCTGTGGTGAGAACAGGGAACCGGTGGAAGAGAACTTGGAGAGGTGGAGATATGCACTTGAAAGAAGAGGAACGAAAGTCAGCCGTAGCAAGACGGAGTACATGAGTGTGAATGGGAGGGAGACAGGTGGAACAGTGAGGCTACAAGGAGCACAAAGGTTCAAGACTTTAAGTACTTAGGGTCGACTGTCCAGGAAAATGGGGAGTGTGTTAAAGAGGTTAAGAAGAGAGTCCAGGCAGGATGGAGTGCATGGAGAAAAGTTTCAGGAGTGATTTGTGACAAAAGGGTGGCAGCAAAGGTCAAAGAAAAAGTTTACAAATCAGTGGTGAGACCTGCTATGTTGTATGGTTTGGAGACAGTGGTGAGACCTGCTATGTTGTATGGTTTAGAGACAGTGGTGAGACCTGCTATGTTGTATGGTTTAGAGACAGTGGTGAGACCTGCTATGTTGTATGGTTTGGAGACAGTGGTGAGACCTGCTATGTTGTATGGTTTGGAGACAGTGGTGAGACCTGCTATGTTGTATGGTTTAGAGACAGTGGTGAGACCTGCTATGTTGTATGGTTTGAAGACAGTGGTGAGACCTGCTATGTTGTATGGTTTGGAGACAGTGGTGAGACCTGGTATATTGTATGGTTTAGAGACAGTTGTGAGACCTGCTATGTTGTATGGTTTGGAGACAGTGGTGAGACCTGCTATGTTGTATGGTTTAGAGACAGTGGTGAGACCTGCTATGTTGTATGGTTTAGAGACAGTGGTGAGACCTGCTATGTTGTATGGTTTAGAGACCGTGGTGAGACCTGCTATGTTGTATGGTTTGGAGACAGTGGTGAGACCTGCTATGTTGTATGGTTTGGAGACAGTGGTGAGACCTGCTATGTTGTATGGTTTAGAGACAGTGGTGAGACCTGCTATGTTGTATGGTTTGGAGACAGTGGTGAGACCTGCTATGTTGTATGGTTTAGAGACAGTGGTGAGACCTGCTATGTTGTATGGTTTGGAGACAGTGGTGAGACCTGCTTTGTTGTATGGTTTGGAAACAGGAGCATTGACCAAAAGACAGGAGAAAGAACTGGACGTGGCAGAGCTGAAGATGCTGAGGTTCTCCTTGGGAGTGACAAGGATGGATAAGGTTAGGAATGAGATCATCAGAGGTTCAGCACAGGTTAAACAACTAGGAGATAAAGGTAGAGAGGCCAGACTGAGATTGTTTGGACATGTCCAGAGGAGGGACAGTGGATAGAAGGATGCTAGAAATGCAGCTGCCAGGAAAAAGACAAAGAGGAAGGCCAAGGAGGAGATATGTGGATGCAGTTAGAGAGGACATGGAAGTAGTTGGTGTGAGGACAGAGGATGCAGAAGACAGAGTGAGATGGAGGAGGATGACTTGCTGTGGTGACCCCTGAAAAGGGAAAAGCCAAAAGAAGAAGAAGAAGAAGCACAAGAACACTACATGGCACTTAGAGTTAGCTGGGCAGGTCTAGCAGATCAGCAATAAGGCAAACAAGCTTGTGGCAATGGTGGCATCCTATGACAGTGCCATGTTTTTAAAGTAAAGAGTTTTTCAGTACCACTCCCTCTACTGACAGTCTTTATCTATGAGGATTGCATGGCTGTGTGCTTGGTTTCAAACACCAGCACTCACTATATAAAACTGGCTGTAATTCCTAAGAAGTTATTCCTAAGAAGTGCAATATTGTTCTTACAGCCCTTGAATTAGTGATAAAACTCCACACTTCTACGTCTTGATTGATTCACTTCAACTCCATGCTGGTGGTGTACATACGCAATATACAAATATTGGGCCTAATAATGCATACTGTAAATGGCCCATTGCTATACATATGGGTCCTTCAGCCTGACACTGTATTAAAAACAAGTGTGTGTGTGTAACCGTGTGGACAGATATTGTGACAAAATGTGAACTTTTCATGCTTCATAAAGAACTTCAAAAAAAAAAGGACTTTATGATGGACAAATTGACAAAGAAAAACAAAGCAATATCCGATAGATGTGCTTGGTTGGGCAAGCCGAGAGCAAGGCCAGTTTATATAATGCTAGTGCCTCCCCGGGGGCCAACTCCTTCTGCTTATCACCAGTGTCAAATCCATCATCTCCTCTCTTATCTTTTATCACTGTAAAAATGGCATTCTGGCCCAACTCTCTGTATAATAAGAAAAATGGATACACAGCCGTCAGTTGTGTGGGTACAGAACACGGCTTCACAGCTACTAAAAGGAAGTCCATTAATGAGCTCATCCAATCAGAGACCACCTGTTTCTTCTGGTAATTAGCCGTTCGAGTGCTCGATTAGACCCCTAGACTGGCCGACTCGTAGTCTTGCTCACTCAAACCACTTTGTGTAGAGATAATTACTTCTCCCCACACAGAATCTGCTGAGGAAAAGAAGCCAAGCAAATATTCAGTTTACTAATTAGTTGCTTTAGAATTACTGGTTTTTAAAAGGAACTCATTAGGACATGCACATCCCATGCACTTACACTGAGATGTTAGATTTTTAGATCCACCTACCCTGTACCTAAACTAATTGGCCATTTAATCAGAAACACATACCACATAGGTACACTTTGTAGGTTACTCTTACTTACTGAAGCCCATCTGTTGCAGCACGGTGGATAAGCCCATGCTACTCTGCTTCTACCAATAGGAGGAAGCCACTACGGCACCTGCTCTAGCCAGATAACGTTTAGGTGGTAGGCTGTTCTTAACACAGCAGTAGCACTAACATGATGGCATGTAGGTTTGTGTGTGTGGAGTCAAAACGCCATTGGCTGCAGTGCAAAATATATCTTTCAAGTTGTTGTAAACTGATAAGATTATTTATAAAATAATATATTTGCTTGTTTTAGGAAACATGTTTAATAGGTAGACTTAGTAAATCACTTGAAAAAGTAAAAAGAGGTCTAGAAATAAGTTAAATAATATAACAGTAATAAGATATACATAAGATAAATCATATATCAGTGTATTAGCTGTCTTCTCACAGTGAGTGGAAGGATAGACAGAAACACCTGTGTATGTTTCCAGAACTGAAGCAAGAGAAGAGCTTGAGCTCCTTCTCAGAAACAAGAGCTTTAAGGACTGTTTATCTGAAGGGGAACAAACAAACTTGAAACTTGTTCATTTTCTTTTACATAACTAACAAAAGTACACCAAAAAATACTTCCAGCATTTCCACTTTTTCTGTATTATATTTTGTCCTCCTTGTAACGAGAACTGATCTGCTCATTAGTCTGTGGTTATCATTGTCTAATGCTCCTCTTTATGGTAGACCATACATTTTCAGTAGAAGACAGATTTGGATTGCAGGCAAGCTCTTTAAGCACGCTCACTCTGTGGCTATGAAGCCATGCCGTAGTAGCATGTGCAGAATGGGGCCGTCATTGTCTTTGCCAAAATGAACAAATATGGACTTTTTTTTTGTATCACTACACAAAGGCTCGTCTCGCGTTTGCCTAAAAACCTCTAGATGAGCCGCAGGACTCTAAGATAACATTCTGTGAGGAGTCAAAGGTGGAACTTATTGGAAGACATGTGCTGTAAAGCCAACATTCCACCTTAAGAACATCATACCAACAGTGAAACATGGTGGTGGTAGTATGATGGTCTGGGGCTGCTTTGCTTTTGCAGGACTTAATTGCAGGAACCATGACTTCTAGCCTCTATCAGAAAATAAGAGAATGTCCTCCCATCAGTTTGTGACCTAAAGTTCTGGTGCACTTGGTTTATGCAGCAGGATAACGATCCGAAACATACAAGCAAGTTCACCTCTGAACGGCTCAAAGGAAACTAAATGAGAGTTTGAGAATCACTGTGTCAAAGTCCTGACCAGGATTCCAATGAGATGCTGTGGCAAGACCTTAAAGAAACCTTAAAACCCTCCAGTGTAGCTGAATCAAAAGAATTCTGCAAGAAGACTGGGCTGGAATCCCTCTAGAGCAATATACAACACTCATTGCTAGCTTGATTGCAGTTGCCAAGGGTGGCACAACTAGTTAGGCCGGCTGTTACTTTTTCACATGGTCAATATGAGCTTTGTATACATTTTTATTTTTAATAAATAGGATTTTCTAAGCTACATTTTCTGTTTACTTATGTTTCTTTATCTTATATTAAAATCAGAAAATCTGAAATATTTAATGTAAAAATTAGCAACAATGTAAAGTAGTACTTTAGAGCTCCTATACAATCCTATACCAGGCATTATTAAGTACTTTGTATGCCATATATTAGGTACACCTCCTTGTATTTACACTAGTTTTCTGTTTTATCAACTCCACCTTCCATATTAGTGCACTTTGTAGTTCTACACTTACAGACTGTAGTTGATCCGGATCTTTGTATACTGTGTTATCCCCTTCTACCCAGTTCCTCAGTGGTCAGGGCCCCCAGAGGGCCTTGTATTATTTTGGCGGTGGATCATTCTTAGTGGTGGCGTGTCAGCCGTAGCAGCGAATACAGGATTTCGAGGAGGCGTAACTTTTATTTATGCCTGCAGAGCAAATTTAAGGCAAGCATAAAACACAGACATAAAAACACAAGCCATACATTGGTTTTACAACATGAAATACGAACTCCACAATTGTGAGCAGGGCTGTTATCACCTATGTGTAGAAAAAGCACCTTACCAACTTTTTTTTTTAACATATATGTCATATATGTGCTCACAGGTGTCACCGTCACCTGCAGAGAAGCATTCTTTTTAGAATCTGATGGATACCCGATGGCTGATTTGCTTAAAAAAGATTCTAATGGTGAAAAAGCCTGCCATAAATCTGTGACAGTAGACAGAGAAGGTGTATAACATCCTGTCTGTCATCTTACTTTGAATCCATGTTTGTGGTCGCCCCTCATTTGCTATAGTTCACTCTGCAATTTGATGATTCAGTGACATTCGCGGTAGCTGATAATTGCCTGACATTTGTTGCTTGAGTTTCTACCCCAGCTCCTTCTCTTGTTCTCGCTCTTTGTCTCTCTCCTAATGGTGCATAAATTGTCCGGGTGCACGGTGATGTATCCGCTGTGTTCTGCTCCAGCCCCATGTGGCTGAGTGTTAGACTCTTTGTTAGCTGATAAGGCAATTACGCCGTTTAAGTAGTGCTGCCCGTATATTCAAGAGCAGTGATAAAGTACTTTAATAATGCATGCTTTAGAACAGATAGTTCCTCGCCCCTGATTCTGACTAACTGGCGCAGTTTCAAAGCCAAAGCCGAGTTGCACTCTCTGTAATGCGCACTGTACATTATTAAATATCAGCGCGCCGGCCAATGGATCCGCCTCGGCCGCTGCCTCGCTGGTGTTGGCAGCTGGCTTTATGATACGTAGCATGTTTGCAGATTTGCTCTCAAAGTATCCGCGCTCAGAATTACCATTTCAAAGTGCTAATTCTTCAGAGAGCTTTAGGATATCCTGTTGGCAACTGTCGTATGCAATATTGGCCTTGACAGGGCTGAAAGCACAGGAAGGCTGAAATATGCAAATGATTATTTCAATAGTATTTAGGATTCAATTAAAAATAAAATGTTAAAAAGGATATAGTGTGCATCTTTTGTATCTACAAGAATTTAGTCTATGTATTATATTTACTTCTTCTTTAAGGATTATTAATGTTATGACCCAGGAAAACATATATATATATATATATATATATATATATATATATATATATATATATATATATATATATATATATATATATATATATATAATACAAATAGCAATAACAATACATGTTTTTGGTGATCCTGGCAACATTTTCATCCCACATACATCCACAGCGTAGACGTTTCGACACCTAACAGACCACCTGTCAATCTCTCTTTCCTCTCTCTCTCCCTCTCTCTGTTCTCTCTCTTTCTATTCCTCTGTTTGTGTCTATCTGCCTGTCTTCCCCTCTCTTTCCTTTAAATCATTGTAGTTTTAGGTCTATATGCTTCTCTAGCCAGCCATCCATCCATCCATCTATCAATAAATTCTTTTCTACTGAAATAATCAACCCTGAAAATATCAGACTGCTTTTATTCTGCTTGGCATAAGTGACGCACAGCTGCTTTTTGTCTATTTGTCCATGTGCTAAGCCAAGAAGAGCCAATACAAGCTCACAAAGTCAAATAATAGTGTAAAAATGTTCATTCTTTAATTCAGTTTGTTTAATGAATGTTATCAAAATGAAATGCTTGTGAAACGTTCCGTGCTGCAGACAGATTTTTTGACCCAGGCTTGAAACTATCACCCATTCAGGGTCAGATCATTGTGGAGGTTAAACAAATGTACTTTGTTCCTTTATAAGGGATATTTTTAATAGACAGAGTGGCTGATTTGACTATTTATCCATTTAGAAAAAATAAATGTTGGTATAAGTTTCTCACCACAAACTAGTGTGTGTGAGCTGTAGCAGTTAATTGGGATGGAATGGCCTTTATTTAGGCCGACTGAGGCCAACTGACCGTCTAAAGGCTCCCTCATTTATGTTTATGTGTTATGTACATGATTGGTTGCTTCTCACATATATTTAGAATTGTTATTACTTGCTTGCTAATATATACTCCCACATGCACTGGACTGCTACCCGCCCGCTTCCTCACAAGACACTGAAATGTACTTCCATGCTGCAAGATATTGTTATTAACTTACATGAAAGTAAGAAACATTTTTGGCTTCTTATGTTAACGTATTTATTTAGACAGCAACGAAACATGAGTACGTATAGGAACCCTGTTTGGATTTTGGATTCTCTCTGAAGCGCCCTCTATTGTCAGACAAATGCAAACAGATATCACTGAATGGATTTCAGGAAATTTCAGGAAATTTTCAGACATTTCAGGAGACTTTTTTTTCCATTGGACAGCGACAATATATATATATATATATATATATATATATATATATATATATATATATATATATATATATATATATATATATATATATATATATACAGGTATAAGTAGTGTAATAGACAATAAACACTCCTTATTTCATTTGAAAACAGCCTGATAATTGTGTCTTGTCCTAATACTTTGCTGAACAACATACAAAGTAAAAAATTCATTTGTATTGTTTCAAATAATGAATCTGAGTTGAGGATTATATCTCTGTTCCACATGAGGTACATGGTTTAGGTTGAACTGCTAAAACAGCTACTACAGTGCGTAAGTGCTTGTAAATGAATGTAACAGTGCAGATCCATGCTATTGAATCATTGTCTCCAGATGTGCAGTTCAGACTGAGTGGGTTTGCTGCTACGAGGAGGTCCATTAGAGCAGTGGTTCTCAATCCTGGTCCTGGAGGCCCACTGTAGAGTTTTCCCTGCTCCCAACACACCTGATGGGCTGATTATCCAAATAATCAGCACATTAACGAGCCCTTACTGAGCCGACGTGGGTGTACCGACGCAGGAAAAACCCAAAACCGTGCAGGACGGTGGGCCGCCAGGAGCAGGGATGAGCAGGCTACCAGCTGCTCCTAGCTTTTACATTTAAACTTTCTGACTTTCACATTTGAACATCTCACCAGCCAACGGCTGAAAAGTGATTGGAATTCCACCTTTGGGAAATATGAGTGACATTTGAAATGCCAAACAATTCATAATTCTCAAAAAAAAAAAAAAAGAACATCCTCTCCAATTTCCTCACAAACAAAAGCGAGATTAGGGTTCATTTATGATGAGATTCAGGATGCACGCACACACACACACACACACACACACATTTGGGACATGACCTTTTCATTACAGTCACCCATCAGACCACCTGTCAATCTCTCTCTCTCTCTCTCTCTCTCTCTCTCTGTTTGCCTGCCTACCTCTCTCTGTCTTTCTCTCTGCCCTCTCTCTATATCTCTCTCTGTCCATCTACTTCTCTCTCTGTCTCTCTCTTTTTGTCTCTGCCTTTCTATCCCTCTTTCTCTCTTTCAAATCTTTTCAGATTTACGTCTGTCGCTTTTTCTCCTTTAATTTTAAGTAGTATAACTTTCTGCTTCTCTCTCCCTCTCTATCTCTCTTTCTCTCTTTCTCTTAGTCTGTCCATCTGTCTCACTGTCAAATCATATAAGTTTTCAGTCTCTCTCTCTCTCTCTCTCTCTCTCTCTCAGACTGGTTTCATGCTGATATCAGAATTAGGGCTGCCACAATTACTCAGTTCAGCTCGTTTAAAAATCGAATAAAATTGATTTTCTGGATGAATCTGCAGTGATCTGGCAGTTTGTATGATGATAATGCATATATTAAATTCTGCCACTGCTCTCGCTCACAGTAAGAATCAGAGCTTGGCGCATCTTTCATTTCTAGATGCACCCTTAGATTTTAGATTCTTTCTATAAACATTTTATACAATATAGTCTTTTTATATTTTTAAACTTATCTTTCTTCGTAAGAGCTTCCCAGTACTGGTGTATTTGGCATATTTCAAAAGCTCGTACTGGTTTGTTTCTGTACATGTTTGTCTTCTTTTTAAAACGTACTTACTTAAAACACTATTAAAAACTAACTTCTAATAAAATTCTGGAGTGCACTGTGAGCGGGGTCTGGGACGGGGTGTTGAGTTTATATTACAGTGTATGTGAAGGGCCTGCAGTCTGCGTAGAGCGAAGCTGAAAGCAGGTTTGATGCGTGTGTGAAATAAGGTGGCGAAGGATATTAGCTTGGTTAGATGAGCTCAGCGGTGGGTTGATGGTTATCTGAGATGTAAGATGGAGAAGACTGGCAGGGCTGGGTGGAGATAAAATGATGGAAAAGCAGTTTTTGTGTGTGTATTTGTGCACGCGCGGGTGTATTGAGCTCTTTATTATTTCAGATGGAGTCATGTTGTGAAGTTCAGATGGGGAAGAGTGGATTGGAGTGAGTGTGAAACGGTAAGGGGTAGAGGCAGATTTGCTGGGTAATTGAGTGTTTAATCCCATCAAAGTCGGAGCTGTGCCGACCGCCTCTCTGCCTAATCTGAGAGTAATTACATATCCCCCCGACTCCGCCTAACACACAC
Organism: Megaleporinus macrocephalus; assembly: GCA_021613375.1. Lineage (NCBI taxonomy): Eukaryota > Metazoa > Chordata > Actinopteri > Characiformes > Anostomidae > Megaleporinus > Megaleporinus macrocephalus. The sequence continues at coordinate 31,757,727 of CM038724.1, forward strand.
GCTCACTCTGAGAACATCTCACACACCCTTTCGCACCGGCACTTACCCTCACACGTATGAACACTCCAGTTTACTCTTAAACTGATGATTTGGCCAGAAATCTAATTTACGACAGATCAGCTAAGACCTGTTTGGTGTTTGAAGCTTGCTGTTTTAGTTTTGAGCTGATGTAGCTAACACATGTTAACAGCCACTACGTTAGCATTGTGCTAACTGTAGCCTACACTGTAGAAAGTCCTTTGTTGGCCCAACTTGATACATTTCTATATATGTTAACAAGCAATTCATGTAGTTTTATTCAACCTAACTTTGAATTAATGATTCTTTTGAGTTGAGCATGAAGTCATTTGTTAGCATTGAACCAAAGAAGGACTTCAACATCATAAAATTTGCCTCAAACTGGGTTGAGTTATTAAGTAATCTCATATAAAACTGCCTATGTGGTTTCTGGTGCTAAAGATAATACATTGTGGGTATCGTACATTGTACACTGGTTTGGAATGTTTCAATGTTGAACAGTGGTTCTCAACCTGGTCCACTGTAAGCCCACCTGTTCATAACTACTAAAAATAGCTTAGAAAAAATTAAAATCAAATTTTTGAAACGCATTTTTATGTTTCTTTTCTTAAGACCCTGAACATCTGAGAATTAGAGCCCAATAAAGATTGGATTGTCTATTTTGGTTCCATCACACAAACAAAACTTTGCTGCTAAAAACCATTAAAAAGTGGGGCAAAGAAGAAAAAATGCATGAGATAGACCTGGACTGTGATTTGGAGCTGCGGTGCTCCATTGCGTTTTCACAGAAATGCTCCACTGGCTTTCCCACAAGAGTGATTGCTTGCTCTCAAGATGTCTCTTTTAGGTTTGAGGGTTTTGCGGTGCATTTAAAATAGCCAAACCACTCTGACTCCTCTCACTGGGCATTTGGATTAGAGTCACCGCAATCAACAATTACAATGAGCTTTACTTAATATCTGCTTGTTTGTCATTAGTTGATAAATATGACCACTCACGTTGCTGATGCTCGGCCAAAAACACGTTTCCGCGTTCCACGTGCCAAAATCAAATGCAGATCTGTGCTGTTATTTTATGGCTTGTTTTTAACGACAGTTCATACAGCAGGAGTGATATGAAAGCAAATGGGAGCCTGTAAAGGGTCTTGGAACAGGCTGATTATGCTGATATGATGCTAGGAGAGGTGGCTCTATTGATGAATTCTCTTGTTTGATCATAAAACGCCTTCCAACCTGCAGTGAGCTGAACTGGGATGCGCTTGGACGCTGGCCAGGCCCTGCGTTTTTTGCCAGACCAGGTTTCAGCTGCTGCTGACTCATGTAGGGGTGGAGTGTTCACACGTCAAAATGGCTGCAAACTACAGGAATGTTGCTGGATGTTTAAGTAGTCTGCTACTACACCGTTTTAATTTGGTTGTTTCTATTAAAGGTGCAATACAGGGCATTTGTTGTCTACATTGGTGTCTAAATAGAAAGTCTGTGACTGTTCTGATTTGCTGGTTTGAGGCACCACAGTAATCACACAGAAGCAACATCGACACTGGCGAATAAGCTAGTTCATTACTTTTCATATCCTATCTTATCTATCATTGATACTCATCTTTCAACAAATCTCATAATTCCAGATCTTTAACAAGATCCTGGACAACTCCAAATTAAAGGTGTTTGGTCTGAGACAGTTTCTCAAACCATGGACGAGATCCACTTTTTGATAGTTGGAGACTGTTGTACTATGTTTATCTATGCTAATGTTAGTTATTTGGCGTTTGTTAGTAACTAATGCTACCTATATTAGCTACTTAATTTGATCTCAGCATTAAGTAAATTAAAGTTGTTACTCACTATGCAACTTCTAGTTCAAGATGATATGGATTCCACTGTCCAGACGTGAACAAAATCACACAGCATGGCTGCTACTTACAGGTTGCTATTGGTATTGTGATGCTAATAAATGAGGAACTGCTTCTCTCAGTATTCAGTATTTTTTTTCAGTGCCAAATGCCCAGAGTTAAATGTGAACAGCAAACTAATAACCTTGAATTAAAGTCATTCAGGATCTTGTTAAAGATGCAGGAGCTGAAGTTGGCTTCTTATTCCCCAACTTGTTTTGTGAATTTCCCATTTCACTGTCGTTCCTTCGACACATATTAAATATTACAAACTCAAAGTTTAGAACAATTTCAGAAGACTCATCTGAGCATAAGGGCAGGTTCTTTTATTCTTCGTTCCAAATGGAGAGTGCCTCTCACACCCAGGCAGACAATCACACAGATCAGAAAGAATGTTCACATTTTATACACTTTCTAAAGAAGAGGGTATCACCCCTCCTCCTTGCATAGATTGAGCCATACATTAAAACAGACTACCATTGTTATAGGCCTCGGGATGTTCTCTGTTGAAAATATCTTACGATTTTCAAACATTACCACCAGTAATACCCACGCACATAAAAACATAGTGTGATATTTACATGACGTTAGCATGTAAGCTTAGGTTATTTGTTTTAAACATCTTGGGACGCAAACCCAGTGATGTCCTCGAGGTTTTTGCATAATGCACATATGTTGTGTGTTTCAGACTATGCATGACTCTGCATAACTCTTTAATACATATAAGGCTGTAGAATTATTCTAATAAATACAAGTTATACTGGCTGTAAGATTTAAGGTGGGACAGAACATTCGATTTAAAAGCTTTAGAATAGGAAACCGACTTCAGCCTCATTTAAAGATGAACATAAATCATGCCCATTGACAACTCAGCTCCTTGGAAAGGATTTAAAATGCAGCCTGAAATTGTTATCCACAGAGTCTATCATTTCTGTTGGTACTGCTTCGCTATTGTTGTATATAAATTTTGCGGCTGCAAATGAAAGAATCAAGACTGCAATGTAACAGTTGAGGATTTTGTAATCAGCACATTTTACTGCCCCCTGATTTGTATTTAGAAGAAAAGACAACAGTGTTTGAGGTTCACAGTATGTTGGTTTTAGGTGCCAAACACTTCTTCAACTATACCAATGTAAGTACAGTTTTCTATACTATTGTGTAGCCAATATTTTTATATAAAAAGGTGATGTCGGTTCCACAGGTTGAGAATCTGGTCTGGAGTGTCACGGTGGTGCAGATCATGCGTTGTTCTAGATTGTTGCAGAGCTTTCTCACTTACATCACTGTATTTTCCTTCATATGGGTGTTATGACCACTTGGTCGTAACAGCTTTTTTATGTCTATTGGTGGCCATGTTGTTGTGTGTCATTGTGTGCAGGCCCAATACTGACTCTAGGGGGGGGGAGCTAGTGGTATATAAGATCATCAAGCAGCCATCTTAAGAGACATTCAGGGTTCTCTCCTTTGACCTGACCTGGAACAACTCCTGCCCAGACCAGCCCAGTCGTAACAGAAACTGAGAGTGGGTTCTCTCCCCTGACCTCTGCCAGACCAAACACTGGACACTGTTCAAACCAGAAAAATAGATGGGACAGTGGCTTCAGGGACGAGCAAACGCCAAAATAACAAACAAATCAACTGAAGAAAGAAAACTAACTAAACTAAAAACAAAGCAGACAAAAATACACCAAACTACCCATAATTCCCTACCACAAAACAGGAGAAAAGGGTAGATAAACAAAAGGCACCCGTCCCCTACATCCCACAGAGGTCTTATGGAATCCAACAAAGCTGTAGCTAAATGGAAAGATGTGGTGGAAGTGCCGGGCTGGTCTGGGCAGGATTTATTCCAGGTCTAAACGAAGAATTTGAAGAACTTTGCATTTTACACAACATTAAAAAATAAAGCTGCTCATAATATAACACATCACCACATAGCCTATTTATGTAAGTGAATATGAATGTATTAAAAAAGATTTGATAAAACAGTGATAAACACAGTCAACATGTATACTAGAACTCTTCTTTCGCTCCTCTTTTTCTTCTTCTGCATTTGATTTAAAGAATAAGTATGTTATCTATAAATGTACCAAGACACTTACTATGCACCATCTTGTTGAGTGATTGTAGGTTTGGGGCGACGTAAAGACTTAAAATCAACAACCATATGTTTTCTTTTCATAACATTCAGATAAAGACATTACTAGTCACACTACAGCTGCTTGAGCTTGGCCCAGACCCTCTAACAGGCTAACAACCACTGTGTCGTCCATAGGCTTTATAATATGTCTGTTTTTATAGTTGCTCCATTATTTATTTGTATAGACGATATAAAGAATAGGAGGCAGACAGGAGCCCTGAGGAGAACAAGTAGAAGGGTGTACAACAGTGTACAAGATTAAAAAAGGAAACGAGTTTCTCTGCTTGATTTTTTAGATGAATCAAAGACAAATCAATAAATAAGAGTCTAACATGACTCTCTGGAGATTCCAGATGTAACTAAAGATTCAGCAGTGATACCAACTCTAACAGTAATCTGTAGCTAATGCCATATTTGTTCCAAAATTAGCCTCTAACTTTTTAAAATGTCCCATGGTGTTCTTATGTTTTTAAAAAAGTCCAGACAGCTCTCTTACAACTGCTTAATATTTATAGGACTCACAGATTCACAGACATATTTCAGCACACGTCCTTCCTCAGTGTGCTAATAGCATTGTAGCCACCAACCCACAAAGTAAAACCACCAATTACAGGAGCTACCCACTAATGGCACCATTAAAGTGAGTTGGAGGTATTAACAAGACCCACCAATTATAAAACTGATTAATTATCATTCAGTAAATGAAAAATCAAACTCTCTATATATAAAAAGAAGAAGTCAAAGATACATTTTTATTCATGCTATGTAGCAGCAAAAACACACTAGACCTCTTTTTGCAAGGGTCATTTCCACCCTTCTGAAACCATTTCCAAAAGCCATAAAAAGCAAGGAATTGGCATCATGGGCTTATTCATTAACATGCCCAGCCACTGGGAATCTCTCATCTTTTATTTCTAATTGCACATCTATGTTCACATGTTCGTGTTTTTAATTGTCATTTTGTTTTCCAACATTGTAAAGATCACAAAGACAAACCAGTAAATAGCCCACAAACTTCAACCTGTTGGAAAAATGTCCTTGTCCACACTGTCCACACAAGACCTACTCCTTTCCTTTATACTATTTAGCAGTAAAAGCAGTATTAAGCAGTAAAAAACATTCTATCAAATCTTAAAAAAACACCAATATTAAGCTCATATCTGAATTCAAACCATCAAGACTGATCACTTTCAAATCTTTCCCACTCAATCCAAGCATTTTCTTCATCACCTACCAAGCTGCCCTTAGATTAGTACCACTAAAACTCCCCTTCAATCTTTTCTTTATATCTTAACCTGTCCTTCTTCATTACTGGTCTCACAGCCTTTTTAATTTCCCTCGCTTTATTGACCTTGCCTTGCCTGAAAGCCTTTCTCTTGTTATACAAAAGGACTTCCAATGCATTGCAGATGCAGGGTTTGTAATTGGGAAACACCCAAAAGTAACACAGTCATGAGCTACCTTATTAAGATCATCAATACAGTCCACAGCCTCCTGAAAGACAGACCAATTTGTACAATCAAGAGCCAACCGCATAGCTTTTTTTAATGTCTGTACTTTTTCCCTCTTTAAAACAGATTCATAAGACATGATGCGTCAACCTTCTTGTCTGAAAGCCGAGAATCTACTGCATTGGTGGAGGCTCTCATTGATCAAAAAAACTACACAGTTTTCATTCTAATGTTTTCCTTTTGATGAGAAAGAGAGGAGGATATTGCTGCAATTGATATGGTAAGGTACCGTTCTTAAAAACCTGTGGCCTCTAGCTGTTAGCTAGCTACCTAACCTAGTTAATGTTAGCACTCAAAGGTGATTAAGTCTGTCAACCGAAACTTAAACCCACATGTTCAAGTTTCAGTTGTCAGCCTTAATTCATAGCCAATATAAAACCCTATAAAACCCATAGTTGATATCAATGGTGTCCTCGAAGGGCCAGTTTGACTTTTGTCAGAAGGTGCTAATGTTAGCTAGCTAACGTTAGTGAACACAGGCATCAAACTTGGTTTTTCACCAACTGTGCAGGCAATCATTTACTCTTTTCTTTCTCATTATAAGAATGGGGGTAAAATGGCAATCGAGTAGTTTTCTTGGACTCAAGCAGGAAGGAACACAGGTTAAGTCAAGTCAAGTCATGTTTATTTATATAGCGCTTTTTACAACGATGTTATCTCAAAGCAGCTTTACAAAGTTTTGAAAACAGACAGTTACAACATATATATCCCCGAGTGAGCAAACCAGAGGCAACAGTGGCAAAAAAAACTCCCTCAGACTGGAGGAAGAAACCTTGGGAGGAACCAGACTCACAAGGGAGGCCCATCCTCCTCTGGTCAAACAGTATTTACAGTTTAATAAACTAAATACCAAAGAAAAGAGTCTCTGTTTAAAATCTGGATAGCAAAGCTTTAGCAGCTGCACAGATAGAGGCAGTCTCTGACTGAGGCAGTCTATGACTGAGGCTTTATGTAAAGTGGGCATGAGCTAAAACAGTCCCATCCTATCTCAATGCGGGTGCATCTGGATGGCACAGTGATGTAACTGAGGGTGTAGCAGTAGACACAGCACTGAGGCATGCTGAAAGGATGAGAGCCTTAGCCAATGCAGCAGGCTTGTACACGGACGTCTTAAAAGATAGACTAAATAGACTGCAACGGACTGGCGGCCTGTCCAGGGTGTTTCCTGCCTTTTACCCAATGAGCACTGGGCTTCAGCGTCCCCCCATGACAAAGAAGAATCTATGAATTAGAAGATAAATAAGTGGAGTTGCCAGTGGTTGCCAGTGTTGCCCCAATAAAGAAAGAAGTGATTGTGGAAAGGGTTAAAGATTCCATCATTGTTGCTGGATTTTAGGATCTGAAGAAGTACTTGGACCCGGAAATGGCTCTTAAGTCAGGACTAACAAGCGAATTACGAGTAGGTGACCCAAGTGGTACATGACCTATGTTCTAAAACATAATTGTGATGCATTAAAGATTATATACATACATAGCTCATACATTGTTGGAATGTTGTAGCATGTGATTGTGATTAAATGTAAGTGTTCTGGAAAATAGGGATCAGAGAAGAAAAGCAGAAAGTTGAAAAAAGTGACGCACTAGAGTTTGAGCGAAATCAGAATTTCAGGCATGAACACTCACTCGACCCCACTTTAAAAAAAAAAGTTTCTCTACAGTGAAGCCCACATGCAATCAAGTGTCAGCCTTAGCTTCTCATATAATGCTGGATAAAAACAGGTTAGCAGTGGCGAGAGTGTGCAGTAGAAATGAGGAGAACAGTCTGTGAGCCTGTTTCATTGACAGCCTCTTGATGGAAGTGCTAAATTGCCCCAGCAGGCTTAGTACGGCTGTAAATCAGCGCCCATTCTACAGAGAAAAAAACCAGAAAGCACGTTTAGTGCTTGGGCTAAAGGCTGAGTGCTAGGCCAGTAAATAATATGTTAATGGTGATGGCTTTATTCCTCTACACAGCCATCAGTCAAGTGAGAGCAGAGGCAAATAAAGAGAAGGGAGAAAAATGCGTGTGCGAGTGCACTTGTTTGTGTGAGATTGTATAAATCAGTGTGCATGAAACTGGTTTTCTATGTGTACAAATCACTGAGTTTGTGGGGATGTAACTCTCTTTGTGTACACATGTATATTAGACCCAGGGGATAAGGTAACTATAATTAGATACCGATGATGTTGGACAAGTAATCTGATGATTCTTCAAAAGTGATTTCAAAAGAGGAACTGAGCGATAAATAGACAGGACTAATTAAATTTTAAACTAACTAAATGTGTAGAAGGTTTTCTTCCTTGTGAAAGCAAAGGATTAATCAGGGGTGCTAAGGAGAACAGCAAATATCCCCAGTGTCTAAGGTGTTTCTCAGAATGTGACATACCATCTGAAAATTTTCTGTGCAGCTTCAGTACATCGAAGATCGGATAAGGTGTAGTATGATAAAAGTAGAAAACAAGTCAGAGCAAGTGGACGTGGCTTTTAAAGTCACTCACTCATGCACATTTAGCAGTTTCTATAACAGGGAGCTGTTAGGATGCAAACAATTTTTTAAAGCTTAAATCTACCTCAGCAAGATCTAACTTTTTTGATTCATTTCCTAACTTTGTAAGAGTATGAATCTTGTGAGAGTATGTGGAGGATAGAATACTAGTGTCCTGCTATTGGTTTGTGTGACTTTGGACACATGAGGGCTTTAAATCTTGTGAATAGTTGTAGCTAGAAGATGTGTAAATACGTTACTTGTGCAATTCTGTGCTGGGCTTAGGGTAGTAGTGTGGGTTTTGTATCTACCTGCAGATTGAGGTGTGTGGCATTGCCTGCTCTATTGGCTGTTCAGTCAGCATTGCTTGGCGATTTCTCCACTGCTGCTGTGTTCAATCACAGAGCATTTCATACTTACATTTAAACATGTATTGTAGCAATGCCTTTTTTAATTCATGTTGGTTGTTTGGGAATAGTTGGTACCAGAAGGCCCCTAGAATATCATTCTGCATGATATCTAGATAGATACAGCCAAACAAGCTCTCCCGTTGGTTAGGACTACACTAAGGTAAACTGAAGGCTTCACTAATAAAATACCAACATAATTAGGAACTGATAGTGGAATCAACTAATTAATTATGATGAGTAGGGTCAATTTTGTAAAGAAGAGAATGGTTCTCTGTGGGTTCTAAATACATTGCTGACATATGTATTGTGCCATAGCCTAAAAAAGTTTTAATTAGATGTTAGAAATAGAGAACTGCAGCGACAGCTCTATCCTAGGGCTCTTTAGTGACCAGTACAGATATAAAGACAGAGTAATAATATATACTGTAGTTTCAAATAAAACATATAGACTCTTTTGGACATGTCAAACGTCTCTGTTTAATGTAGAACAGTATGTCTGCATTAACTAAGCACTAACAAACTATTAGAAATCCCATAGGGGTGCAAGCAAAGATACAATTTCTATAGTCATGTTTTTGTTTTCTTGTTTTTTACCACTGACTTTTCTGAGTTCATCTGAAATAGACTGACTGTGGTCTAACCAGCTTTCACATTGTTGATTGAAATAATAGGTATTGTGTTCTTCAGGCCAGAGAAGTAGAGTACCTTATCAGTAAACAACACTGTTACCAGTGTAAAGTATGTAGTTTCTACACATTTTGGAGCAACATATGCTGAAAATGGTTCTTTGCGTTCCCCAATGGTTCTTTAGATTATTAGAGAAGATTTTTTATATGGTGTTTTATAGAACCAAAAACAAGTTCCTCTACTTTTGGAAAAGATGGTTCTTTAGACATTCTTTAGCAAAGTAAATGGTTCTACTTATCTATCTGCATGATCAAAGTGTTCTTTACACCAAAAAAGGGGTCCCCAGATTGATGGAACAATTGATATAGAGGGTTCTACAAAAAATCTCATTGAAAAGAGTTCTATAAAGCATCCATAATGGTTCTTCTTTTGTTACAAGTTTGACATCACAACTATAGACTGTGTAAAGAACTATCTACAGGATTTCTTCCATCTGAAGAACTTTTAATGATTCATAGAACCCTTTAAACATGCAGAAAAACATATTCTTTGCTAAAGAACCCTCTTTTTAAGTGTGTAGATGATGTGTTTTTCTCACATTCATCCCTATTTCAACAAGAAATAACAGCAAACTCGAATGTGTTGCAACAGCACGGCTGTGTAATCAGACAGTGTGGGCGTTAGACTGTCCTGTCGTGAAAAATGTGTGGTCAGATTTAAAGTGCAACACCAAAAAACAAAGACTCTGTACAGTTACAGCTAAAGACTTATATAAAACATTCATGTTCTTAGGTTCTTAACATTATTAGGTAGTTTAAGCAGAATTATTATTATTATTATTATTATTATTATTATTATTATTATTATTATTATTATTATTGTTATTGTTATTTATAGGCATTTTACAAACTGTCCTAATCTTTTTAGACTTGAAGTTTGTATGTACACACACGCACACACACATACATACACATTAACATAAGATCGAGGGTGTAAGTTTCTGTGTGTGTATGTGTGTGTGTGTGGTGTTTGTATTTATATGTGTATGACCCCTGTCAGATGCTCACCTGTTTGTCGTAGTGTTGACAGGACCTTGGACACTTCTCTCTGACAGCACTGTCCCCTTCAGCCTTTTACTGTCCGCTCTCTCAACACACTGACACGGCGCTCACATGCGGGAGGAAAGGTCAAGCCTGAGAAAGAGAGACGCTTCAGCAGAAGGGAGGGGAGCAGGGTCAGAATGAGTAAAGGTTTTAGCAGTACTGTTGTACTGGCTCCAAATTGGACTGTAATAGTGGACCAAATTGCAGTAATTGTGGTGTTTCGTAAATGAGTGGGCCATATGATGCAGTTTTTCTACTTTTAGTCCATTTGTGACGTACAAAGCCAGTGATTCATTTTTATACAAACATTTTCCAACCTGTCTTTCTGCCTTTCTTAAGGAGGCTGTTTTTTTTTACTGTGCCTATATGTCTAATATGTATCTCTGTTTTAATTGGCTGCCCTTCGTTTGTGGCTTATTCAAATAGCCGTCCAGACCAAAACACTAATGTGAATAATAGTTGGGCTAATTTGCTAGAATGGGAGAATATAGAGAAAGTATTTCCAAAATCACAACTTTTTTACAGGAGAGGCCAAAAACAGTCTTTACTCTCATTGTAAATCGATGGAACCAGAATTTTTTCAAGCTATTTTGGAGAATTTCTATTGGTCCATTCACAATGTTATGTTCAGTTCATGTAAACGGCAGCTGCTGCATTAAAATGATGTAGAAATATAAAAATCGACAAAACTGATACATAAAATTTGTTGGTTTGTGTTACATCACAAAAACAATAAATTCAAATAGATTGTTTCTTGCAGCTTATTCTTTTATAAATTCTTTGGAACAGTTCCACAGTAGAACCACCTTTGGTTTTATAAGGATTTTTTTCAAGTGTGAAGGACGTATTTAAAGAAATAATCTCTAATAATTATGAACATTATATAGCATTTATTATAAGCAGCCTTATATTCACTCAGAAACTTTTTTTTTTGCAAACAACTGTATATAATTTTAAATCAGGGGTCACTCCATGTCGTTTCCTGAGAACAGAAGGTTTTAATGCCACTAGGCATTTGGAGCAAAAACATGACCAATTATAAAACTCTGTATAGTGGCCACAGTTTCTAAGCAAGTCAAGCTGTGACCTGTGTTACTGGCCATGGCAATGGTCATTCTCTACCATGAATAGCTTGTTATATAAGTAGTACAGTGAGTTCAGAGTGCCTTCAATATTCCAGTAAATATTCCAGACGAAGGCTGCTTGCATTATACATTAGACTGTACGGTGCAAAGAATGATCAATAATACTAACACTATGCTTTATGTTTGCTAACGGTAGCTATTTGTAGTAATAGAGAGAGAGCAGACAGCTAATTCATTCACTGCCATTACTGCTGCTGGGGGAGAGATGGAGAGATCAAATTACAGAGTTGTTTTTACTTTTAGTTTTTCTTCATAATTCAATATTTAGACAGGGTGTTTGCGGTTTCATGGCCAGCAGCACCACTGTCTTCATTCATATCTTCATAAAGAATTCTAACAGTAGACTGACATGCTCTCGTCTTGGGGATCTGATCTCAAAAGCCCATTTTTGTAGTGTTGATGTACACTTTATTTTTAAAAGTCTGGCCAGTTTAACTCATACTTGTGGATCAGATTTAAAAACAAGTCTATTAGCACTGGGCAGTATGGGTCTTACTGGCTGTATATATATATATCACTATATAATTACTTATGTATGTTTTATTTCATATAAAACCATTTTGAATGCAAACCTATTTGTAGATTAACACTGTTGCATTAATTGTATTGGGCAAAATAGTAAAAACAGAAAATATATCATATATTAATATACAGCATATATGCATCTCTTGTAAATTTTACTCAAGTTTTAGTGTATGAGGGTCAGATGCTGCTGGGATTTCAGTTAACATTACTAGACCAGTCGTCATGTCTTCTAGGCTAGTGGTATCAAGAGACTGGCTTTTCCTTTCACGTTCTTGTCCCCTAATTTAACTCATTAATTAATTACTATCTGATATCTGCTCCTTTGACAATAAACTAGAGAGTATACTCAGACTGCAACTCACTACATGAGAGGTGAGGGTTTTTTTCACTGTTTGTACATTGCATTACCTGCTTTAAGAAGATTTTCAGGTGGTATACCTGATGAACATGTGTATTTGCCCACTACTAAAATCTATTAAAATCAAAGGTTCATTAAAATCTAAAATACCAATTAAAACGCCCCGGTGCATTACAACTCTTAACTTGTCTTGTTTTAGCTTAATTAGTGTGTACTAACAGCCTCATTACTGTTTCTGATCAAGATTATTAGACATACAATAAAACGCATTGCGCTTATACAGGGTCATCCCCCAAAGACACCCATCCGAAGATACTGCAGTTACTATTTACTACATTGTGTTTGGCTTTTTTTAAGTTTGCATTTAATCTGCTGGTTAAAATTTGCAGTTTAAATTGTGATACCATGTTTAGGGCAGTGTTAGTTCTAACTTCTTGTAAACATTCTGAATTTTTTACAGATGCCTATTTATAATATAGTATCATAACTTAAATGTTAGCTTAAATGTTGATTTAATAAAGTGTCTGATGTTTTAGTATTAGTTGTATATTTAGTTTGAATGCAAGCAATAAACTTTTTTTTTCTTTTTTAAGTTTAAAAATGGTTTTACCATTCGATCACGTTATTTCCTAACGCAGTCTAATCTTACGCCCACACTCCTTTCACAGGCAGCGTCCATGTCTGTGAAGTCTATATATATTCAGAACAACGAAAGACACACTGGGTCAATTACAACCTTTTACACATGAACAGGCACTCAAAATTAATTAATTAACTGGAGTGAACTGGGGCTTGTGTCCCAAAATAATGAGTAGGAGTTTTAATCCAGGGGTCGCTGACCCCGTTAGCAGCCCACGATCCGTCTGAGCTGAGGCTGAGGCCGTCACTTTGACACTGACATTTTCACACTGCGCTGCTTTATTGGACTGACAGGCCGGAGCACCCCTGTGACGGATTACGGGCTGTTCTCTCTTCGCGTGTGTGTGTAGCCCCTCAGCGTGCCTCCTGCAACATTTCCTCGGGATTAGAATCACACCACTGAGGAGAACGTGTAACAAATTCCTGAAAGTGAGGAACTCTCAGGAAAATAAGGCAGCTGGCAGGAAGCATTGGGAAAATGGGATCCAGTAATCAAAATATATTGGCAGCAAGTGCACAGTTTTACTTTGAAAGCATGGTGGAGATATTCAGAATGTAGATTTTAAAAGACAAAAATGAAGCTGGGTCAAATGTTATGGCCGTTTGTTATTTTCTGTGTTATTTTTTAACCTATATGTTGCCAACAAATAACAACTGTGGAATAAGATTTGTAGAGAAATACCATATTCACTGTACAGATTATATTAATTCCACTTGGAAAGGCAACTAAACTTGTCATATGTTCCTCCAAAATTGTAGCTCTATAGTAGCGGACACAAACATTGTTATCTTTCGGTGTAAGTCAGTGTAACCAGAATTTTTCAAATGATTTTGAAACATTTCCTCTGGATGAGATGTGTAACAAATTCCTAAAAGTAAGGAACAGTAAGGAAAAAGAGGAAACTGGCAGTAAACATTGAAAAACATTGGAAAAATGAGAAATAAAAGTCCCATTATATGGTCAGTATGTGCACAGTTTTACTTTCAAAGCAGATAAGTGCAGATAAAATGTGGCCAGTGCAAAATATACTTTTTCCCCAAACTCAGAAAATGAAAACAATTAGCTCTAGCATGTCATATTTAACTCTGGTTTCCTCCCACAGTCCAAACACATGCATGTTAGGTTGAGCACTCACTCTAAATTGCCCGTAGGTGTGAATGCATGAGTGAGTGTTGGCCATGTGACGGACTGGCGAACTGTCTATGGTGTACCCTGCCTTCGCCCGACAACGCTGGGATTGGCTCCAGCCCCCCCCCGTGACCCCGACTAGCGGGATAAAGTGGAAGATAATGGATGGATGGATGACATATTTTATGTATATGGTCATATTGTCAAGTTTCTTCACTCAGAAAATCTGTTTAATAGAATATTACACAGAGGATTGAGGGGGCAGGCTGAACAGTGATTCTTGAAAGGGACACCTAATGGGTTTTGGGGCGTAGATATAAATATGTTTTCTGTTATTCTCTCTGAGGTGATACATCTGTGTATCAGCCATGTTTCAGTTGTCAAAATCCACTTGTAGACAAATATGTATTGCCATATGATGAGTTTTTATGATTAAATTGGCCGTAACGGCCTTATTTCCCAACTGATTTTCACCAGATTCGTTTTTTTTTTTTGCTATAATCCTCAGACACCATATTAATCTGGGTTGTACAGCTTGTACTTGTTAGCTGTCTGGAGCATCAGGAAAAATCTACACTCTGCACTTGATGTGAAAACTGAGTTTAGTGCGAGCTTGTGTAGATATTCATACATATATATCAGTAAAGCGATAAATGTGTGATTCACTTGTAATCTTCATGCACGTGAATAAGCATAATCTCCCTGAAACACATTGGGAGAGTGCCAATCTAGTGTAAATATCTATACGGATTAAAGAATGCAGTATCTGGAGTACATACTCAGCTTTATCAACCACTGTAACGTAAATTAATTAAAGTATTTCACATCAAGTTAAGATCCTCTGTAAAGTGTATTGAATGAAATAAGCTCAATTTAAACCAGTCACACCCAAGAGTTCTCTGTGACCACATAGTAAGATCTAATCATAAAGATCCCTCAAACATGACTGTATAGCACTGTGTTCTGTATTAAATTATTAAATTATTAAATTAAAACTATTCTCCTTCCCAACTGTGATGTTCTTTAAACAATAACATTTAGGACAGTATGTTGAACACCCCAAAATGGTGGTGCGTATATGTACCTGGCCATCTCTGTAGGTATATCCATGGTTCTGATTCAAGAATTACTATTTTAGACTCATCAGTCTGTTTAAAACGTACTACACGTCTTTGATGGCTCGTTTTGGTGTTGCAGTTGATTTTTGTTTTTTTTATTAGATTTCTTAGTAAGAGCTTCCTGGCAGCTACACATCCTTTCAGAACTATAGTGTTAAGTTGCTTTCTCACAGTGGAAGGATGGCGAGAAACACCGGTTGATTTATTCTAATCTGAATCGAGAGTTGGGCTTGGTTTTCTCCTCTCTCTCAAAGATGGAAGTACTGTTTATTTGGTCTGGATGGATTTGATGGGCTGTCATGTCTTGCATGGCTGCTAGGAGTCCCATTTTCTCTTTTCTGTTAATCTGTTTTTTTGAGTCCTGGTTTGGAAACTTCTATATTTTCCCCTTATTTTCTTCCTTTGTATCCAAATTAATTAGCGTTATATGCATCTGAGAGAGAGAGATTTGAAGACAGATACAGACTTTGGGTAGTTAATTGAGTGAATGTTAGCGAGTGAGTGTGTCTACATGCACTTAATAAGTTGATCACAACTGGATTTCTGCAGTTATCCGATTATTCAATTGTCCACATAAGCAGCATGCTCCATTTTCTTAGATCAGACTAGGTCCTACAAATCAAATTAAGCAATGTTATTGATAGAGCTGGATTTTACCTCAGCAATCCAGCTTCTCAGCGTATGTGTACTCTTACTTCTTACAGCAGCAGAAACTACAATCAGCCTTTAACACAACAACAGCAAGCTGACTTAGAAACGATACTAAAACCAAATAAATGGATTCCAACATGAAGGATGTAAATATTCTTTATTTTCTAGAGCAGGGGTGTTTAATTTGAGTTTAGGAAGGTCCAGTCAGAAGAAATTTCCTCAGACCAAGGTCCGGACCATCATCATTTCTAACGTGCCATATCCTGTACCTAGTTACTGAAGTAACAACTGAAAGACAAACAAATTACAAATACCATTCAATATGTTTCACCAAAATTCACTCTTTAAATGCTGATGTAAATGAATGCAGTGCCATAACTGGGAGGAAAACTTTCCAGTCCTATGAGACTTACTGGGCATGACAGTCAAAAGTGAGAGAGGATGGCAGCAAAAGTTTAACGGACCGCAGTCCACCTATTGGTGACCTCTGTTCTAGATGTTCTAGTTTATATTTTCAGGTAAAGTGACTCAATGTTTAAAAGAAAAGGCAGCATGAATTTTGAGTTTTACTTTATATATATGTCACGTCTTATTCTGTAAGTTTATTGGCACGTTGCAAAGCAGAGATTCGCTTATTGCCTGACTCGTATAGACCCGGAGTTTTCCCATTATCTGATTACCCAGGTGCATATGAACGCGGTGAATGGATTACTGACAAAATCTGATTTTCTGCAGATATCAGATTATTAAGTGATGCAAATGCACTCGGTGGCTCCTTTGCTCAGAAATCCCAGCTGTAACTCATTGGTTTTCATACTGAAGGGATGGAAGATTTAAAGTAGCAGCGGGGCGAACAAAAGTAAAGACAAACTAGATGCTGATTTGATATTGTGCTTGAATGCTTTTGTGTTATTTTCTGTCAAACATGTTTTCTGCATTTTTCCTGAAGCTGAAAAATGAGTAGCTCATTCTTAATGGCCGCTTTGATTGGAGAATGAAATAAACTGCATGGTGTACTGTTGGTGCGAGGCAGGTGTTTCTTTTGCACCCATTCAGCATATGTTATGTTGTGGCAACGAAGAAAATACATACAAATGCCATAAACATGTGCAGCCTGGAATATTTCTCTTATTTCCCAAAGTTCTGAGTTTCAGCCAGTTTGCTCAGTGAAACAGGTGAAACTGAGGCTGTGTGTGTGTGTATGCTTGTAGGTTTATGCAGGCAGACGGTGTACCAGCCTACACCGCTGTAATTTTCTCGTCACCATCTGCACCAGTAAATGGGGCATTGCATATAAAAACACACAATTTACCAAGTACATGCTGGTTTTGTAGATGTTTCACTGTGTTCTCAAAACCTTAGCACAGACTGTGTGATGCACTGCTCTTACAAGTTCATATTTCCTCATTAAAATCAGCTTCCTTCTGCTTTAACTGTTCAAACAAATGTAGTGGACAAATGCATTCACACACAGTCGTATGCAAAGGTTTACAGGGAACACATTTCTGCATATACACAAAACGTAGCCTGTTTAAAAATGATGACCATTTGTATTATTTTTTATTCAACAAATAGAAGTCATGCAATAAGATTTGTAGATAAATACCATTATTTTTTATTCCATTTTTTATTCGTTAAAAAGTGGCTGCCAAAAGGATTCCCAGAGACATCCGATCCGTGCACACAAACTTTATTAGATACAAGTCTTCAAAAGATAAAAACACGTAAAAAAACCCGCTAACGGTTGCAACCCCATCATGGGCACACTGGCTAGCCCTGGAGCTACATACGCCATCACTCTTGACCGGGCATGGGCTCCCTACTTTTTTCTGCAGCTCTTTATAACCAGGATGTCCCGACCCCTCTCAGAGCGTGACACCCTATAGGAAACAAAACAAAGGATTAGCAGATGCACCTCAGGTGTAGGGTAGACCAGGTGATTGGGGTGTTCAAATGTTTCCATACAACTGTATATCTACCAATTTAGCTCTGTCCATTAACATTGAAGCAATAAGAAATGCATCAAACCAAACTGCTTTTTTAATGATGAACAGCCAATCAAAACATTACCTATAATTAGTCATATTAACAAAGGCCCATTGCATATACACTACAGCCCAAAAGAACCTAAGCCCATTATTTAAAAGTCTTCATCTTAGCGATGAGTATATTGTAATCAGTAAGAACACTAGAAGATCATTAGATCAGATGTAAATAGGCCTAAATTAAAAACAAAGTAGCCTTTATTTTAGAAGAAGTGGATAATATCGTGTGCACCATTTCTCCTGGATGCTCCAGACATTGTCTGAATGTGTTCAGCTCCTTCAGCAGCAATCTTGATTTAGCTTAATGAAGTGCTGAGCAGTCAAAGCAGGTATTAGATGAAAACTGCAAATAACACTGGGTTGTTTACACAAGGAGAAGCTTGGAAAGGGTTAAATCAACTCACTGACATATGTAAAAACAGTACATACTGTATTCATACTATTAAGAATAATTAAAACAGTGTTTTACTAAAATCTTACAGTCTGATAAAATATTTTTTAAATATAATAACGTGGCCTAAACTTTGGCACAGCAATGTGTATATATACATTTGTTGTTATGCACCACTTGTATCTGTTTCTGTGTTTCTATTTACCTTTCCTTCTCTCTCTTTCTTTCTTTCTTTCTAATTTCTTTCTTTAAACAGGGATGCACATTCGTCCACCATCTTGTCTCAGCAGCTGCAGTGCTCCTGCTCGCTCCGAGCTGGACTGAGGTGAAACTCGGAGAAAGAACGAGAAACAAGAGACACAGTGGGTCGTAGTGACAGCGATCAAGATGCAGAAAGATGGGAGCAGAGGAGGGACAGAAAGAGGCAGAGCGAGAGGGGCACCCAAAAAGAGAAAGACAAGTGGAATTAGAGAAGAGATAGAGGGCAATAGAAACAGAGGGAGAAATAGAGAGACAGAGGAAGAGAGAAGGGAAGAGAGGGGGATGTGTCCTGGTTGGACTCCACCTTGCTACACCATGACTGTTCATCAAAGCCTCGCTCCCAGGCAACCCTGTCGCCTGGCAACCCTCAGACAGTTCACACAGATGGAGGAAACATCAGCAGGGAAGGAGAGAGAAAGAGAGAGACAGGAAGAGAGAGAGAGAGAGGTATATTCGAAACTTGCTTTGTTCGTGTCTTGATGGTGTAATGTCTATCTGCTGCATCTGACTCCTGATTTAGAAGGATGGAGGTCCTTCAGAGCTTTTCAGCCTCATGTCCATCCCAGGTCTGTATCATGTACACTAAGGTCAACATGCGGCTCTGTCCTTGGAAAAGAGCCGAACACCTGTTCAGTCCAAACACGCTAAGGATATTGACCTAGTATTCCTTTTTTAAGTCCTCCGTTGTTGCCCATGGTAGCTGACCACATGCTATAGATGGAGAAGATGGACATTAGCCATTTTTTCCCACAGGCCTTAAAAGTAAATTCCACCCAATTTTTTTAGCAGAATTAAAATCGATCTGTTCTAGAGACAGAATTGTTTGCAGTGGTTCACATACTTTTATCCTCACATATATGCGATTCTGGATTTCCTCAGTAAATAAGTCTAACATCTTTGTCTTTCAATCCTATGAAATTTTAGCTCACATTCATGCAGAGTGTTTACCAACTTTCAAGCACCTCTATACACTAAAAGTGAAGTATGTTGTTTTGAAGATATAGCAGCAGACTATGTAGGTTGGCTGCTGGTTTTAGAGCACAAACTATATGGCTATATATGTGTTGTAGATAGGTGATGCCTGGTTCACCACAATAAAGAATAAAAATATTAAGATCAAACCACAACCCATGATATCTTTATATATAAATCCTGTGTAAATTGAAAAACATTCTTGGAATTCTTATTGAAAAGGTGAAAACCTACTACTTAAAGTAAAGAAAAATAATAATTTACAGCATAAGCGTGTAACAGAAAAGCATAACACAGGTAGGTAGCCGGTCATCGCTATTTATGGGTGTTTTTCTTTGCAGCTGAGGAGCACGGAGGTCTTTTAGCTAAAATGCTGAAAAAATTGCAGCCCTCTTTTCTGAGCCAAGGTATAATGTGGAAGCCATTTCTGCACTGAGTGATGGAATCAGAAGTGTGTGTGTGTGTGTGTGTGTGTGTGTGGCTCCATTTCAGAACAGTTATACACTCCGGCTGCAATTACCTACCAACGGCTGGTTACAGCACAGCAATCAGCAAACCATTAACACTCCATACGGAGACCTGACTGGCACCCTTTCTCTTTTAACACTTGTTTATCCTCCACTTTCTCTCTCTTTCCCTCTTTCTCCTCTCTCTACCTCTCTCCGTCGCTCTCTACCACCACCCTCCATTTTTATGCTCATTTGTATCCCCCTCAGTTTCTAAATGCGTCTTCTTCATTCCTCTGTTTGTATTCCCAGTCTGCGCCTTTAGCTTTTCTTTTTTGCCGTCATGTTGCATCGAGTGACATTGAAATGTTCTTTTGATCAAAGACGTTCACACACAGATCTTTCTGTGTGATTGGCTGCCTGTCTGGCTCTCTTTCGCTGTCGTGTTTTTTTTCTTCTGCCTGTCCTTCACATTCTGTCTTCCTCCACGGCCTACGTGATTATGAATGTTTGACGTGGCATATTATTCTTACTCGGAAAAATCTACAAGCTTATTTCTTTGCTTGAAATTTGGATGATGTACACATGACATGCTAAAAGCCCTGTTTCTGGAGATCCACATATTTACATGCTCCTGCTGAAAGCCTGGATTAGCCGGATTAAGTGTGTTAGTCTGGTCTGCAAATCTAGAGGTTGAGTATTTACTAGTAGGTGTGACATCAGACATCTGATCAGAGGCACCAACAGTTTAATATTAACAAAATCCTGATCCAGAAACTGGAGTCATGGTCCAGATTTGAAGACCTTGAGCATGAACTTAAGTACTACCTAAATGTTTTATGTGTGGAGATGTGGCGGAGTAATTATATCCAGAGTATTTGTAATATTAATCTTATCCAAATCATTTTTTACAGACATTTTTCTAATTTTATGGCATTGTATTCATTTTCTATGTTATGTTAAGACTTGTCACTTTTTGCGTCTTATGTATGGCCTAAATTAAGCTATTCAGTATTGGCCTGTCTCAACAGTACGCTGAACATTTAAACCTGTAATTAGTTTAAATACATGTAATTAGAGAAATACATGATTTTACAAGGCAATTGTGATAATTTGATAATGAGCTTAATTACCCCTTAATTAACGCTAAAGAATCCTAATAACTCATTGCACTCAATAAAGACAACTAGAGCGATGGGTGGGGCAAAAGAATTAACAATAAATGCTATAACGCAGGAAGATATTGCAACATCGGTGGGTGATGTCGTAACTAGAATGAAAAGGGAGACCAGTTTAGAGGATAAGCTTTTATTCTTAGGACTGCAGTACCAATGTTCTCTGAGCTCTCAAACCCTGGTCTCAATCGTGTCTCCAACTGCATTGTTTTTGTAGGCCCGCCTTCCTGCTTCTTCTGGCCCATGTGGTACACCTGGTCAGTCGTAATTCTCCTGGGCTTGGGTTTTGTTCTCGAATAGAAGTCCTTAAGATAACGTTTCAGGGTCATGTTCTCGGGCCTGGAGTTGCTTGCCATAAAACCCCAAATGACAGGGGTCACAAAGCCCTGACCTTCTCGCAAGCTCTGCAACATTCTTGGGCCATCTGTCTTATACCCTTGGAATAGTTGCTATAGTGTATAAAAAATTAACTACAGTGATAATGTATACATTATCTACTCTACCTGAAAAAAACATCTTTTCATAGTTTCAATATTGTGGTGGCACATCAATTAATACGGGGCAGAAAGTCTATTGTGTCCACATCAATTACATTTTTCATTATTTTTCTATACCTGTGAAAGTAAATGCAGCAAGTGTATACTTAGCCTCAAAACAGTCGTAAAGATAGAATGTATGTAGCTAGCTAGGGGTGTAAGAAAATATTGAAATATCGAATATCAGGATATTATGGTTTGTGATACTGTATCAGTTCTCAAAATCACAGTATCAATACACAGATACCTGGCAGAAGGTGAATCATTGTGTGCTGTGTTTAAACCTCTGACCACTAGATGGCAGTGTTGTAATCCATTTTCAGCTCCACTCCAACATTAACAAGCAGCACAAGGGCGCAATGCTATTGTAAGCTTTGGCAAACCTGTTCATATAGTGGTGTGTTTTAATAGTAGGATTAGAAAAATCGCAGTATATTACTTTGCTTGCACTATTGCAGTATATCGCAATATATTGAATCGTGACCACTGTATCACGATATGTATTGTATTGCCAGGTTTTTGCCAATACACAGCCCTACTACTGAATAAGTGCTAGCTTATGTAGCATAATGTAGTGCACTCATAAGTTTTATTTTTGTATACATATATCGGTGGGCACCATTTTCAATGTACAGTAATGTACAACACTGGTGTACATTCACTTTGAGTGACACTTAAAGCCTGCATGTGTTTATATATTGAATATTCTTTAGTAAATACTTCAACCTAAAGCCTGTTAATATTATTAGAGAAGCCCATTAGCCTGTTTTTCCAGTGTTTTATCTCTGAAATATATTCATTGCATATTGCATATATTGCATCTGCTCAGGCTTTGTCCAGAAAAATCCATATATATATATATATATATATATATATATATATATATATATATGTGTGTGTGTGTGTGTGTGTGTGTGTGTGTGTGTGTGTGTGTGTGTGTGTGTGTGTTTCTAGATTTTTCTGGACAAAGCCTGAGCAGATGAATGGAAACTGGAGTGACTAAATGTCAGTCTCGCTGCTGTCCTCTTGGCTCCTTCTCTTTTTTTCCCTTTTGACCTTCTGTCTCTGTGGCACAGTCTGAAGTGACTCAGTGTCAGAAAAGTATGAATAGAGACGCAGAAAGAAAGAGCCAAGAGAGAAAAAAATACTTCAGCTCTCACATACTCGCAGGAATTGTCACATACTTGAGCTTTCATATAGGTGAGTAATACAGACAGCCCGCCTCGCTATTGAAGCTGCAGCCTCAGTGCGGGCTGAGGGATGTGGATGAGTCAGCAGTGCTCAGACTTTTCAGAGAAGGAGAGATAGCTTCAGATTATCAGATTTTTAAGTTATAATAAGTTTTAAGCAAAAAAACGTGTATTACAGAAAGAATTACAGGCGGATTTTAGACAGATATCATGTTCTGTGTTATTGCAGAGTATTTAAAGTAACATGCCAAACTCGTGACTTAGAAATGAGAGCGGGGGTGAAGGAATGTCAAAATGTGTAAGATTTGAGTGATTTGAGTTTAAGATAGTGTTCAATTCTGAGGTCAAGACAAAACTAAATTTAACACACATATAATACAAAAAGAAAAATCAAGGTTTGATGAAAATCTTAAATATTTAAATGGGTAAATTAAACCAGCTGCCGTCCTGACATGAATATGTAAATAAACAGACCAACTGTTAGGTGACTTACCTTTAATTATTAATGGCAATTTCTAAACAATCTAGCTCAGATTTTTCCAAAACCAATATGAACCCCAAAGTATGATTTTGATAGTCTTTAAAATGCCCAGAAGCATCTAAAAGATTTTTAAAAGTAAACAAACATTCTTCAACATTCAAGGCATATCATATTTATATTATCTTTGATCAAAATAGACAGATTATAGTAAATGATGCCTATTGGAATATACATTTGGTTCCATATTCAGTCATGTATAAACAGAACTTAACGAAACAGTCTGAATGTTAATTATAATAAAATTATTTAAATATATATAGTATAACCCTCTGATACACTGGAGGGGTGCATGGAAGCTTCAAGCCTATACAAATTCAGTCAGTTAAACTGTACTGTCATTATATATATACAATAAAATGTAAGGCTACTTTTCTGGTGCATAGACGTTACTGACAATCAGAAGTGGCAGAAGTATTAATAAACCAAAGTACTAATAATTAAATTAAATAAAAGTTTAAGTATAACTCAAATTTCTTACTCAAGAAGAAGTACAAAGGTATGTGCTTTGAAATGTACTTAAAGTAAAAAAGTAAGTTAATTTGTAATTAGTTCTTACCATTTTAAAAACATATCTTGTTATTGAGTGAACCCTAAAAAAGTATATACACGTCCCAGACTAAAACCATATTTCCTAAAAACTGTATCTGAATATCCCAGCCACATTGTCTAGGATGTGACTGATGATCCAGCAAGATCAAAGAATTCCTTTAAGTAAGGTAGTAATGAGGAGTCGATTCCAAAAGAGTTGATTCTTCTTCAACTCCAATACGTCGACTCCACTGAAGGAGTGGAAACGCTTGGAGTCACAGTTCGACGTGTTCTTCATTGTAATTGGTGTTTCAACTGAGGCGAGAAAGAAACAAGGGGAGCAGGAAAGAGCCTGACAAACTCTCTGCACAGAAAACTTTTTGGGATGTCCTGCATGGAAACTCTCGTTTTCTTCTCGATTTAGGTCCCAGTAAACAATTTGAAGGGCCGGAACAAGAAACGAAAAACAACAGCATCAAACAAAACGATCTGCTCCCTTTTGTTTTCTTTGGTAGCTTCTTTATTACATTTTCTTTCCACCTTAAATGATGCTGCAGTTACGTTCTGGTGCTCCATTCAGGCAACTGCTGCCTCACTTAAGGTGGACTGGAAAAGTCTAATCAGCCTTTCTGTGAGTATAACACGATAACAGCCAACGTTTTACTTTCCAAAGAATTCGGACTGCAGTGATGATGTTCTCGTTGCATCATTCGGAGCTTCCTTTGATTGCCCTTCATTAGCCTACCATGAAGTTAACCTTCCTCCTATCACTACAGTATCTCATAATTAAATAAAGATGTTGAGGACAGTATAATCTGTGCTGTATCACTGACTCTAAGGGGTTGTACTGAATAAAGTTGAGGTGAGCTCTTGAGTCGTGTATCACTAAAATAAGGCCATGAATGCAGTTTTATTAGATGCAGTCATCTGTTTATTTTTCTTGTGTGATCACTGCTGGTAACTTGAGAAAGTAGCCAATTACAGATTCACCTCAACCCCTCTCCCTTAAACTTTAGAATAATGTTTTGTGTAGAGAGAAACAGAGAGATAAATAAATCACTAACACTAAAGTAAAAAGTATAGTATACTGTACAGATACCTGCCACCTCTGACAACAATAGATAGAACATAAAGGGGACAATTAGTAAGATAAGATAAGATAAACCTTTTTTAGTCCCACAGTTGGGAAATTCACCATGTTACAGCAGCAAAGGCATAGCAAGACACTCAGTACAAACAATAGATAAATAAACTGTACAGTATATACAATATAAATAATAAAAAGTCAAGAACTCTTAAGATTGTACTTACAAATAATTGCAAATACAAGTGCACAAGTACTTGTAGGATAATACAAAAATATATACAATGAGTTAAAAAAAAATGTTTTGGGCACCTTACATGTTTTTGTTGATATATTCTCTACTTTTAATTTAACATATACAACACATATGAATTTAACATATCTCGGCTGTCCTATTAAAAAACTAAATTTTTGTTGATTTTGAGTTTTCTACATTATTTGAATACGCCAATGGTCCTTTACATTGTTTGGAAATTTTATGATGAATGGACCAATAGAAGTGCTCCGAAATAGCTTGGCAAAAATTCTGGTTCCATTGATATTAATTGAAAGTAAAGTATGTTTTTGGTCTCTCCTATAAAGTTGCAATTTTGGAGATTTAATTGGACAGCAACAATATATATAGACAGCATATCAATTAAATACGTACCACAACATTTGTCAAATTAAGGCTATATTTGTCCCACAAGTGTGTTCCCTGTAGAGGAGGTCTTACATGCCTTATGCAAGTGTGTTACCTTCTCAGAAGAGCAACTGTATTACATAACATTACAACATACTACATCAACACAATAATTACTTACCAAAAGTACATAACCTATGCTGATATTAAGCTGATATGCATTGTTAATGTACACATTAGAATTAAACACATCACTTTAGCAAATAGGCAAAATCACAGTATCACTATTAAGTTTTTCATAAACTTAATAATTAATGTGTAGCAGATGTGATATGAATGTTTTTTTGCCTCTTTTTTCCTTTTCCAAATGTTTGGCTTTGCACTATTGCCATCTGTTTAGATTCCGCCCCGTCGCAGAAGAGGGTGAGAGATAACACATGCCTCCATCCAAAGCACATGAAAATCTTTTTGTTTCCTGCCACTGCTACCCATGCAATGCCATAGAGCAGCTCAACGGGCTTATATTCTTGTCCACGTGGCTTAGAAAATGCCCTCAGCTGGCGAGAACACT
Organism: Megaleporinus macrocephalus; assembly: GCA_021613375.1. Classification (NCBI taxonomy): domain Eukaryota; kingdom Metazoa; phylum Chordata; class Actinopteri; order Characiformes; family Anostomidae; genus Megaleporinus; species Megaleporinus macrocephalus. The sequence continues at coordinate 31,783,816 of CM038724.1, forward strand.
GCTGTGTTGACAGAAAAAAACCCTTTCCATCTTCCAATTGTACTTGGGCTCCAGCAAAGAGAAACCAGGCATGAAGAGCAAGCTTCGGCTGCTTAAACTAATCTGTGAATTCAGCAGACGTGCATGTAAGGCCTTCATGACGGTTCAGTGTTTCTCTACATTTGGCCTCCATTTCCGACCTCTAATGCTGAAAAGGACAGTAGAGAGTCAAATACAGACATCAACACTATCTGGCAGTGGTGAACCGTGACTGTTCGAGCTAGGCCTTCAGCTCCCAGCAGCATCCCTACAGGATTTTAGCAGTATGTTAGGGCTCAGCTAATAGCCATAGACATTCATTTCTTTTGGCCGTTCTAAATGAAACAGGGACATTCGAAGCTTGTAAAAGACAAGATATGTTTTATGGTAACTTGTAAGAGATGTGAACATATTGGGGCGTGGGTGTAGACTAAGACTAAGATGTGGGAAACATAGCAATGTTTTACAGATAATAGCAATAGTGGAGAATCCCAAAGACAGGTTCTGCATATCTACCCCACTGCCCAACACAGTGTAGCACATATACACATCTAATACTAGCCACTACAAATATTTACAGGTTTAAAGTCTCTCTTACTGTGAGTTCAGTTGTGGGCAAGGCTGCTATGCATGGCACTCGCCCTGTGCGTCCAAAGCAAGACGAACCAAAGGTGGCATGATAGATAAGTCAATTAACCAAAGCAGTAATGGGGAGAAAATTGCAGACTACGCCACCTGCTGGATGTGTTGAATGGCCATTCACTGGCCAATAGGAAATGGATTAAAAATCACCTACAGCTTGAACATGTTGTGACCATACAAGCACAATATAGGCCTGAACCATATTTGCCTAGTAATTAAACTACAACTAAACTACAAAACCCAGTGCTCAGATTTGGAGATGCTTAGTGGGATGTGTGATGTTGGTTCTTCCTATGTTTCTATATTTGTTATGTTTAGTCAAAGTGTGATTGGACATGTGTAGCATCATCTCACTGAAGAGTAAATGGGTAATCTAACATGTTTGAAAGCTTCCTGTCCATTTCTTTTAGAGTTCAGAGGGGGCCTGTGCCTGCAAACTTTCTGCTAGTGTGTGTTGCTGTCATGCTTTTGTGATTGTTTCCTGTATAGAGGTATACAGGCCAAATTTAAACACAACTATTGTGAATTTACAAGCTAAACTTCACGTCATTAAGACCTAGCACATATTATCTGTGTCTCAGGAATATGACTAGACAGACACTTTATTGATCCCAGAGGGAAGTTCAAGATCTTTGCATTTAACCCATCTGTGCAGTGAAACACTTACATATACACACACTCTAGTGAACAGTGAGCACACTTGCCTGGAGGGGTGGACAGCCCTACCACAGCACCTGGGGAGCTATCAGGGGTTAGGTGCTCAACCCCTTTGCTCAAGGGCACTTCAGTTGTGTCCTTTCGGTTCATGGGATCAAACCGGCAACCTTCCAGTCACAAGACTGGTTCTCTAACCTCCAGCCCCAATAAAGAAAAAGTAGAAAAAATAAATTTTACAGGTACATTTTTGTTAATAAATATTATAATATAATAGTATTTATGTGTTTTTTCTAATACTGTTAATCTCGTTCTTTTGGGCCACAATATGCATGCACAAAGTGTATCTTATGAATATCTTCCAAATGTCTAATAAATGTCAGCTGTATTTCACCATATTTCTCTCCGCTTGTTGTAAAATGGGAGTTCCTATTCTTGGGCAATGCTTCAGTATTTTCTACCCAATCAAAAGCCGGAAATATCTTGCCCCGCCCACACAAAGCAGAAGTTTAGCAAGCCAATTCTAATGCAGCATGACCAGAAACTGGCAGCATCTGTCTGTAGCTGCTTGTGGCCTGTTCATTTATTTATATATACATGAGCTTTTTTCCATTCCTTCATTTATTCGTTCCATCATTCGTTCATCTGATTGTTTGTTCGTCTGTGACTTTTTTCTTTTGGTTACCATCACAGAAACGCTGGACAGTGATTGTAGTTATGAGTGGTGGAGCAGGATATAGGAGTGTTGGACAGACAGCTGTCAATCAAGCTGCTCATTAGCCACACAGGCCTGATCTGCATTGTCTTATGCTGTGTTTTGTCATATTTATGTCTTTGCTGGATACTTAATATAACACTTAAGCTTAGTATCATGCATTGTTAATGTTTTACACTGTTAATGTTTCTTCTTCGGACTTTAGGAAAGTAAATACAGAACAGAATAACTACTGAGGTAACATTATGATAAACAACAGAGGATTGTAGAAGGAACTAAGGATGTACGTGAACGTTTGAAGTTGCATTAGATCAGATTGGGGGGCAGGTCGAGTTTTGCTTGGGGGCCTCAGTAAAGTTAGGCATCATCTGTGCAGACTTTACAGCTTATTTTGGGGAAACACTCCTATATGTTGAACCAAATATGGGAGCGATATGGTATGTTGTTTTGTAGGAACTATAATGTGCACAACCTCCAATTCACTGTTTTCCTAAGTTTTGAATAGACACAGTAGCGTTCTGCTAATTTCCCTTCCCTATATGTCCATCAAAATCATCACTGACTGCAGCCCTAACGCAGGCATACGATTCCCACAATATGTATCTGAGCCAGTAGTATAAAGCAGGAGAAGTGTTTTATTCTTCCCTATAGTGCGGTAATGTGAAAATAAATTTTTCCACTCTCGTTCAGAGTGGCAAAGGGCTATTGTGAAAAGGAACAGCCCTCAGGTTGCCATATACTGTGTATGCAATAGAATAGAAATTCTCCCTGAAAACTGTTTTGTTGTTAAACCTGCCTTCATCACTGCTGGTTTAAAAAAAAAAGCAAAGTTTATGCTTTGAATGGCACTGTGAAAAGGCAAATATGTGGACAACCAGTGACGTGTTTACGTGCACTCGAGTGTAATTTTATCCGAGACGCAAGTGGTTTTGCAATTATACATGATTCACTGTGTATTGATTCTGAGCTGTAACAGGTATGTTTTTTTCCCCCCAAAAGTCCATCTGTAATTTTGTGTATATATATATATATATATATATATATATATATATATATATATATATATATATATATATATATATATATATATATATAAAACAAAGTAGCCTCTCACACTTATACAATAACTATTGTTATGTACTATTGCAATTGCGTCAGCCTCAGGGTCATTTACAACCTGTCTTCTCTTACATCTCCTTATATCTCAAGAACACCGCAAGATATGAGCTATACTGCTTATTATATGTAACACTAAATAATTAAACGGTGCCTCTTGGCATGTTAGTGCTTTATTCAGCATTTTATCTCCTCTAACAAAACTCTCCTTGGCAATTACCAACAATATTCTGAATATCAGGCGTTCTGGAAATACAGCTGGCAGTGTTTTTTATTGTTATGTTTACCTCTTATCTAAATAAATATTCATATAATTCTGGAAAATTAGTTCCAACATGCAGTTTAATTAACTTCGAACATGTCTCACTGGTTAATGATGGTTATCAAACCTGATTTTCAGATTGTTTTGTATTCCCTGCAGCAGGCAAGCCAAAGTTTGCCTCAACTCTGTCCACTAGAGGCTGAACCTTTAGCATTTTCAAACTGCACACCTGGCAACCCTGACAACGGGTATGCACTGTACAAACGTAGCATCCTGTCTTGCCTTGCCCTTGTCTCTGTCTGTTTTTCCCCTTTGGTTTACCTTTCCTCGTGTCGCTGGCCACGTGCTTGTGTGTTTGTTTTGCTTTCCTGCTCCTCCTTTGCTCCACCTGTCCTCTGTAATTATTCCCCCGTGATCTGTATTTGCTTTCCTTTGTATTATATATGCCCCTTATGCTTGTCGTGTTGCTTGTTCGCTGTTGTTTGTTGGAGTCTCTTTTCAGAGTGCCATTTTTTTCATATTCACTTTTGTACTTTGTTGTGTTCTGTTTGTTTGTTATTTGTTTTGTAGTCTCTGTTTTATTCATTGCCACTTCCATCATGGACGTTAATAAACCTCCGCGCCTGCACTTGCATCCTGCGTCCTTGTCTCCCTCACCTTTACCAACGTTACACAATGCTGACCCAACAACGACTGCAACTCGCTCTTCAAGCTTCCAGTTGTTTTCAGTGGGCGAAACACGTTACGCTGTTTTAGCCTCCCTCATGTTTTATGCACCCTCGGAGGATGCAAAAGACTTCTTGAATACAGTCAAGAAATCTATGTTATGTTTCTTTTTTTCTTTGTGCTGACCAATCAGGTGTATGTGCTGACAGTACAGTGGTACAAGCATGGAAGACAGACTAGAGATTGTATTGTATTTTAATTGTTACAGCAAATCCAACCGTCTAATGAAACAGAAACATATCGTCGCTGTCCAAAGAAAGCCTGCATCTTCAAAACGACCAAAAACATTCTTTACTTTCAATGGAAGTTAATGGAACCAGGTTTTTTTCCAAGCCAATCTAGAGTATTGCTATTGGTCCGCTAACCATGAAACTGCCACCCAATGTAAACAGCAGCTGCTGCATCCAAATGATAGAAAAATAAAAATAGACAACGCAGAAGCAGGTGAACATAAGATTCTAAATCAGAATTTCATGTAGATGTTTTAAACAACTTCTGTTATAGCATACCGCCACTGTTCAATGTAAAATAAGTATCTCCAAAATTGCAACTTTACAGGACCAAACTGACCAAAAACCTACTTTACTTTCAAAGTAAGTCAATGAAACCAGAATTTTTTCCAAGCCATTGTGGAGCACTTCTATTAGTCCAATCGTCATGGAATTATCACAAAATGTTGTGTTCAAATGGTGTTAAAAATGGTAAAATCGACAAAAATGGACGTTTTTCATTGGACAGCAACGATATTTGGCATATTTGGTGGCAGACCATCCAATTTTAGGGTAAATAAAATGAACAGATGATCTTAAAGTTACTTAAGGTAAATAATACTTAATTTGTGGTCTCATATCACTTGTTTGCAATAACTGTCTGAGGTCAGCGTCTCACTGACGTCAATAAAAAAGGTGCATTAATTCTTTATAATGCTTTTCGAGGCTTTCGCTGAAGTTTCTTTTAGTAGATCCTTGTTTTAAGGTTTTTTCTCCTTTCAGTCCGCTCTTCAGAAAACCTTTGTTTTGTCCGGCTACCTCTCAAGACAGATTGGATGTATTTCTTTTTATTCCGCTGCTACCATCAAGAGTTGCATCCTCAACAATGTGTTAGCCAGTGTCAAGCCATGACTCCACCATGCTTTACTAATGAGCTTGTATGCTTTCAATCATTTCTCCAAACCATTACATTGCTTTAGTAGAGGTATTCAGTATCAGTATTGGTCTTATCAACTCTGTTCCAGAACCCTTGCTATTTAATGGTTCGCGTCTTGTGTTTTGACCCAGGCCCGGCACCAGAATTAAGTGACACAATTAAAAAAGGGGAAGTTAATATGGCTAGGGGGGCAAAACTTTCATTTTTTTTCCATTCTGCAACTGAAGAATCATGTTTAATAATCAAATCCTTTATTTCATAGAGAGGGAAACTAGAATTAGACCTGAGTGTCCCTACACAATTAGGGCACTCAGAACCTAAGACACAAAATAAAAGACTAGAATTTAAAATCAACAAAATAACACGCAGACCAGGTCGTCAAGTAAATAAAGATGATCAGCTTGTATTGCAGCTCTCTCTCTCTGGCCCTCTTACTCACTTCACTGTCACTGTCATTGTGAAAGTAGGGAAAAAAACTGAATTAGGACAGAAAGTTTTACTTACAACCATGAAAAGCAAGCAAGGCTGAACTGAAGCAATGTGCTCTGTCTCTCTCTCTCTCTCTCTCGCTCTCTCTTCTCTGCTCCATTCGGTGCAAGGGACAGTGCTGCGCGTCCCTATGCAAACATATCTGACTCCAAAATGCCAGACCAGCAGAAAAAATAAAGCAGATAAATTCTGACTTATCTTTGCTCAGTATAGTTGCAGACTCCTTGTTTGTGTATCTAGCTTCCTGAGTGAGCAGATTAAATTCAGACTTGGTGACATCATTGCTGCTGCTGATGCTACTGGTCTTAACAGTGGGGTGTTCATGGTGTTTTATATTATACAGAACCGCGTTTTAATATCCGTCCTTTTTACTGATCTGAAAATACATCTTTTGGCCCCTCGTGGCGTTGGATGTGGTCTTCTAAGCACAGTGGTCTGTAATAGCTTCACTTTTGGTGAAGTCACTGACTGTTGTTCTTCACAGCTTGGCCTGCCTGTTTGATGTCTAGTTTTCTGTGATTTCTTTTTTCAGGATATTTCAAATTGGCTGTGCCCAATGCTAATGCAATGGTTGTGATCAATTTTGGGCATACTGGTACCTACATCAGATCACTAAAGCAGACTTTAAACTGCATTGCTTTACAATATAGTTTTATATGTTATATTATATTTAGAGATAGAACGATCGATTGGCTATGTATCGGTGATCAGCCGATATTTCTTCAATTTATCCGATCCTGAGGCGTTCTATGGCATTTTAAAATGTGTATAATCAGCGTGTCTTGTTGGAGAACAAAGACATTTAACACTACTAATCTGATACGACACTGCACACGGCTGAATACAGTGAGTATCAGCAAACAGCAGAGCTAGCACACGCAGCTAGCACAAAACAAACAACCCAGAACACCATACAGACCAGATCTGACCGGTACAAACAGAACAGCAGCAGCAATTCAAGATCTACATTTAATGGTTGCGTTTAAAATAACTCAGAGTCTGCGTTTAATGACTGCTAGTTTTACTGCATTTATCTAAATTGCTTTTTTAGTTTTAAATTAAGCGTCTAAATTGAATGATTGCAGTATTGGGGATATTTGTTTGATTGTTTGATTTAATGTTAATTTAGTTAAAAATATTATGCTGTTTCATATGAGCTCGTTAAAAATGGTAATAAACCAGTTTAGACCTTGTTTTATGACCTGCTTGCACTAATAACTACATGTAGCCCTGCCGTGGCGTATACCCCGGCCTTGATCGGTATCGGCTAATGGCTGATCGCACTGAAAGGTGATCGGCGATCGGAATCGGCCTCAAAAGCGCTGATCGGTCCATCTCTAATTTTATTATATACTTCCATATATACTCAAGTTGGGACAATTAAATATGCTTTTGTTTAAACAACATAATCACCTGGAAATCAAGGAGGGGGGACTATTCACTGACTCCACATAAAAACACTAGAGTTTTATTTAGCGTGGCCTAGTTCCACATTTAAACCCCCTTTCCTCCCTCTCCCCTTCACTTTCTTCCTCTTGTAGCACTAATCCTGTCCTTTGCAACCTTTTGATGCCGCTTTATTCCCGTCTCTCTGCAGTGCAAATTGCTCTCTCCTGGATTCAGCTCACAAATGGATTTCTCTCCGTTTTTCTCTCATTCCCTGTAATTGATATTGTGATAGCACTTAAGCTAATGATGCATTGGAGGTCCATCTAAAAAGAATGTGGCAGGGGGACGGCGCTACCCATTGGCCTGGGACAGCATGAGGTACAGAGTTGGGGAAGTAGGGTAATGAGGTCAGACAGCTGTAACATAGCTGTCCATACTGAGTAGGGTGTTTTAGCAGGTGGAGTCCACCAGGCTGTGCAAATCTTGAGTAACTGTGAGTTGTTGCTGTAGTTAGCCATGTTCTCTAATTGGTACAAGAGTGCTATTAGGGAGTAACTTAGCCTTTTGTTTCTTGGTTGTCTGAATCTTGTACAGAGTATAACATTTCAAGCCTCAATTCTAATAAAGTTAAGAGAAGTACAAACAAAAACCCTTATAACAATATAAACAATATAAAGTTGATTATATATAAGTAATCTGAAGTTGCTGTTCCAAAGAAGTTTGGATAGGTGGAGTTTAAGACTAGAAGTTTTATGAAATTAGGATTACAGTTCATGCATATATGTTGCATATAAAGGAAGTATCCAGGGTCTAGTGAAAATATTCCTGTGAAATGTTTTTAATTGCATTCCTGGTGTTCTCACACCCAGACTTACACGTTTGTGTTGTGCTATAGTGAGAACTCCTCTCTGAAGTGTGGAAGTTCTGTTGTTTTGAAAGGCCTGTCACCCTGATTCAATTATGTTCAAGAGATAAGGAGTTAGAAACCTATGTGTTAATTGCTGAAATATGATTTGCTCGCGTGTCGGGCAGTAGTGTTAAAGCTAAGACACGGGATGTTTCATGGCGTTCCTGGAGTTCTTTGGCTGGCTGTCTGCAAACACATTTTAAAACTCATGCAGATTTACAAGTAGGATCACAGAATGGCATCAAATAGCGGGCGAGAGAGAGAGGGGTGAACGGTTAGGACCGGAATCCGTCATAGTAGCCCAATTTTCCCACTTTCAGCCGGCTCTTATTCATGTCAGTGGCTCAGTGAAATAATGACCCATCGCCCACTGAAATCCCAGCGTGCGTAAACATTGCATACACAACGCTGCGATGTCAGAATGCACCCCTTTCGCTGTTCAATCTGAACATTTGTGCCAGCTAAAGGCAATTATCGTGTCAGTGGATTTGTGCGGCGCTAGGAAAAAGAGGGCTAGTGGCTGCCTAACCTCGCTGAAGGACAGCTGGAATGCAGTGACAGCACCATTAGCGATGTGCTAATGCCAACAGCGCCCTAATGTAGCAGCGTGACACCTCTCCTGTATGCATATTGCATAAAAGCCGGCAGCCTGCGAGCCATCAGACAATTGTGAAACGGTTCTTGCCAGGAGAAAAGTGCCATACACGGCTTATACGACGGCTTATAACAAGAGAATATTGACATTAGCGGTGCTAGCTGCTTCTGCAAGTGCTGTAGCTTTTATTACTCGCACAACTGTCGTGACCAGTAATGAGCTCCACAACTACCAGCCTCTTCTAGCCTTTTTTTTTCTTGATGTAAGCTTGTCTTAGTTTTATGCTCATACTGAGCTCCTTAGGCTGTATTGAGGTGGAGGAGCCACAGAACAATCTGCATCTGAGCTGCAGGGAATCTGCCGGTGACAAGGTTTGCTGTGCAGAGAGGGAGTGGGTATTTATGGGTGGTATGTTTTACACAGCATCACATAGGCTAAAGAGTCTAGTGCTTATTGTGGATAATTTATAAGGAGAGAGATGAGAGAAAGGGTCCAGCTAGACTTTATTCCTCCTACTCAGCCCACATGAACATTAGCAACATTAGTAAGTGCACCCACCGAACACCATGTCAAGCAAACAAATGAATTACTCACCAAGCTGTGGTGGTTATGGTGGATACCCTGTCGGTTTCTATGTCTGTATTGTTGGTATGTAAGGTATTGTTGCAGCGCTCAATGTGTGTCAGTGTAGAGTAAGAAGATGTAGTGCATTAGATAATTGCACAATTGAACACAGCAGCTCAGGAGACCAAATTATATTCAAGCCAATTATTTAAATGGCAAAAACAAGCAAATCTGTCCCAATGCAAAGCACCCTTTTATGGGTTAATGGTTGTCTAATCTAAAAAGTAACACATGAGTTTATAAGGGCAACAATTTTTTTCAAGTATGAACTTTAAAAGCACTGGTAATATTACAAGCACTGGTATTATGAGGGAAGACTGAGTGAGCAGTGAGGAGTGAGGGGAACTCTGAGAACCTGTGTGGAAGTTCTAGGTGGCTTCTGTCTGTAAATATAAGGCCTAACTCACCCTCATAGTGGTGGCAGCACTAAATAACAGGGAGGATGGGCGGGCATGGTGGAGGAAAATGCAAAAAGTCCTGTGAAGAAGGGTAAGAATGTGTTATGGCGTGTTAGACTGGAAGAGGTAAGGGTTTCAGGCACCTTGTTACATAACCTAAAATATTTTTTAATAGACTCCCATGTATTGTTCTATGTATTAACCAAGTGAGTATAAAGTAAGCTACACTAATGAAATTATATTAAAATCTTCAACAGGTTATAACTATTAACTGGGTATAACAGCTGCACAGTGTGTAATTGGGTAAAAGCACTGTGTGACACTTAGTTTTAAGTCTCTCATTGTGTGACACATATGGTACCTGGATGTGTTTCCAACCTATTTTAAACATGTGACATTATATTTACATTTACTGTGTATACACTGAACACCATGTTACTCCAAATCGTTTAAATTTTATTATACCCTTCATCTACTTCATAGCCAGACCAGTCATTTCAGTGTAATGTAGTTAGACTCATTTGCTACTCATAATCAGATTGCTCTTATTTAGTTGAAACCTAGAACCTGAGCATGCAGTACAATAAACTTAGGGCGTACTTACACTGGGATGCCCTGTGCCATGCCTGAGCATGATTGTCCCCCCTTCCCACTTCTCCACAGGCCTGCATTGACATTCCACTTAAATTCTCGGGACCTAAGCACACTTATGCCAGTGATCTGAAGGTCAGCCCCAGGTCATATACAGCGTGTGGCCATGCACTACACCTACACTTGCGGCTATACTAACTGTCGGGTATACAGGAGCTTTATCATATCGTCTATCATATTAAGCTCTATCATATCAAGAGCTGCTATACATGTGTTTGCTTACAGAATTCTCAACTACCCAAACATGGAGTATGTACTGCTCTGAAGCCTCAGAACTTCTGAATTATCCAAATCCCTGATGCTCTGATCGCACACAAGACCTAAGTTGACTTTCTATTCGCCAGCCTCTTGTTTGAATTCTCCCGTACCACCTTAAATGGTGCAGCAGCCACTTTCTTATACAGTAGAGCAGTGTGATCCAGTTTGTTTAATGGGACAAAAGTTTTCTTGTTCTGTGCTCTGGCACGGTTAGTGATTGCCAGAGGTGTCAAGTAATGAAGTACAAATATTTTTTTACCTTACTTAAGTGAAATTTGGTTATTTATACTTTACTGGAGTAATTACTTTTCAGCTGCCTTTTTACTTCTACTCCTTACATTTACACTCCATTATCAGTACTTTCTACTCCTTACATTTTAAAAATAGCCTCGTTACTCCTTTTTCATTACAGCCTGTTTTCATTCATTCATCCAGTAAAGATTATTGATAACATGCCTTTGAAGTTTGACTTTGTGCACCATTACAATACTTATAGACAACTAGTGATCATATCTTCTGCTCCATGAAACACATGTTAATGCTCAGTAGTTCACAGATATGCTTCTTTAATATATTTACATTGTACTAAACTACATTCATGTTCAATGGGCGTATATGCAGCTGAAACAGGAAGCCTAGCGCATCCCAAATTAATCAACATCAACATTTTAATATAACATTATAGTCAGTATGGCTTTTAGAAGAATGGGATTATTGGGGAGGTGGGCTAGCGCACTATAGACCCCTGTGGTGCAATATAAGCTTTTGTCCTTAAGGCATTTATTTCCTTACAGTACTTTTACTTTTATACTTTTATATAAGTAGTTTTGAAAGCAGTACTTTTACACTTACTAGAGTTAAAAGTTTGAGTTGATACTTCAACATCTACAGAAGTATTTTTAAACCCTAGGATCTATACTACCTGAGTAATGAATGTAAATACTTTTGACACCTTTGGTGATTGCTAGATGCATACTGTGCCCAAGTCCAACTGAAGTGTGCCCAGCCACAGCACGCGGGGGCCTAACTAGTCTATTAGTCTACTAGTCAAACGAATTGGACTTCAATTCGGAATTGGGGTCAAGCTTGCTCGGGTGAGTACACCCTTAAACTGTCTTGGTACTCTGTAGCCTGCCAGTAATTATGAACAGTAATCTTTGACACACTTTCAATGATGGTCAGTGGCTAATGAGTCTTCTCTCTGTATGATCTGTATTTTATATCTCTAGTTCCATTGTCTGGAGCGTGGGTCTTCTGAATTCTTTGTATGCCATCTTGTGCCTTGCCCTCCTCAACTTCTTTATTAAAACGTCTGGCTGTCACTCCGTTTTGGTGGCTTTCCTTTTATTCTAAGATATCTCAACGTTTTTTTTTCTTCAAAGACTTCTTACAAAAGAATGTTATTGACCTTTTTCTTTCTCTCTCATATTTCTTTCTTATTTGTGGATGAGTCATAAAAGTCTGATTTGGTCCGAACTTGTCTGCGGCACACAGTCTGGGAGGTGGCCATTTTCAGACTATAGACTTTCTTAACATAATGTAATCGTCTTTGATAGTCTTTCATAATATTATAGGTGAAGAATCTCCTTGATCGTGTCCCTAGGTGATCACAAGCGCCTCCGTTTGATCCTCCTTGTAGTACTTGTTGTATGCTAACTGCAGTATTGAGAGTAAGCCAGAGAAAGGGTGGGGCTGCTTCTGTCTCGGTTCCTCTTAGTGTTTCTTCCTCATGCAGTGTGTCTCATTTAGAATACCACAGCATCCTTTGCAGCAGCGGCCTGCGGAGGAGCCTTCTTCTGCAGCAAGCACCAAATAATACAGTCTATTAAGGAATTCATAACTACCGCAGCATCGTAACTCCTGACTCCGGATGACCTGTGAGGCTGAGTTTGAGGTGTTTGAACAATGAGTGAGAGTTGAGGAAGGCAGCTATTGAGGTAAATAAAAAGGAGGGGGAGTTGAGACTTGCAGCATATAGTATTTCTACACCTGTGTAGTAATTCAACATGGAAGCCTTACAAATATCACCCCACCGATTAGTTGCATTATAGTTCTGATATAGCTTTGGCTAGTTACAGTTAATTTCAATTTTTTTTAAATTTTATTTAGAACTTCGTTTTGGGTTCAGCTGTATTTTTTTGCCCCTCGCTGTTTGTCAACTTTGTACTTAAATGAATGCAAGCAAAACTGGTATGCTGACAACCAACGTGGCATTTATTAAAATATCACATACAGCCGTTTATATAGTACAAGTGTGTGTGTGTGTATATATATATATTATTTTATTTTTTTTCCTGTGGTGTCCTGTGGTCATGCTCGCAGAGGCTCATGGGAACTCAGAATACATTGCTGCATCCTGTCTATTCGTTTGAAAGAGGGATGCCTTTCTCAGCCACATTCCAATAGTCCTGAACGTTCTTTTAAAAAAGTGTTGCTGTTTATGACATATGCTGCAAAGAAATAGGACCATCAAAGGTTACAGCTCTGTAAATGAGACACAGCGATTGTAATAGGACATTCTGGTTCTTCTTAGTGTTTCTTCCCTCTAGATGTTTTTTCCTTTTGAGTTGTGGTCCCTGCTAGTGTTTCTTCTTCATGCTCTTAAAGAGCTATTCCAGACAATGCCCCCATGCATTTGCTCCCTATAAGGTCCCCTTTGGGACGATACCTATTGTAAAAAAAAAAAAGTGCCTTTTGATATAAAATTGAATTGCACTGAATTTTATTGAATCCCACGCATCATGCTTTCCCCATCCCAGGTGTCATCTGTTTCTGAGATCCTCTGGGCTTCTCCATCTGGATCAAGCTAGTGAGGTATCTCCAAGTCTTGACTTTTCTGTTTCCCCCATATACAACTTACCTCATTCTCTCCATTCTCCCTATCCTTCTCTCTCTTTCCAGCAGCTGCTTAAATGAGAGAATGGGGGAGCTAGGGAGGGAAGAGAGAGTTTATATGAGCGTGATTGGCAGGGCCAGACATGGTGGAATGAGTTCTGGGGATTGGAGGTTTCCCGCTCCATCTCTTGCCCGTCAGTTTGCATCACCTGGCTGCCAGGCCCCAGCATGCATGGAGGGTAACGAGCAATGTCCGACGCCCCCATCCAAGCTCCCCTGCCCCCTCTCCGAGGTTCCACAGCCTTTAACTCCACATGAGGGGTTGACATCGCTTGCCTTCCCCAGCAGGAGTGCTCCATAAAACACTGACCCATCGAGCTCTGTAGCATGAGTGCTCCTTAGTAAACCTTGCCTCGGAAGTTGTCAGCCTTGAATGCTCCAAAGCAATTCAGATGTGAGCTTTTGAGCGAATTTGAAACTTGAAAGAAAGGGGGCAGCTTGTGCTAGTGCTTGCCGGTACATCGTCTCTTCACCGCAAGTGTTTTCAAGTGTTCTTAGCAAAGAGGTCAACACAAAGTACAAAAAAAGAAATAAAGCCCAACTAGTGGTAAAGAATCCCAACTACACTGCATGCAACAAGAAACGAGTGCATTAGCAGGTTCTACTGCCCAAGTGATACCTTCCAGCTTTCATCTTCACCATCAAATAATGTATTCTTGGCTATTTAGAGGCTAATATGAAGTGCACAATGTTTGCTTCTATCAAATTATATTAGTCCCAAGAGATTATAGCCCAGGATCTCAGTTTTATTCCACCTAGAAATTGAGAAAATGTACTATGTTATCAAACAGGTGCTACTGCGCTAGCACTTCCACCACCTTAGCTCTCTCCACAGAGTTAGTGGAAAGAAGTGGTTGCGGTGAAGGACCTGAAGTTTATTCCACCCACCAAGTTACAAAAGACTGCGTACTACGTTAGCATACAGGTGCTGCTGCGCTGCCGCTACCTGCCATCTCGACTTCCCCCTAGCTGTGCAGAAAGAGACAAAGTGTTCTCTCCAGCCTCCCTTCTCTTCGCCTTTCTCTGCCAATTAGGATCAGCTGGTGAAACAAGAGGGGAAGGGCGAGCTTCTCGGAAACACACGCCGGTTGACTCCGGTGCTCCCTTCATGCTGCGAGCTGTCAATACAATTAGATCGCCATGCGGGCCCCAGGAGGCTGACATCACTAACGCCCCCACACTCCCACTGGGACCGAGCTTTGCTGGGTCAGAAATAACCAGAGACAGCCGGCATGACGCTTTCTCTCTCACTTCTCCGTAAACAAGACAAATTGGAGCCAGTGCCATTAGCATCCTACCACTCTGATCAGCTTCAGAGCGCAGTGCTTGACCAAGGTCTTACCAAGCATGTATAAAAATACTCCACAACTCTGGCGATGTGAAGACGGCTATGACCCTCAGCGGGGTTTCCTAACCTAATCTACTATAATCATCCTCGAAGTCACTCAGGGCATTAGAAATTCAAGAGGATGTTTCAGTTGGAAGTTCACCGTTCTTAGCCTTGCAGTTCACACGATTGCTCCGCTGATCCTAACTTGATGAACAGCAGTGAGGCATGGTGGTGTAATTCAAAGGCTTTTTTTGCACTGAGACTTGCTGATTTGCTTCACTGTAACTGAGAGATTGCACTGGGATTGAACTGCAGACCTGGATGGCTTGAACAGCAAATGAGATTAGCTAAATTGCAGAGTTTTGTGTAGTTCGTCAAGATAATTGTGTGATGGAGTTTAAAATGTACAGTTAATAAATCTATTGAGCTTCACCAGAACTACGCTGTTATTATAAAAAGGAATTATGTATAAAAAAAACAATGTATACATCAATATTTTAGGAAGCCTTACGTGGTATTAGTAATGACGTCACTACAGACTGTGTCCCTTTGCTGTTGTCGTACCTCCATCAGATAAGTAAGGACACTGAAATGGATGGTATGTTGCTCTTGTAATTAATTTTTTATGCGTAACAATTCAGTCCATGTTGCTGTAATAGGTCAAATGAACAGGTGGTCAGAGGCTAACTTGGTCGAATTATTGTTTAGACACTTGCTTCATGCTAAAAGAGCCATAGTAAATATATAAGTTGGATACATTGCTAATTAATTTTTTTATTTATATTTTTTCAGCTTATGAAGTCAGTAGCTGTCTGCTGCAAGTAATAATAACTTTTCAAATCAGTTTCAGTATAAGCAGAGTGGAAAAGAGTTAGGGAGCATTTAAGGGTTTAGAGTTAGGAAACATTTAAGGGTTTAGAGTTAGAGAGCATTTAAGGGTTTAGAGTTAGGAAACATTTAAGGGTTTAGAGTTAGAGAGCATTTAAGGGTTTAGAGTTAGAGAGCATTTAAGGGTTTAGAGTTAGAGAGCATTTAAGGGTTTAGAGTTAGGAAACATTTAAGGGTTTAGAGTTAGGAAACATTTAAGGGTTTAGAGTTAGAGAGCATTTAAGGGTTTAGAGTTAGAGAGCTTTTAAGGGTTTAGAGTTAGAGAGCATTTAAGGGTTTAGAGTTAGGAAACATTTAAGGGTTTAGAGTTAGAGAGCATTTAAGGGTTTAGAGTTAGAGAGCATTTAAGAGTTTAGAGTTAGGGAGCATTTAAGGGTTTAGAGTTAGGAAACATTTAAGGGTTTAGAGTTAGAGAGCATTTAAGGGTTTAGAGTTAGGAAACATTTAAGGGTTTAGAGTTAGAGAGCATTTAAGGGTTTAGAGTTAGGAAACATTTAAGGGTTTAGAGTTAGGGAGCATTTAAGGGTTTAGAGTTAGGAAACATTTAAGGGTTTAGAGTTAGAGAGCATTTAAGGGTTTAGAGTTAGAGAGCATTTAAGGGTTTAGAGTTAGAGAGCATTTAAGGGTTTAGAGTTAGAGAGCATTTAAGGGTTTAGAGTTAGGAAACATTTAAGGGTTTAGAGTTAGAGAGCATTTAAGGGTTTAGAGTTAGGGAGCATTTAAGGGTTTAGAGTTAGGAAACATTTAAGGGTTTAGAGTTAGAGAGCATTTAAGGGTTTAGAGTTAGGGAGCATTTAAGGGTTTAGAGTTAGAGAGCATTTAAGGGTTTAGAGTTAGGGAGCATTTAAGGGTTTTGAGTTTGAGAGCTTTTAAGGGTTTAGAGTTAGAGAGCATTTAAGGGTTTAGAGTAAGATAACATTAGAGGCTTAAGAGTTACGGAGAATTTAAGGGTTTAGAGTTAGGTAACATTTAAGGGTTTAGAGTTAGAGAGCATTTAAGGGTTTAGAGTTAGAGAGCATTTAAGGGTTTAGAGTTAGGGAGCATTTAAGGGTTTAGAGTTAGGAAACATTTAAGGGTTTAGAGTTAGGAAACATTTAAGGGTTTAGAGTTAGAGAGCATTTAAGGGTTTAGAGTTAGGAAACATTTAAGGGTTTAGAGTTAGGAAACATTTAAGGGTTTAGAGTTAGGAAACATTTAAGGGTTTAGAGTTAGGTAACATTTAAGTGTTTAGAGTTAGGAAACATTTAAGGGTTTAGAGTTAAGAAACATTTAAGGGTTTAGAGTTAGGAAACATTTAAGGGTTTAGAGTTAGAGAACATTTAAGGGTTTGGAGTTAGGAAACATTTAAGGGTTTAGAGTTAAGAAACATTTAAGGGTTTAGAGTTAGGAAACATTTAAGGGTTTAGAGTTAAGAAACATTTAAGGGTTTAGAGTTAGGAAACATTTAAGGGTTTAGAGTTAAGAAACATTTAAGGGTTTAGAGTTAGGAAACATTTAAGGGTTTAGAGTTAGAGAGCATTTAAGGGTTTAGAGTTAGGAAACATTTAAGGGTTTAGAGTTAGGAAACATTTAAGGGTTTAGAGTTAGGAAACATTTAAGGGTTTAGAGTTAGAGAGCATTTAAGGGTTTAGAGTTAGGAAACATTTAAGGGTTTAGAGTTAGGTAACATTTAAGGGTTTAGAGTTAGAGAGCATTTAAGGGTTTAGAGTTAGAGAGCATTTAAGGGTTTAGAGTTAGGGAGCATTTAAGAGTTTAGAGTTAGGAAACATTTAAGGGTTTAGAGTTAGGGAGCATTTAAGGGTTTAGAGTTAGAGAGCATTTAAGGGTTTAGAGTTAGGAAACATTTAAGGGTTTAGAGTTAGGGAGCATTTAAGGGTTTAGAGTTAGGAAACATTTAAGGGTTTAGAGTTAGAGAGCATTTAAGGGTTTAGAGTTAGAGAGCATTTAAGGGTTTAGAGTTAGAGAGCATTTAAGGGTTTAGAGTTAGAGAGCATTTAAGGGTTTAGAGTTAGGAAACATTTAAGGGTTTAGAGTTAGAGAGCATTTAAGGGTTTAGAGTTAGGGAGCATTTAAGGGTTTAGAGTTAGGAAACATTTAAGGGTTTAGAGTTAGGAAACATTTAAGGGTTTAGAGTTAGAGAGCATTTAAGGGTTTAGAGTTAGGAAACATTTAAGGGTTTAGAGTTAGGAAACATTTAAGGGTTTAGAGTTAGGAAACATTTAAGGGTTTAGAGTTAGGTAACATTTAAGTGTTTAGAGTTAGGAAACATTTAAGGGTTTAGAGTTAAGAAACATTTAAGGGTTTAGAGTTAGGAAACATTTAAGGGTTTAGAGTTAGAGAACATTTAAGGGTTTGGAGTTAGGAAACATTTAAGGGTTTAGAGTTAAGAAACATTTAAGGGTTTAGAGTTAGGAAACATTTAAGGGTTTAGAGTTAAGAAACATTTAAGGGTTTTGAGTTAAGAAACATTTAAGGGTTTAGAGTTAGGAAACATTTAAGGGTTTAGAGTTAAGAAACATTTAAGGGTTTAGAGTTAGGAAACATTTAAGGGTTTAGAGTTAGAGAGCATTTAAGGGTTTAGAGTTAGGAAACATTTAAGGGTTTAGAGTTAGGAAACATTTAAGGGTTTAGAGTTAGGAAACATTTAAGGGTTTAGAGTTAGAGAGCATTTAAGGGTTTAGAGTTAGGAAACATTTAAGGGTTTAGAGTTAGAGAGCATTTAAGGGTTTAGAGTTAGGGAGCATTTAAGGGTTTAGAGTTAGGAAACATTTAAGGGTTTAGAGTTAGAGAGCATTTAAGGGTTTAGAGTTAGGGAGCATTTAAGGGTTTAGAGTTAGAGAGCATTTAAGGGTTTAGAGTTAGGGAGCATTTAAGGGTTTTGAGTTTGAGAGCTTTTAAGGGTTTAGAGTTAGAGAGCATTTAAGGGTTTAGAGTAAGATAACATTAGAGGCTTAAGAGTTACGGAGAATTTAAGGGTTTAGAGTTAGGTAACATTTAAGGGTTTAGAGTTAGAGAGCATTTAAGGGTTTAGAGTTAGAGAGCATTTAAGGGTTTAGAGTTAGGGAGCATTTAAGGGTTTAGAGTTAGGAAACATTTAAGGGTTTAGAGTTAGGAAACATTTAAGGGTTTAGAGTTAGAGAGCATTTAAGGGTTTAGAGTTAGGAAACATTTAAGGGTTTAGAGTTAGGAAACATTTAAGGGTTTAGAGTTAGGGAGCATTTAAGGGTTTAGAGTTAGGAAACATTTAAGGGTTTAGAGTTAGGAAACATTTAAGGGTTTAGAGTTAGAGAGCATTTAAGGGTTTAGAGTTAGGAAACATTTAAGGGTTTAGAGTTAGGAAACATTTAAGGGTTTAGAGTTAGGAAACATTTAAGGGTTTAGAGTTAGAGAACATTTAAGGGTTTGGAGTTAGGAAACATTTAAGGGTTTAGAGTTAAGAAACATTTAAGGGTTTAGAGTTAGGAAACATTTAAGGGTTTAGAGTTAAGAAACATTTAAGGGTTTTGAGTTAAGAAACATTTAAGGGTTTAGAGTTAGGAAACATTTAAGGGTTTAGAGTTAAGAAACATTTAAGGGTTTAGAGTTAGGAAACATTTAAGGGTTTAGAGTTAGAGAGCATTTAAGGGTTTAGAGTTAGGAAACATTTAAGGGTTTAGAGTTAGGAAACATTTAAGGGTTTAGAGTTAGGAAACATTTAAGGGTTTAGAGTTAGAGAGCATTTAAGGGTTTAGAGTTAGGAAACATTTAAGGGTTTAGAGTTAGGAAACATTTAAGGGTTTAGAGTTAGGAAACATTTAAGGGTTTAGAGTTAGAGAGCATTTAAGGGTTTAGAGTTAGGAAACATTTAAGGGTTTAGAGTTAGGAAACATTTAAGGGTTTAGAGTTAGGAAACATTTAAGGGTTTAGAGTTAGAGAGCATATAAGGGTTTAGAGTTAGGAAACATTTAAGGGTTTAGAGTTAGAGAACATTTAAGCTGAACTGAATGTAATATTAGCTGAATGTAAGATAAATATAAGATAAGTATGTACAGTGGGCGATGTAACTAAAGTGGTACAGTCGTGGGCTGGAGGTTAGAGAACTAGCCTTGTGTGCTCCGTGCACCTAGTGTGTGTTTACTAGTGTGTGTGTATGTGTGGGTGTTTTACTGCACTGATGGGTTAAATGTGGAGGTCAGATTTCTCTGTGTGCCAACACAAGGAGCAAATAGTTCAATAATTCAATAATATTTACTCACTCAACGAAGAAGGAGATTTTTTTTTTGCTCAAAATACTGTTCAGATTTTTCAGTAGAAAAAAAAACATAAAAATAATTTTTGGCCATTGGCTATATCTAATGATATTAAAATATACAATGATAGACTTTTGGCCAGGAAATGTCACATCATAAACAGTGTTTATACTACTTAAAGTTTAAAGATCCATTAAGAAGCCAGTATGGTAGGTTTTGATGGGCTCAGAGCTTGGAATGTAGGATAACATGCAAATAAACAAAGTACACAGTAGTTTGAAGTTTGGTGCTACTATTCTGTCTGAGCAGACTGGCCATTTAGGAGCCATAGTTAAACAGAGTGTAGCTCTCCTTATACAACCTGGTGACTGATAGACTCCACCTGAACATCTTAGCTTGAAGTCCAGCAGGCTGCTCTGCTGTGGGGCCTGATTTTATCTGTGTGCCAGGGCTCCAGTCTGAAGCTCATAAAAAAAAAAAAACCCTATCAGACAGTTGGAAAGTCCTCGTACAGTCCCCTCCTGAGTCAAAAGAGCATCTGGAGCCCTCTCAGACCACAGTAATGGCTTTCCTGTGTACCCACATGTCTTTCCTAAGTTACACCATCCATATCCTGGCCTGCTGTCTCATCCTGTCTCCGGCCATGCACTGACAACGGCTTTATTTAGCCTGGAAAGGCCTCTTGTGTTGCCGTTTCTGCTGACTTTTTCATTTTTCTTTGATTTTTATGGCTTCGGAAGGAACAGCGACAGATGATTGAATTAGAAACAATGTGCGTACCTCATGTCATGGTTGTACTGGATGTCTAGGGCTTCAGCAGAGAACTCCAAGGTTGTGCAAATGCCACTTGCTGTGTTTTTTTATTTAATCCTGTTTTGCTTTTGTCCAATCTCTTTACTTATTTAGCATAATAGCCTCAGGTAAATAGTTTTACCATGTTATTATTTTTTTCTTTTCTTTCTTTTTTTATTTCTGTACCCAGACTGTGTACCCTAGCTGTTCTTATAGCCTTTTTCTCTCTTTTCTTTTTCTTTCTTAAGCTAACAATAGGGCACTATATCAAAAGTTTTGAACCATTAACATTTAAACAGTTGTGATGATTGATTGGCCATTTCTGAAAGGTAGGTTTAACACACACACAAGCGATTTGTCTTGGTTTGAGCTGGGTGACATTTAATGCCCTGGCTTTGCTTTATCAGTGGCTCATCAAAGCCTTTCACTCTGCAGTTCCTCACAGGCCAATAACAAATACAGAAATACAAACAAAACATTGTTTTATACCAGAATCTTTTTCCTGGTTATTTGCTGTACTTTGTATATAGTTGGACCTCTGAATAGATTTAAGAGAGAGTGAGAACGTGCTTTGTTGGTTTAACCAAAAACAATGACTTCATGTGGTAACAAAATATTTTTCTAGTTTTACTAGACTCAAAAATGACTTAGATTGAAAGAATCATTCATTTAAACTAGCAGCATCCAGGCCAGAACAACCCAGCTAATGAACAGTTACCTACAGGCTGTCAGGCTTCTGAACAAACTGTGAAGCTGTAAGACCCCAATACTGTTTACTCGGCCACTGCTATATTATTTATTCTTATTCTTTATTCTTATATCGCTGCTATGGACAATATCACTCAGTCACTTTAAATATATTTATCTTTTTAGATAACCTGCCTATGCAAACGTTTCCACCTAGTTTCTATTTATGTCCTCCTGTATATCTTATGTGTAGTTTTTGTATATTTTTTGTATATTCCTTTATATATTTCAGCTATTATTATATGTATATATTCTAGCTTATTGTACTTTATTATTGTCAATTTGTTGCACAGTTTTTACTACTATATATAATGCTGCCCTGCTGTAGAGTGATTATCTGAGCCTCACCCCAAGCATTTCAATGCATATAGTTGAAACTTGAAACTTGAACTTGAAAAAACAAAAGCATGTTACCACAAAAAGTCTTTGGTTTAGGTTGTGCCACCGAACCACTTTTAACAGTGTATATGTGTACCTACTGCGGGTCCACTTTAGTCCCACAACTTATAATCAATGAAGGCAGGAGGCTACATCTGTGGAAAGTAGTGCACAACAGGAGTTTAAGTTGCAGAAGCCCTTTACATTAAAGGATTCTGGGAATGCAGCTTAAAGAGAGATAAACTAACTTCTAAAAGGACTGAAAAGAGCTGCAACTGTTATTGGTGTGTTGTTCTCTCTCTCAGGAAGAAAACAGCTATGGCTCTGCACTGTAAAAATAGAACAGGGCGCAGGAGTACTATTAAGGTTTAAATAGTACATTTAATGGATATATAACATTTGCTTTTGTTAATCTAAACTAAAAGTTTACTTTGCCTTGTTTTGTTATTTGAGTTGAACCAGTCAAACAAGTATTTTTTGTTCAACTTTTAAAAAATACTTAGACCAGCATGACTTATATGAAGGTGAAGTTTGAGGTCTGCTCAATGTTAACATGCTTTACTGTCTTACCTTAAAAAGAGCCATGTCTAAGATTATGCAACCTGTCCAATTTATACTCCAAACAAATAGGGCGCAACATATTACCAAAGTTGTGGTGTCCAGCTCTTCATAAGAACCAAAAAACACACTTGTTAAAGCCTAAACCAGGCCTAAACCAGGCCTAAACCAGGCTTTTTTCGTAGCTGTTGTTAACATTAAATCAAATCAAATTTCCATACATGACTTTTTAGAAGTCCACAGTTAAAATGTGAATTTTTAATAAAAATATGAATACTCAAGGTTAAAGAACAGCAAAATAGTGTATGTAAGTATTTACTAAGTTTCAGGCTAGTTTAAAGTTTAAATCAAGCTCTACCTGTAGGCCTTGAAACAGTCATTTGTAATCAATATGATAAAAACAATATCACATTAACTAGGACTAGGAAAGATTAATGAGAACCCCCTACTGTAAAAACAATTCACACAATTTTAAATCTCGATTTAACATATCATCGCTGTCCAAAGGAAAACAAGTATCTCCAAACTAGTAACTTTACCAGAGAGGTCCAGAACCTCACTTCTAATGTACGTGTCACGTCCTTCCTGGTTCTGTCTGTCTATGCCCTTGTTCACGTTTCCCTCTCTAACCATGTGCATCTGTTTATGTTTTGGTCACGTGTTCTAGTTGGTCATGCTCACCAGTTCCATGTCTGCGTCTCCTCCCGTTGTTCCCAGGTGTGCCTTGTTTAGTGTGTCTATATTTACCCTCTGTTTTTTCCTTGTCTTCTTTGTCGTGTATTCATTGTATCATGGTTCCTGTCAGTCTTAATGTTTCTAGTGAGAGAAATAATTATCAGCATATGTACTTCTTTTAACCTTGTATTTGTGGAGACTTCCCCAATGAACTTTTTGCTAATACCATCTCATATCCTCTCTCTTCAGAAAGTTGATCATCCCCCATCCTTTGTTTGTATTTATATGGCCTCCTCCCTAATACCAATCACCCCCCAAGGTGGCAAAATACCAACCCCCCTTAATGTTGACACCCCTTTAAACTAAAGTTAGTGAGTTAGACTGAGTGAGAGATGGACTGGACCACAAGAGACTGACCAGCAACAGACTGATGACCTAAGAAGATATACCCGTGTGTGATTCTGCATGCACATGATTAAGACTGCTTCCTGACAGCTAACAGACTGGCTGTGATCGACTGAGCTGTACCCATACATTTCCTGTGTGTCAATAAACTCAAGTCTACGCTTAGGGTCTCCTGACTTCTGATTCCTGAAGGCCGAATTTCTAAAACTAATCACTCGTTGTGTTTCCTGTCTGTAGTCTATGGTATTTCTTATCTTACCTTTCGTCCGGTTCATCGTTCATCTGGTGGGTTTGTTTGTGTTTCCTTTGTTAATTTTTTATTTCGAGTTTTCGTTTCTAGTTAATGTCATCATGGACTATAATAAAAGACATTTGCGAATGTATCCGTCTCTTGCGTCTACGTCCGCGTTACAGCAAGTATATGGAACCAGAATTTTGTCAAAGCTATTTTGGGGCATTTCTATTGGTCCGTTCATCATGAAATCTTAACACAACGTTAAGATTGATCCATTGTTTTTCCTATCTGCCTATCAGAGGTGGTCAACAGCCTCCATTATTGGTATGGCCCTTTGAGCGTTGATGTTAGCCATCCTCTCTACTTTGATAAGGTAACACCACCACCCTCTAAAGTGAAGACCATCAACTCCCCCCCAGGGTGACATGCAAATACTGTCATCTTCATCCCCCTGCTTACCCCTTTCTAACCTTGTCTTTCATCGTCACCTTAATGTTGACACCCCAAACTGCCCCTTCCCATGTGATCCTTTTCTGACTCCTACTTAAACTGAGGTAGTGAGTCAGAGATGGACTAGACTGGACTTCAAGAGACTGAACCGGCAACAGACTGATGACCTAAGAATGTGCCCGTGCTTCGACATGTACGTGATTAAGCTGTACCCATACATACCTATACATTTCCTGTGTTTCCAAGTCTATGCAGTTACATATATATACATATATATATATATATATTATTATTATTATTATTTTTTTTCACAAACAAAAATTCCTTTTTGGCTGAATGGCTGAGTGATCTGCTTGTGTTTACTGTAAAAATAGGTTAATGCTATCATGGTGCATATTTGCTTACGTCTGGATGAAAACAGTTTTCTTAATTTGCATCTGTCAGTCCTCGACAGCACGCACGTTATGCTAATCTGGAGGGAATTTGCTTAAGTTGGTATGATTAGCCTTTGATGGCTCTTTGGAATCAACGTGATCTTGTCATGTACGGTTATGTTGGTATGAAGACATAAGGGCACATCTCTTGAGAAATCTTCATTTGGCCTGTATGTGTCTGTTGCCATGGTAATTTTTGCTCCTTACCTTGCAAATTGGGTGTCTTTGAGGTCAAAGCAATAAATGGAGTTCATTCTCATACAACAAAAGCTTGGCCTGATCAGGTTCTAATTGATGAGCCAGGATTGTAGTCATGCTGCCATTATGGAAATGGAGCCATTAAAGCAAATGCGCATTACAGCCACTCCCTGTCTCTCTCGCTCTCTCTCACTCTCTCGCTGAAGCAAATGAATAGGGCACCATATCTGTGCAAGCTTTTCATGCTAAACGCTTCTTAATTCAGTCCTGTCCTGGATTTGATCTACTAGCCAGTCAATAGTGAAACAATAGTGGAGAGAAGCAAATCTTACATTTGAACTGTTGAACGTGTAGCAGATTTTTAAAAAAAACGGTGTGCCGTCTTAGAAAGATCCCAGAAATAGTGAAATAGGAGGTCAAGAAGTGGTGCGGCATGTGTCGTAGTGTTTTTTGCCACTATCTGTTTCACCTAGGTGATGCTGGTGTTGCCAGGATGGACACAATGGTCACTGTGGAATGAGAGACGTAGGGCATTACTTTTATAGTGAATCACATGAGCTAAAACTGAGACAGGGGCCAAGGGTGGGTTGTCAGTCTTTGTGTCTTTCATATTAATTACACAGTACTGAGTAGTGAGCGCTCCCCTCCAAATGCACGTGGCTTCCCTACAGTGTTTGAAAAGACGCAGTAATGAATTCACTCATCTTGCAGGAAGTATGTACCTTCACTCTCCTGGATTATGACTGAGGAGGTTCAGACAGCAGGTTGGAGAACACTAGGGGGATAATTGAGGGGATAAAAAATAAATAAGTCATATGAAATCGTTAGGTTAAGGATGTAGAAGCTTAAAACAGACTTTTCCTTAGTACTTAAAAAATATTAGCGAATATAAGTACAGGAAACTAGTGCCTTGAACTTCATTTAGCTCAGCATTGTAATTCCTTAGCATGTTTTGAAGCTTTCTTCCGGTTCTGTTTACATTATGTTAAGTTCTTTCGTTCTCAAATGTTTTAATAACATGTTGAGGATGTTGTAATATTGTGTCAGTAACATGTAAAAGCAATACATTAACAACATTATTTTTTTAACACATATAGTACCTTTTCCTACTTTAACTCTTAAACCTGAAGCTCTATTGAGAAGCCAAGCTGCTTGTGCACTGTCCATTGCAGATGACTGACCCTGGGACTGTAGTAGTAGCTTTTAAAGGTTTTGCTGAACTTAAAAAAGTTAAAAATAAAGTTTACAGCTACCACCATGTTGCATTTGTTTATCTATCAGCATGCTAACGATTGTTAATCAGCAGAAAATACTGAGTAAGCCTAGTTTCAAACACAGACCTATCCACTGAATTAGTTCAAACTGTTGTTGTGATTGATTTAAATCCATTAACTAATATAGTTATAAGCTAAATATATACATATTTTTTATTATAAAAAAGAAAAAAATACTTTAATTTTATTTACTTTAACTTGTAATATATTATTATACTTTATATATATTGTATATATGTTTTTATTATTTCTCTTTTTTTTGTTCTCTTTATCTATTAGTGAATGGAGGAACAGCAAAGTAAGAATTTCATTGTACAGTGTAACAGTCTGTTCTGCTGTGCATTTGACAATAAAACTCTTGAATCTTTCTACTGAAAGGTGGCTGTTACTTACATTTAAATAATAATTATGATATTATTTTTATGTTATTTATTTGATTTTGTTAGGTTGATGAGTATTATATTATTTATTAAATTATTATAGTATTACAATTTGAAAAAATGTCACTTCCAAGAACTTCCAAAATCTTATTTTAACTACAATCCCTACATTTTATAGCAGGAAGTGAGATTGTATCCGTGCCCCTCATGGTAAAAAAGTGAGTTTGTAAATTCCCTTCTAATATACATATTTGTGTTGTTATTATAATGTACTAGTTATGTACAGTTATGTAAAAAGTTTATATATATATATATATATATATATATATATATATATATATATATATATATATATATATATATATATATATATATATATATATATATATATATATGACCCTACACCCCAATTTATATATATATATGACCCTACACCCCAATTTATATATATATATATATATATATATATATATATATATATATTTATATATATATATATATATATATATATATATATATATATATATATATATATATATATATATATATATATATATATATATATATTGGGGTGTAGGGTCACTTAAAGTAATACCAGTCTAGTTCCCAGAACCAGTATGGTAGAATAGTTTGTATAATTCACTGTAATAGAGAATCTGCTTAAATGCTCACCTGTCACTTATAGCCATTTCTAAAATTGAAAATGGAGACACTTCTTATCAATGGCTGTGGAAGTTCTGTTTCATCTCCTGTATTCCTCCGTGCATTGACCAGGTTCTCCCACCCAGATCACTGTATTTCGCCCTTAAATGGCACCATTAGTGTCCGATTCAGGCTGAAACATTCTCTCTGTAGGCTCAACAAAGAGCCGTTTGATTTCCAGCGCATGAATCCTCCGCTATTGATTCCTGCTTTTCATTAGGTTGGAGACGATGCTGGGATAGTTCCGGATGGATTGCCTATGTGCCAGATGTCTTTATCAAACAGGGGACTGTAGAAAGGAAGCAGCTTGTGCTATATGTGCAGAAATACCAATGCAGTTTTACAGCACAAAGGCTTTACATTACCACTGTGCAGTTCCACTATAATAGTATTCACCATGGAATACATGTGCACTATTGAATTGCACAGAAAGACTATTGTTGCTTATTTCATTCTTCCTTAGAGCTCCTGTAGTCTTCAGAGGTTGCAGTTCTCTCATTAATTCACTTAAAGAAGTGAAGGAGTTCTGCTGAAAGTGCAGAATCTTAATGTTTAATCCCAATCGTGTGGTTTTAAGAGGGGATATTTTTAATGTGATGTAAATTTGATAATAAATAACTGATGTACAGACATCGGTTATGTAATTTGTCCTTGATTCGAAACAATAAAGAAACAGGGAATAGCGTATGCTGGACTAGATACAGAATAGAAAACAATGTAAATATGGTTATCATACTTAAAATATCAGCCTTTTAAATCTAAGTGAATTTGAAATGTCCCTTACAGTGCACTACACTCACCATTCACTTTATAAAGGTATTTCTAAACACCTACCGTTTTTGTACAATTGATCAACCCCCACCCTCAACCCACTGGTCACTGTTCAGTTTCTGAACCCAGGACCACTTTTATCCAGATATTATTTGAGTGGTGGTTAGTACACAATGTGTAGAGCACAACATGCCAAACAGGGAGACTCATCAGGCTTAGCTAATATTAGCTTTCCTATAATGGCAGGATGACTCATGTAAGCAGGTATGAACAGCAGTGATCCAATAATATGCATGCAAGATCTCTCATTTTTTGTTATTTCTTAAAAAAAAACAAGTTTCTCACCATTTGAAACTGCTACGTGCATCTTGTAGTGTGTAAATGGACCAATAGAAATAGTAATTATCCAAAATAACTTTGACTTAGACCTAATGACCTAATTATATAAGTGAAAGTTAAGAAGTACGAGAGCTGCGGCCATCCAAGAACTAAAAAGCAAACAGTGCTGAAAGGGCTGAAAAGGTATTCATGGATGAGTGTCCAGTGGTAGTATTATATTTCTCTTAAAATCCTAGTTTAAGCTTCAGTACTAATCCTTGTTTACTTAATTTCCAGTCAAAGCGTTAAGGTAATATCAATTATACTGAAGGAATATTTTTCCACACTTCCAAATTTCAATCTTAGATGTTGATTGAAATTTTCAAGTCATCCCAAACACATTCCTAATCCCATTTAAAACAGTAATGTTGAGGCCTTGGCTCTTTGTTTGATTGCTTTTTCTCATTAAGGGCTTCTTGACAGTGTCCTTTTAGACCCATAGCTATGTATTGTCAGTCACACTTTACAGGTGAGCGGATAATGATTATGGTAACATATGGTAACATATGTATAGCATTAAGTCAGAGAAGTTTCATTTTCTAGCTTCTTATTTAAGCTATGGTTTTGTATTTATTCAACTATTTAGTCCCTGATCTTCAGGATTGCAGAGATAGTTTTAATATTATATATATATATATATATATATATATATATATATATATATAGAAGTTCCATCTCCAGATAACTTGTCTTGTTTTTTATTAGTTTTCCAGTAGGAACAATAAAACAGGAAGTTACTTGCATGTTGTGATGACAGGATCTGTTCCTTATCTGAGAGAAGAAGTAAAGCAGGTTCAGCTCCTGTCTTCAAGCCAAGCTTAATGGGTGAGAATACTGAAGCTGTCCTTAATCAAATATACACCACCTATGCTGATCATGTTGTACATGACGCTGTTGAGTGTGTGTTGCATTAACATGTGTACCCAATCTTTACTAATGAATGAAGTACTTAAAGAAAGATGCCTTAAAGAAAGCAAGGCTGTGATCTACTTTACTGCTGGATGGACATCCAGATAATGCACACACACAGTCGTATGCACTACTAGGACCACCCATTTTACATAGAGAGGGGAGCAACACTGGGAAATATTTTGTTAATTTATTACACTTTGGGTAGATATACACAATACATACAGAATTTGTTTTATTTCTTTGAAGCATCTTTGCTGACTGGTAAATTCAGAAAGTCACTAGTGTGTGCGACCCCCTACTTGCCAGGTTATTGTGAAGAACTGATGTAATCACCTTGTATGAGATGCGGTAACTAAGAAACGAGACTAAAAGTGACATATAAACATGTACTAGTATTGTAGAGAACCAGTACCACATAATTTCAGCTGAAATACTTCATTGTTTTTGGGGTAATATCTCTTATATTATAAAAACCTACAATAATTAAAAAGAACTGGGGTCAAATGTTGATTAAGGAAGCTTTATGCTATAAGAGCTTGATCAGTATAATATAAAATACATACTTATTTAAATATATACTTAAAATATATACTTATTTATTAGTGACAAACTAGAAAATTACTAACCACTTATTACCCCATAGGGTACTACTAAGTTAGACAGAAAGTGGAGATAATTAATATTAATATTAACATTAATTATTAACCTTTAATAATCTTTTAACACCAGTTTCAGAAACTTTTTTCTTTTTTACATATTTTTTCTGTGAATAACTGTGTTTTGGCTGTTTTGACTGGAATTTGAATAAATTAAAGATGACCTCTGACTTTTGCACAAGCACTGTACATTAACGTAACTACTTGTGAATAATTTCCTTTAGTCCATTTATCACCAAGTCTTCACACAGAGTAAAGGATGCATGGTGCTTTCAAATGGTCTAAAAAAATAAGAGGTATTGCTTTGACAGTGATGATGTTTGTGTTTACGTGAAAAAAAGAAACTTGGGCTTCTCTGTGACTGTTTCTGTCACACACTGTGTTACTATGAGTGGAGTTTGTTTAATTAAATGTCACAGTACACCTACGCAGAGATGTGTTGTTGTTCTAGCTGTGCGTGAGGGCTTTGGTGTCTGAATGCACTTTGGAGAGATGGAGTGATGATGCATGTGTGATCATGGACCTGCCATCATTTTGGTTAATTATAACTCTGCAGGAGATTCTTTCTCCGTAATAGGTTTGTAATCCATGACTCTGAGCTCATGCCATAGATTTATGCTGCGTGTACAGCCAGTTTCATTATTATAGCCACCCTTGGTAGCAAGGATGCACCCACCAGCCAATCAGCCAACTTGGCAGATGGACAGTTTTTCTTAGGGGTCCAAGCACCGTAGCTTAATGGAAACCTATTGCTTTAGCTAGGACTCTTCTTCTTGGTCTTTTTCTTCTGCTTCCTCTTCTTCGTCTTGGTCTCAGTTTGCCACTATAATGAATCTCATTCAGTTAGGCCTGGCTTATTCTGACACAAGGTGTTATAAATCCCCAATCCATGATGGATAATTTGTAAAATATTGCAACATTTTGTCCAGTAACTTGAGGGAGACCCAGCAATAAATGCAAATAGTTAAAACCATAATAATAATAATAATAATAATAATAGTAATAATAATAATAATAATAATAATAATAATAATAATAATAATAATAATAATAATAATAATAATAATAATGTGTTATGTGCTGAAGTGTTAATCACATTTTTAAGTAAACACACTGTTGCTGCACCATGTAAACAGGGCATACTAGGACTTGAAAGCCTACGAATACATCAGTTATTGTCTAAGTATATCCACATTTGAGACCTATGTACAAAATGAGAAACTGAGGGTGTATTATGTATCAATTCTTAAAATTGTAGCTGGGTTTCTTGTTACTCCCTACCAATACATTGGTATTTTGTCATTCACCATTAAACATATTAAAAAAGCCTAAGCTGTCATTACCAAAGCAAAGAGCAGCCTGAAACAATACAAAACTTGTATCCCTATAACTTTGTGAGAAACTTAAGCTTATCAAAATTGCCCAATGTTATTGAAGACCCATGATGCTCGGACCCCTATAAGTGTCACCTGTCTCACACTCTTTTACTTTGCCCTTTCAGTTTACATTTTAGCACATAATACAATAATGGTTATTATTTTCTATGCACTAAAAGCAGGTTCCTAATACTAAGTGTGCATAACGACAAGTAAAGATCAAATTTAGCTTAAGGCTGAGATACATGGTGCAAGTCCAACAGAATTAATGAGATGCTTAACATGCCCTCATAGAGTAGATTAAAAGCCTAGATTAAAATTATGAGGGATAATTGCCCCACATTTCTGATGTCATTAAGTTGGTGTCATTATGTAATCTGAATCTTTCCAGGAACTCGTTTGTTAAAATCAGTCTGGTTACTGAAGGGACTTTCCACTTAGTCACGTTTTTCACGTTTTCCAGATCAAGCCATAAAACTTTAGTAATAGTTTTTGTGAAGCTTTTGATGGAGTTGCGCGGTTATACAGTGTGTATTCAACGTGTTAATATTTTTAAACATATATCATGAAACCTAGACAAGGCCTTGGTATTAACTCATGAAACCTACACAGTTAAATAAATCATAACATTCCTTAAAGAATAATAGAGTAGAAACATGCAGGAAAAACAATATTCAACATGCTCACGGAATTGTAATTAACTGTAATTAATACGAGCTGGAAAAGCGTTTATTTACACATTTCTTTCTTTGCCTGTCACAAATTTTCTATTGGCTTTAAGTCTGGTGATTGATAGGACTGACCCAACACCTTCATTTTCTACCCATGGAACCAACTCAGAGTCTCCTTTGTTTTGGATTGTTGTTCTCCTGGAAGGACCACTCTTGTGTGTGGCTGGTTGATGGTTGAGTGAAAGGTTATTTATGGTCCCCATGGTGCTTATAGGGACATTTAGGAGTATCTCAATTTGTTGTTAACAAGGACCATTCCTAACTTACCAATCATGAGCTGTTTTATGCATGACTGCATGGTGAAAAATGACTTCTTTACGTGTGTTCAGTTTTTCAAAGAGTGGAAGTACTAAACTACCATTCTACACTCACCCTGTTAGGTAGGGTTGCACCACCTGAGTGTAGTCTTTGCCTCGTTGTGGACTTCTCTTGGACTTTTTATTTGACCTCAGCATTTAACACATCCGTGCAGTGAAACACCCACATATACAAACACACTAGTGAATATACACACTAGGGGGCAGTGAGTACGCTTGCCTGGAGCGATGGGCAGCCCTATCCATGGTGCCCAGGGAGCACTTGGGGGTTAATTGCATTGCTCAAGGGCACTGCAGTCATGTGTTGTTGGTCCATCAAACTGGCGACCTTCTGGTCACAACCCATGACTTTAAAGCATTCTCTCTTAGAAGTGTTTATTGTAGGTGATCTACCATTACCTACAGCTTTTATAACCAAGGAAACTCTAACATTAGTCCGTACAGTATGGTGTTTGCATGTAATTGGGTTTTTACTTAAACAGTCTTGCATGATAATTATCCTAACATTTCTATTTTACCACCAAACTGGTGCTGAATATACTCATAGGCACACATTTGCCCCCAACAGTGTCTGTGATTTATCACTAAAATCTTCCAAAATCTGATTGGAAGGCACTGAAACTGGCCGTTTCACAAGTATAAACTCTATTGTACTGTATTGTATTGAATTTAAGTCAGATGGATAGCAGTCTTGATAAGAACATTTTGTTTTGCTAATGGTTTTAGTTTGATTAAAATACATCAATTTACTTAATTAAACCATCAAGACAAAACAAGACATTTAAATAGCCTTTTCTTAATATTGCACAACACAGATATTGGTTAAATTCATTTAAAGTGAGAATTAGTTGCATTCATTCAGGGAATTCATAATAGGCACTGGTTGAACTCAGCTGGAGTGTGCACTGGTTGGTTTAATTGAGAGTGGGCACTGAGTGGATTCATTCTGAATGGGTATTTGTTGGGCTCTTTACAATGTGCTTTGGTAAGTTTAATTTAGAGTGGGCATTGAGTGGCTTCTCTCTGAGTGGCCATTAATTGCATTCATAAAAAGTAGGAGTTAAATGCAAAGTAACTTTTAATCCACCCTACATTGTGTTTGTAAGTAGAGGAGGAAGTATTTCATTTACATTTGAGTTGTTTTTGTACATACAGTTTTGTTTTGTGGAAAGAAAACCCTTCTTTTGTGTTCTGGAATTAGATACAGATTAATGAGCTTCTGGTCTGAATTTGGTCTATCTTTAATTTGACTCGAACTGCTAGACTCAGTTTCAACTCATAGTTTTGGAAATGTCTTGAACTCAACAAAGTACAGCCCTCTATATATGAGAACAAATTAGTAAGAAAAAACACAACAACAGTTGTCTCCACTATGTTCAATTGTTTTTCCTTAGTTATTACACTTTATTGCAAATGACTTTTGTTTCTGTAGCATATTTTTAGCTGTGTAGTTTAACTGGGGTAATGCAATCTGTTCTAAATACCATCTGCTGCATTTTCAAATACATTTCATAAAAAAAGTTGACCGGCTGAATATTTTCCCCTATTGTACATGTACCCTGGGGGAGAAGCCAGCCTTTTTGGTAGAAGCGAAAGAAATTGGCAAAAAATTTGAATATCCAAATACATTAAATGTTTAAGCACATAAATATTACACCAAATATCTCAACTATTTCAAGATTCAAGAGTTTTATTGTCATATGTGCAGCATAACAAGCAGTTACACTGTACAATGAAATTCTTACTTTGCTGCTCCTCCATTCACCAATAGATAAAGATAACAAATAAAAGAAATAAAAAGTATATACAAAATATACAAAGTATAACAATTGAGCAATAATAAGTGTATAAATAAATATCTTAAATCAATAATGTCTTAACCCTCTAGAGTAAACTAAAATCTTCAAAAATCTCCAAAATCTGGACCAAATGCAGCCTGGGGACATTACAATAAATATTCAGGGAATAAGAGAGCAGGGAAATGGTAGAAAGTGACCAGAGCGAATTACGAGATGCCTATACTATACTAGCCAATGAGCATGGAAAGCCTCTGTGATGCTGAATTTGTCCCTATAAGAAACAGGGCATCAGTCTTGCCCGTTATATTATAGCCTAGAGACCTGAAGCTGCATCATCAGACACCAAGAAACAGGTAGGCGAGAGGAGGTTTGCTTTCGACTGCTTTTTATTAGCTTGTGATACTGCTCAGCTGCTAATCGTTGTCTGGATGCTGACACGAACATGACTGAAGAATTGCTAGATGATCAGAGTCTGAATGGCCTGCCAAGAGACATGAAGGCAAGAAACTGTCCTGAGTGTAATAGCTACTGATGGCTTACCAGCGATGATGAGTGAGTGGAGTGGATCAGCCTCACTCATTTGCAGCGAAGTTCCCGAGCAGGGCGGGAGCGCCGTTAAACTTCACTGCCTGCACCAGCAGACTCTGAGCGCCAAGTTGTTGCTATTCAATCATTTCATGACTACGGTAATGAAAGCCATGAACTTGATTCGCACTAAAGCTCTTTTCCACAACCAATTTAAACAGTTTATTCAGGATAGCGAGGCCGAATATGGCTATGTCATCTGCTATAATGATGTCCGATGACTCGGTGGTGGCTCTATGCTGTGGCGCTTTTTCTCACTTACCGTGGAGACAGCACCGCTTCTGTCTGAAAAGGGACATCCTGTGAGGGGACCGTCTTATCCTGCTTGGCTGGCGAAGCACTTGAATGCACTAAACCCAAGCCAACAAGAAAAGATGCTGTGGTGAGCCAGCTGTATGCGCACATCAAGGCCTTTGCTACCAAGTATTCAAGAGACATCTGTCACAAACTGAGCCAAACATGACGCACATCCCCACACTGCAGACGGTGTTGGACAGTTTTCCAAGTGAGAACTTCAGTATACATGTGGAAAAATATGGGAGCACTTTCAGGATTTTGTCCAGGTTGAAGAGGACATGCTCATTGTCTTTTGCCTGGTCACAGTGGCCATGGACACATCGCCGCATTATCTTTAGATGAAGTTCATTAAGACAGGCAGGAACCTTGGAACCGACATCAGTAGGTCACTCCTCAGAACTTTTATCAACACTTGGATGTTCAGCTTATTCTGATTTCTGGTTTGAACTTTAACGTAAGGACTATTTGTACAATATGTTTTTATATTTAGTTTCATAGAGTTAAATGAAAAACCTGCATGCAGTGGTGGAATGAGGAGTGCGGGAGGTTAGCTGATGTCAGCAAACTGATTACAGATAATATTAATATGTTCTTATGGTTTGGCTCTATAGTGGGTGATGGGTGTATGGCATTAAAGCCTACTAAAGCTCCAGTATAGGTATAAGTATTTATTTTTTTCTCAACAGTTCCTTGAGTTTCGTTTTTTTCATGAGTGATGAGATGCAGAAGGGCGATATTTCAGGACTTCAGCAGACAGTGGTATGAGCTTTGGTCAAGCTCAGCATCAGCCAATCAAGACATTGTAGATTCCCTCATGGCTTTATAGAAAAGAGTCAACATGCAAGCCCTGATCTTGAATTGTATAACTTTACATGATGGTATTTTTGACTGGAAATGTAATAGAAAGCAGAGTGAGGGTCTCTGATATAAACAGAAATGTAGAATATAAATACTAAAATAATAGTGATAAATTCCAACTCCTTTTATCATGATATTTTTAATATGGTGAGTGTGATTAATCAGTCCAGTCCAAATAAAATCTTTCATGAGGAATGAGGAAATTGCTCTTTCCGTTCACTGGCTGGATCACAAAATTTTTTTTTTCGGACAGTAAATGTTCTTTTCAATTAGTCATGGCATGCTGCTCAAGGCTGTTCTCACTGTGAGAGATACAATTGTCTCTTAATGAATGATGTAATGCTTAAAAAGAACTCCACTGCCTGAGGGGCAATTATAAGAGTAGAATCCGTAAGTAACTGGACACTGTTGTTTAGGAACGTTCAATATGTTGGATAGAAATTAAACACATCATATATCATATATAAGTTATAGGAGTGGAACAGACACAGCAGTGCTGTTGGAGTTTTAAGCATTTCAGTGCTAAACCAAAACTATCCAGGCAAGTGCATCCACTACTTTAGCCTGTTCATTTAAGCCTAATGTCAAGCCTGACCAATAGGAAAAGAGCAATGGGCTTAGGTTATCTGGCTCAAACTCCTGTTTTGCGAAATAGCCCAAGTCATTAACAAATAAGCAATTCTCTTTGTTTAGACTGTTTCATTAAACTTACCTTTCACAGCTGAGACAGAGTTTCAGCTTTACTTTCTACAATGCATGTGAAATGTTCATGTTCATCCAATTGTTGAAGCAACTATAGAGAAAGCTTGGCTGCCTGGAGTATGAAGAGTTAAACGGTCTAATTTAAACCTAATTGGCGTCTGACGAGGTCCTTACTGCTTAATCAAAGTGTTCTTTAACTGACCATGTATGGCTGGTCCATCCATTTACTCATTCATTCATCAGCGCAAGCAAAGCATTAATGGAAATGAGATGACATTTGAGTAACGCACACTCAAAGTGTTCTTTTACATAAAGACTAAAAACCCACATGGTTAAACCTGCAAGGCACAGCACAGAGGCAGAAAAATCATATATGAGCCAGATTTTCAAACCTGTATGATTCACTGTCTGGTGGTGGCTATTGATATATCGCTGATTCAAGCTGCTTCATAAGATCAGTTTGTTTTGAAGGTGGTATATTTTTCTAGTGGGGATATGTGTACTTTTGATGTACAAGTCTTTTGGGATACAAAGTTTTGCACATGGTGAAGAAGGAAAAGATGTTTAAAGGAGGAGTGTGTACGATTTAGAGGTCTGTACTAATTCAATATTAAACTCACTATCACCTGTGTATACTATTCTGTATTAATGTTTCCCTTTTAAAGGAATATCATTTGGGCAATATGGAAACATAGAGCTGTTTCCCATGAAGATTTCAACAAGGGAATATAGGGCTGCTTCTAAAACTACAATAAAGGGAACCAGAGGTGACCCCTTATAAATGCTGTATGCAAGCGTAAAGAACCTTTATAAAGTTTCAAGAACTCCTCCATAATGTAGACGCTATTGGATTAAAGGTATAATTAATAAAAGTCCTATAATACATATAAATACATCACACATCACTTTATACTCTATAGACTTGAACCTGTTCATACAGGATGTATACACCCTTTATAATGTGACCAGAATAATTATGTGATTAGACAATTCCATTTAAGTAGCTTTGCCAACCAGCAGATAAGCCTTCTAAGGGTTAACTGAATGGAAAACTCTCTTTTATTGTTGATGTATTCACGAGAAAGTGTGACTGATTTATGCAGTTAATATCCAGCTGTCTGTTCTCCTCCCATATCCACCTTGCTGAGCTCCCTGACCGTAATGTATGCATGTAGCCGCTCGCATGGCGCCCAGCTGTCAGGTGATATTTCTGAATAAAGGTAAATGGGGGTCCTGAGAGAAGGATGGTGGGGCTGACCCTGCGGCTGCCTGACTAGATTACATACTCCAGTAATTCCATTAGGGCAGCGCTCCAGTCACCACTTCCACCTTCAGGCCCCTTATAATCATAACAGATGGTTTTGTTTTAGACACACTAGCTTTCAGGCTCCCACCTTTGAGAACGGCGAATATAGTGAGAGAAAAAGACGTAATATGAGGAACTGTATTCTATCGGTGTGTGTTCCACTGTGCAGCGGGGTCGATACTCCCCACTGCATCTCAATTCTCGCAACTGCCGTTAAACAAAATAAATGACCACCACAGACCCTTTTGTTTAGTTATGAATAAGGTCACGAGAAACACATTCTCTGCCTTGTATGTGTGGGCGGCTCGGCTGATGACTATGGAACACTAAGCAGACCAAAACTTGGGATCTGCCATTTCCTTTCTGATTGACCATGGATACATACTTGTGCATGCACTTCAACGCAGTGGGCTTTAGAGACAGTTCTTTTCAATGAATCAGACGTTTCTGTAGCATCATGGCAATGTTTACATCCACATTATATGCTGAAAATGCCGATGCTCAAATACCATTAAAAAACTAGATTCATATAGCAGAGTACAACACAGAGCAAGAACTGTGAGACACTTCTACAGCCAATCCTGACATGCTCTGCTTGGTTCCTGAGTGAACCAAACATGTTCAACTCAATACAGCACACCTGCTGGTTTTTGCCATGTTTGTTTGAAAAGGATATCAATATTAGGAGTAACCTCTAGAGCACTGCAAAGATATGAAGACACCCAGGCTGATAGCTGTACTAACTGTGCATGTTATAATGCAGGTTTTAATGCTGGAACTCTTTGATGTTCATTATAAGTAGTCTTCGCTCATTCTGTGGCACAATGACACTAAGTTTTCAATTGCAGTTGGTCATGGCTTAAAAACAAACATTCAGGTGAGGGAGTTTACATTGAAACCTGGATATTTAAACTTGGTTTTAGTCTTGGGATATTACTAGAGTAGCCAGTTATCGGTTGACCTCAGATCAGCTTATGTAGAGGCTTATTTAGTCAAGTTTCAGTGAATTTGAAATGTAAAGCAGGTAACCAGAGCCTGTTATCAGCTGTTATAGGCTAAACTGTCTATGTGTAATTTGTATGTTGGTCTTGATTTAACCGTGTGTTAATACTAGCTATTGTGAGTCAGTCAGCAAAAGAAAAGAAACAGTTTAGTAAAAAATAATTGACTCAATTAAATAACTCCCTATCACTAAATCGATTTTTAAAAAGTTTACAATATTCACAGCATCACATTTTAAAGCATACTCAGTTTTTCCT
This sequence comes from Megaleporinus macrocephalus, assembly GCA_021613375.1. Taxonomy (NCBI): domain Eukaryota; kingdom Metazoa; phylum Chordata; class Actinopteri; order Characiformes; family Anostomidae; genus Megaleporinus; species Megaleporinus macrocephalus. The sequence goes on from CM038724.1 coordinate 31,822,923, forward strand.
AAAGCAAGTAAAGTATTAAGTAAGATTTTCTTGCATATTACTTGCATTCCAATTTTTTTGGGTGACTTTGTTCTTTACATGTCACACAAGATATTAGACTGTGTTTGGTTATTTTTGCATTTTGGTTAAATGGCCATCGCCTGCCATGGTTCTTGGCCACGGCAAGCCATGAAAGCTTGGACTGTAGGCAGCCTTTATGAGAGACTGTGAGTAATGCACTTATCTGTAGACCATGGTCAAGAATACCTTTAAGCTTTACAAGAAATCATCATCACTACATAACATATCCAGTTCAAAATGCAGTGCTACTGAACTGGATGCTGCTGTTGCTAACGTTAGCCCAATTACTCAACAAAAACCACACATCTGTGTGCATCTTTAAACACAACATACATAAATGACTCCACTTCAGTTTTTGCCACTATTCTGTGAAGCTTGTCTAACCTCACAACAGTTATAATGGAAGAATGCCTTTGTGGGCAGAGCAGAGATCAACTGGCCAATTTGACATTGACCCATTGGTAGTTGTTTTAAGTGAGTACTCCAGCTCTTTAGAAATGAAGTCATGAAGATGAGAGTGTAATTCAGAATTACTGTCTATTGAGTCAACTGTGAAAAATAAAAATATTACTTATACCTGGACAATTAAGCAGATCATTAGATGATTGGTTTAGTAGCTTCTTAGTCAGTTGTGTTGCTGCATCATTAATTAATGTTGGTCTACAGCAAAACATTGAAAAAGAGTCACTAATACAGAGATTTAATGTTTGCTATATGTGACACTATATAATTGGTGATGGTAAAAGCATGAAGACTGAATGAGTGGGCACGGTTGTTTAGGTGGGATGGGACACTTGCTTGGTGAAATCTGACAGCCTGTAGAAACACACACACAGACTTTACCTGCTTCATTATCTCAGATTGATACACTGATGATTAACATTTTAATTTAGATAAATTTGTCCCTATATAATTAATTAAATATTTCTAGTTGTCTAGTTGTTCTATATGTGTGAGGCTTTGGGCTAAGCTGAGGATTTCATGATGTTATAATGGTATGTAGGTATGTTGGTGTGGCTTTCTTAGATTATTTAATAACAAGGTACAGTCAAGTAATTTGTCATTTATAATATATTTATATATATATATTTATACTACCCTACATATTCCAATCTGTAGATGCCCGGAGTGTAGCCGATGCAGTGTAGCAATATAGCAAATATATCTGAATTGATATGTAGACCCCAATAGTACAGTCTAGCTCGCTGCTTTCAGTCTGCAACCTCCTCATAGAAAGCAGATAGCAGAGGTTCTCGCTTGCTCCAGGCTAAAGTCTCTCACCCATCTCCCTTCTGATTCTCTCTCTCTCTCTCTCTCTCTCTCTCTCCCTCTCTCTCTCTCTCCCCTCCCCATATCTGCTCTATCCCTCTCTACAAGGCAGCTTGGAGTGCTGTCACAGATAATGCTGAGGATTAGGTCTCCTACACTTCTCTATCTCTCCTTCTCTCTCTCTCTCTTTTATTCTCTCATTTGCCTAATCGAACAGTGAAGAAGTGTTACCTGTGTCCAGTTAATATGATGTACCAGACAGAAGATCTCTCTATCGCTCTACCTTGTTCTGTCTCACTGTTTCTCTCAATTTGTCATTCATTTTCTCTCTTTCTTTTCCCTTCTCCCTCTCTCGTGCACTCTCTCCTCCTCTTTCTCTCTCTTAATCTCTCTTCTTTAGTTTCTCTATTTATTTTTTCTCTTGTTCTTACTTTCTTTCTTTGTTTCTTATGATTTTTCTCTTTACCGTTTTCTTACTTTCCACCTGTTTTTCTTCTCTTCTCTCTCTCTGTCTGTGTCTCTCGCTTTCTCTTACTCTACTTTGTTTCTGTCGCCTGTCTGTCTTCTGTATTTTCCTCTTTCTCCATTCCTCTCCCTCTTTTTTTATCTCTCTCGCTCAGTCTTTCCGTTTTTCTCTTTCTTTCCGTCTCGTTCTCGTTCTCTGTCTGAATATCACCAGCCCCACAGGATGATGGTGTGATTATTAAAGAAATCGTCAGCTGTCTCTCAGCACCAGCAGTTCTGGCTCTATTATCTCCATCTGTAACCTGGACGAGCTTGAATTACCCAGCCTCGTTCAGCAGGGGCTCTAAAGCTCTCTGCCAGAAAAGAGAGAGAAGAAGAGAATGATAGAGGAAAACAGCAACAAATGGAAGAGCCTGTAATTCATGAATTAAATAAACTTAATGATTTAAAAAAATACTGGTTATTTTTGTCAATATAATAACAATAACTACATTTACATGCAAACAGTAGCCCAAGACATACCTTAGTTGGTCTGAAGTTTACCACAAAAAGACTCAACTTGCCACCTGTTGTCCAATAAGCTCTCACCATGAAGCGTTCTATGTAGTATAGCTGTGCTTTGTACTGATCTGATTGAAACTGGGCTGAATTATTGGTTGAATATAGTTGGTTGAATTATATTTGTTTATGGAATCTGTTTACATGCGGGCCAGTAATCCACTCCATAGTCTTGAATGTAAAAAGCCCCCTTGAGGATGCATCAAGTTTTACACATGTAGGAGTGTCACCACTGCTGTAAATAATATTGCCATTAATTTTTTTTATTTATATATCTAATGGTGTGTCTTTATGATTGTTTGTCAGTGCAAATACTTCTCTTACTTTGATAAAATAAGCAAATACATTCAAGTGATGACCTGTAGATACATATTAAGGGAAAACAATAATATTTTCAATATTCAATATAATAATATTACTTTAGCTTATAGGATTAGTTTAAGATTGCTGAGCTACACACCCACCTGGGTGAATACTACTGCAAACCGTAGTTGAGAAGAGGTACGTGATGGCATGTGATGGCAGTCCTGATCGTAATTTTTTTTTTTTTTATGAAGTTGTTATCCCTGTGTGATTAAAAATGTAGTGTTGCACAGATACTAGACCTTAAATGCAGTACTGGACTCAGCAATGAGGATACCAATACCTATGACTGACAACCCGAAGCAATTTCTAACATGCTGCTGACACTTGCAAGTGCGCCAGTAGACAGAACTTAACAACATGTCAGCAGTTGAGAGTTGACAAGCATGTTCTTAGCTAAATCTGTAAGGGCAGTACTTTGCAGGAAAAAACATGCTACAGAAGCGCTTTACCTGAATGAATCAGACTTCTTTTACTAATCACTCACCTGCTGCTGTTTAGTCACTGACAGTCTGAGTCAATGTTAGTCCAGCTTGTTAAACAGGGAGTGGGAGAACATTTCTAGCTAAGAATAGCCTTCATCATAGCAGTGTTATGTTTTTATTTATATTTATTCTAATAATATATATAGTTTTTATATAGTTAATGATTTTCAGTGCCCACTTCTGTGATAAACAGCTTTAAACAGTTTGTTTACACACCAAGACTTGGATGCATGTGTAGAAATAACTACATATAACTAGCTATAAATAGCTACATATACATATGCACTAGAGTGATATTTCCCTGCTCTCCCTGCTTATCTGATATAGTTTTCTTAACAAAGATACAGCTCTATTCCCATATAAGGTTCCAGTGCATGCATCTTACAAACAAGCTGAAAATATGATTCTGTATATGATTCTAGAATAAATACTAATAAAATGTTGCTCCGAACAAGCCAGCTCACCAGCGTCTTCAAACAATGTTGCTTTTTATGGAGTCTGCATGTAATTGGATTAGATTTCTTCCTTTCTTTTTGCTGGCCTGCACATGACAAAAACCCTAATCAGTCCTATTTTGGTGATATAGAGAGGTAAAGAGTCTGTTCCTGTTGCTTTGTAGTGTCTCAGAATTGATATATATTGAAACACAAGACAAATTAGGCTCAAAAGCGTTTGCTGAAGCCATATGCTGGTCATATGCTAGTGCAAAAATAACTGTTTGTGTCATTGTGTAATTCTCCCTATACTGCTGAGGTAACTAATGAACGGGTCTGATTTGAATTATGCATGAATCCAGGCTTAACCTAATCCAACTGCTCACTTCTCCGCCTCTCCGATATGCTCAAGCCTTGTTATTTGCAGGAGCCAAACAAGGTGTATGTGTGGCTGTGTGCGCGTGGGTGTGCATCTGCTTGTGTGAAATGTATCATAATTTCCTACCAAAGTTGTCAGCAAAGTACGTTTGTGCTCAAAGTGAAATGCTTCAGGTGGCTAAGATTAAAATTCTAAAAACATTTCTCCTGTTCATGTTATTTTGTGTTGGTTTATGTTTGTGTGTGTTAGTTTTTTGTCATAATTCAGTTGTTGTTGCCATTTTTAGTCACGTTTTTGTCCTCAGTTCTGCTTCAGGTGGCTAAAATTAAGCTTGCAATCTTTCTGTAGATAAAACTTAAAAAGATTCTTATACAAGTCTAGTTATAACACGTACCACAGAAAACTGTGGTAGACTTGTTCAAGCGAGGACCGTTATCTGATAACACTGCGGTGAGAAGAGTGGAGGTTCTAGTGGAGGACTGCTCATGTATCCTGCTCTCTCGTCTGAAGATAACGCTCACCATTGACACGTCTCGCGATAGGACGGACTTAGAGCAGGTGTCAGTGTTCGAGAAAGATCATGCAGCTGCAGTTCACATACCTAATTGATGACATGCACTATAACAACAAAGAAATAATTACTGTACAGTCTGCCTCATAAAATATTATGCGACTAATGCGCTGGCCCTTGCGTTTGTGGTGTCGGCTAAATGCGGCCCTTAAAAAAAAATTATTGGGGACCCCAGATGTATATCTTTTGTGTCAGCTCAGCCACATTGTAAATGAGGGTCACCCTCAATGTATTCCAAGTTTAAATAAAGAAATGAATGGAGGTAATGTTAAAGGGGATTCCCCCAAGTCTGCTGAAAACATTGCCTCATACCTGATACAGATTTATGTTCAAGACGTGAAAGACATTGTGACCCCTGGCTCCGATCACCACCACTGTATAAAAAGTCTGATTTAGTAAGTTTCTCTACAATGAAACATTTCACATTAAACCATTCGGAATGACTTTGTTTACATCTCAACTCTTTTATCACGCAGAACATTTGATGGTGGAATTCCCCTTTAACATGACAGCTGTTTGAACAGCTGTTGGTGCCAACATTTGTTCTGCTTTGTTAGCCTGCTGTGCAGGGACACTTTGTCCATTCGGAGGGCTAGGGTTCTGCCCTGATGCTTGCCACAAGCAAAAAAAAAGGAAGAAATTACCATACCGGAATATCTAACCATTTCTCTATTAAATATTCAAGTTTCTCTATCATGAAACCAGCTAAAGGGCTGAAAAAATGAATTTCGCTTTATAAATCATAAAGAAAACAGGATCTGCCATGCTGGTTTCTATCATAGCGCCCCCTGTGGTTTCCAAGCTCTTTATCAGATTACCTGCCATTAGCCAGTAAGCAGCAGAGAAAAAATACTGGCTCATGACACTGCAGAAAAAACAATGCTTTTAAACCAATGGGCTCTTCTATTGGAAAGCTTTAGCTGGAGGTTTAGAAATTCTTGTTTATAGGAAAAGATTTGTTTTGGGTCCTAAAGAGTTTTATAATTATAGGCTATTGTATTGTAGCATTATGCTGCTGGCTAGCATGAAGCTGTAGATGCCCAGGAGACTTGACCACACATGGAGCACTCTGGAAAAATGGCATACATAAAGTTTCTCTACCATAAAACATTTCACCATTCAGAACGACTTTGTTTACATTGTTTATTGTAAGAGAGACAACAAACCTTGTAAATAGTTGTAATTTGTTTGCTTAAAGCTGTATAGATGTATTGCATGGGGTATTCTATACTGGGCTGTGGGGCTGTTTAGTGGGGTAGTAGTGCAGTGTTTATGCCTACCATCAAGGGGACTTGTTTGGCTATTGTGTTTGGCTATTGATGACCTGTCTGCTACCTCAGCTGGTCAGTAATTTCCCACATCTCCTTTGGTCTGGTAGCTTTATTACTGTCCTATGCATGTTAGTTATTCAGGCTGTTATGGCATTCCAACTCGGTGGTTAAATGTCTGCATGTACTGGCTTGTTCATTTTCCTTTCATATATGGCATGGATGCTAGCTGTTCCTGTTTATTGTATTGTGTTTTTTTAATGCATGAATTATGGTTTAAGGTAATTGCCACCAGCAACCAATTTTACCATGTAAATTTAACCTTAGTGGTCTGGAGCTAGTTTGTTTTAATGACCTACCAATAAGATAATAAGCATACCTTCTCTGGAAAAGCTGCAAAAAAGGGTTAAACCTGCAGATTGAAGGATCTATTACACCTTTTTGCAATAGCCATAGAAATGTATGCATGTTTTGCATGTATGGGATTGTAAACTCTTTCCAAGAAACCAAACTGCTTACAGCCATGGTTGATGTTCAACTATGAAGGTTGCTTCCTATTTATTCGCTTCTTAACTAAATTTTCCGCTCCACCTTAAATGCTACAGCTTATACAGGCACCTGAATGTGGCTGCAGCACACATTCTTAAGGTGGAATGAAATAGTTGCAAAACAAATGGCCAAACAAGCAGGCAAATTAAAAGCCAACTTCAGCTGATAACATCCTGGATAACTTTAATTCAGATGTTATTTCACTTTCCAAAACTCCGCAAGTGAAAGATCCAGCAGAGTGGAGCATTTCTGTCAACTGGGTTTAAATCACTCTGACTTGTCAGCAGAGTTCATGTTTATTCTTTTATGCTGAAAGGCTGAACGACGGAAAGTTCTGTGGTTTCCGCGTGTGTTTTTCTGAAGCCCTGCTTGATGTCTGGGTTGACGACCCCTCTTTTTTCCTGGCCCTTTACACAACGAAACGTTTGAAAGTCTAAACAGGGATACAATGAAACATCTCGAAATGTTCAGCCAAGAAGAGCTCTTTTGAGAGTTGCGTATTGATTTTGTTTGTTTGATTGATTTGCTGGTCCTCTGGACTACTCTTACATCTCACAAACAATGACGGTGCTTTCATGTACTGGTTTTATCAGTCAGATAGCAAACAAACAAACAAAGTTCCAGGAGCAAGCAGTTGCATCTTCATAGATACACCTTTCAGAGTGAGATATAGTGACTAATTTAGAAAATATTTAGGAAGTTATTCCCCAATTGCTTTGATGTCCCCATATCTAAAACCAGTTTGTTTTTGTTGAGGAAAAAGTGTTCTGTGATTGGTCTGCATACAAAAGTTTGGACTAATAGAGTGGATATATAATATTATATGTCCACTCTATAATGTACCACCCAAATGATATCTGCTCTTCATGTGCATATATATATATATATATATATATATATATATATATATATAGTTTAAAATAATTATTAAAAGAATTTGCAAAATGCGGACCACTAAGGCAGGTCTCTCAGGGAACTCTCAGAAACTTTGGGACTGGGGTTCTGGGTGGCTTTGACTACTGGGTTTTGAAGCCAGCCCCCCCTTGCCAAGCGAAGAGTGAGTAAGATTTTGGAAGAGATGGAGGAGCTGGGGAGGTTGTGGGGTGCGAATTTCGTCACAAGAAGGTGAGGGCTGAGAAGTGATTTATGTAGAGGGTGTAATTATGGAGAGGAGGAGTTTGGGCGTGGTCCTTCTCCCAAACTTAAGCTATTTCATAACTTCATTTATAATAATAAAATAAAAAAAGGGCTTTGAAGTCCTCCCACAGGTCTTCAATGATGTTTAGGTGGGGTAACCGTGAAGGCCATGACAAAACATTCAGCTTGCCTTGCTTGAGATTGCCCATTGTGGATTTTGAGGAGTTTAGGATTCTTATCCTGTTGTAGAAACCATCCCTTTTGCATCTTTAGCTTTTATACAGGTGGTGTGCTGTTTGCTTCCAGAATTTGCTGGGGAATCTGCTCCTGCCTGTACCAGTGAAATGTTCTCCGTAACACTGGCTGCAACACAAGCCCAAAGCATAATCAATCCACTTGTGCTTAACAGTTGGAGAGGGGTTCCTTTCATATAGATCCTTTTTCTTCTGTGCTCATTTAATACTCTTTTACCTTTCAGCCCAGAGGGCCACGTTCCAAAATGCATCATCCTTATGTAATTCATTTTTTATGAACTTTTAATGCTGAGTTTTGTGGGGAGGATAGGTTTTCTTCAGAGGACCCTACCATATTCCACAGAATAACAGTGCACCACTACTCAAGAATGTTTCTGAAGGTTTTTTGCAGTCATACAGGGCTTTTGATTTCCCCTTTTAATAAGCCTACCAGCAGTTTCCTTGCAGTTTTGTTGGATTTCCAGGTGGCTACACAGTCTAGTCATGACCAGATACAGTGTAACCGCCATGTGTAGCATGGACAATGTCTAAAAGGGAGCTGGGAGTGACTTAATAAGGTGCTGGTAGGTTGCATCCCACCGCTCCTGGAGAGCACATGGGGACGGATCCATAGTCCCATAGATGCTCTACTGGGTTCAAGGAGAATAAGGGGTCCAGTGTAGTACTTGGAAGGCTTGGTCACTTTTTCCAACCAATGTAGGACATCTCTAGTTGTGGGAAGTGTCACATTGTCTTACTGTAGGATCCCATTTGCCCCAGGGAGGACAATCAGCATGTATGGGTGTATGTAATCTGCAAGGACAGATTCATACACAGATTGGTTGCGAGTGCCTTCCACATGGATAAGTAGACCCAGAGAATGCCACGAAAACATTTCCCAGAACATAAGACTGCCACCAATGCGCTGCTGCCGTTGAAAGTAGGACATCATAGTAATGTGACTCGACTGTGTGTTTCTTAATGATATTAGAAATTGAGGACATGGCTACCTGTCAGTACTGTACTATCTTCTTATAGCTTCTCCTGCTTTGTTCATTCATTGATCTACTACACCGGGAAGCAAATCAAATTGGGTGGAAGGCAGGAAACACTCTGTACAGGCCACCAGTCCAGACATACATATGCACACATACACATACACACGCCCAGAGGGCAATTTAACATCTTCAGTTTCCCTAAAAGCATGTCTTTGGACTGCGGGAGAAAACCAAATCAACCAGAGGAAACACACATGGACACGAGGAGAATGTACGAACTCTACACAGAATTGAAGGCAGAGCCAGTCTTGCTATGCCGCCCCCCTGCCTTGTTGACATAAATTGATTTAATGTTTAAGAGTACTGTTCAGCTACTTGGAGAAGCCCATGGCTGAGGTCGAGTCAGAGTAGTCATAAATCTTTGAAACTTTGTATCACCTCTTTTCTAATGAACAAACCATAGCCCTAACATGCCAATTAAGGTCTGATACCTTAGTTAAAGTTATCTCCGAGCTATCTCAGATCTTTTAGGGGGCTGAAGCTTTTGCATGGTGTTCCTTTCCTTTGTTTGACTATACAATAACACATTTATCTTAGTTGAGTCTTAGTTGAAAAGAATGTTTCATAAGTTACTTTTTAGAGATCAGCTCTTCTTCCCAGTAACAGGAAATTTGACTTGGCTTCCCAAACGTTTGGATGCCCCTGTATATACTAAACATGTTTTAGATATTGTTTTGTGGCTCAGGTTGGCCTGACTTCTGTCCGTGATCAGCCTGCTGCCTAACATTATATTTAGCACAGTGAAAGTCCTGCACATAGTAATCACTGGAGCAACTTATTCTGTAATTTGACAGCCACTGTAGTGAAAAGCAGAAAAAAGCAGGCCAGCGAGGTAACCCCTGCTGTACAGCCTCTGGGGCAGCGTGTTGGCCTTATTACTAAACTATTAGAGTGTGTCTTAGTATGCTAATGGAGGAATGTGTTAGCTTTCAGTGAACGGGGACAAGCCTGAGCTGAGACTAATCTTGTAATAAAGTTAAATATGGTCATATCCTGCTGTGACACTGTGTGTGTATGTGTGTTGGAGGAGTGTTGGGTGGAGCGCTAATAACTTTCACTGGTGATAACACTGCTTCGAGGCAACGTCACACTAAGAAATATCTTGATTATAAGAAACATCTTGAATGTTATAAATAATCGAAACAATATTTTGCTCGTAAAAATGCTTATGTTGGCTAGATTTGTGCTTTTTGACATAACTATTTTTTATTTTATTTTTTTTTTGGCTCTGCTTAGCTTGAAAGCAGCTACTACAGTTGGAAAAACATGAAATGGGGTGCACACATGACATTTACATAGTGACAAAATATATGCCAAAAAGAAAAACTCTGCTACATTGTTTTTATGTTGCTGGACCTCTGTACTGAAAAACAAGGCAAAAGTAATAAAGGCTATATGACTATATAGTTTTTCACTGCATGCTATTTAAAACAGCATTAAAACAATGTAATGGATCTTTTTTGGGACATTTTCCATAATAATAACACATCCAAAAAAAAAAAAAAAAAAAAAAAAAAAAAAAATATATATATATATATATATATATATATATATATATATATATATATATATATATATATATATATATATATATATATAAAGAGCAGCTATAGTGTTTAAACGATATAGAAAAATTAAAATCACCAAAAATGGAGATGTTTATCTTCAAAGTGTCCTTAAACCTTCTAGTGCCACCAGACAGCTGATGACTAACATAGAACGAGGAAAAGGCCTGATGCCTGCAGGACGCTTAGCCTTAACAGAGTCAGAGGTCGGGAGATGTGGTGTCAGGTTTCATGTCAGCAGGTGAAGCTCAACCCTGAGATGTGCCCGACAGGGTATCAGGCATGCATCACTATGGAAACCAACACTCTGCAGGTCGGTGCCCCAGTGAAGATTAGAGCTGAGATGAGTGTTTTCTGTTAGCTGTTACAGACACATGCACAAACACATAAACCTTCAGAGGGTGCTAAATGCAGTGTGTCTCAGGTGTCAAAACCTACAGTGGCCTCAAACAGTATTTGGACGCTTGAGCCGTACTTAAAAATGTCAGATCAATGTGTTAGAAAACAAAATGCCAAACCAAGAGGAAACAGGGCATTTCAAAACCTGTGCCCGCAAACTGTAGCACTTTAACTATACATCACGCCCACCTGCACCTGCAAACTTTGAGCTATGCATGCGGTACTCATCAACTCCCCCCCTGTATTTGCTGTAATCTGCTCCACAGGCGTAAGACATGTCAGAGCAAACCCCATGACATGGTGGAGGAGCATGCAGACTTACACACCTCCACACACCTGGTCGTACGAATAAACGTTTCAGTGTGGGAAAATAGAAGTACATGTTTAGTGTGGCTAAATAAAATTATATACATTTGCATGCAGCACCAAACAATGAGCGTCACATCACATGACATATCTGTGATCTTATGGTTCAGTAGCTTCTAATAATGGTTTAGTAGCTACTGTGAATTGTTGAGTAACTACTATAGATGTTGTCATTGAACAAAGTGATCCTATTTTAAATGCTTTTGTTGGAAAAAGTAAGTGATTTGACTCCTTTAAACAGCAACTAAACCACCACAGATGAGTGTTTCGTTAGGTAGAGTTAGGTTACACTGCCTGTGTTTGTTATATGAATTAATAAATTCAATGTTTCTTCTGCTGTAATCTCTCCTGGACTGGCTGATGTGTTTAGTCTGTATTTACAAAGCTTCTTAAACTGAATTAGGATCAGATTCATGTCTTACTTCAAATATTCTTACTGATAGAAACAGATCCTAGATCAGCACTCGTAGGTTTCATGCAAGATCAAACCTCTGTTGAGCATCAGTTCATGAATAATTGCAATGGCACTACTGTATCATATCAAAGCTGTCCAAAGAAAAACATGTGTTTCTGGTAAGGGATAGCCATCAGGGGGAGTGGTCACTGGATAAAGGAGCTGATAAAAGCCAGTGGTGTGCATGGAACAGTTTTCACCTTTTCCTTATGCTCCTATCCCTTTTTGTTAGGCTGTTAATATATAACATCTCGTATACTAGCGAAGCATCACTGAACCACCTGATCCGAATGAAAGTCTGCTCAGTGAGTGTGTGTTTTGTGTCTGTGCAGGGAGCTGCTTTGCCTTCTAACACGAACAATTTCAGACTGGCGGATTTGGTTAGCCGCTTAGCTAATAGCTTCTCCGTTTTACATGGCGAAATGTGGATTTTCAAACCCGGATTTTTTAAAATTCACTGGCAGGAAAGAACTCACTGACAGGTTATTTTGTGAAGAGCCCTGCAGCTCTCTGTGAAATTGCACTCTTTTACTCTCTCTCTCTCTCTTTTTCTCTCTCTCTCCTGACGAGATAAGTGCAGGTCAATTTTCTCTTTGGGGCACCCACCCAGTTTGCACGCCTATTCAGAATCAGCCAGATATATTTTATTCACACATTCAAATTGTCATTACGACGAGAAAGAGTGAAGGAAACGAGTAGAACGTCATCAAATCAGGCACTGAGTGAAATAATGGTGCTGTGTTTCGGTTTCTGCCGGTGATTCGGCCTCACTCTGTGTTGAAATGAACAAATAACTGAAATGGCCGGTGTAGAGCTGTTAACCTGTGCGCTCATATCAGCCACAAAACGGTCTTTGTGGATCACTACCCAGCAGCCATTTATCCGTCACCAAGTCCATTGAACTTGTTCTGTGCTGCAGTAGAGATTAACACTTACCTGAAGCTTGGAGTTTCAGTGTGAGAAGGTGCCATGCTCTAAATGGAGAGCGGTTTTCATCAACAGCTCGTGCGTCATTGCAAATTGTCCAAAACAAGGGCCTATAATGATGAGTTGCTTAACTCTCAATTGATTCATTTATTAAAATGAAAGATATAAAACTGTGTAACAGACCTTTCTTTATTTTAATGTTTTGCTTTACTCTGCTGTACTATGATGTACTGATCGCCTGCACCCAAGCTCACAAATGAGCCCTTATGTTTAAATACAATAGAGAAGCATCAGAAAGTTGGAATATTTAAATAGTAAAGTACTAAAGTCTTTATTTTATGCATTAAATGAAAGAAACAAGCATAGAGTTCTATTGATACTGCACTGGCACTTAAATGTACAATACCAATAAAGATACCACAAATCAGAATCAGATATACACCAAAGTCCACAATATACACAATAAATACAGACAATAAACTATGTACAAGTAATATACAACAACGTACATATACAGTACTTACAGGCAATACACACTATACGTAGGTGTGTGTGGTAATGCAAAAAGCAGTAATGTACAAGTATATGGGGGAATATAAAGTAGTGTATAATATAATATGTAGTATGAGTGAAGAAAATACAAAAACAAAACAAAACAGGAGCAGCTATGGCCTAGCAGAGGATATCACTGATCAACTGTCCATAAGGGTAACAGAAACTGCTTCTGTGTTTCGTTGCCTTAGTAAACAGGGTTGTGTAGTGCCTGCTAGGAGTTGAAAAAGGCTGTATCTAGGGTACGAGGAATCTGTGATGATTTTCCCTGCCTGGTTCTCGGTTCTTGAAGAGTACGGGTCCTGGGGGGTGGGCACGGGAGCACCATTTTTTTTTTTACTATCTTTACTGCTCTTGCAGTCTGTTCCTATCCTTTTTTGTGGCTGCTCCAAACCAGGCCAGTGATGGATGTGCACAGGATGATTTTAATGACTGCAGTATGGAACTCAACAGCTCCTGTGGTGGACCCAACGTCCCTAAAAGTCCTTAAGAGTACATTCTGTGCTGTGCTGAGTCTTTCTTCGAGATGGAGTTGATGTTGATTTCTGGATTTTTTGGGGATGATGGTGTTGAAGACCTCAAACAGTGTCCTTGATATGCAACACTCAAGGTGTTGGAATATGTTAACTGCATCATTTACCAACCTGCTCGCCCAGTAAACTGGCTTGTGATGTTCTTCATGTGGGCCAACACCAGTTGTTCAAATCATTTCATGGTCGGAGGCAGGGTAAAGGGGGTTGCCAGAGATATAATGGGTGATGATGGCGTTCAGCTGGTGGAAGAGTGTGGAAATGCGGAGGAACCTCACCACTGAACCTCATATACATGCAAAGAATGTGCTCTACTGCTGAGCTTCAGCCCCACCAAAGCAATTTCTCTTCCACATGCTCGTTACTGGCTGACCTGTGCATGTGTGACAGTATATGGAACCTGACACGTTGGTGGGGTGGGTTGACAAGCAGCTGTAAAAATGCGTATGGCAAAACTTGCAATGCTAGTTTTCATGAAAATACAACAGTAGAGGTTATTATACTGTTTGGAATTCTTCCTAGGCTATTAGTTTCACTGATTTGTCACAAATGCCCCAGATTATGTAATGAACAAACACTTTTTTACAAAAGTATTAAAGCCTGTTACTTAAATGACTGAGCTGGGCTTCTTTCAGAAATTACTCATCCCTGCTGTGTTATCACTTACAGCCTCACAGTTAATGCCACTTACAGTTAATGTTAGTCCAGGTTGTGTATCAAGGACACAAACATTAGAAAGATATATGAAGAGATATAAAGACCTGCTGGTAACTTGGGGTAATGATAGCCTAAGCTTTAGCATAGCAGCTCACAAGCCAGGCCTGTATGTCCACTAGCTCCAAAGCTCCTTCATCAGTCAGTTGCATCACACAGTAGCAGGGTGTTGTGGCCTTTTGCATTTACCAAGCTGAGAAATGTGTGTCTCAAATGCTGCTGTTGCTTCTAGTACACTGAAAAACAAGCGTGCAGGACACGTGTATGGCAAAATGACTTGAGAAAATGCAAAATAAAAAAAAACTTTCTGCAGCTTTTGTTTTCGCAGAGCTTCACAAGTTGCTGCTTGCTTTCATGTACACACCACAATTTATTTATCTATTGTTCATCAGGGGTATTTTTTGTATCCATTTTACTTTATTTTACTACTTAAGTTTACTTTACTGCAGTATTTAAATAGGATGGCATTTAGTTGATAGTGATTACAATCAAACAAGCCAAAAATCTATAAAAGCCTTTTCAATGCCCTGCATCAACACAATAACGTTCCTCTCTTTGGTCATCCATCTGTTCCAGCATGTCATGTGTGTATTTTTGACCTGACTGTGCATCTGTGCATCTTTCCCATGTATCATATATAAACATACATAGCTCTGTCTAAAAAACAGGACTTATAAGCTAGAAAGGTTAAATAGAGTTAGCATCAGCATTAATTATACAATCAGCTATATTAATACTAATATCCAATACATCCCTATTCTATTTTTTTTCTTTCTTTTTTGGGCCTGCCACCTCTTTGGAGGACTATTTTATTTATGTATTATTATTTATGAGAGAGAATATGGACACACATATACATACATATACAAACAAATATGAAGAAAAAACTAACATATAAACAAACAAACAAAACTAATAAGCAAACAAGGGGGAAGATATAAAAAAACCCAACATGTAACCAACATATGCAATATATTAAGATAACAAAAGGTAGCATTAAAGGTATTTTGCAATGGAAATCAAAAACACAAATACATAGGGATCAATTTGTGTGTGCGTCTACGTAGAGAGGTGGTATTGTTGTTGTTATGTATAGACTGGTGTTGAGTTTGGTACTGGATCTCAGTATACCTGTGTTTATAGTGGAGTTGGTTTGGCCGGATGGTCACTGTTGTAGGAGGTTAATAATTGGTGTTCAGATTCAAGTGTACTTTGGGATTTTATTTTTAGTAAAATACGTCCCTATTCTAAAGGTTAGAGCACACTGGAGGAAAAACTCCACACCATATCGTCCACAGCCATATCGTATAGCTGTGTAGTGACCGCAGCTATACTGCAGACGAAATGTTTCAGAAAAGTGCCATTAAATATCGAGCTAAATTTCTATTCACATCTAATAGAACAAAACTTTCAACATAATTAAGTGAATTGATCAGGTTTGGTGTCACATTTACAGACTCTTTCTCAGCTGACTCCCATGATACCTCTCACCAACAGGCCAATATCACATGCCTGCCATCAACCAGTCTCACCAGAGTACTAATCATCACACCTGACTCTCATTATGTCTGTCAGTATATATACCAGTATATTTGATCTGTTCTCTGTGAAGTATTGCCTATTGAGCCATCATTGTATATTAAGCGTTCTTTGTTCTAATTGGGTTTACTCTTATTTACTCTTGTGTTGTTTGGTATTTGACACTTGCTTGTTCACCATTTACGTCCTCTCTCGGTTTTGATCTGGACAGTTTTTGTGACAACGTTTTTGGATTGGCCTGTTGATATTAAAGTTTGCCTTTCTTTATTATCTACACACCTTTGCCTCTTCTCAGCCACCTTACATTTGGTCTAGGCTAATGAACTCTTCACTGTGAACTGTGTTTTAAAACTAAAAGGTACTAGGGAAAAAAAAACAATGTGACTAATGTACAGCTAAAGTATTTGTCTATTTATCATAAACCTTTAGACTGGCCACATTTCTCAGGGTAAAGTTCAAGCCATGAGTCATCTACTATGGATTGTGGTCGGGGTTTAATAGGTTTAATATAGTACAGTAGAACTAACACGTTGATTGATATTATTGTACGCCCTGGTAGCATTAAGTTTTAATTCCAACGTCTGGTGTAAAGCCTTTCCAGAAATGTGAAGGCTGCAACAAATATGTGTCTATAAAGTTTTGGACATATAGCATATCGCCGCTGTCCAATGAAAAACATTCAATGAACACGTCTATGGCTATCTACATAGTGGGACAATATCATGATGGATGGACCAATTGAAGTGCTCCAAAAGAGCTTGGAAAAAAAATTCTAGTTCCTTTGATTTCCATTAAAAGTAAAGTACGTTTTGGTCTCTCCTGTAAAGTTGCAATTTTGGTTATACTTGTTTTTCATTGGACAGCAATGATATGTTCTACTTGCCCAAAACTGACTAAATGTTGTGGCGTGAATGAAACCAAACTTTCCCTCATTCACTCATCCATGTAGAACTCTCTCATATGCTCCCTCATTTTGCAGCCATGTTTTTTAATGATTAATGGGACGAGGGTGCTGCCCTGAAACTAGCTCTGAGGGAGCTTTAGAAACAATGTTGAAACCAAATTTTCTGACTTGCTTACCTTTCGTAACTGTGGAAGAACAGTAATTGCAGGGTTTCATTCCAAAATGTGTTAAGCCACTTTTTTCAGTAAATCCAATAACTGCTGGGAAAGTAGGAACATATCCATACAAATGATACACTTCTGCACAATTTAATGCACAATTGTTTTTCAATCCCTTAAAAATGGCTACGAATAACCCAACCAATTTACACTGTAGTTCTTGTAGTTAATAAATAGTATGTTTTATGATTTAGGTAATACGATTTTAATGCTCTATTGCAGGGGTATTTAATTAGAGTTCAGTAAGGTCCAGTCAGAGGAGATTTCCTCAGGCCAAGGTCTAGACCGTCATCAACTTGTGTTATGTTGCCATATCCTGTATATTTAAGTTACCTATTATCAGCATCTTATACCATCAGCAAATGAAAGACTTATTACACATACCGTTCAGTATATTTCAGTATATTTACTGTTTAAATGCTGAACTGAATGAATTATTTATAAAGCTCCAAATAAATTTCAACAATTTAGATCTTAAAGTGTTCATTTATAGAGAAAGTAAATAAAATGTGCGTCTTCTTGTTAACTCAGCTTCACAGATTGACATGTTGGTTGTACAGAGCGGTATTCTCCAAAACTAGACGAGCAGCTCCATTCCAGAACCGTTCCTGTTAAACAGTCAGTTTCACTGTTCACTTTTCTGTTTTTAGAGCTCGTTATTCTTTTTGACTGCTGCTGCTTTTTGCTTTGTTCCTCTCCTGTGGGGTGTGAACTATCTGGGCCTATCTGAACTGGTTTTAACTGGTCTGATTTTAACTGCACATTACACTCACTGTACTGCTGTTTACATGCAATAATGTTTACATTTTCTACTCACACAAAAACACTATTGTTTACATTTGTTACTTGCAACTTGCACTTTATGGCTGCTGCTCTTCATACTTGCACATAAAACCACACGTAACTTTTATTTTGTATTTTTAAACTATATAAAAATACTTTTATTTACTTCAACTTATATTATTATACTATTGTATATAGTATAATATTATATTAAAGGAAATATTAAAATATTATATATTTTTATTATTTCCTTTTTTTGCTATCTTTATGAATGGAGGAACAGCAAAGTAAGAATTTCATTGTACAGTGTAACTGTCTGTTCTGCTGTACACATGACAATAAAACTCTTGAATCTTGAATGAGTTCTCTGCGCCCTAAAGCCTGTATACTGTAAAGACAAGAAAAGCTCCTTCGCTTAAAATAAACACAATTAAGATTAAATAATTCTCAATAGTTTATCGGTTTGGGTCAGCATTGAACAACGTCTGGGTCCGAATCCGGACTGCGGTCCGCCTATTAGAGACCCCTGGTCTATTGGAATAAAACTTCTTCATTAAACTCAGCAAATAAATAAAAAAAGGGAAATACTAGGAAGACACCAAAGTAAATAAAACGTGCTAACTAGTTACTTTTAGCATTAAGTAAAGGTATGTTTAGCCAACTGGCTCAGCGAGGCTTTCATGTTTCCCACTATACAGCACACATACTAGCCATTGTATCATTGTATCAGATGCTGAGGGTATGCCATGAGAAAGACACACAGATGTCACCAGAGAAGACGCTGTCGAGAAATAAGTTGAGTCAAAAACACGCACATGACGTGATGGAACAGACGGACGGCTGTCGGGGTAGAATTTTAAGTGTTCATGCGAGACATCGAGAAGTTACTTTGTTGTAAATTGTACTTGTGTGCTGGGCTTGTTATATGTTAACTCCGTCACCTGCAACCTCTTTATTAACACCTTTATTTTAGAGCTGATCATTTATGTATCATTAATGTAGTTATGAAGTGTGGGCCCACATTTGGACACATATTGGTGAATTTTTTCAAAATGAGACACCTGATATCTCTGCAAGATGCTGAGAAATTAGTTCATGCTGGCTTCTACATTAGTTCATGCTGATTTCTAGATCATTCTACTGTAATGTGTTGCTGGCTGATTGCTCTGTTGCCTCGTTAAATCAGTCCCAACTAGGTAAGAATATAACAGAATAATATAAAAAGAGAGATTGAGCATATTACATCAGTCTAATTCCATTTACACTGACTTCTTGTCATGTTTCCCATCGACTACATGATCTTGCTTGTGACACTCAACACTCTTTATGGCCAAGCATCAATATCTTTCTGATCTGATGAGCCCATCCAGACTGCTTTCTCTGTTGAGACAGGCTTATTGCAAACTCCTAGGATCTCTAAAACCTCTGTTGGTGGGAGATCATTTTCTAACAAAGCCCCTAAACTAGAATATTAGGGGTGCAAGATGAATGAGTGTTTTTTTAACCATATATATAAACATATATTTTTAAAATCATTTAAATCATTTTCTTTTATTATTTATCCTAAAGAGTGTAGTGTTTTTTATCTTTTCAACATGAAATACTGCTTTATTATTATGTTATTAGTCTTATTCACCCATACTCACATAAGCTGTTTACCTAGGAGGGACTTCAGCTGTCAAGGAGGCCAAACATAAGCTGACAGCATCATCCAGGCACACTAAGCTCCAGTGGGGTCTCTCAGTGACGTGTGTCTTCTAGCCTCTTGGGTCTTGCAGTGCACTGTTGAAATAGACAAGGCGGCTTATTTGTGTGTTTATTTGACAGGTACAATACAGACAAACATTGTTATATAGAAAGTCAACACATGTTATATATATAGGGCCTCTAGCTGAAGCTAATTTGCAGCCTCTGTCCAGGCGGCTCCTTTCCAATGATTGGACGTGATTTCAACACCCTCACTGGACACGTTCCCCAACGTTTTAGAGCAGACAATTGTTTTTGAATGGCTTTAAAACGTAGTAATTTGATATTTATTGCTGCTTCACACAGACTTTAAGTGTAACTAAAATTCTTAGATAGGAATAAAAAATAAACTTCTATACTCCAAGGCCACTTTATTAGAAACACCTATCTAAAAGAAGACCTATAAGGTGAAAGGCTGTTAAGACACTTAAAGGAGACAAGACATTTGTAGATATTCCTTTGTAAGTAAGTATCATTGTGGGTATTTGTACTATTTCTATTACTCTGTCAACCCACACAATCAAGTCCAGGGGGCTGAGAGTCAGCTATGATGCATTAAAGGGGGCTAGTTGTGCAGGGAAACAGTCTTATGATCAATTGTCCAGTCTTCTAAACCAATTGTTAGGAAATAAACGCTGAAATATCATTGCCATGATTCAAATCTGTTTAATCCAGCTGCAAGTATGTATCATTCCTACAATTTCCAGCATAGTTTTTCAGTGTTTCAGTTCAGTACAGGGTGATGCTCTGTCTGCAGTGCACAGACATGATCATGGAGCCCACCTCCACAAAACAATGCTGAGTCCCACTGGAATATTTCCCAGAAGTCACTAGTTTAAAGATATAAAACAAATTCCATACATATTTTTCAGTGCAACCAAAAGCCATTGCTAAAGGCCTTGCAGTGACACTGGATGCTAGTTTAAGTACTTTATTTAAGTACTATATTAGCAGTGGTAGGTGAAGGTGATCAGGGACCCGTTGGCTATACTTTGAATGAGCCCCCCCAGTCCTCCCCCGTTTCTGACATTTGCATTGTCAGAAGTGAGCAGATCTAACCTGAGCTGAAACATGAAAAGAGAGCGGAGAGTCTCGCGGGTTTCGTTTTCACATGTATGAGTTCTTCCTTCAGTAGTTTTTTTGATTAATAAATTCAAAAACCATCATCTCGCTCCTAGTTTTTGTGTGAAATTAATGCCTTTTTGAACTCGTAGTACACGCTGATTTCTGAGAACAGCTGAAACCATTGAGTAAGCAATGTCTGCAAATTACACTTGTTCAATCAGTCCAAGCACAGCACATCAGTACGAAGCCTTATGAACCAGCGCTGCCTTTTAGCACACACACACACACACACACACACACACACACACATGATGGCCAATCACAGTTTTTGTACTGACCTCCATTTCTGATTACTGTTGATGGGGAATCTAAAAAGATTCTCCCATTTCTACCAGATTGATCTGTTGACTAATCTATTGAGTTTGTTTTCTTAAAAAATAAGGCAAATAATGAAAACTTCCAGAACAGCAGTAACTTTTTCTTTTGCTATATTGCATTTGATCCAATGTACTTTATCATTTTTAACTGACATTGTTCCCATGTTTTTTTTATTTTACAGCATTTACTATCTTAATTGTCTCTAGTATCTTAAATCACAGTTTTTCTTTCCTGAGCAGCAAAGCCTGATTTCTGAACTTCAAGGTTTGAGCATAGTCTGCATATCTAAACCCAAATAAATGATACTGTCATACAAATTTGTCAACATGTTTTAAACATCTACAAATATTGTTCCATATAGATTTGCTTATTTCTCTAAATGTCAGATCAGTGACTGTATTGTGAGCCACAATATTTTAGTACCCTATGATCTATCCATCAGTTTCCTAAAACAGTGCAGCTTTTGTTATCAACATGCATTAATTTTAATTATTGATAAATAAAAAAGAGAATTAATGTTTCTATTTTATGACTGCAACATAGTAATTAGGTCAGGTTACAATAACGTTTTCAACACAGTCTTTACTTTTTGAAAGTAACCCATCCAGCTTAGTTTATTTTTCACCAGCACCAGTTTTGAAACAGAGTGTTTACACCTGTATAGGTCACCTGCAAAGTTGTAAGAAGCTGTCTAGGAGCTGGCAGCATCTCTTGCATCCCCTCATCTGCAGCATCTGTTAATGTTAGCTTTGCTGTAACAGTCGGGATTGTAGACACCGTGGCAGATGCTGATGGTATTTCAGGTGACTCTGCCTCAGTCTCGTTTTCTTTGTTTGATTCAGTGGCAGGCTCTGGCTGTTCACTGTAGTAAACAGTGTTATTTTCATCGAGCATAGTATTTGAGCTAGCTGCAGAGAACAGTCTTAGCATTTAACCAATATAAATTTAAGAGGCCTTTCCAACACACTTGCTTGCAGGAGCAAACAAACAGCGCCATAGAGTGTTCTAAAAAAGAGAAGCAGAAACTCACAATGTGTTTATAATTATAATGGGCCAAAGGAGGCTCAAGGGTTTTGTTAAAAAATTCAATATATTTTCCTAGCCATTCAGTGGGCCCCAATCAATGTGTGGGCTTCAGCCTAGGGTAGCCTGTGCAGTAATCAGCCACTGTGTAGAAAAGTAATATCTCTATGTCTGTATTTTATCAGACTGTTTAACTCATCCAAGCACAGTGAGAAATGATGCTGTAACACTGTTATACTCCGGACCCCCATATCAGTCATCACATGCTGTTATACTCCAGAAACCATATATCAGACTGTATCATATTATATTTTTATGTTATAACTGTATGTTATATATACTTTACTGCTAACTATATGTAATAATGACTACACGGTTATTGTTATACTGTACATAATATATTATACATCATTTATACAGTCTATACATATAAATATATCTATCTATCTATCTATCTATCTATCTATCTATCTATCTATCTATCTATGTATCTATCTATCTATCTATCTATCTATCTATCTATCTATCTATCTATCTATCTATCTATCTATCTATCTATCTATCTATCTATTAAATTAACAATTATATTCAACTGAATCAGTCAAACTGCTGACTTTGTTCAGATTCATGGTATAGCCAGCTATGATGATAAAGACTATAGCATTTTTATTAAAAATATATCTGTTAATGTGTTGCATTATCACTATATTAAACTATTTTTTGGGCAAGCCACAAAAAATACAGTACATCTCTGTGTGATTAGAATGCCTGATAGAAATCTGAACATGTTGCCTGTATTAAATAACACATACAAGTAACAAAAACTAATATAAAATGTGTTAATCATAAGTGGATACAGAGATATGTTAAAAATAACATTGGCTAGGGACAACGTTTCTTGTAAAGTTAATAAACTAGGTATGCACATGGTCACAACAGCAGATTAGCAAAGCAAAGCAAAAGCTAGCCCGAGCAGCGCTTTGAACAGCTGCCGTACTATAGTTAGTCAGCTGGCGAGTTATTTCTGCCTGGAGAAGTTGCCTGAAAGTTTCAGCAGGTGTATCCAGCCTAAGAAATGCCAAAGAAAAAGAACAAGACGTGATGATCTGCCTTTAAGAGGAGAAGAGCACATATATACACGCAGAGCCGTCATGTTTCACTTTGTCGTCAGCTTTTGTGGCCTGTGCTCTGATTTTTCCAATTATAAGAGAATGGTCAGAGTGCTGAGATAGGCGTGAAGGTGGCAGCAATCATCTTAGCCTAAATGAGGTTTCTACCATAATGGCGTCCCCGCTGGTGAAAAGACATCCTTTTGACAGCGGCACGATTGCCCTGCATGAACTGATTGGCTCCGTTGTGGAAAGAAAATGATATTTCTGCGGATTTTGACATAAATTGTGCCATAATGTGACGGCAAGCAAATTGCCCCTGTTTTTTTGTCTTAGGGATTCAGAGAATGTTGTCTCGGGAAGGGAGAACAACACAGTGGCCTGAAGGGGGCACTGCTGAGAAAAAAAGTTAAAAATTGAATATTGATAAGATTAGATTTATCTGTTTTTGTATTAGGTTTACTATGGAATCCAAACCCATTCAGGAGGAGAATCACTTCTTTTTTTTTTTTTTTTTTTTATTATGTTTCTGGCAGCAATATGTCAATTTTTGACTTGGTATCTTGAAATAATGTCAAGAAAGTGAGTAATTATATTAATTAATTAATTTAGTTTCATTGTTTTGAAAGTTGGGAAATACAAGGAAAAGAAATTAAAGGTAATAGGCATGTGATGGCATATCACTGCCCAGAAATATAATAAAACTGTCTCCTTCAGCATGACATTGATAATAAGGCATTATTTGGTTAAAAAGACGACAACATATCTTGTAATTGTTGCCTGACAGCAACACAACAAGCTAAATTCTTTATATACATAATAAACTTGAGTTTTTTAGGAAACCTGGAATAAGAGAACTCTTCAGTACTATTTGTTCAGTGCACTCTAACAACAAAAAGCCCCAAAATGTTCTTTAAGTGTTGTCATCGAAAAACTACTTTTGTTTTAGAGCCCTAAAGATCAGATTCTTGAGTGTGAAGACCTTTTTAAAACAATGACGCCCATCCATTCATTGAAACCTGTGGCAGATTTCAGTAAATTAATTTTACTCAATTTAACAGAAGGAAAACAAGAGGTTAACATATTATTGTGGTGATAACCTCGGGAGGGCCAAGACGCTCTGGTTGAGAGTCCAGAAACAAACAGAGACAAACCAGGACAGGTGCAACACAAAAACATAAACATACTAAACGTCACTTGCTTCTTTCTTTTTAAGCTCCTTTGAGTCTGTGACTCTGTAGTAAGATCTCGCTCTACAGTCTTGAAACTCTCTGCCCCCTTCATGCTGGAGGTAGCCAGTCTCAGCTGTCCCTGATCAGTGGGTGCTCGTGGCAGCTTTGCCTTTGCAAGTATATGTTTATTCTCTGTGTAAGTAGGTGGTGTTAATATCCTAGCAGGCCAAATGGAACATCCTCATGGGCCAACTTCAACAATGGAAGGGTTCTATACCAAGATAAGAGTTCTTTGAGCCTCTAAAGGCAATTTTTGCATAACATTAAAAAGTCTTTGCATATAAAATGATACCCATATGTACCCAGCTCTCTCTATAATGGGACCTAACTAGATTTAATAATCTGATGTCGACTGAATTAAGAATGCAGGGTTTGTGATGTGATTTCCTGAGTATCCATTGGTCCATGAGCAAAAATAAAAAATGAATGGTTACATTTTTTTGGTGCGGTATTGAGCCAAATGATACAAACTAGTTTTTTTTGGTTTACCAGTGATTTCAAATATGCTTTTGAAACAGTGATTTGAGTTTTCAAAGTATTTTGATCTTTCCTTATTCACAAAGAGATACAAGAGGCGTCTGATCTTGTATGGTGTATATACAACAGATTTTCCTACACAGACTTTGGTGTTTCTTAATCCTGGCAACTCCTGATCTGTGTCATGTACAATCTCACGATGAGTTGAAATCAAAAGGACAGAGCCTACAGAATCAGGAAATGTTTGAACTGTTCACTGATCAGCCATAACATTAAAACCACCTCCCTGTGCATTTCATCAGCTCCATATACCATATAGGACTGTTACACACTGTTACACACTACAGTCCATCTGATTCTTTGTATATGTCATTGTTTAACCCCTTTTACCCTTTTCTTTAATGGTCAGGACCCCCACAGGTGGTATGAGTGAGGTAGATCATTCTCAGCACTGCAGTGACACTGACATGGTGGTGCTGTGTTAGTGTGTGTTGTGCTGGTGTGAATAGATCAGACACAGCAGTGCTGCTGGAGTGTTTAAACACCTCAGTGCCACTACTGGACTGAGAATTGTCCACCAACCACCAGTCAGATGGACTACAGTCTGTAAGTGTTGAACTACAAAGCACACCTGTATTGTAAATGGAGCTGGTGGACAGTGTGTGTGGATACAAGGAGGTGGCTTTAATGTTAAGGCTGGTCGTTGTATATCTGTGCTGTATTATCACAAATATGATTATACAAGCTTCCTCTCACAGTCCAAACACATGCATGTGGGTTTGATTGGTCACTCCAAATTGCCCGTAGGTGTGAGTGCGTGAGTAAATGTTGGCCATGCGATAGACTGGTGAACTGTCCATGGTGTACCCCGTGACCCCGACTAGTGGGATTAAGTGGCAAATAATGGATGGATGGGTGATAATAGAAGTATTGAGAACCATTAAATTTGACACGTGGTCACGTTTGTCGAACCCAGTTGGGTCTACTATAAAAGTGGTTCATCATGCCCAGATTCCTTTTCTGGCGTAATGTGAAAGCTCTTTTTCTTTGAATTAATATCTCAAAATAAAACTTATTTTATTCAGCCTTGGACTGATATTTTAATATTGTCTTAAGGTTTTAATATACTATGTTGAAGTAATGAAACAAATATCAAGAAGTGAGTCATTATTTCAGTAAGTCAGTAAATTTTGTGTCAAGGTGCTAATTTAAGGGTTTTTCCTAGAATGTTGAGATTATGTTAAATAAAGAATAAATATGGTTCTCTGTTGAAAGGATTTACGGAACCAGAAATGGTTCTTGCATGAAATTGTGCAGGGAACCCTTTTTTGGCACCTTTCTGCGTATAGAGGAATATGAGGTGAGGAAGAGTGATGAGGCGTGATGTAAAATGTGTTTGTCCTGATGTTCTGTGTGGATTTGGGTGTGATTTAGAGCCTAGAGCTGGTGGCCACATACACAAGTTCACTCGCTGACTCAGTCACACAGTAATCCAGACTCTAATGCTCACTCATATTCAACACACATACACACTGTGCTGTGTGGTGCTGTGGTGTGTGTGTGTGTGTTGAGCATCAGCTGGGTGATGGATAGAGGACATTAGGGCTGCTGGGGACAGGTGCCGCAAACGATTAAAGACCGCAACCACTCACTCGGGGAAAAAGGAAGAGTGCAAAAGCCAGGCAAGAGGAAAGCGCTGCCTCCGGAACATATAAACACACGCACCACACACTCCCTCCACGCTTATGCAAGTGTGTGTGTGTGTTAATTAATGAATGTTGTGATCGTTCCTTCAGTAGATTCTTAATTATAAATCCAAACACATGTGTGACCTTTAGCTAAAGACAGGTGGGTGTTGATTCATGTGATTCAATGATGAATCATAGCAGCACACGTACACAGGAGACATGCCTTTCTTATATAAACACAACACTCAGTCAACCTCTCTCTCTCGTTCTCTCTCTCTCTTTTTCTCTCTCTCTCTGTCTGTCACTGTTGGCGTTTTTCCCCGCTGACACTCCTTCGTGACCCGATCACTCTTCCTCGACTCTCTGCCTGTGGTCATGCGGCACTACAGCTGTTTCTGTCCTCCTGTCAGCATCTTTCTGTGCTGTTGTTCATTTTGTCTGAGCCTGACCAGTTTTACACCCAGTTCTACTAAACACCCTCTTCTACTAAACACCTCACTCTACTAAACACCCAGTTCTACTAAACACCCAGCTCTACTAAACACCCAGTTCTACTAAACACCCAGCTCTACTAAACACCCAGCTCTACTAAACACCCAGTTCTACTAAACACCCAGCTCTACTAAACACCTCACTCTACTAAACACCCAGTTCTACTAAACACCCAGCTCTACTAAACACCAAGTTCTACTAAACACCCAGCTCTATTAAACACACAGTTCTACAAAACACACAGCTCTACTAAACACCCAGTTCTACTAAACACCATGTTCTACTTAACACCCAGTTCTACTAAACACACAGCTCTACTAAACACCAAGTTCTACTAAACACCCAGTTCTACTAAACACCTTACTCTACTAAATACACCATGTTCTACTAAATACCAAGTTCTACTAAACACCCAGCTCTACTAAACACCTCACTCTACTAAACACCCAGCTCTACTAAACACCCAGCTCTACTAAACACCTTACTCTACTAAACACCCAGCTCTACTAAACACCATATTCTACTAAACACCAAGTTCTACTAAACACCCAGCTCTACTAAACACCTTACTCTACTAAATACACCATGTTCTACTAAATACCAAGTTCTACTGAACACCCAGCTCTACTAAACACCTCACTCTACTAAACACCTTACTCTACTAAACACCCAGCTCTACTAAACACCATATTCTACTAAACACCAAGTTCTACTAAACACCCAGCTCTACTAAACACCTTACTCTACTAAATACACCATGTTCTACTAAATACCAAGTTCTACTAAACACCCAGCTCTACTAAACACCTCACTCTACTAAACACCTTACTCTACTAAACACCCAGCTCTACTAAACACCTTACTCTACTAAATACACCATGTTCTACTAAATACCAAGTTCTACTAAACACCCAGCTCTACTAAACACCCAGCTCTACTAAACACCTTACTCTACTAAACACCATATTCTACTAAACACCAAGTTCTACTAAACACCCAGCTCTATTAAACACCCAGCTCTACTAAACACCTTACTCTACTAAACACCCAGCTCTACTAAACACCTTACTCTACTAAACACCATATTCTACTAAACACCAAGTTCTACTAAACACCCAGCTCTACTAAACACTTTACCTCTTTTCCTTTATAATGTATTTTTCACTACTTCTTCTTCTACTTCTACTTTTTCTCCTTCTTCTTTTTCATTACTTTGTTTCTTCTACTATTTCTTTTCTTTTTCTTTCTATTACATTCCATTTCCATCTCTCTCCCTCTCTCTTTCTCTCTCTTTCTTTCTCTCTCTCCCTCTCTCTCTCTCTCTGTTGCCTGTGTTGTAGCATGGTGATGATTGCCAGACATTCAAATGAAGCTCTGTGACTGCAATGCAAATTCTCCCTCTCTTCATTCTCCACACTGCAACTTCATCATTTATCCACTATAGAGAGAGAGAGAGAGAGAGAGATCTTACTGGCTTTGCATGTGTGTAATTTAAAAGGCGTACAGAAGGGTTGCAGAAAAAATGACTTGTAGAGAGTAAGAGGGTGGGCACTCTTTCTCTATAACCCTCTTGGGCTGTGCGTGCATGTGTGCATGCGCATGCTTGTGAATAGTGACTCTTTTCGGAGTCCTTGTTCACTCTGATGAATAAAGTCTCCATGGACTGCAGGTTGAGATGCAGTAGCAATGCTCTAATGGCTTTCTATGATTATCTCCACAGCAGTGTGGAGCAGTGGAGGAAGGGAGAGTGAGGTCCGTACAAATTAGGAAACAATAGGTACTTCCATATAAGTATTCTGAAACATCCTCTCTTCCACTTATTCTGTTCGTAGACAGGGGAACAGCAATGCGCCGGAAGCCCATTACTAACCACTCCTCTGTCAGAGAGATGCACTTCGATGCCAGTTTCCCATTAGAGGGAAAGCACTGCATTGCTCTGCACAGCATTAGGAGAAATGCTGATGAAACGTGTGGAAGCTGCATGGTAATAAGCAGCGGCAAAGAAAGTGTGATGGCATAAATCTTCAGCCATCGTGCTGTCAAAGTTGCCTTGCTGGTACTTGGATGTCTAGGTAAAAAAAAAAAATATATTTTAGTTCATTAACTTGAATCCTAGGGTTATTCTTTAGTTATTCACTTTGTAGAAAGTGAAACAGTACAGAAACCGAAGTTTGGCGAAGTCTGAAATGATGGTTGAAATATTGATGAACAAAATATCGCTTCTATTCTTAAACTCTTATACACATATACCAGTTAAATTCTATATTCCCACATTATGTTTAGCTTGAAATGACAAATCTTTTGTTTTTTGTTAGATTTTTTATATTTTCTCTTTGTTGCATCTGTGGAATATGATCTTTAAAAAAAAATTACTTAATTTTTAAAAAACTACATTTACAATAGAAGCCTATGGGGAGATGCTCCAGAAACCATTCCTTTAAGACCTAAAAAGAATTGTAAACTGTTACAGTGCATAACATGTAGTTGTGACTGAAGAACTGAAGTGTGGGTATATGTTAGGGTTTGTAAGCAGCAGTGTGAAATAGAGTATTCAAACAGCTCATTAATATATGTGCTATAGCCCTAAATGGTGGGTACCACTATTTCTTTGTGCCTGTACAAGTGGGCAGACTTTATGTTTGCCTGTTTAATCCCCATCATCCCTCTGCCTGCCTTTGCCATCTGTCTCAGTAGCCCAGTTAAACATTGTGTTAGGAAAGACAGACCAATGCCAGGCGAAATCACAAAACATTCATTCCAAACATGATGGTGTTCCACCAGGCTCTGTCCTAGGACCACTGTTATTGCTGTGGTTATGTAATGTTTATATTAACAACTAAACAAACAGTCGTATGCAGAAAAAAAAACCTATTAGGATGTCTTGACTAGTCACAAACTAGTCACAAACAGTAAGAGGTGTATGACAAATAGTAAAATGGTAAAACAATGATGTGTCCCAGTGGAGTTAACTAGGTCCTGCATGCTGTCTAAAAAATGCTCTGTATCTATGGCTGCTCTCCAATTATATTTGAAATGTGGCAGTACTTCTTCACGTTGCTCCTTTTTTCCTTTCTCGTTTCTTCCACTTGCCTATTCCCACCAAGTACACGCCTTCTGGAAATTGTGATGAAAGTGTTAATTTATCTGCATTCTCTCTTACTCACTTACAGCCCCCTGCACATGCACTCATCGAGCCCCACTCTTCTTATCTCTTGCTGAACCTTAATTAACAGTAAGACCAAGCAATTACAGGCCAATATCCCTCGTCACAGAGATACAAAGCCTGCCCTTCCAGCCTCTCTTCCCACCGCCCCTGAACTCACACCACACACCCGTTAAAGAGCAGCCCAGCGCCATGACACAATGGCCACTCAGATAAGACTATTCTGTCCCATAATTGCTTTGTCTCTCTTGAGAGGAGGCCCAAATCAGACAGGTTTCTGCATCCAACCTCGGAGATGAGTTCTTTCAGCGCGCCACAAACCCGAAACGTGCACAATAATGCTACCTGTCTCCAACTCTCGCTTTATCTGTATAATACAATTATAAATCCATAATAACCACACTATACAGTACAATAGTAACCTATCTCTACCTCCTTTTATCTGTTTCACAAATCCCTGTGAATTTATTGTAACATATTGCAGTGGTGCAGAGCAAGACACAAGGGATTCCATCGCTCTGCTGCAAGAAGAGCTCCTTTATTATAACACCAGCCGCAGAAAAGGCACATACAAAGCATTGAACTCATGAGGGAGGTCACCACTAACCACAGGCTTCACGCTACCAGTGACCTTCCTCACACACAAAACACACTAATTAAACCTGCACGCTGACATAAAATGACACAATAAATACATACTCACGACTTAAACTAATGAACAATGACAATAAACAACATAAATAGACTCTTTTTTGGAGGGTGCGCACCTCCCATGAGCCCCCTGGTAGCAGGTTGCTGCGATATTATAAAAATAATGCATTCATGTTTTGTATGGGCATCCAAACCACTCTGTACAGTACCAAACCTTTTCTGAAAGGGAATTGTGAGGGCACTCTGTGTATTGTTTGAATTAGTGCTGCTCTGTTTCCTGTGGAAAGGAATGGGTTAAAATGTCAGTGTTGCAGCCCAAACAAGCAAAACTAACGGTGCTGGTATTCCTTGCTTGACGTCTGCATGGCATCTGGATATGAATCAGTTTGTTACTTAATTTGCCAAAGCTGACCAAAGACTGCTCCTGTTATCATTTCTATGCACTGGGAACTGACATCCTAGCTTCCCATCGTAATGACTGCATTGAGCTGTGTTTTGTTGTTCTAGCTCGCCCACTGTCATCATATGTTATAGGCAGTGATTTGCTCATTTACTCAAAATCATCTTAGAGCTAAACACAGCATTCAGCGAGTATCCTGTGTGATTGAATTGCACTCGGTCAGCTCTCTCCATGTTTCTGTACTCACCTTTGTCTTCCTTTTCATTTGTTTACAATAGTAACATAGCATACTGTATATATTTATATATTAAATGTCATTGCATCCGCAATGCTCATCAAACAGGCACTGATGCATTCTGTATTATAGTGAAATAAAGATCCAGACCAAAATATGCTTACAGGCTTTGTTTTCATGGGTTAAGGTTTTTTTCCGCTGAAGCCATTTACATTGAATAGCTCCTTCTTTTTAAGGTTTAATTTTATTTGGCTTTTCAGCTGCTGAACTGCTTTGCTGTTGCTTATTCATATATCTTTAAAGCTTTAGCATTTACTTTTAGACTAAAAGTATTGAATAAACAGAACAATTCAAGCATGAACAAAACAAAAGTTTGTTTTAAAGCATGTTGCTGGCTAGCTAACAGCAGTTAGTCAGCTAATCAGTTAGCTAATCTTGCAAGCTACAAAATGACTGCTAACAAGTAAACAAAAAAAATGTTATTTTAGAATTTTAGGACTGTAGCTGTATTTAATTTACAAATTTACTGACAGTCAAATATGCTGGTGACTAAGCTATGATAGAAGATTTATCCTGACGTGTTTGAGTTAGCCACTAATGTTAGTGCCTAAATTGCCTAGTGCCTAGATTCTCCAGTGTCCAGTAAAAGGTGACAATCTGTTACTGAAAAGTCATAGCCTGTCACGCTGCCTGGTTCTCCTTCTGTGCTTCCCACTACTGCACACTACAACTCCCAGAACTCCCTAGCTTCTAATCTGACAGGTCTTGAGCAGACCAATCATGGACTCTCCTCTAGATCACACTCTCTGGAATACTGACTAATTCGACTCACCTGTTCGTTATTAAGCCAGATGTATATATACCAGTCTGTTCCACTTCTTTCTTTGTGAAGTATTACCAACTATTTCCATTGCATGCTGAGCGGCCTCTTGTTTCTTTATACTCGTGCACCGACCCTAATTCTCTATACGTTTGGATTTATTTGCTTTCCATTTGTCTCTGTTTTTTCACCCTCCTTTTAGTTCATTGTAATTTCTCACGGTTGTAACTTGGACTGTTTCACTGACCACACTTTTGGACTGCTCTACTAATAATAAACTGCACTCACAGTTTTTTTATCCATTCGTCAAACCTTACATAGCCAGTCTTTGCATTTTGTTGTCGGTTTATTGCACAGGCTAACTGTGGTGTTAGGGGTTTGATAGCTGGTATTAGTGGTTTGTTAAATGTTCTAAAATGCACTACTTTTAACTAGTGATGGCCAGATGAAGCCTCTTGAAGCGTTGAAGCTTTCCCTCTAGATGGTTCAAAAAAAGGTTCATTACTTCATGTGCACACAAACCCCCCTGCTGGCCAAAACTTTTATTGTCATTTCAACTATTTGCGATGGCCTCTTGCAACGTTGGAGCATAAAAAACTTTAATTTCATTTTCTGTGGTTAATTTATTTGTTTATCTGATCTGTGTTTGATTGTGTGGGTAATAGAGGTCTGTTAATTAAAAAAAAACTATATATAACTATAAATAAATCCAATAGGACGTGAGATATTGATGTTAAAACTGTTGCAGTGGTTTTAAGAGATGGGACAGTGATTGTGGGGTGATGATGACTTTTTTTTATTTTTATTAAAAAACAATAAATCACACCAATACTCGAACCACGTCCTGAACCAGCGAAGCTTCAGACATCATCAGTGAC
Source organism: Megaleporinus macrocephalus (assembly GCA_021613375.1). NCBI lineage: Eukaryota > Metazoa > Chordata > Actinopteri > Characiformes > Anostomidae > Megaleporinus > Megaleporinus macrocephalus. The sequence continues at coordinate 31,856,060 of CM038724.1, forward strand.
GTCCTTAGCGAAGCAAGCCTCGATACGCGCTTCATAAACTACTTTCTGGATTTCTCGACACAAGCTCCGAAGCATCAGTATCTTCACTACTTTTAACTATAATATAAACACCTGGCCTACAGGAGCTTACAACTCATTCAAGATACACTCGATGAGACAGGACAGGGATTCAAGGAGGTTGAAACAAAGGTAAAGTTCTCTTGAAGACAACATAATGATCTCTAAACAAGAAGTGGATGGAATGCTTACCAAACTGGACTGAAAATCAATGCAAGAGGACAAACATTTTAATTGGTGCTATTGCAGATGAGAAAGGTGAGAGAGTTGGAGTGAATCAGAGAAGAGAGTTCTTTCAACAAAGTACTTTCAAGCAATCTGGGAATAGATGATAAAAATACAGAGTAAGCCCAGAGAATTGTCTGTGCCTTTTGTGAGTTCTGCATCAAATTTCATCCCTTTACCTGCCAAGAGAATCTCCAGCGGTGGAAAGCAACTCCGGTGTTAACTCTTCTATTTATATCACTCCTTTTGTTTGCCGCTGAACGTGGTTTCTTGCCAGGAGTGGGCGGAAGCGGTCGCTTGCCAAGAGCTTCAGCCATCTTTGCATTTATTCTTTCTTTCATTGACTACCTGACTACTTATCTATCCATGAGCAGGACCTTCAACATGATTGACAAGAGGGTTGAATACTTCTTCGTTCTCTCATGTTGGACAGATGGAAGACTCTGCTCACTATCACAAACAACATTCAGGTTTGAGCACATGGGTGCTACCTTTGATGATTTTGAGCTGGCTGTCAAAGGATGTTGGTTGTATAGAAGAGACTGGGATAAATATGGAGGTGGACTGGCAGTTTACATTCAGGAACATATTCCAGTTATATTTGAAAGGAATGTGTGAAAATCTGGATATATTGTTCTGAATGATAGACAGTTTTCCAAAACAATATGTCATATTTTTAATAAATGTCTACTCTGTGGCAATGTCCCAGTGCTATAGTCTAAAATCATGTAAAGGCAGGTTTTACTGGCTCTAAATGCAGACCTATTAGCCCTGTGCTTAATAAGATACTGGATAAGGCCATAAACATGGGGATTTAATCAGCTAGTTGTAGCCGTGCTCTTGGATTTTACTGCGGCGTTTGCTGTTATTGATCATGGTATTCTTACTGCTAAGCTTAAATGCTATGGCTTTTCACCTTTAGCTCGTGCTTGGATAAAGAGGTACCTCGGCCGAACATAGGGCCTATTCTTCAACAGCAGTTTTCCAGGCGAAAAAAAAAGGCCAATGCAATAATTTATTCTGGCAATCAGCTTTGTTCTGTGCATCACCAGCTTTAGTGAAGTTGAGAGATAATGTAAAGATTGAGTTGCAAAGCATTACAAAGTGGCTTAAATTGGATAGAATATATTAGTATTAGTATTAGTACTAAACATTACTTAAATAAAATTGAACATAGACTGTTCTGGGTGTATTGTATTGTCTTGGCATTGTCACATTGATCTTACTGTATATATTGAACATTTCAGTGTGAGCTTTTATTGATTAGTCTGTAAAGTATGTGGTTTAGTTTTGGGTAGCTTTCTTGGTTATTGATACTGAACGATTTTAAAGATTGTTGGTTGCATATGCTCCTGTGTGGACCCCAGGAAGAATAGCACCCAGGTTGTGGAAGCTGATAGGGATTAAGAATAAAGAATAAAATTGACTTTGGGAACAATTTACTATTCATATAATTATGATCTATTGCTGAAGCTGGCAATGAACTGACCTGGTTAGTTTATTTCACTCCTCTTGAAATGGATTTAAGGTATTGTCATTGATGTGGGTGGTTAAAAAGAATGAATGCCCATAAGACATTTACGTTTAAATGTTTTTGCTAGGATTAGAAAAAAAATACTTTTGCAAATTTCCAAACAATCTAAAACACAATTTCCAAGAAGAAAAAGTAAGAAAGAAATACAATTTAATTAAATTCAAATCTGTGCTGAGGAAAGTCAGACGTCCCAAATTTTATAGAAAATTCATTTTTGTCTTTCAAATCTAAAGTTAATTTTCACCTCTGAAAATTCCAGTTAAAGGTTATACATCTATTTGTGGCCATCATAGTTAAAATGGAAAAAGTCTTCTAGTCTAGTGAGCTTCTAGGGAGCTGAAAATTGCTTATATCACCTAACATAACCAAAGATGGATTAAGAGAGATCTTTTTGGAATAGTTCCTGTAAAATGTTTTCAAGTTGGGCCACCATGTTTGTAATTTAGGACATTCCCAAAACATATTTTTTAAGAACTTGGTATGCTTGTTGCAGTGACAGTGTTCTGTGTATCTGGCTGTAGTGAACAGTATGAAGTTATTATAGTGAAAATGAACAATCACAAACATTGTACAGAGGCATTACTTACTGTGTCGTGCACATGGCAGCTGGGCAGACCCACTGTGTGGTAAATGACGTGTTTTGATTAGTTGGGATTTTTCCTATTGGGACAGGACACTTGGGCAATTTTCCATTTTTGGGGGGGAAGATTGAGAATTTCTTTCTCACTCTTTTCTCCCTGCCTGCTTGTGGCTTTCAGAGACACGTCTATCCAGCTTACCCTTCTCAAACACTGCTTTGGTTTGTCAACTGAATATGCTAAAACAGGAGAAACGCTAAAACGAGCAGTGCATGATGGGTCGAGATATTTGCTTGACCTTTTAATTCAGCTGGTGGACATTTAGCTTTTGCTTTTGGTGCAATGCTGTCAATACAAGATTCTGTATTGGGAAACTAGGAGTGGATTTAAAGGAATACTCCAACATTTGTTTTCAGCAATATTTCTATCAATCTTATGTCTGGCATTATTTCACTTGCTAATTCTGATGCACTTACCAGCAATTAAAAAACAACAGAAACTCTGTTAACTGAGCACATGCATGAAATAGAAGCCAGTGGGCAACTGCTGTATGTATAAATGTGCTTTAAGGCAACAGGTTTACCTTTTCTTTGTAAGTATAGGAAAATGGCAACATCACAGTCTGCAGTAGTCAGTCAAATAAAGATTTGAGTAAAAAACAGACTACTGAAGACTAACAGAACTGTGTGTTTTTTATTAGTAATTGTGTGGACAATAGGCGATGTAAATAATCTAGTTTTATTAAAAATGCAGCTTTTAGTGCTGTTTCACCTTGGAGTCTGACAAGCCAGCCATGCTGTTGAGCTGACATTTCCCATAACTGTGGCATTTGAGAAACAGCATTGTTACAGTTCTAAACAGAGCTCCAGACCTTTACCTGCAGTGCTGAACTCATGAACCTGGTTGTTTATGACAGAGAGAGAAAGAGAAAAAAAGTTAGTGAGGATTTTTATTTGTCTTTTGGTTTTGAGTGTGTATGCAAAGGTTTAGCATGAGTAAAGTTCAGAGCAGTTTGCATGTTATTTCTGATATATATTTACACTTATTAGCTTCCCAGTGCCCAATATATGTACAAATGACTGATTCGTGATATTAGGTCATATATGTGTTGTATATGTTTTGAACTTCTGTGAAAGTTTAGCATGAACACTGTGAATAATATCGTTTTTGTTAATAAGCTATATGTCCAAAAGTAACCAGCCCTTTAATGATTAAGTTTAGCTACACTAAGGTGCTCTTATAGCTATAACTTCCATTCAATTGCACACACAGCTTGCATAATAAGCAATGACCAATAGAATGGACCACTCTGGACCAGCCACATATGAGTCTAGGGCCACCAACAGCCAATGCCAAGCATCAACGTAGGGGCGTAAAGACCTCCGGCATTGGACTGTGGACTGGTGGACCTGGAGTGAGAGAGCTTCATCCAATAGCTTTAGGATGGGTTGTAGTGATCCAGAACTAATCATCCAACATCAGTACCTGACCTCACTAATGCTCTTGTGGCTGAAAAGCACTTGAGCCCTTACAGCAATGTTCCATCTAGTGTAAAGTCTTTCCAAAGGAGTAGAGGCTGTTACGCCAGTAAACTCTCTATTAATGTCCTTGGTTTGAGAGGATGTGCTGGCGTTGTTGGGTTTTTCAGCATCTCTGATGATTTGAGAATTTGTTAACAAGTAAGTATATTTAGTCAGCCAACCTATAACACTTCAGTAGTTCAGTAAGGTATGCCAGAGCTCAGCCATTAAGAGCTTTATATGTTATAAGTAAGACCTCAGAGACAATGTGAACCTAACAGTGTAGTTAGCCAGTGTAAACTAGATAAGTTGCTGCTTTCTGCCCTAGCTGGAGCCTATTTATTATAATAATTGATTTCATATAATAATATGATGTATAGTATAAGTTTTAGGTGCTTCTATTAAAATAGACTTAAAGTGTATTGATGAATTGTTTTTATTAACAGTGTTCAGTGTGTGTGTGTGAGTCCAGTGATATTACTAGCTGGGCGGCAAGAGGGGCCTGCAAGGACAGAGCACTCTAATCTTGGCCCCTTCATATAGATATTGCCACAAATAGTCATTCATAACTGACAGAAAGATCCAATATACCAACATATCCAACATCTATCAGCACTACACAGATAGAACTGACATATATCCCCCTCTTTCCTATTCATAATTTATCTCATCTATGACAACTGCTCTGAGCTTATCCTTCACAAGCCACAGCATCATATATTCACTATTTCTAAAACTAAAATCTTCAATAGTTTCACATAATCATTTTGTTAACTAGTAGATGCACCCGCTTGTTAGAGTACCAGTGTGTTAACTAACAAATTGCATTGTCCTTTACTTTCATAAGTACAGTCCTTCTTTTTTATTTCCCTGGTGTCCATAAGACCCTGGTTCTGCCACAGTGTGAGGCTGCAGTTGAGCATACTTTGAGGCTCAGTTAGAGGCTGTGTGCTGAAGCTCTCTGCTCCTTCATGGGCAACGTGCTTCACTTCCTCCTGCCGGTGTTTGAGCATGAGGCAGGGCTTCCCTACAGAGAAGAGAGTGTGGGTGGAATGCTACAACACACACACATACACACACACACACACACACATACACACACGTCTGATCTTTTACACACTCTACATTACGCAAGAGTGAATTCCTAGAGCTCGGGGGGGCACCGGGTCAGGCTAACACACCCCCACTTTACTAACCCTGCTAATGTGAGCAACCCCAAGACATCTGGGACTACACACACACACACACACATTCACAAACACAGAGAGTAGAGATGAGCAGGCTGACAATTTGATGTAAATTATCATGTGGAAGACGATTAATCAAATATAAGGCAAAGAATGAGGCATGTCATATGCCAAAGTTTGGGCACTCCTGGCCAAATTATGTGTTTTGTTGGTTTTCTAAGTTAAAAGAAGTTAACACACTTAAACACTTAAATATGTAACCTTTGTGCAAATTATAGAGAATAATTTCTATGTATATAATACACGTTAGTTTTATGACATAATAAATAAATAATAAATAAATAAATCATTACAATATCATACATAGTATATTAAGTCTACTACATAGTCTCTTTTGTATATGCCAGAATATTTTCCAGTATAGCAGTTAAGCATTTTTTCTATTTGTTTTTAGTGTAATGACAAGTCATTAGATTACAAATAATACACAGTGTAAAGGATCTATTAACAGTACTGTGCAACAGTTAGACGTCACCCTTTATGCATTTGCAATTTAAACAACCATTAAGTAGGAGTTATTCATTTTGAGAAGATATTTTTGATATGAAATAGCTCTCTTGCATGAGGAAGACAAGAGTTAAATAGCTACAAAACATGAAAACATTCAAATGGGTTTCTGTCCATGTTTCCACTTACTGTGAGAAGACAACTCAGTGCTATGGGTCTGAAATGATGTGTAGCTGTCAGGAAGCCTCTCACTGAGAAAAGAAAAGTAACATCTTAAGATGTGTAGTGAGGCTCTGTGGACTGGTTAGTCTCAAATTGTAAATGAGATTATTTCTTAGAAGCTGGTTGAAAAATATCTTTGCAGATTTCCTGTTAAAACTGAAAGCAAGTCTCCTGAAAATAACAAAAACCAAAGACTTCATGGCAAATGCTGAAAACTTACATATTGCAATCATTAAATGCATTTATCTTACGATTCCAAACTGTTGAAGGGTTCTGTAGAGCTGCTCATGTGGTAACTGGACAGGCAGGGTCATAGCAAGAATCATGCTGGTGTGTATTCACTCGTCTGATTGGTCTGATTCAGTGTGAAAGCAGACCTGATGGCACACAAGGTCAGTCTGTGGCCAAGAGCCTTCACCGGAGGGACTGCAGGCATAATTGGAACTGTCTTCCGAAGTGAACCTTTTTCTATTTTTTTTTTTCTTCTTGCTGCTCTGGATGGACATCCTAAGCATTACTCCTAATCCTTAATCCATCTAATCCTCATTCAGGACCACTATTATACTCCACATACATTGTGATTGTGCATTTCGTCAGCTCCATTTACAATACTGATGCACTCAGTGGTTCTACATGTAGAATCTTTTTCTCTTTCTTTTTTCTCTTTTCATCTTTACTTTGTTGGCGCCCTTTCACCCTGTTCTTCAATGATCATGACCCCAGCGCTGCTGTGTCTGATCCACTCACACCAGTGTAATGTTAGTGTCACTGCAGTGATGAGAATGATACACTTCCGTAATAGTACCTGCTCTGTGGTGGTTCTATGGGGGTTTAGGGTTAAAGTGGATAAACAACGTATGCAGTGAATCAAATGGACCACAGTCTGTAACTGTTGAACTACAGGGTCCTGTATTGTAAGTGGAGCTGATAAAATGGACAGTGTGTGTAGATATAATGAGGTGGTTTTAATGTCATGGCTGGTCGGTGTATACAGTTGACTTCAGTATAAATATTGAGTCATTAAAAGCCACTGTGCGTTGAATGAACTGTTATTCTACTCACACGCAAAACCAAATTAAGGCTTACTGATAGATAAACTAAGAAGAAAACTTTAGTAGATAGCAGGCTGAACAGGCTAATAGAAATAGCTAAGAACCTGAACCAATCCTTTCTTCCTGTGTTGAGTGTTAGGCTTTGTATTTGAAGTATTTATTCAATGATTCACTGTGAAAAGGTTATGATATGTTACTTGAATTTCTTACATCCTTTAAAAGCTTAAGTTGCTGGTTAGTATTAAAGCCAGTGTGGGGAAAACTGGCTAGCTTGATGCTAACATGGAACAGTTGTAATTAGCATTATCGTTGTGATGGTAAGGTATTAACATTAAACATTGCAGTTAAACATTTCATTATTATATTGTTGTTGACTGTAAGGTATTGTCCTCCTTCAGCAGTGCATAGTTGGTAAGCATATTTAGCAAACTATAACACTGCATACTCAAATGAACTACACATCTTGATAGAAGAACTAGGTGTGTGGGTATTGCACCCTATTTTATATTTTATATCTTTTAGATAAGCAATAGTCATTGCAGGTCATGTGTTCTAAGGCTTTAACCACATTATTCCCTATACCACACATTCTCCAGATTAAAATCACAGTAAATCACAGCCTCTCTTCTCTTCGCTAAAGCTGGAAACCCAAGTCTAAAAGTTTAACCTCTTTACTATCACCCTATTTTGGGTTCTTGCCTCTAATGGCATATCCAAACTACAAGGGGGCACTGTTCCCACATACTTTGGGCTACTATCATGACTTATGTTATCATTTGAAAGGCAAAATAGTCTTCTTTGAACAGTCAGAATAATTGTAACGGAGCCTCATGTGGTGTTTCTCTCTGCTTGACTTGTAGATCTGTAAACTGACCAACTGTTCCTCTAGGGTTGCTAGACTATTTCACTTCCACAGCCCATCTCTTATCTTATAGATTTGATAGCTTCTGCAAATAAAAGACAGCATCAGAAGTGCTGTGAATCTCGAAAATTGCATCTCAGTATTGCTGGACGATTTGATACGTACAGCGATATAATGTAAATAAAATAATATAATGTAAAATACCAGAAGTGAAAGTGTGCCTTTATCAGGACAGTTCAGTACAGCACAAAAAATTCCAAATGCATAAAGATTATTAGCCATTAACCATTTTTAGAAGCTTCTCCAACAAAGCAACATCAAAAACAGAACACTGTCTACTCAGTCTGCATATAATATTAATTCAGGATCACAGCAAGTGTTGAATCAATGTCACAGCCAAGTGCACAGAGTTGAATGAACTCGTTAAGTGTTCATTTATGCCCAGATTTACTTAAATGTACATTGTAGGTATTAAATTAAGTCTGGAGCTTTGCTTAGGATTATGCTATTACATTTTTATCTGCAGAAAGCGTCCATACATAAAAGTAATCGCTAGCAAATTTCTCTTTGCTTTTGACCTTTTTTTTATTGAAAAAGCCCGGGAATGAATACATGGGTCATGCTGGCACAGTAGCTCATTGTTGCATTGTTGCAGTGCAAGTCATGTGAAGCCAGGTTGAGCTGATAGCATAGCTTATACAAACTAGGCTATTCCTTTTATAAATGTACTGATTAAATCTAAAAAAAAAGGAATAAACCAAATACAAACCCACAAACCCAAACACACTCAACCGCAAAACATTAGATCCTCATGAAACCCATTTTCAAAACTAAAACCTAAATGAAAATATAATAACGCTCCTGTTACCCTATATGTCATGTTGCTTCATTTTGCCTTTCGGAGTAAACTATGACTAATCCTTAAAAGCCAGGAGTCTTTAGAGCACATCACTATAAATGACTAGAATTGGGCATATTGTTTTCGAACAGGAAGAAAAACAAAACAACCGCATACAGTATTAGTCACATTTTGAGCTGGGATGTTGAAGATAATGATCATTTTTAGGCTGACTCATTCTCCGCCGGCAGCCCTGTCCCAGTAAATCTTCAGAGCACAGCGCTTGACATCTGCAGAAAATAAAAAGAAAGCAGATTTCCAGCATTGTGGATGAGTTAATCATGCTCATAGCTGTCATTTCAATGTATAGGCCCAATGGTTGATTAAACCCAAGGTCTGACCAAGGTTGTCTTTAGATCCAGTGATGAATTAGTATTGTAAAAAATACCACTGCGGAGAAGTATGATGCTTTGGATGATGATGAAGCTGTCCATGTCCAGCCACTTTCCAGTAACAGCTCATTTTTGCTCTGTACTTTTTACCACTGTAGTAGACAGTTCACCACTGTGGAACAGTTAATCATACCCATAACTGTCAAATATATAGATCCCAGGGTGCAACCATGCTTTCCTTAATGATTGTTGATGGTTGGTAAAAACAGCCACTGTACAATGAAGTGCCCAGACACTTTTCAGTGATAGATTATTGTTGTTCTGTCATTTTCACCACCGCAGAAGAATATGGGCCATTGTGCACACTGTGTTTCAAAAAAGTTGTTGGTTTGGACCTCGGTGGCCAACCGCAGCCATCCATAAAAATGTTCTTCAGGGAACCAAAGGTGATTATTCTTGGCATAGTTAAGTGAGTGGAACTGTCAATCAACTATATAGACCCGCTGGTTGATTAAGTCCAAGCTGTGGTTTTCTTACCGATTGTGATCAATGTTGTTAAAAATGACTGCTGTGGGAGGACGCAAGTGGGGACAGGTTGGATGAAGGTGAAGGTGTCCATGTCCAGCCACTTTTCAGTGATAGATCATCTCTGCTCTGTCATTTCTGTCCAATTTCAGTAAAGCTGAATCAAAGCAGTGGTGAAGGGTCAGATGGGGAAAAAGTGGCTTCCATCAGCGGTCCCTGCAGTGGAGGAGAGAAAGATGAGCTTGGTGGTGATTGATGAAAGTCTCAGTCTCCTCTTTCTCTCTCTCCCTCTTTCTATTTCTCTCCCTCTCTCTCACTTTCAGAACAGCCGTATAAGTTGAAGATGTATCTTCAGATTGACCGTCGCCGTGGCCCGGTCCCCATCACGCAACATTGAATGAGTGAAGTAATGAAGGAAGAATGGAGCAGTGGTGTAGTAGCTTCTAGATACTGAAGCATGCTCATCGACAAGGTCCAAGGCACATCAAGCTTGTCGTTAGCCCATGGATGTGATGTAAGTAAGCATAATGAAAAATGTATGTTTGCCACATGTGTAGAGAAAACATTCCATAGCTTTGCAGTAATGTTATCAATATTACTCCAGATATTAAAATAGCACAGACAGGAGATAGGGGGGTGGGTTTGTAGAGGTGGGGTGGGGTATGTTAGCAGTAGATTTTGCTGCATTTAACATTTTTACAAGTTGCAAGGTGTGTATTCTTGTATTACCAACTTGACAGCACTGCTAAGTTGTCATTTTCTGTAGTGCACTAATGCTGTAGATTAACTCTTTGAGAGCTACAATTATGTTATCAAGTTGATATTACCATTGACTATAGAGCAAAAAGTGAATGGCAGCAAAAAAAAATAAACACTGCTACACGTAAAAGAGAGTAGGGGTCATAGAACTCATGTTCTCTGTGTTCATAGTCAAGTCCAAGTGCAGACACAGATGGCTTTTCCTAATTTAGGCCTATAGATGGTAAATCACTCTTGGTGCATATTGGAAACAATGCACACAAATCAATGCAAAGTGCAAAACAATGCAATGTACACAGTGCAGACAAAAGAGTGCAGCAAATACAAAGACATACACTAAATACAAAATGGGATAATAAATAACAGAAGCGTTCCCAAAATCCACTTTCAAAAGGCCCCGTTTTTGTGAAAGTTTAAAGCAACCTGTATGCATAATGTAAAAGTTCTTTCAAGCCAAGAACCACTTACGAGATTTTATAGCGTAGTTGGAAAGAGGGGATAAAGGAGAGAATATAAAACGCAGAAGATAAGTCCACTTTCCAGCAGAGGTGGGGAAATAAGGGAGCAAGGTGAAGGAGAAGAAGACGCAGAGAGTTTAGCAGAAAGAAAGGGATGAGTGGAGGGAAGGCATGGAGAAAATGGGACTGCATTAAAAGTTTCCCGCTGTTCCGATAAATATACCTCCGAGTTGTTCCTCAGTCCTGTTTAAATATTTAGCATGTAATTAAAAGGTGAAGAAACGCATGCCTGCCAGGCTGAAGGTTGATTTGGTCCGTATTGACCAAAGCTTAACAAAGTGGTGTTCTGTCACGCTGTTGAAGCCCTGAGGTGTCTGAGAGTGGAGATCTATGCACCTGTTTGGGTTCATGTTGGGCTCCCTTAAGGCCTCACACTGTCACCACAGCCTAAGATAGACTGGCCTGCTAAAGCTAAAGCACGTGGCTTTGTGTGCTTGCTGTTGTAGATGTTCTTTAGTAAAAGAAAAGCTGGAGTTTACCTACAGGACCATGGAATATATAGAGTCTTGGCAACAAACTATTCAAACAAAACAAAACTATTTCATTTTGGTTTCTGGGGTTAAGGCTAGCATATGGGTCATATAATATAACACTTAGGGCTTATATTGGTATTATATACCAATATACACATTTTCACACTGGCACACTGGCATTAGGAAAAATCATTGTGTTGTGCAAAGCCTTAAAAACCATAAGTCAGTGTTTAGTAACAAGCTCTTCATATAAATTCTTTCTATTTTAAAGTCTTTCTATTTTAGTTGAGTTTTTCCTGGTTTTATCTTTTACCCACTGCTCCTTGCATAATGATACTAGTTCTCTGATATACTTGGACCATATTGCATGCCTAGCAATGGTTTGGTTCACATTTGGGGCTATTCAGAAGCTTCATCCTGCAATCCTTATAGTGTTAATGATGGATTTTGAGGTATGTTTTGAATCATTGTCCTTGTTCCACACATGCAATCTCTTCCAGAATTCATTATACCATCAACCCCTGCAATGTTTCCAGTATCACTGGCTCCCATATAAATTAAACATATTAGATCTACTGGTATGCTTAACAGATGACCATTTTTTTTTACTTTCTTTTTTTTGCACACATAAGACATTTGCTTTTGTGAAGATGTGAGCTTTTTAGTCATTTCAAAAGCAGGTCCAAAATGTAGTTGGTTTAGTGGGGCATGAAGATTGGTTAGTGGGGCATTACCCCACAAAATGACCCTCCGGACATGGTCCTGGCTGACAAAAAGCTTCCAACAACATGTATTATGAAAAAAGACATACATTGTAGTGGTGTTTAATGCTTTTTGGAAAATGAAAAAGAAACCCTTCTCACATACACACACACACACACACACACACACACACACACAAATATTTATACACATATTTATACACACATATTTATATATACCAACTGTCCTCATCTGCTCTAAGTGGGATGGGTAGAAGTTGAGGTGGAGGAGAGGTGGATGTTTGTTAAAGCTGACTTCTCTGAGCCACACTGAGGGCTGTGTGACAGTAAGTGTCTTATTATTTTGTCTCACACCTTCTGCCTGCTTATAATAGTAAACATCCTGGTTTACATTCTTTTAAGAAGCCAAGGATATTATAAGCTATTCTGACAGAATATATTTTGATTTCTGTCTGTTTGTTTATTCACATATTTTATTTATTTATTTATTTATTTATTTATTTATTTATTTATTTATTTATTTTGTACGACAATTAAGAAGGCCAAGGATTTTCCTTACTGAGGCTGAGGTGACATCCAGCCATAGCAGTATTTAACTACAATGTAAGTGTGTGTGTTGGTGGGTGGGCGAGAGTGAAACAATTTGACATCTTCGACACACTTCTAGAGTCTACTTTACTTGAGAGTTAAATATAAATTTTCTGCCATCCGTTTCATAATGCTGTTATTTCTACAGTGTCAGTGCTTTTAGAATAAATTACACAAGCTGTGTCACACTTCCCGTAGCTTCTGTTAAATATTTAAACAGCCCGCTATGTGAAAAAGATATCATGAGACAGAAATCTTCCCTTAACTTCTAGGCTTCATATTAACTGAACTAACTGGCATGTTTTTTTTTACAACTGTGTACACACTAAAATTTAAAAATAGCACACAGCTACCTCTCAAAGAGGTTTGGCAAACCACTAAACATACTTCTTTACATTAAGCACATTTTTTAAAGATGATGTCACTTCATTGCAAAGGCTCCATCTTTCAAAATAGCACACCTGTGAACCACTCAATCGAACACAGCCATCAGGGATACAGGCAAATATAGGTAGACCTGGAGGAAGAGACAGAAAAACCAAATGATGAGATTTAAGCCAAATTGGTTGACCATGTTGTAAACCATGGGTTAACATAGAGTTCAGCCCAACCTCAGCATATATGTACTGCTGGACAGTTTGACAAGAGCACCAGTACTGATATACCTACATCAGTACTTTGTGGTGGCCATTCACTGCATTTCAAGGTTGAACAATGTCTAAAGAACATGGATCTTCAAGGGTTCTTTAATAGAGGCAGGGCAGCTTAATGGCAGCTCCAAGAACCATTTGCATGCTCAAATACTTTTTTCATGGAGAAATGTTCTACATGATGGTAGTGAATGTCTTGTATACATGGGCATTGTAGCAATGACAGAACACGTTTTGGTACAATATAGTATTCTTGTCAAGAAGGTTCTTTGAAGAACACGTTCTCCATCATAGCGAAGAACCATTTCAGCATGCTGTTCTGAATTTCGGTGCAAAATACCAATTGATGTTAGAGTGCGGGGAGGAATCAAATGTTCAGCCGTGTGCAATACTAGTCTCATGTAGCTATTTTAACAATGTCGCTGAATTAAATTAAACTCAGAGTAGATAATTTGAAAAGCAGAAATATTAAACAGTGCAGTGTGTAACTGGCTTAAATAGATTTTATGAACCCTGTATGTGCCACGTGGTGACAAAATTGGGTCTTTTATGAAATGTAGTAAAGTTTTCAGTGAAGTGTGGTATTTAATTTAGCAAAAGATCTGAGGTGTTCCACAACTTGTGTGTGGCTGTGTGAAATGTGAAAATGAGCTATGTTTTCTAAGAAGTTGTAGAACACTATATCTTTCTAGAAGACTTCATCCCAGTCTAATGTGCACCAGTTTAAACATGCTGCTGTTTACTTAGTGGTAGGGGTGTGTTAAAAAAATCGATTTCATTTGAATAATCAGATATTGATTCGTATAAACCTGAGATTGATCTTTAAAATTAGCATTCCCCACTTTGGATCCAGAAACCATGACGGTATATAAACATATTAACACTAATGTTTTTAGTAATGGTAGAGAGTTCCTTGTACATTTACCACATTAGTTCTCTGAAAATCTCTTTTCATATTCAAACAAAACATATTATTGTAACTAAAATATCCCTAAATGAATCAATATTGAATCGAATCGGAAATCGAATTGAATTGGGACCTTGTGAATCTGGATGGAATCGATCCAGGAAATCAGTGGCGATACCCAGCCCTACCTAGTGGTCTTGTGTTCCAAGTCTTATAGGGCATCCTTTGGATCACAGTTTTTATAACCTTGTTGGTTCATCTGTTCCCAACAGTTGATTGTAGGCACCATGACATAACATTTAGAGTTCCTTCCTAAATAGACAAGAGTTATTAAGCATGAAGCTACTTGGCCATGTAGAGGTCTTCTGTTAAGGTGTTGTGGGTCTGTAAGGTCACGTCATCTACTCATATACTAACCTGATGACAAACTGTGTGTGCTCATGCATTTTTATGTGCTTAACACACTTCTGAGGCAGGCGGCAGAGTCAAGTCACGACTCGCACCCCTGGGATGAGTGAGTCTGTGTGGGAGTGAAGTGGCTATCACGGTGAGTGAGTCACACAGAAAGGTAATGATGAATGAGAACAGTTTTTGAATTGTCGCTGGATAATGTTTATTAAAGATGATAGGTTACGTGTTGCACTCCATGCTACCACATGATCACTGCAGTGTTATACAGCTAGCGAAAAAAACAATATATCCAAGATATTGTAGCTGAAAGCCAGTCTTATCTTCACATTCTTCCAGGAGTGGTACGACATAACACACATCAGCATATGCAGTCAAAACGAATGGAAATGTATTTGTCTGAAGAGTACAGCGCTTTCTGTTGGTGTTACTTTTCTATGCTCTTTACAATAAAGGTGTGTGTTCTTCAGAGCTATGACTTACTGTAGGAAAATCACTTTCCTACTGTTTTAAAGAATCATCCATTGAACAGTTCTTAAGGGAGCCTGTGGTTCTTACTCTTTCATCGATTTTTTGTCACCTTTATTTTAAAGCGTCTAGTCTAGTCCTGGACTGAACATTTAAGGGGGCAACAATTCACAAAGTAATTCAGTTCAATACAATACAAACAAACATTAATACGATTTTGAATATAGCAAAAATAAGCACAGTCTGGATTATTTATTACAGCAATATTATAATAAAAAATATAAAATTATTTAAAAATTACATAAAAACATAACGAACATGTTAATTAATACCCTCTTTATGAAACAGATCAGTTCTTCAAACAGCAGAGGATGGACTTTAATCATGTAGAGTAAAGAGGTATTGTCGATATATTCAGTAATGGTTGTACAATGCTAACACTCCCTGCTCTTGATATAGAGGTAAAGAGGAAGCAACAGTTTCAAAGGAGGGAGGTCCATCATTGTGACCATGCTTGCATAATTTATATTATACTTCATGCAATAGAATCAATTCTGAAACGAGAACTTCACTTGCTTTGCATTCTGTTGAATATATATCTGATGCATGTGAGTACTGAATTGAGTAAGGGGTTCATATTGAACAGTATAATACGATATATTGCATTTAGGAAGTAGTCCAGAATACTGTAATCTATGTTTTTATCCCATTAATCTGAAGAGATAATATATAACTGTTTTGTCAGATTACATTTCTCAAACATGATTACATCATCCTACACTAACACTTACTTTACACTAATATATAATTTACAGATAATCTATTTCAAAGTGTTCCATTTAGGGAGTTTTGGACATTTAGTGGTATTAGGATCAGAGGTGGTAAGTAACAAAGTACTTTTTTTGGTGTCTGTACTTTACTTAAGTATTTCTGTCACCTAATACTGTTTACTTTTACTCACTGCATTTCAAAAGAAAAATCTGTACTTTCTACTCACTACTTTTTGAAAACAGACTCGTTACTACTTTACTTTTTAATCTTTTATCTCCTTATTTATGTATTTTTAATCAGGCAATTCTATTTAGGGTCCCAATGAAGCGCAAATCATAATCCTACTGGAGGTGAGGGGGTGGGGGGTGGGGGGGTGTGATTGGCTACTTTGACAGCTTTCAGGCCTATTGAAATGCCTATGACATGGCAAAGATACCCTGTTAAGGAAATTTGAGTTTCTCAAGAGAATTATTTTTAAAGAAATACTTTTACTTTTATACATTGGGGAGCATGTACTTTTATACTTTTACTTTTATAGTAGTCATACTTTAGCTTTTACCTAAGTATTTTTTACTTGATTACTAGTACTTTTACTTAAGTAAGGAACTCATGTACTTCTGCCACCTCTGATTAGGATTGACACAAGACTAAGGATCATGGGAACTGAATGTGAGAATGTAAATTTACAGGACGTTAGGCTGGAAAGAGGAGGGGTTTCATGCACGGTCCTACTACTAATCTTTGTTTATTTTACACAGTTTACTGTATAAAAAGTTCTTCCTTGGTACAAGCTAGAAAAATACTTCACATGGTAAAAAGCTATTGAACTTGTTTTACTCAAGAAATGACTTTTATTGACTTTCATTGAATCAATTCGAATTTTAAAATGATTTAATCATATTTAAGACATGTTAAGCTTTGAGCCCACCTCATGAACAGCTGTATGAGTGTATTTGTTGGTGCAATGATGGATACAGAGTCTGACTCACCTTCCTGTGCACCTGTGTCACACAGGCATATGTATGGTTGTTTCTATGTGTAAAAAAACAAAATGCGAGTATGTTTATCCACAGGCCTCAGCTGATAAGGTGGTATTTGG
Organism: Megaleporinus macrocephalus; assembly: GCA_021613375.1. Lineage (NCBI taxonomy): Eukaryota > Metazoa > Chordata > Actinopteri > Characiformes > Anostomidae > Megaleporinus > Megaleporinus macrocephalus. Next base: position 31,872,922 of record CM038724.1, read on the forward strand.
CATAATAGCAGCAAAGACAACATCAAAAGAGAAAAAATCATGAAGACGTAGAGTAGAGTAGAGTATATATGAGTATAGAGGTAGAATAATATTACAGGATTGTAAATACAGGAGGTTAATTTGGCACAATATTGACAATCTTGTCAACACTGCCCCAACCTTTTGCTGTGAGATGAATGTATTTCTTTGCATGTTAGCCTAAAGCAGGACTGAGACTAGATGACTTTCAGCATCCGGTAATACAACAAAACTGAGACTGAGATGACACAGATAAGATGAAAGCCTAAATAAAGGTAAAAGGGATGTACATTCGCCAGCAAGTAAAAGCCATTGAATGATTTTCTCTGGTCTCTTTCTTGGTCTCTCTTTCCCGCTTCTTTTTTTTTGGTGTCTTTATCATAGTGTCCATGCTGGGAATACATAGTTAGAGCTAAAGCAGGTGTTCCAGGTCCGGGCTGGCATTAAACAGAGACATCTCTCTCCCTATGATAAGTCAGTGTACCAGCAAAATGATTTTGGATAAAATTGTTATTTAATATTGCTTTAATAAGAAAACATTTGATTTAATGGGTTTGCTTTGGTTTTATTGGTGTCAATAATGACAATATATTGGGGGCGCAAGAATTCATCTATAGTAGCTTTAAGAAAAGTTAGAGAATGCAGCACATATGACTTTGTATGTCATTACATGTCATTGTATGCTGTGCTAGCTCTCTTGGCTGGCGTGAGGAATAACCATGCTTCAGAATAAATCATGGGTAGTAGCCAAGACAAGGAACCTCAAGGACTGTTCGGTTAGCGAGTTACTAGACACTAACTTCTCTCTGTACACGTTCCACATAATTTATTCAGCACAATGTCATTTGTTCTTCTGCTGCTTGGAGAGCCTGATTGCACCATTGAATAAGTTATTAAGATGTTTCTGTGGATAAGCCTGGCTTCATTCGCTGGATACTCAGAATAAATCAAAGCTGTTACAGTAGGTGATATTTATGTGGGACAGTGTACGTCTGGCGGTCAGTGATTATGGTGATTCGGTCGCTGAGGCTGCAGTATGGAGGGATTTCAATTACGAAGGCCATTAGTGAACGGTCACCAGTGTTAACTTGTTCATTAACATCCTGCAAAAGGAGTTTGTTTGGCGTGTATTCATATATGTTAAAGGTCAGGCAAGGGAGCACTTCAGGGAAATTATAATGGTGTTAAAATCAAACGTACGTTTTTAGTGGCATCAAACGTGATTGGTACCCGTATTAAAATGAACACAGAGACAATTTCAGGTGTGAAACATGATTGCTTTAAGAATGTTGATTGAATATGTGTGTAAATATGTTATGAAGATGATGTCGTCATGTTTGTGTAAGATGTTACGAATGTGTTGTGTATGTTGTATCATGTCAGTCAATGTAATAGAGTCTATATCATGAGAACCATGTTATTGTTTTTTAGTTTAATGTGATTTCAACATTTATCATTCACTTTTCAGTCCATGCAGTTAATATGCTGTAAAAACACTGTTTCTGTGGTTGCACAGGCACCACCATTTACAAATATTCAACTCTTCAGCTCACATTAGCTTATGCCACTCGTAATGACGTTCTACGGTATGTTTCAGCTCTAAGTGCTTTTCTGAATGAGGCTCAATGCACGAACCAATCAGAACTGAGGTAATTTATTTGAGCTCAGTCCCAAATGCAGAGTAATAAAAACAGCTGATTTCAGAAAGAGAAGTTGGAAATGTATTACATAAAACTGGACAAATGTTATAAATGGACCTCAAGGACATCAAATAAACTACAAAAAAAGAGTAGCATATGGGCCCTTTAATATCACCAGGTAAACAATTCCAAGGTACCAAAAAAGCTTTTAAAATGAAACACTATTTATGTACATAAATAAATAAACATTATTGGCATTCCCATTTTCAGAATTCATCTCAGTGCTATTGCACTTTCTTTAGATTGTACAGTATGTTTACACTGTTTCTAGATGGCACTACACTAACAGAGGTATAAACATTAACAGAGATTTTCAGTTATCACCTTTTTCAAACAGTCTTCAGGACGTATTGCCCTACACTAGTATATCACAGCATGGCACAAGTTTGTAAAGCTGCTGCAGCGCAGATTCTCAGCATGATTGCTCGGTTCTCGGGCCGCAGTGTGTTGTTGTGAATGAAACAGCTATATTGAAAATCGTCCATAGTGATAGACAGAGCTGTCTGTAGGGACAGTGTTTCACATGTATCATGAGCACTTATGTTGTATCATGTCTGTCTGACTAAATGTATTCAAACCAGTGTGAGCAAATCCATGGTTGACGTACGCAGTGCTGTATTTAATCATACAGTCTAAGTTGTCACCAAAGAACATGATATCTAAAATTTCCTGGCATTAGACAACTAAAGCTCAACCTGACAAACAAGAAGACATAACTGTGAAATGTATTTTACCTACAGAAGCACTTTTCTGACACTACAACCCTACCTGACCTAAGGTACCTAATGTAGCATAGCTAGATTTTAAGAATTTAGCTGTTTAATTGCATTGCAAATGCTTTATATTAATAACTAATCTAAAAAGTTTACTTATTTTATCAGCATCAACTAATACCAAATACCATGTACAAGTACTTGGTCTGTGGATCCCCTAATTAAAGTGGTAGTAGTTTTAATGAAGTTATGAAATAACTTAAGTTTGGGAGAAGGACCACGCCCAAACTCCTCCTTTCCGTCATTACACGCTCTATATAAACCACGTCTCTGCCCTCACCTTCTCGTGATGAAATTCACACTCTTCCCTTGGCAAAAAGGGGGGTTCTGGCTTCAAAACCTAGCAGCCGAAGCCACCCAGAACTCCAGCCCCGGTTTCTTAGATCTCCCCCTCCTTGCCCTGCCTTAGTGGTCTGCACTTCGCAAAAAAGTATCTTGCCATTGGGGAAAAATTAATAAGCTTATAACATACAGCATAGGAAAGTACATTCTAACTTATGTGAAAACTACCAGGTATGTACAGCAGTAATACTTTATGTATTTAATTTGCAATGTATACACTTAATAAAACTAGCCAATGCTATTCCATTACCCGTTAAATTCAGAGTAACCGTTGCATTGTAGCATAAAGTACTGCTGAATGTACATTACACTGCTTTCTGTATTACTAATATCTATATGGTATGTGTAAATATTGGTATTACATTGTATTTCCAACACTTAGGTGAGTATATAAAAGTATACAATAGGAATGATTAGTAATTACTACGTATTGGCCTATTAAATGCTCAAAATATTCTCTGATGTTATCGTTGTTGTTTTTGTTGTTAGGCACTAGACCCCATGCTGGCACACAATGACGTGGCTGTGTTTCCTTCTCAGTGAGACGGCAGCCAGTTTCGCCCACACATGCTGCACGTCACACTCTCAGGATTCCCAGCTCCAGATTCTTATGCATTTCATGTTTCTTCTCCAGCATTAAATCTGGTTGTGCTGTTTAAAGCACACTTCAAAGAGAGATGTAAACAGACTCTTATTATGCGCAGAGCTATGTGATTTCTGCTACTTTGACGCAGGCTTTGCCTAGAGAATATTTATGTTCCTCTGTGTGTGCGTATGCGTGACAAAGAACAGGTGAGCTAGCGTGGGTGTCTGCATGTACGGCTTATGCAGTGATCATGGAATGAAAAGCCTGGATAATGTAGCCTCCAGCAAGCCCCAGAGTTTCTCTAAAATCTGTGAAAGAAACCACAGTGTAGATGCATAGAATGTGTTCTTCCACATAGAAACGGGAGTAGAAACTGCCAGGTTTTACTCACTGAACAAGCTCTCATGGTCATATCCATCTGCATTTCTCACATGTACAGTCATATTCAGCATCCAGATGTTACAGTGTGCTCCTCTTAGCAGGAGAATAACTTCCTTTTTACCGTCTTTTTTATATTTAACCGTGTTAAACCATCATCTCCAAAGCAGACTCAGTTTAGAACCTTTCATAACAATTCTTTTGAAGGAGTTAAGGTTTAAATCCTAGCTGTTTTATATGCTCTCAGTCACTGAGGTCCCTCTCAACTAGTCTTAGGGCTGTTACATACAGAATGTGACATAAACAAATTACACATGAATCCAAAATTATCAGTGGTTTGCAATCTTCTGTTGGAGAACTATTAGAGATGCTTTCTTTATAGAGTCTCTAGTTGGTGCAAGCCTGGCCTGAGTTTCGAGAGGTACTCTGAGAGTCTCTGTTTAGGGGCGTTGAAAAGCCTTATATTGCATCATAAAACAGTAAATATACTTTATGATGATAAATGCATGAACGCATGTATTTCAGATTCTGTATAAGAGCTGAAACCTGAAAGCCTAAAGAATAAAAAAAATTCAATTGAATGCAAGTTGTCAGCCACAGTGTGATTAATTGTTGCAGATAAACTTAAGCCTTTAAAAAAGTAGGAACCAGTCTACAAAAGGATACAAACCTGACAAGACTATTTTTTAAAACTAGTTTTTTTTTTTAATTAAGATTTATAGCCATTTTTTAAAGTGAAACGAACTAAAAGATTAATGAAAGTTTTAATGCAACTACCAAACATGCCTTTCACCAAGGAAGAGTACAGCAATGCTAGTTAAAATAACCACTCTTTTGATACATGACTAAATAAGTAATTGGACCTAATAACAACCATGCAACAACCTAATGCAACCATGTTAACTGCAGCCTAATTGAGCGCCACACACTCTCAATCTCAAAACACATGAATTTGTTAATTGATTTTAAACAGACTTGATTTTGTTGTTTATGACACTGTGACACACTGTTCTCTATAAACATGGACTATAGTATGGATAAAAGTTTTGAGCTGTCCTTTTTTATGCGTAACAGTATGTCATGTCATGTTATTAGCTTACTAACTGCATTGTTTTTGCAACTCAAGTGCAAAAGATGTCTTGACTGATTACATTTGAGGTATTGTAGGTTTGATTTTTGGCTGAAGTCTTGCCTTAAGTGCTTTAAGAGGGTCATGAATCTTTAACACCTGTAGTTCGTTTCACTGGTCCGGATCAGTTAATGAGTTAATTTACTTGGAGCGTTTCCTCCTCGGTTAAGTTTGTTTTTACACAGGCAAAAACCGAAACGCAACAATAATGCGCCCCAACAAAGCAGGTGAGCACACTATCTCCTCTGATTGGTCAGAGCTATCTGGCGTGTGAGCAAGAAAGTAAACACAAGGAGAAGATCCGGTTTTCCCAAACTACAGCACATTTCTTGTAGAGCGTAGCACGGAGCAGCGGCAGAGACAGCATCTGTTCATTGCTGTAATAATAATCTGATAATATACCAAACTACAGTCCACCTGCAGACCACCCAGCTCACTCCAAATATCAAGTAGACAACGTCCCTCACTGCTTGTCCAAGAGAGACCTCGCTTCATTGTCCTCACCCTGTTAGCTGCTACAGTTCTCCAGTTCTCTGTTTACGCCATCTGCAGCATCCCATAATGCAAAGCACACCTGGCTGCAGGAGATGTTTAGATCAAACTTGTGGAGTACACCTAATACCTGGGTCGGATCGAGGTTGGATCATGTTCTCACCACAAACAAACTCCGCTCCGGAGTTTGTTTGGAACTAGACCGACCTAAACCTGGTTGGTTTGGTCTGCACCCGGGTGCGATTACTGTTTTCACACCTGCCAAAACGAACCGCACCAAGGGTGCAAAGGGACCAGAGTCTGTTTTAACCGGATTAATATACGTTGGGGTGGACGGGGCGAGTCCAGCCTACAGCCCATTCAGCCAGTGACTGTTAGCCAAAAAGCCTCCCCAGAATCGATAATAAGAATGATTGGTTGGTTTCTATTTTCCTTAAAACGTCATTGGCCTCTGGTTTGTACAAGCAGGATTTACACTCTTTGAATGAATTTCTTTTGAGATCCATTACAAAGAGATGAAAATGTAAGTAAGCGAGCTTGTTTAAAATTTTTCTTGACAAATGAATACAATGCAGCCTAAAAGGGAGATAACTAGATAAATGTAAATATATCAAAATATAAGAAAACTTTATATATATATATATATATAAAATCCCTCCCCTCCGCTTCCTATTGGCCAAATGGGCTGCAGACTGTTTGTTAACCAACTAAAGCAGTAAACTACTATGCCCAGACATGTTCCGTCTGATCAGCCATATTTGAAGTAAGCAGGAAATTGTATATATTTTTTCTAGTTCCAGTCTTGTTTAAACTTATTCCATCAGAGATATCGGCTTAGTAAAGCCCTAGAGGAAAGCATGGGACTCTATAGGAGGAGAAGAGACTCCATATTCACAGGATGGCTGATAAGCTTGGACTTTTCTGTTAAGCATTTAGGTGTGATTAAAAAGCAGTCTTAGCCTTTCCTTCAGTCTCTTTACCCATTCGTATGGAATGGGGAAGAGATTTGAACTGTAAAGGAAAAAAAAGGATAAAATAATGTCTCTCACCAGCCCCCCCACACGTACACCCCTTCTCCCACCCCTACCCCCCTCTCTCACGGGGATGGATTCTTAAGGACTTCCACTTAGACACTTAAATATGTTCTTCCCGCTAATAGCTCATTAGCAGAGCACACACACGCAGATATGTATTAGGATCATAGCGCCTTGTAAGATATGTATTATTGGTAGGATTCACATAAAATATAAAGAATTAAAACCAAGCTCTCATAGCTATCTGCATTTTTCACATGTACAGTCACTTTTGGCATCCAGATGTTACAGTGTGCTCCTATTTACTGGAGAATAACTTATTTTTAAACCATCATCTCTAAAGCAAACTCAATTCAGAACCTTTCATAGGGTAGGTTTAAATCCCAGCTGTCCCCCTGAAACCACAACTAGTCTCAGGGCTGTTACGTACAGAATATGACGTAAATGACACATGAATTTAAAATAATCAGGCCCATCTTTTTGCACATTAAAACTCAGTGGTTTGCTGGAGCACTTTCAGAGATGTGCTTTATGAGTCTCTGTATCAGTTTGGAGGCCTGAGTTTGGAGAGGTAACCTAAGAGTCTCTGTTCATAGCAAGCCGGACCTGCATTTGCAGAGATACTTTGTGTCAGTTCTGTGTTTGAAGTGGTACTTTGTGAGTGTTCGGCTGGTGCAAGTCAGGTCTTGTGCTTGGAAAGGTACTCTGAGAGTCTCTGGTTGGTACAAGTTAGGTCTGCTTTTGTGGCAGAACCTAAGATGTGGCGTTCAAGCAAAGACATCCACAAACATGAGTTAAAGCAGCTCTGTAAGGAGGAATAGGCAACGAAATCCACTAAAGATAAAGATATGATAAGATAATTCTTTATTAATCCCACAGTGGGGAATTCACCATGTTACAGCAGCAAAGGGATATCAAGACACTCAGTACAAAAACTAGATAAATAAAACAGTACTGTATATACAATGGGAAAATATTGCACATTATGTTACACTGAAAAAATTGTACTTTCTGTGAGTGTGTAGCGTTTAAGTGTGTATATGCTGTGTATATGTAGTCTGCAGAGCTGGTTGTAGAGTCTAACAGCTGCAGGAAGGAAGGACCTGTGATACCATACCTTCACACACTTGGGGTGAAGCAGCCTGTCGCTGAAGGAGTCTTGTGCATGGAGTGGGAGTTCCCCACCCCATAAAGGGTTCACAAATTTTTAAGCAGCACTAAATCAAGGATAAAGATTGCCCTGCATTATTTGAATGAACAAATCATCCACAGAAACACTCATCTACAATATCTGATTTTATTCTGGACACTTTCTACATGCAATGAAAATCTGTATTATTTATTAATGGGCTTATTTAATCAAACGGAATTTCAATATGTGCTTTTAACAATCAAATCATCCTTTAACCTGCCCTGCGTATGAAGTGTACTTTGAGGTAAAGCTTGGTGTTAAACATAAATATGCCTAAATAAATAACTCACACACACATATACATAGTTACTTTACAGTGACTGCCTTCAAATAATCACACAAAAAACAGAAATGACAAGTTAGATGAGGAGGACAACAAGCTTAAAGCTGAACAAAGTAGTAAGTTATCTATGTACGTTATCTTAGTTTAACATCTCTTCTCTGGCTGAAATGGTTAAACCTGTGCAATGATAATAGAATCACTGTTATTTTGCAGTTTTGTTCAACAGTCATGGTGGCACTGGCACTAATGATTGCTTGGCTGTATTTATTAGCCTATAAGTGGTTATCAGTTTGTTTGACACCAGAAGTATTCCCAATGACAGTATGATATGTTTGTGTAATGCATGCTGGGTGGTATAATGAAAGAGCACTGATGAAAGAAAACATGAAAATGGCATGAAGTCATGAATTTTGTCCAACCTATGAACTGGAGGGATATAATGCAGTAACTGATTCTCCATCACATGACAAATGACATGTTGACACATTTGCTAATATGAATCAAAGCCCACCCTATCCCCTAAAGTATTACCTATAAGCTGATTCCACTGCAGGTAAGGTAGTAAATCCCTGTATGTACAGTGGCGTAGAACAACATTTGTGAAATAATAACAATTTAACAAAATTAAACATTATCCGTACTTCTGTTTATTATTAGATAAATCCAAAGGTCACAAACTAAAATAGTCCACATAACATGGTACTGTTGTTAGAAAACTTTAATTATATTATATATACTTTAGATTATATACATATATAACCCAAAAAAGTTGCTCTATCCAGGAGCTGAGCTTTTCACATTTAGACCCATGGTCCATGCTAGAGAGGCAAAATAATTTTTTCTCTCACCATTCACAGCCATAGCAGTCTGCAGTTTGGGACGTGGCCAGAGAGTAATGTAACTTTACATTTCACTGTGCTTTCTTTTAAAATTAAATTTAAACGTTGGCTAAACCCAAACCCTCCTAGTCTGTTACCATAAGATATTATACAAAAGCCATGTTACAGTATATATTGTCATCATTGCTTTTACCACTGAGCTCACGTTTAAAGCTGGCGAGAGCTACACAACGCTCCAGCGAGGCGAGAGCTCGGGTCAGTGAAGCTGCAGGATATTTCTGAACCGGCATCTCAACACAAGCCTTAAAAAAGCGAAAGACCCCAGTCCACCTTACAACCAAAGCCCGTTGCTAATAACATACACAGCGCTTAAATTGCGAAGGCTGCCAAAACACGTTTTTAAAATAAAAGTTTTTTAACATTTTCCACTTTTCTGTGGTTTAATTTTTGGGTGAGACAAATCTACCTGTTTCTGATATTGGGTGGGACACGTCCCCCTCATCCACCCTGGTTCTCACGCCAGAGGGTGAGACTACGCTAACGCTTCTCAATATCTGGGCCTTTTGTCCTCACAGGTTAGCGGCTTTGCTCTGACCGACAGTTGTGGCCTGCTGGTAGCTGGAAACATCTAAACTGGGACAAACTGGAGCAAAAAGTGTTAAAACTGCAGAAACACCGACTGAAAAAAGTGCGGCAAAATCGAGGCGTCAGCTGGGATCTGTCTGGAGTTTCACTGACAACTCTTTCTTTGCTACACACAGTTTTGCCTCACATACGCAATTCAGAACACGCAAGTCAGAAAAAGTGTAAAAGATTTAAAACGAGCCACAGACTGAGACAGATTCATGATGGATGGAAGGAATTCTGCTTTCAGGAGAATTTCTTTTCACTCTTCTGCAGTTTTTCCACAGCTCTCGCTTCAACCGTTTGGAGGAAAAACTGTGGATGTCTATAAAAGCTGTATACTGTATTCCTCAGTAGAACAGAGTCCACCGCAAGGAGCTCTTTGGATTTCATCAATAATAAAAAAGAAAATAATAAATACATTTTTTGCCCAAACATATGAATTATGCTTAGATCATTATTTGCTAATATTTACTGGTCCAAATGCTTCAGGCTTTGATGCACCTTTTTCATTAATCACAGCTTGAACTCTGTCTGGCACTGATTGTAAAGGTTTCTGCTGGATTGAAGATAATCCGTACTGTTCTCCTCTTCATTTAGAACAACACAAAGAATGCGCCGAGATGGCACAGACTGTTTCGCTTTTTCTGCTTTCAAGGATGTTCATGTTGATGTGGATGTCTGGGGTTTTCTCTATAAAGGAATTTCACAATGTATTTATCTCAGTTTAATTTATTCATATATTCCTGAACACACTAAAAGCCACAAAATTTTAATGTGTGCAGTTTTATGTTGGGGTAACAACAGCTTTGTACTTTCACAATCACAAACTGTAGTCCATTTGCTTTCCTGCATTTAGCCTTTACCTTGTTCATCTGTGGTCAGGTCTCCAACTGGGCCACCACAGACCAGATGTACATTGGGGTTGTGGATCATTCTCAGCACAGCAGTGACACTGATGGTGGTGTGTTAGGGTGAGCTGTGTTGGTGCAGGTGGATCAGACCCAGCAGCTTCCACTCACTGCCCGCTCTATTCATAGTATTCCACTGATGTCACGCAATCACACCACCGGAAGGTAACTCTGCAGCGCAGTGGCAGTTTGTAACAAGAATAGCATATTAACCTCTATTAACCTCTACATTTGAATGTTTAAATTGGGTTTTTGATATAGTGAGAACAAATGAAAGCTGAAATCTAAATGGCTGAGATTTCAGTTAACAGTTAACAAGACTAAACATTTTCTTTTTTTTAAACGTAGCCCTTGTTTTTACTTAAAGTGACGAAAAAAGCATTTATTAAGTTCAGCATTTCAGTTCAGCATTTAAATACTAAATATATTAAAATATACTGCACGGTATGTGTGATGTGTTGGTGTTTCAGTAGCTGATGGTATAAGATGCTGATACCAGGTTACTTCAGTAAACAGGATACACCACTGAATCAGAACACACTTTAGGAATGATGACGGTCCGGACCTTGGCCTGAGGAATTTCCCTCTAACTGGACCTTACTGGACTCTAATTAAATACCCCTGCTCTAGTCCTTCATCAGTGCTCACAGGGTGCTGTTGGCTGGATATTTTTAGTGTTCACTTTTCTCGCCCCAGCATTGACACAGAAGGCCTGATGAACTCTATTAAGTCTTTTGTGGCCATTTAAGCAGACACAAAGGCTGCGTCCGAAATCTCCTACTTAGACAGTACACAACAGATTGGTCCCGGTGTGCATTGCTTGACCAGAAAATCCGTAGCTGTTTCAGTACACAAGTGTGTAGCATCCTCGCAACCTTTAACACAAGGCGTCACACTAGCACTGCAAAAGTCTCGCTATTCATTAAAAGCCTCATTTACAAGATCCTTAAAAGAAACACAAGCGCCATTAACTTCTGTAGCAGCAGGAATGTTACAATACAAACACACAGCCGACTCCCTGCTTTCCACCGTTCTTCTTCTTCAGCTTTAACTTTCTCTGCAGCTGCAGCTGGTTCATGCAATAACACAGTCTGCTGTGGTCCTATACTTTAAAATGTCTCTCAATTCAGTAGGTCATCTGGGAAATTTCAGCATACCGCTTGATAAATACTGTGTATTTGAACACACTAGCCATTCTCACCTACTGCTTTCACTGTACTGTGTATTATGGAAGTAGGCAATTTCGCATTCTGCTTACTTATGATAGTCCTAAACACATAAACAGCATGCAAGTAAATGCAACTATATGCAATAATTCTCGTTATAATGTTGTTATAATGTTACAAGATCATCAACATAGTTCTGTTGATTTTAGGCTTATTTCAAGAAATACTAGATAATCTCATCATTTTAATCAATGTAATATAAGGTATAGAAAGACATTGAAGAGTCAACATCTCATAATAAGAAATTATATATATATACTATATATATATATATATATATATAGATTAGATTTAAGATTGTCTTACTTTCTGAGCGGAAGTAGTATGTGGCAGCCTTTTAAAACCAGGTTTCCTTTAGCAGCAGATACTGCACAAGCTTCAAACACTGGAAGAATATTTACCAATAGAACACCACTGTTAAAACTCTCTGGGCCAGATGGAAGTTTGTCATAAGACTCGGCACAAAATATGCTGTCATGCAGCCACAATATGTGTGCACAGCTTTGCAGACGTTTTTTTTTTAAACAAGAGCACAAAATGAATCCTGTAGACTGTTTTGGTGAAAAAAACTTTCATTTTCTGTTTCAGCTCAGGCTTGTTGATGTTTGCACTATTTCTCTGCTTCTCTTAAAACCCTCACGAGCAAACAGTTAGTGGGCAGGGCTAATCACAGTTTGTGTAAAAAGCACCATTCTTCAGCAGATTTAAGTGAAATGCATTTAACGTAGGACATAGGGCACGTGGGCCTCCAACCTGTGGGCTGTTAAGACCGTTAAGAGCCTCCACTAGCACATAAACAGTTTTTGGTATTGGTCTCTTGGACCCTACTGTATATCCCTCCTGGGATAGTGGATTGCAGTGTAAAAAGTGCTAGCCTCACTCCGACATCAGTTAAACTATTGCCTCTGGAGCTACAATGATTTTAATATGGTTCTCACTCTGGGCAAAAGTTCATGTGTGGCTCGCCGTTGCTATGCTACGCCATCCCTGAGAGGTGCAATAGCTTCTCGGTGTCATGCGTTTTACATTAGCCTGACAACTAGCATAACATTTGCACATCCCCAAGGGCATAATCACACATATTACTCACCACAGTACACCTAGTAATGGGCTCTCACTGGATTGGATCTCTGTGTGAAGGCCTGTGGAGGGCTGGGAACATAAAGTGCTGCTGTTGTCATCAAAAAACATAACAATTCCTTTTTTTGATGCAGTTTTTGGTGTGAACCTGACAAACTTATCGCCAGCTTTGGAAGCGCCAGCACCTTTGCCTTATATAGCAATGCTCGGAGGGCAGCAAACACAAAGCCTCCTTGTCCCATCGCAAGGCAGCGTCTTAGGCTATATCAGCAAATGCCGGTGGAGCGTAAACTTCATAACTCATTGACGCTGTGACACTAGAGTGGCTGCTGCATCTCATCCAGCTTTCCAGTGTGTGTTTCCACTCCTGTTCTGCTCACTATATACCCCAGAAAATTCATATGCTACTGAAGGAGATTGCATTTTTTGGATGCAGCTGGGGGTTAGAGGACTTGATATTTTGGAATGCCTGCTCCAACTTTGCAAGTGTGCCGTTGTAGTTGGTTGTGTGGACCAGTACATTGTTGACATAGTCTCTGGGGATGCTTTCAAGGACTTGCTCCATCAGCCACTCGTATGCAAGTCTGGGGGGCAATTTTCTGCTAGCTTGAGGGATGTCACCTACTCATTAAGCTCAATACACCCTTTCACACTGCTTAGCCATGCACGGTTGAGTTTGTTGCTCTGCTGCTCGATTTGATAAAGTTCAGTGACACTTCTGACACCAATGTAGCATTGGCACAGAAGAACCAGCCATTTTTCAAAGCAGGAAAGACCACTGAGTCACAGTCACTGATGGTGAACACCAAAACCACACTCATAGCAGAACACAATAAAATACAACTGACACATAAAAAATTATAACATCAATAACATCAGTAAATGCCAGAGGGGGTTGGACAGCTTTGCTCCAAACATGCAATCGCTCAGTGCATTTTTTTTTTTGTTAGCCGATGTATGCTATAATGTTATGGTATGAATAAAATAATGGGCAGACTATCATAGTCCTATCATCATTCATAATTATTCTTGAGTCATTTTGATAAAAAGTCAGCTTTTGAAGAAATTTATTTGACTTCTATAAATAGACAAGAAAAAGTCATTTAGGAATTAAAAATGCCAATTCAATCTCTTTATGAGCAGATAAGGTAGGCTAAGAGAAAGTTCTGGAAATTACCTACAGTGTTTTGTGACTTTTGTGAGGTTAAAAAAGTAGGCTAATTAAAATGCGTAAACAAAATATCTCCCATCATCCAATTCATTATTGTACATCTTTAATATATGTTTCATTTTAATATGCTATTTCAAAGCAATAATATAATTAGTAGCACAATAATGTTTACATAGTAAACAAGTAACACCCTGGGCTCCACTCTTCTTTTCACTCACACAGTCAACGTCACTGGAGTTTTATAATAATAAAAATAAAAATAATAATAATAATTGAAATTTATAATGCACCTTTCTCAAACCCAAAGCTCTACATATAAACATAAAAACACTCAATACAAAAATGTATGTATATAAATTGAATTAAAAAAAATCAATTACATTTAAAAGTTAATCTAAACAAATGTGTCTTAAGTCATATCTTAAAAGATACCAGGAGCATTTTTATTAGTCCAAGCCGAGAAGCTCTATAAGAAAATGCTCGCTCCCCCACTGACCTAAGTTTACAGACCGGCTGCTGTAGAGTAAGACTACCAACAGAGCATAAAGAGCAAAAGAAGTATAGGACTTTATCAAATCGCCTAAATACCCTGGAGCTGTACCATGCACTACCCTATACGTCAGTACGAGTATTTTAAAATCAATACGGGCACGAACAGGGAGCCAGTGTAGTCTTTTCAGCACAGGAGTAATATGAACACGAGGAGATGTAAAAGCATGAGGAGAAATAAAAGCATGAAGTTTTGATCAGTTTTGATTACTGACTCCGCCTCCTCTCACCTGGCGCTCATCAATTCTTCTGATTTTCAAGCATTTCCATTAAGATCGCCTGTTTTCCCCATTCATTGCTATTAAAGTATATATGTATTTGTGTTCAATATTACTCATTCATAACAAAAAAAAAAAAAAAATATATATATATATATATATATATATATATATATATATATATATATATATATATATATATATATATATATATATATATTTGTTATTTTTAGTTTCTACACACACAACATTTACTGAAGTAAAATATCTGTAGTAAAATAAAAAAAAACACAAATATAAATTAAAAACACAAATATGAATTTTAACATTTAGAATCTGCACTTCTCCTTTTTTGATGTTACAAGTCATAAATAATGAATTTCAGATTACAACATGCGTTTATTACCGCTGGCAGTAACTGTGGCTTGTAAAGGATAGTTCTTACCTGTAGGTGGTCCAGCATATTACTTGGCTTTTTTCTGAGGGAGGGCTGTTTGAGATTGGCACCCGTGTCGCTTTCTTTTAAACGCTGGCAAAAGAAGGCCATTATTTTTGAGCCTGGAGTCATGAGGCTGTAATTGAAATACATCTGTCAGAGTTACACTGTAGAATACAGTTCACAGTGCTGGAGCTAAAGCCCTGCTGACACTGTGCTGGACGTGACGACGCAGACTTTACCAGTCAGGGCAGGGAGGAAGGGAGATGGAGGGAGAGAAAGAATGGCAGGTGTAGTAGATATTTGGGGGCTTGATTGTTGAATGGTCCCTGTGGCATTAGGGAGCTGTTTTAAAAAGAGAGAGAGTGAGTGAATGAGTGAGTGTATGTGTGTGTATAGTCACACACCCACATGCCTGTGAAGAAAAAGGAGAGTGTAAAGTGAGGATTTAGAGCTTTTCTTTCTGAATCAGAGCCAGACTACAGTTCTGTCCTTGTGTCAGCACTGCATTTTCTAAAGAGAGAGAGAGAAAGAGAGAGAGAGAGAGAGAGAGAGAGAGAGAGAGAGAGATGTGTGCAACACAATCAGTGTAGACAGTGACATACAGACCAGCTTGTTTTTGCATTAACCAATATGTATTTCAGTGTGTGTGTGTGTGTGTGTGTGTGTGTGTGTGTGTATGTGTGTGTGTGTGTGTGTGTGTGCGCACTAGGTTTATGCCACACTGTTGGGACCAAAACCTGCTCATACACTTATACTGTAGGGACATTTCTTTCTTAACAAGGTGGTCCCCACAATATAAATCATTAAGAAGTGGAAGTAAGAAGTGGTTAATGTGAAGGTTGTTAGGTTTAGTTCAATAGTAAGGTTAGGGTAAGGGTAAGAATAATCTTAGTTAATCTTAAAGATGGGGCTAACGTCGGGGTAAAGTTAGGTTTAAGGTAAGGCAAAGTAAAGGTTAGCGTAAGGGTAAGGTTAAGGTTAGAATAAGGTTTTGGTTAGGGTAAGGGTAAACGTGAGGTTAAGATTAAAGTAAGAGTAGGGTTTGGGTAAGGTTAGCATTGGATAAAGTTGGGGTAAAGTTAGGTTTAAGGTAAAGCAAAGTAAAGGTTAGTGTAAAGGTAAGGTTAGGGTAGGGTAAACATAATGTTAGGATAATGTTATGGTTAGGGTAGGGTTAAGTTAGCATATTTAGATACTTAGGCTGTGAGTAATCCAGGCTTAATTAATAGGCCTGCAATTAATCTAGGTTTAGATACTCAGACTGTGATTTGTCCGGATTTAAATACATAGGCTGTGATTAATCTAGATGTAGATACTCAGGCAGTGATTAATCCAGGTGTAAATATTAAAAATTTTAATAATCCATGTTTAGATACCCAGCCTATGATTTATCCAGGTTTAGATACTCAGGCTGAGATTAAACCAGGTTTAGATACTCAGGCTGAGATTAATCCAGGTTTAGATACTCAGGCTGCAATTAATCCAGGTTTAGATACTCAGGCTGCAATTAATCCAGGTTTAGATATTCAGACTGTGATTGTTCCAGATTTAGATACAATCTAGATGTAGATACTCAGGCTGTGATTAATCCAGGTGTAGATACTCGGCCTGCAATTAATCCAAATTTAGATACTCAGGCTGTATTTAATCCAGATTTAGATACTCAGCCTGCGATTAATCCAGATTTTGATACACAGGCTGCGATTAATCCAGATTTAGATACTCAGACTGCAATTAATCCAGATTTTGATACACAGGCTGTGATTAATGCAGATTTAGATACACAGGCTGCGATTAATCCAGATTTTAATACACAGGCTGTGATTAATCCAGATTTAGATACTCAGGCTGCGATTAATCCAGATTTTGATACACAGGCTGTGATTAATCCAGATTTAGATACTCAGGCTGTGGTTAATCCAGATTTAGATACTCAGCCGGGGATTATTCCAAATTTAGATACTCAGGCTGTGGTTAATTCAGATTTAGATACTCAGACTGCAATTAATCCAGATTTTGATACACAGGCTGCGATTAATCCAGGTTTAGATACTCAAATTTGTAATAATCCAGGTTTAGATATTGAAAGTGTGATCCATTTATGTTTAAGTGGTAGATACTCAGACTGTAATCATCCCAGATTTAGACACTTAAATTGTGATTAATCCAAGTTTACATACTCATATTGTGGTTAATCCCGGTTTAGAAAATCTGGCTGTGATTAATCCAGGTTTACACTGTTAGTCATGAAAGGCTTGTGTAAACCATATAGAGTTGGATTTTTGTACATAAGTATCTGATTTATAAATGGCGTGCAGTGTTGCTTCTGTAGAAAGTTTAGAAGGTAAGTTATCTCCCAGAAGTAGACGTGCTTTATCAGTGGAGTAACAAGGCCGTGTCCGGCTCTTGGTGTTCTCATTATCTCAGCGTTAGGGACGCTGTCTCTTCAGTGCAGAAGTGCACTTTTGGATGGAGTTGATTCCGGGTCACATCGGCCTGACCTCCTAACCCCAATCCCGGGAAAAGCTCAGCACTGTCAGCTGCGCTGCTGCTGCTGGAACAGTGTCAGGATGGCGTGAGTCAGCCCAGGGCCATGCTTACCACTTCTCACACACCGTACACTCTGTTCCCGTCCTTCTTTGTTAATCTTCTTTCTTATTATTTCACGAGGCAAGCATCTTCTGAGCTATATTTGTTGGCATGTAGCTGCAAGCGGGAGGAACTAAGTTCTGTTCTGAGTCTTTCTCTACTCAGTCTTTTTACTCTGTCTCAGACTCTTCTGTCGGCGCTGTTGATGTGTATGAAAAGCATACGTGACAGTATCTTGTCCTGCACCTGTTGCTTATAGGTTCTGATGGTCATTTTCAATGGCCACTGTGTTTATAACAATAATCTTCACCTTGTGCAACAGCCACAAAGACCCTGTCAGACACAAGGGCTCGCTTTCCGCTGTGTTCATTCTGAAACAGGTTTTTAAAATGTATTAAACTTCACTTGCAGCCGACAGCTGCTGACCGTCATCTCAGAGGCTTCACCCGTCTGTACTTTTCACAGCATTACTTTCAAAAGAACGTACTTTTCACAGTACTACAACATGCATGTGATGGTAGAGCTTATAAACATTTCAAGACGACAGATGAAAAGCTTTTTTTCTCTTTTATGCACAAAGAAAATGTTCAGTATAAAAAATGTTCAATGCTGCGTGCAGCTATCAGCGGCAGTGAAAAGGGAGCAACATACCTGAAACAGATTTTAAAGGGTATTAATCTTCACTTTCAGCACACGGCTGCAGACTGCACAAGCTGAACATATATAATAATAAAATAAGAAGAAATGAGCAGCTCATCCAACTTATATATATATATACACCACCGCTCAAAAGTTTGCGATCACAGTTAAATGTTCTTGTTTTCAATGGAGTATCTTCCTTCCTTAACACAACAATGGACTGACGGGTCTCTAAAGAAAGTTGTTTCTTTCTGGTCATTTTGAGTCGGTCAGCAAGCCATCAACTGCTGATGCTTCAGATACTAAACTAACCTAGAATAAATACTCACTTATTAGTAGAATGTTTTTCAGCTGTGCATCACAATTGAGCAAGAGTGTCCTAACAACCAATTAGTCCAATAACATCCTTAACTTGGATTGGCGGCCGTACCAGAAGATTAAGACAGAGGACTGAGAATTGCTGATAATAGGACTATATGCAAAATAAGCCTCTATACAGAAATAGACTTTAATACAAACATTTTTATTCTTTAAAAATTATCTGCTACACTTGCATTAATTATGAAATGGACAATATTGTTTGTGAATTGCATGAAAATTGCATGAAATTAAATTCTAAAGTGATCCTAAACTTTTGAGCGGTAGTGTGTGTGTGTGTATATATATATATATATATATATATATATATATATATATATATATATATATATATATATATATATATATATATATATATATATATATGGCTCAGTTAGCTAAAGCACATGTCTGAACCATTATTGAACAAAGATATTTTCTAAGACCAAAATTAGGCACTGACCAAAACACCACACGTTCATGTGACCTAATAGAGCAATATTAGTTTTGGCTCAAAATGGACTGACCTGTTCCACATAAACAAGAAATTACAGCAGCCATGTACCATCCATCTTAGAGCTTTCACTTGTCTAATGGAGGTACGGTGGCAGAAGCAGGACATAGCCTGTAGTGACCATCATTACAAGGAAAGAAAGCACCCTAAAAATGGCTTTAACCTTTTTTATAAAACAGATAACTTTTTTTTTTACAGTAATAAAGTCATTTTAGTGACACTCAATATTGTTATTAACTGTGTACTTTAAACCCTGAGAGTGACTGTAGCTCATCTGTTGATGAATTGTATGGTGGCCCAGGAGTTTTGGTTCTGAGAGGTGTTGGTCCAGCACACTTCAGCTTAAAAAATTGCTACAAAGGTTTGGTAGTTGTGCTTAGCATTCATCCAATGATGAATGGGGAGGATGCTCCAGTCTGTGATTGTACATTTATAAAGTGCACTGGTTTCTCTATAAGTAGTCAGTGATTGGAAGTGCACCATAGATATAATAAAGTGAAATGATAGGACACAAGATAGGAGTTTCTAATATCGTGCAGGTTAGGTTCCTAATAATGAATTTTATTAGACTTATAATCTCCCTCCCTGCTTGTTGCCCATGTTATCCTGTGTCTTTTATTAAAGGGGTGGATGTACCTGTAATAGCCCTGCCTGAACTGAAATATATTGTGCATGATCTGTATTGTGTATAAGAAGGTCACCTTAACTGTGGACTCACCACAGAAGGCAGCATTTAAAGTATGCAGCACAACACTGGAACCTGTTCTAGTGAGTCTGGATCTATTATGCTATAAGGTTGTGTGGCAGCCAGCAAAACAGGAAATGTGGAGATCTGGGGTAGAAACTGAATCCACTAAATATTGAGCAATATTGGGAGAAAAATGTGAAACATTTGGTCCAGAAACAACGTAACAGTACGATACATTCAAAATCGACCTTGAACTACTTCAATAAATAAAAGACTAAGGTTTTGGAATGTCTGACTTTTGAAATACTGAAGTATAGTTATAGTTACTGAAAGTGGAAGAATATTGTTGCTTGCTGTGCGTACCTGTGCAAATAAGTGAATTATATATATATATATATATATATATATATATATATATATATATATATATATATATATATATTATATATATATATACATCCATCCATTATCTGCCACTTAATCCAGCTAGTTAGGTCACGGGGGCTGGAGCCAATCCCAGCCAAGGCCATGCCGTGTATCAGGATGACAGTGCACCAATACACACAGCAAGACTGGTGAAAGATTGGTTTGATGAACATGAAAGTTAAGTTGAACATCTCCCATGGCCTGCACAGTCACCAGATCAAAATATTATTGAGCCACTTTGGGGTGTTTTGGAGGAGCGAGTCAGGAAACATTTTCCTCAACCAGCATCACGTAGTGACCTGCCCACTATCCTGCAAGAAGATTGGCTTAAAATCCCTCTGATCACTGTGCAGGACTTGTATATGTCATTCCCAAGACAAACTGACGCTGTACTGGCCGCAAAAAAAGACCCTACACCATCCTAATAAATTATTGTGGTCTAAAACCAGGTGTTTCAGTTTCATTGTCCAACCCTTGTATGTATATATATATATATATATATATATATATATATATATATATATATATATATATATATATATATATATATATTATGTGCAGGCCCCATATACCCATGCACTGTATAGGTAAGTATGGGTAAGTCTTTGTTGTTCTATAGTTACAGACTGTAGTTATTTTGTTTCTCTGTATACTTTGCTATCTTATCTTTGCCTTGTTCATTAATGCTCAGGACCCCCACAGGACCACCACAGAGCAGGTATTATTTGTGTGGTGGACTGAAGTGTTAAAACTTCAACAACGCTGATGTGTTTGATTCATTCATACCAGCACAACCCAGGCTAACGCCCCCCCCAACACGTCTGTGTCACGGCAGTGCTGAGAATGATCCACCACCCAAATAATAGCTGCTCTGTGGTGGTCCTGTGGGGGTCCTGACCTTTGCATGCAGAGAAACAGATGCATTACACCATGAATTTAATGGCGGTAAACACTAAGATAAGCCACTAAATCAACTGGACCATCAGGTATGGATTTGCTCTTATGCTATAGAGTTTCACTGGGATATTCCAATACTGATGTCCACTAATGTGAATATCTGAATAGGAGAAATGGTGAACATGCCCGTCCCTGCCTGCTGGGTGTGTGCTGTCTCCTGGTGCTTCTGTTTGCCTCTTCAGAGACCTCGTCTGTGCTCTATCCTCTGAGACTTTTCCTTTAATCATGTGTCTTACGCTGGAGACTGCATGCCCTTACCCTCTCTCCTTTCACCTCGCTCTCTCTCTCTCTCGCTCTCTCTGGCCATCCTCTTCCGCCACTCTGTGTTTATTTTTATCACTCTTTTCTTTTAATCATCTCTGCTCGGTTGCCCCTCTTATCTATCTTTTCACCCGATCCCTCACTCTCTCTCTCCACTCCATCGTCTCTCCTGACCCCTCGCACAACCCGCAGCGTCCTTTAAGAGATGGTGGGCGGCATTAGACATGTGTGAAGGTGTGTGCGTGTGCTGTTGCTCGGCCATCTCACACACAGACGTCAAGACACACACAAGTGATTTAGATCATTTATTACATGACTGACTGTGAATATGATAGTATTTATCACAGGCCATTTAAATGTGTTAAAGAAGACAAACAGACAAAAAACTTTGTATTTATTGTCAATTATTCATTATTAAATGTCAGGTGAGAGACTGATTATTCAGTGACTACTGTTAATTATTCCATAACTAATAGAAATCTGCAATATATTCACTGTTAATTGTTATTGCCTATTTTAACCTTTTCAGTGAAGGGTATGCACTGATATCACGTTCCTGTTGGAATACACATCCAACAAGGCTGAGTTTAATTGGGGAAATGATAAAACTGATGAAGCAGGTGATTTATTGTCTAAATTAAAGGTAGTAAGATTTAAATTCTTGTGGATTTATTGCTTATCTGTTTGAATCTACTAAGTTATCTGGGTAACTATCTAAACTTGCATTGTCGAATTCCTACTTATGAGGAAAACTGGGTTTGTCTTGGCTGTCTAACACTATCTAACCATCTTTGTTCCTAGACTTTACAGTTTGCAAACAGAAATGAAGGAAGCTAAATATGTGTTTGAGAATATATATTATATATATATATTATACAATAAGGTGGCACGTGATGTTGTGGTTAGCACTGTTGCCTCACAGCAAGATGAGCAAGTTGGATTCCCGGTCCGGGCCGTCCTGTGTGGAGCATGTTCTCCCCTTGCTTGAGTGGGTTTCCAGGTACTTGGTTTCCTCCCACAGTCCAAACACATAAAATGCAGGTTGATCACTTGCTCTAAATTGCCCCTAGTTGTGAATGTGTGCGTGTGTGGCCATGTGATGGACTGGGGAACTGGCCACGGTGTACGCCCAGTGACACTGGGATTGGCTCCTGCCCACAATGGATGAATGGAATATATATATATTGTGAGGGATCTTTTCCTTTTAAAGTCAAGATTTTTTGTTTCTTATGCAAAGAAACCATTGGAGGGTCTGATCACT